>CM042142.1:132477466-132657466 GCA_023376005.1 Doryteuthis pealeii | reverse complement strand
TAACAATGGTTTGTGAATCTAGCTTGTTAACCATTACACCACATGAGGTGAGATTTTTCTGTATATAAGGTGTGTGTTAAAAGCCCACTCCTATTGATAGACTCGGCCAGAATCATGTGATCTCTCTTGGCCAATCACTGGCAGTACTCTGAGGTTGGTATAATACTTAAAGCAACCCTACTGGACATAATTACTTTGGACCTTCGTGGACGACGGACATAGGATTAAATCACCGGACCTTTAACAATACACAGGATAGGACTATACGCAGATAGGACTTATACGCTTACCAAAGGATTCCATAACTTAGGACTTACTTACTTTAAGCCCTTTTCAACTGGCAAGGATGGCATTTAAACATTTTACAGATCAGATTACCCATGCTGTGCTACACACGCTGCTAAGTTGGTGAGGACCAGTATCAAATCTGAAACCTAGCGATTCCTAGGTGGATGCTCTAATGACTTAGCTAAACCTGCCTCTCAAATGTAAACATTTTTTTTTTTGCAAAGAAAATTAAAGTCCTTCTGATAGTCAGTATAGTAGACCCAAAGAATATTCATAAATTAAAAATATATAAAACTGACCACTTGAAATGAAAGTGCAGTTAGGAATTCATATTGAACAGGGCAACAAAATAGACCAGTGGTCAGACACAGGCTAATTACCACTGACTGATGTGTGTGTGTACAGCAGGTGGCTGGCCTTGGTAATCAGAGATGGAAAATGGAGTTCCTTTGATAGTGACATAATCTCTAGCTTTAGCCATTCTATGTGACATGAAGACAAGAAATGATGTAATTAAAATGGCCTTTTTTTTTCTCTCTCTTTCTATTTACATGTTAATCATTCAATCTATCAACAACTACATAACTAACAAAATTGGTGACTTGGCAGTGACTGTTACCATGCCTGTTTTATTTTATTTTTAAAGAAAAAAAGGAGGACCCTAAAAAGATAAGTAGGCACATTATTTGCAAACTTATCTCTTTGTCTATCAAATTTTCTTGGTTAAACTTTAACAGTATTTCAAAGTTAACTTTCTATTAACCTCAGAACTCTATTCAAATAAAGTTGTATTATTAGTGTTCACATAGTGATTTTTCAGTGCAAACAAGTGATACATGCAAGAGCTGCTGCCAGAGGCTTACAGTAGGATAGCAGAGGCAGGAGAGCTGCTGTAAGGAGTTTAAAGTAGGCAAAGAGTTACAGTGGCAATAATTAGCATAATCTAATAATGAAAATAAGTTTACTTAAATGTATGGGAGTTATCCAAAAATAAGGTCTCCAAGGCTCTGGGGATGCAGGAAAACTGTGTGGCTATTGGTAACTCTGTTGTGATTGTTGTGCATACACCTGTGCCCCTGTCCCTGCATGCACCTCACTGCCATGCCCAGTCTTGGTTTGGCACCACTACCAAGTGTGAAGTTTGCACAATTTTATAGTTTTTGAACACAAAAAGCATTAAACCAATTGAAATTCATTGGCAATTAATGGAAGTTTATGGCTAGTTATGCATGGATGTCAAAACCATCCACAAGAGATGTAGAGACTTTACAATGATAATGAGGTTTAAAGTTTCCTTGACAACATGGTAGCGAGCTGGTATGACATGTGCATACAAAATCTGCAATAGCACACCTACAAAAATGCATTGACCAAAATGGTGATTATGTTGAAAAATGGATACATGTTGAAACTTTAAAATGATGTAAACATCATTGACAATAAATGTTTCTGTGATTTCTAAATATTTTGGAGATCTTACCTTTGGGATTACCCTCTTACTTTCAACAAAAGTTGATTTTAATTCATTATTATTCAATTGGGTTGACAAAAAAGTTTTATTTGATTTATCCTGTAAAAATAAAAGCCAATTTAAAAAAATTTCTTTTTGACCTTCAACAAGATATTCACTATTTTGTTAAACTATCTTCTACCATCTTGTAGGCAACTTCATCGTTTTATCAACGATTGGATCTTTCTTAAAGAATTGCTCGAGATACATTTTTGCAGTCTTCTTGGTTGTTGGTTTTTGTTTTCTCATTAAGAAAGTACTGAAGATTATTAAATCTGAACGTGTAATATCTGATGAATATGGCAAATGAGTGAACATTTTCCAGCCAAGTTGGGACCATTTTAACCAAGGAAACCGTTGAGCCATTATCTTGATGGCATATTACACAATCTCTTAATTGATCTAATTGGGGAATAATACATGTTCAAATCAATGTTTGCTTCTCTAGAAGGAATTTATAATAGAAGAGTCTCTTCCAATCCCATTATGGTGGAGGTGCGTAGTGTAATGGTTACAGTTGTAGGAAATGAACATGGTGGTATGAGTTCAAATTCTGGACGTGACTGCATTTCATATAGTGCTAATACCCTTGGGAAAGGTACGAATCCAACTATTCTCCCTCCAACTATGAATAAATAATAGGGCAGAAAACTGAATTCAAACCAAATGGGCTGTTTTCTCATTAGTTAAAACTACTTCTCCTCCATCTCACCCATGTTTAAAATAAATGGTTATAATAAAATGTACACAGTATCACCTTGTATGAAAGCCAGCCTTTGGTATGTGTTGTAGCTCTAATATCAGAGCAATAATAGGAAAGAAATAAGTATTAAGGACATGGTAAAAGGTTTACTAAGCAAAGATACAATGTGTAGTGAGACGGAAGGGCAAAATTCACGAACCTGTGATGAGCCAACAACGGTCCGTCGATCGAAGAGACAGCGGGTGGCATGTTGCACGTGTGGGCGGAGGAGCGGAACATGTGACGAGTCCGACTAGTTGTGGCGGTAAAACTCGGGAGTGTCCTTGAGGCAACAATTTATAGTGGCAAGTCTCGTAGCTGGCGAGACGAGAGTTGTGACGTTTCGTCCGGACCGAGTATAAAAGAACAGTGGCGAGGGAGCAAAGGACGACGACCTTATTTCTATTAAGATCTTTGCGTGTTACGGTAGAGGTGAATTTCGTTAGATAAGTAGTCAATGTGAACAAAGTAGTTAGCAATTGCTAGCCTGAATTAACAAATCTCGGGATATCTCGTTTCTCTCCACTGAGGTTTTTTCAGACAGTAATTATAGGAAAAAACTGACAAGTCCATTTTCATTATTTAGGTACTATACAACATTATGGTTAGTTATAAATGATTTGGCTTGATACATGATATCTTACATTCCATGTTGTTGTACAGTATCCACTGTGTTCAGACTGTTTGGTTGCATCTTTGTAAATAAAGTGCACCAAATAACTTTTTATGAGGGGGGGGGGGGTCACAGATGCCAAGATGCAGCTAACAATCAAATAAATCATCTATTATAATCTATTTGTCTAATTTAATATTAATTGATATCCGTGCTGCTTGCATGACATGATGATGCTGCTGCTATTTCTTGCATCCATTATTTTCAATATTTTCTTGATTTAAGACACAAATCAATCTCAACTATTCAACCTGAAATATCCAACACAAAACATTGCAAAATACTTTTGAGACATTTAATCCTTCATAATACTTTTTCCATAAGTAAAAGTAAAGTCATCAGAGTGGCCTAAAGTCGGTAACAGCCAGACAGTGAGGGAGTCTATCCCCTTTTCACTAGTACTAGACTGAGGAGATTGTTTGGGCGTCTGAGGCAGAGCGCCACTCCTACGATCAGCTTCTCACTTTACTGCACATATCTATGTGCTACTCATATGCCTAGTTGGTGTGGGCTGGAATCGAACCAGGAACCTCGAGGTTCCCAGGCGGACATTCTACCAACTGAGCTAAGCCAGCCCTTAAACTGCACAAGTCTTTTGTATTCAAGCTAAATTTTTACCTTTCTTAAAGCATAATAATATTCAGAAAATGTTGCTTATTTCCTTTTATCTACAAAATGTAAAAATCAATAAACATAAATAAATATAACTGTCACTGTAGAATCAAGAATATCAAGAATAACTTTTTGGGGATGAAGTTCATCACTATCATCATGTCACGCTGACAGCACGGATATCCATGACTCTCTCTCACATCTGGAGCCATGTTGGCTAGTGCAGAAGAATACACCGAATACACCTCTGCAGATGGGGCCACCTGTTAGCCATGGTTGGTGACCCGTGATGCTTGAGGATGGAACCCAGAGAGAGGCCCCCTCTAATTAATCAGCTGGTCATGGAAATCCCTAGAACCTATATGATTGTCCCAATCCTATTGCTCTTATGGCAAGCCCCAACCCTTTTTATCATATATGTGCTAGAAGGCAGTGTCTGAGGGCCTTCATGTCCTGGGTATGACGTTAAACTCTACCTGATCATGAGGTTCCAGTTCTGGAGGTCTGGGTAATGTGGAGTACCCTTTGATCAGCATTACTCCAGGTCCACTCTGACCTAGAGTGGTAGTACCTGTTAGGGTCCATCTATGGGTTAAATAGAAAAAATGTATTTATCAAAAAAATTGAGTACTCATCAAGAATGAAACTACTTCAAAACTTTGTCGGCATTAAATGACCCAAGGAGGTTGATATGCTGTAAAGCAAACAAACAAACAAATCTATCATCTAGAAGGTCCTATGCACAGCATCCAGAATCCACACAGAGCTGATTGATGTAGGTTTTTTCTGGTTGCCCTAAACTGGTGTGTCCATGAGTAGGTTCCACAGGATAACATCACTTATGAGATCATCCTTACTTCTCCAGAAGTGTCCAGCATGTCTTACTCAGATGGTTTGTGTGATAGGAGGCAAGTGGCCATACATATACTTTCTTGTGGGGTGCTGCTTCCAAATTGGTTTAAGACAGCATGTAGCATCCTTATGTAGCTCACTTTTAGCTTTTTTCTCTAAGAACTTTGTTAGAGTCTAAATAGTGCAGCCGTACAGTAGCACTGATATGGCTTTTTTGCTTTGATACTTCAAATTTTATCTAACAATAAAAATGGGACAAATATTTTTTGGCCAAATTAAGATAAATATTCAGCTCTTTTTCTTCAATAGAATAAAAATCAAAATATTAACTTATGATTTTCAACACAGATTTATCTTCTGTAATTTGTTTACCACATTCATGACTTATTTTAAATTTTGCCGATTTTAAAGAAACTAGATATGCAAAAAAGCTATACCATATAAAATGCAAAATTATCCTGCCATACCCTTTTGTGGGGAGTGTCTTACCCTTCTGAAGGGGGAATATAGTCAACCTATTCTAAGCCCCACCAACAGGGCGTTAATGATGACTTAAGGACCTACTTAGAAATTGTTACAAAATAACAAAGCCACAAGTGATTTATAACTATATACATTTTAAAGTACATCCTTGTAATTAGAGAGAATGATAAATGATAATTCCTTTTCTTTCACTTAAGGTTCTTAGAGAATGGTAAAAATCTTAGAGAATGGTAAGAATCTGGTTGGTAAGAATAACCAGGAATACAATTGCCTTGGAAGGCATGAACTCAAAGAATTTTAGTCCTCAGGATGTTCAGCTTTCAGTCATAAATGCCCCCAAGACACATTCAGACATTTCATTGTCAAAAGTCTTTTAATTGTTAGTGGTTGTACAGAGTTTGATCACCTCTGATAGGGTCAGCAAGGTGAGGGAAGTCTGATGTTGGAAGACCCGAAACTTCCCAATAAACCCTGTGGATTACATCACTGACTGTAGGAGCGTATCAGGGAAAACAAAATTCAGTAACACCAGTACATTCTCTGTTATTGGAACATGATTATGCACAATGCTAGACACCTTCCATCTGTTGGTCTGTTTATTTATTCACATGAAAGTCCACACAACTTTTTGTACATCTGTGTACCAGAATCATGTTACATTATCAGAAGAGGACAATAAAAAGATTTTTTTAAAATCTTAAAGCACGGTCAACAAAGATATAAATAAATGGACCCCACACATGGATAAGTGGAAATCTAATTAAAAAAACTCTGGATCAATTTTTTCTCCTTGTGAGTTATTATCTCAAAGTACCAAGTAGAAACCAACCAATCCGCAATGGTTGGGATTCTTTTAAATTCCAATCTTTTATCCCTAATGTATTGGGAAATAACTCTCTTCTTAGTCAGCAAGGCAAATAACTCAGTATATCTTTGTTAGGATGTTCCTAACTATAACTCACAAAGGTTGATATATCATTAACAAACAAATAAACTAAACCATGAAAAGAACTTCAACCATGTTTAGCATCACTGCCACCTTCATGTTTCATAGCTTTTTCAGTACTCTAGCAAGGTTTTGGTATTCATTCAGTTTTTCACACTCACTCTCTGTCTACTGCACAGCAGAAGTACCATAAGGGTCTTTATGCATATAGAAGTTCCAGATAATATATAAGTCTGAATGTTTATATATATTATATATATATCATCGTTACCAATATTGAAGACCTTTAACAGGTGATGTTACTAAATTCCAAGCTATGATAGAGAGGATATGATTACAATGTATGAGGAACTCTTCATTATCTTTTATGACAAAGTGATCAAAAAGAAGCAATAAAAGGACTGCTTGAAAAATCTTTTGGTGCCTGTCTCATGGACCACCCAAGCTGAGGCCTGGTATATATATATATATATATATATATATATATATAAATAAAAGGGTTTTATAATTTGCTTGAAGCATTGTGTATATATTGGTTTGGAGGTTGGTTTTGAAGGCTATCACAATGCACGTGTAAAGAAAAAATAAGGTAACAATGGTGTTGTTTGTTAACCTGTGATTTATTCTTAATATTTCAAGATAACTTCAGTTCCAATGTTCTTCTGAAGAAGAGTGCTTCGTTGTCGGCGACTGCTTCTGCTGCTGCTGACCACCCAGCGCTCGACTCACTTGTTATTTATGGACATATTTACCCAAACATCCGGGCACATCAGTCAAACCTCGCGTCCGTCCAGTGCCCAAATCGGCCCGGCAGGCAAGACAATTTCTTGCTCTTTTTCCTTTCTCATTCTCTGTCACAAAGATATATTTTTATAGAAGTGTGTGTTGTTCTTTTTGAACTCCAGTTATTGTGTGCCACCCAATATAAAGAAGCAGTATATTACAAAACCACATGTTCTACATCTTCCTTAAATCATATTTTTTGTATTCTAAAGGATGTGAGTTCAATCCAAGCAAGCAAGACACAACTGGGTTCTCTTACACTGCTCTACCAATACGTTATTATTCCCGCAACAAGAAGCTTCAACATAATCATCTAATGATAACAGTTTGAGCCATAAATACGTTCAGTTTTGTCAAATTCAAAAAATGAAAGATAAATAGAAAAGGAATAAAATTTGAGACAAACATAATCTGAATAATCTTTTAATCTTTAATTGAGTTTTCGTTTCAAAGAAGGAATCTCTTGGATTCTTGAGATTAAGAAAACATTAAAAGAGAAACAAAAGAGACAATGTTATATGGTTGGGACTTTAAGGCAGGTGTTACATAAAATCAATGTGATGAAATTAACACTTAATCCAATATAAGGCTAATAAAATTATCAACTGTTTAGATCGACCATTCTATGATTGATATTCTATGCTAGTCAAACCAATATCATTTCTTGGGGCATTCACAGATTGACGAGAACGAAGCAGCTGCTTGTTAAATCATAACGGGATGTAAAACACCAAATTTTATTACAATCAGATTTCTTTGATAAGAAAGATTCTTCATATTTACTATTTTGCAAAAAGATCTGAAAAATCTTGAAAAATGTTTAATTACTAGAAATTAATCAAGAGAAATAGTGGTTTGTATTGTTTAGATTATTTTTTTTGTCCTCATCTTTATTGTTATATACACAACATTTTGACCAGTGGAATTTCTGTGACCCTGGGTTTCATGCAGTGGTGTATTCATCAGACAGAATACACCATTGTATGAAACCCAGGGTCACAGAAATTCCCATATAATATATATATATATATATAAGTGAATGATATCAAGTGTTATTTGATAGGATTCAACCAAAATTGAGAACTCAAACATAAATATAAAGATTTGCATATATATTTTTACATATACACAGTATTATAAATAAATAGATAAATAAAAGGATATATACCTTGTTTAGAATATAAATTTATTTCGACATATTGTCTCTTCAGTTCTATTTTTGTTGTTTTTTGTTTTTAATACTTCACACTCGATATTATTGGTGTGATTTTCCCATTTCTTTATTTTTTTTCCCTTTTTTTTTTAAAGACCAAGGGTGATATGAAACGTCGAAATATATATATTATTTTTTTGTTGTTTTTTTTTTTTGCTTGAAGGCAGTTACAATGCGTATATCATATAAAATTCGATAATTAATGAAAATAATCATGACAAGCGAACTCTGCAAATATTGAGCCCTACGTAGAACATCGTACAGCTGTTTCAACTTTATTAAGTCTCATCAGTGATGTATACTTATGATTTCCCTCTGAGAGAAATCGAAACCGGGAAGATAACAGTTGTACAATTAAGGAACACGAGTATTGATATATAGATTGGTTGAATAAAAGCAATAAAGAAACAAAACAAAAAGAATGAAATTAGGTAATCAAAATCTTTTGAATGAATTTAGGGAGACAAAAAAAGGAGGGGGAGAAAAAAAAAGGAGGGGGAGAAAAAAAGAGAGAGAAAATAGGGAAATAAAAATGGGGTCAGCTACAATTAATATTTGATTATTATAAAATTATGCATAATGAAGCAACTTATTAATATGATGAATCTGTTAAATTCTTAGAAGATTTGATTGAAAATCCTAAATCAAATCCAACAATCTTTTTGAAAACATTTAAACATTTTCTTCTTCAATTTAGAATAGATATTTATTAATTAGTTCAATATTCAAAATACTTTTATATTTAAGTGAATAACCAAACACATGTAGTGATATATATATTTTATAAAAAAGGTCTGCAAAATGGATTATGTTTTTGTTTTTTGTAATTTTTTATTATTATTTTACATTTGCAACATCTTCTTCGGCATTAATGGTTGATTAATGCCTGAAGAAGATATCAGAAGATCTGAAACACGCGTCGCAAATGTAAAATAATAATAAAAAAGAACAAAAAAGACATAATCCATTTTGCAGACCTTTTTTATAAAATATTTAATTTTCTCCCATTGGATCCATAACAACACTATATATATATATATATATATATATATATATATTAACTAGATAGCCTATCATACCAATTCTAAAGGGGAGAGTCCCTGTTGTGTAATGGCTAATGTGCAGGACTGCAACATTGTTGGAAACGAGTTCAAACTTTAGTCAGGGTCACTGTTGAATTAATGGTATAAACACCCTCATCCTTCCAGCTAAGTGTTAAATAGTACCACTGCTGTTCTTCTACAAGAATAGCTTTGGCATTAAATAACCCACAAAGGTTGGATATGCCATTAAACAAAGAAACTAAAAGAAACCCTAATGAAATGGGGGAGAGCCCTCATGGCATAATAGCTAACATGCTGGATTGCAACATTGTTATAAGCAAGTTTAAACTCCAGTCATGCTAATACTCTTGGGAAAGGTATGAACCCCCTCATCCCTCCAGCAATTGTTCTTCTACAAGGATCGCTTTGGCAGGAAGTTAGTATACCATTAAACCAAACCAGAACAATTTTAATGATTTACAAACATTATTATTGTTCATCATATTGTTCATAATCTATGACTAACCAATCAAATTTCCTCCATGGCTGTACCATTTTCTTGGTATTTTTTACCTATAAGATATTTCAAAGTTCGCTTTCTCTTTACCTCAGAAGTCATTCTATTCAAATAAAGCTCTATTATTGTATTTTTTCAGTGTAAACAAGAGACATGTGCATGAGCCACAGCCAGCAGTTTATGGTAGGATTCCAGTGGTGGGAGAGCTGCAGTGAGTGGTTTAAAGTAGTCAAAAAGTTCTGAAACCTGAATCCTTTGTTTATCAAAATGAATTGCATCAGCATTAAATGAGCTAAAAGAAGGTTGATATGTCGTAAAACAAAATAAGCAACTGACCAACCATTTTAGTCAGTTAAGCAGTGATGAACTTGTTCAATACTTAATTGGGTGACCACTTAAGCAACGGCAGGTACTATAAGCAACCTGAGTCCTTTGTTTATCAAAATGACTTGATTCGGCATTAGATGGTCAAGTCATACTGAAAGTACCGATTCCTACTAGATAACTGAAGTTAAGTAGTGATAAGCCTGTTCAATACTTAATTGGGTGACCACTTAAACAACAGAAGGTACTGTAAGCAAACATTTTTCAAAATGTCTTGATTCGGCATTAAATGACCGAAAAAGGGTTGATATGCCGTAAAACAAAACAACCAATCACATTAATATTTAGTAGAAAAATACAATATGCAAATGAGTTTGTAAGATTTTGGCATATTCCAATCTTTTTATGAGGATTCATCATTTATTTCATTTTTGAACTGCAATATGAGAAATGCTGTGCCAAGAATTTCATTTGAAGTGTTTGCATTTCATTATCAAATAAAATGGATTTTCAATTTATGATATGGGGAGTAACTTGCAACTATTAAACATTTAATTTTCCTAGAGAGTATGAAGATTATAAATTTAGAAAAATACATGTCCATTCTGTAGAACAAACTCTAGTAAGGTAGAAAATTTCTGTAGGATCAGTTTAAATATTATATATTGTGGATAAAAGGAGGAGAGAAAAAGGAGCAGCTCTCCAAGTAGTTTTTGACTAATGAGAGCCCCTTTGGTTTGAATTCAGAGTTTTCCTTTTATACCGGTTAAAGAGCCCAGTCTGTTCTACTATTTACCCATAGCTGGAGGGAGAATAGTTGGATTTGTACCTTTCCCAAGGGTATTATCACTATGTGAAATGCAAACAGCCGTGTCCAGGATTTGAACTCATCTCACCATGTCTGTTTCCTATGACAGTAACCATTACACCACACACAGCTCCACTTCTCCAGATATTCACTGATGGTTAAGACTTTTAGCAAAAAAGTCTTGAGAATGTCCAAAACAGGATTACATGACTCATCACCCAATCTCCTGACATGAATCTTATCAAACATAGATCGGCCATTTTGCATTATAAAATAATGAAAATATCCAGAAAATGTTTAAACTTCAGCCTAATCAGATATCTCACAGGCAAAGATGCCAGATGTAATAAATTCAATGTTTGGAAAAAAAAAATCTTTAAAACCCTCTAATGGCAAGTTTACAAATTTTTTAATTTGTATATGATATACTTGAAGTGTCTTGTTTGAAAATAAAAGCATTTATTTACTTTTGTCTTTATGATTTTCATTGTTTATAGCCACTGAAATGAAAGTGCTAAGTTAATCCACCTCCATGGTTTTTATCTTTTTTAATCATTTGAATAAAAAAAAGTAAAGTCGTCGGGGTTGCCTAATCTCGCTATGAGCCAATCAGCGAGGGACTCTATCCCCTTTTCAATAGCGCTAGACCAAGGAGATTATTTTAGCGTCTGAGGTGGAGCGCCACACCTACCATCAGCTCCTCACTTTACTGCACAGATCCCTGTGCTACTCATACACTGAGTTGGTGAGGGCCAGTATCAAACCAGAAACCCTGGGATTCCTAGCCGAATGTTCTACCGACTGAGCTAGCTCAAATTATGTTGTTTAAGGTATTCTACAATTCCCCCTACAAAAATATTCCTATATAATAGCATTTTGAATAAATATTCAGTTTTCTAAAAGTTCTATTCTTTATTCTATTTGTATGTTTCATGTAGATATAACAAGAGAAATTACAACTTACCAACATTCAGTGTGTTTCACAAAAATTGATATAATTTTGTAATCTGATAAATTGACCAATTCTGATTCAAATAATCTCAAATATTAACAGCATTTGTAGAAACAATTAAAAATTCTATGTTTAATGTTTTATCTTTTTTTCTTTTTAGGTATAGAAATGCCATTCACTTTCAAAGAAAAGGTGTTTAATCATTAAATATCAAATTTTCTTTTATTTCTACACATGAAGTTAAAATTTGAGATCATTTGAATAAGCATGGTTAAGTTATTAGATTACAAAATGATATCAATTTTTCTAAAATACCCTGTATATTTTTGTTTATTTTTTCCAGAGTTATGAATTGTAGCTGATAAGAATTATTCTACAATATTATCTGAATTTAACTATTTATACAGAGTGTTTCAGAAAAATTAATTTAATTTTATATTCTAATAACTTAACCAATTCTCATTCAAATGATCTCAAATTTTAACAGCATTTGTAGAAACAATTCAAAATTCATGTTTAATGTTTTTTCTTTTTAGGCATGAAATTCCATTCACTGGAAAAGAAAAGATGTTTAAACATTAAACATAGAATTTTAAGTTGTTTCTATTCCTGCTGTTAAAATGTGAGATTATTTCAATGAGAATTGATCATATCATTAGATTACAAAATGATATCAATTTTTCTGAAACACCCTGTACATCTCAGATGATATCCTTTTTGAAACATCTTGTATAGAAATTTATATATAATTTAATTTTCTATTAGAAAAAATCTTGATCCAACATTTTATAATTATTCTATAGTTATGCTCCCTTTAAGATGAGATAAACACAAGAAACACATTTTGAAAATGATTATCTAAAAAAAAAAGAAAAAAGAAAATGAGCAGGTTGAGGGTAGAAAGACAACATGCACCTACCTCTCCTCATCTGAATTAGTGATTTCAATTATGGGTGCAAAACTGAAAATTAAATCAAAGAAAATGATGACCACACTTGGACAATAAATTAGCATGAATACAGGAACACAAACTGGATATTACACGGATCTTGGGATTTTTTTTGACAACAGGATTTGTCAAGTATTCCAACCATTGCCTGATTGTACCAACTTTAAAGTAGAAAATCAAAATTGCTCACATTCATTTGTCTCTTTTAGAACTCTTCTTTTTTTAGAGTTAGAAATGGAACTTTTTATCTAAGTTGACCACACACACACACGTGTATATATATACACACACACACATACATACATACATACATATATATATATATATATATATATAATATTATATACACATAAACATATATAATGTTAGTGTTTCTTCAATCTAGTCAGTTAAAGTTTCACCTTGAACCAAAACCAAAAGATTAAAATCAAAACTCTAGTAAAAGAAAAAAAAAACCTGATTATTACATTCATAATGACAAAAATATACATAGAAATCAGTAAAAAACAAATTGAAATTTTTGGTTAGAAAAAAAAAGAAATAGTGAAAATTTAAAGTATTTTTTTTTCCTTTTACAAATCCTGCATCTTATTCATGGCTTGGCTTTGTGAATGAAGATTAAGGGGGTGGTCTATGTTGACTGCAGGCATGTTCATTGCTGAAAAGGCCTATGCAGGACAGACAGTCATGGTCACAACAGCTGAAGGTCTGGTCAAGGCTTGATGGCATGGTGTTGTGTTTCTTTCTCCAATGTTTTGTATAAAGAATCATCATTTGCCAAAGATCACACTGTACAGCAAACTCTCTACTGATCATCATGATGGGGGAGCACCAAAGAAATGATACAAGAATTGTTTGAAAAAATTCCTGTCCCATTAACGAAACGCCATTTATCCACCTTAGCTAAGAACCATGACATTTGGAATCTAACCACAAACCATTCTATCTCTCCTTTGAAAACACTTACAGCATCTTATAACTAAAATGTACGCATTTTATCTAGGGGAGCAAATTAATTTATATAAAGTAGCCTTTTCTTTTTTGAAACAATGTATTTGCAAATGGTTTGCATCTTATCAAAAAATTCTTAATTAATATTTTTGCTCCATGTTGATTTTGTTTTGTTTTTTTGTTTGTTTTTCTTTTGCAACATTCTTTAAATTTGTAGAAGAAATAATACAAACTAGTGTTAGTCTGCAATCTTCATCACCAAGAATACTTTCACTGTGTTGATGATGAAAATGGTATAGAGGTAAGGCATACAGTGGATTAAACACACAGTGAAGTAGATAGAAAAACACACACACTATATATATATATATATATATATATATATATAATATATATATAGAGAGAGAGAGAGAGAGAGAGAGAGAGAGAGAGAGACAAAAAGAGACCAGTGCTTTATAGACAACAAACGTTTCTTGTGTCAGCAGATAAATATTCCTTACTAACAGATAGTCAACTAACATTGTTTTGTTTTTTTTCAACATCAGGAGAAAAGTTGAAGAATATCAAGAACACACCCAACACTAAAAATGGAATCGGTAACATGGCTAAAGGCAATAGAAGAATTCTAAATGCTGATTAATAGACTGCATTCAAGCAAACGTTTATGTATTTAGTTTAATTATAATGCATGGTGGGCCCCCCCCCACACTTGTGCAATGACAAATAAGAAAAAAAAAATTATGTCAAGCTTTGTAAAAAGAAAATAAACAAATTATCTTTATTAATTACCTCAAATCTCTACAAATTTTATGCACATCAAATTTTGAATATTGGTTGCTTTTATTCTAATTTAAGATCATTCCATCAAATTTATATGACATAAATAGATCATTCCATCAAATTTATATGACAACAGATAGATAGATCATTCCAGCAAATTTATATAATACTATGATCATCATTATATGTTTGTACAACATACATTGATATTATTAGAGTAAATTTTAATTTAAATACATAAAACAGAATTCTCAACAATTTTGACAAAGAAGAGAATTTCTCAAAATCCAATACAGAACTAATATCTAATAAAACAGCTGAGTTAGAAGATGCATTAGTTAAAACTAAAAATTGATTGTTGGGGCTAAGACAATTCAAATCAGTGGGAGCCAACCTTACTAGGAAAACAACAAAAGCGTCTTCAAAAGAATAATTCTTCTAGTAACTAAATCTGATGGGTTATCAGCAGAAAGAACATATCTAAAATTAATAACAAAATTAAGATCCTTCAATTTTTTTACTCTTCGATGTATACCTTTTAATTTTTTTCTAAACATACAAATTTTATGACGATATTACATGTTGCAATTTTGATAACTAAAGAAAAAAAAAAAAAAAAGAGGAAGATAAAAAAAACCATTAATCATTAGTATATGATGGGCCAGTTTCTCTCAGTTGGTAGAGCATTCACCTAGGTAACACAAGATTCTGGGTTTGATACCAGCCCTCGCTAAAGTGGGGATCGGATGATAGGTTTGGCACAAAAACATTCTCCCTGGTCTAGTGCTAGCAAAAAGGGGATAGACGCCCTCATTGTCCATCTGATACTGACAATAGGCCAATCTGCCTACTTTGCTTTTCTTTTTTTTTTACTTACTTAGAAGTTTGTGCAATGTACATTGAGATTGTTGGATTGAATTTTAATTTTGATCTCCACTTCCAGAGCTCTGGGGAGTGTGGAGTAGCAGGTTATTTCCATTACTCCCAGGTCCAAACTGACCTGAAAAAGTAGTACCTGTTAGGGTCCTAATCAATGGGTTAAATAAATAAAAAATATATTTAAAAAAAAAAAGAATAAATAAAACAAATGTCTTTGGTATAAAATAAGTCAAGTGTTGACATGTGGTCAAATCTAACCAACTAACCAGTTTAAAAATAACATCTTATCTCTTGGAAATATTCTTTGACATCCTGTAGATTACAAAATTTTAAAACAGAAAAAAAAATTGATGAATACATTTTTGTCTTCCTAAAAAAAAATTTAAGAGACACATGTAGTTTATTAATGAAACTAACATTAAAACTACTAAACACCTAAATAGAAGTATATATTTACCAACCCCTCCGCACGAGCAGGATGTGACAC
Organism: Doryteuthis pealeii; assembly: GCA_023376005.1. Classification (NCBI taxonomy): domain Eukaryota; kingdom Metazoa; phylum Mollusca; class Cephalopoda; order Myopsida; family Loliginidae; genus Doryteuthis; species Doryteuthis pealeii. Next base: position 132,641,674 of record CM042142.1, on the reverse strand, counting down.
AAGGTCAATTTCTTAAGTGGAGTTCAACAGGTTTGAATTCAGAGTTTTCCTTCTCCTAGACCAGGGTTAAAGAGCCCAGTCTGCCCTACTATTTATCCATAGCTGGAGGGAGAGTAGGATTCATACCTTTCCCAAGGGTATCAGCACAAAGTGAAATGCAGTTACCACATCCAGGATTTGAACTAGGGGCGACGAGTCCATTTCCCATGACTTTAACCATTACACCACGCACTTCCACAAAATAGAAATAACCTGCTGACAAACCATCCCTACACAGAAACTCCTTATCCTCCACATTTTATAAACAAAAATGACACTGACAAATTTATGAATGAAGTGAGTGTTGACCTTTGATATTTCTATAGAAAATTTGATCCATATTTCCTTTGAATAAAAAAAAGGAGAACCAAATGTAAGTACACAATAAATACAGATGTGTGAATAATTGATGTAAAGTTCTGGTTAATATTACTCAATTTTTAATATTGTTGTCACCGCTAACTTTCCATCCACTAAGGACGGTGGCTTAGTGCCCCCCCCCAAAAAAAATCTGCATCTGTGCAAGTGGCTGAGCAGGCCAATCCCTGAATGACAGTCTTTGGTGCACTGACTGCACACAAACTGTGTGTTTGCTGGGTCTGCTGTTTTCTCTCCTTCCTTCTGGCTCTCTTTGCTGTTGAGGCTACTCTCTTCTTCGTCTCACTCCTCTTTGTGCCTTGTTTAACATTAAGGTGCCATGCCGCTCGATTACCTGCATCTACCTCCAATGTGTTTGTGTCAATGTGGCATATCCTCATGTCTCTCCCACAGACCACTTCGAAGTGTAGACATGGTATACCTACCAATCAGAAGCCCTTTACTAATTCGCCATACAAAAGGTCTTTTTCGGTATGTGGCCATTTTTCCATCCTTATGACATGACAAGCAAAGATGGAGAACAAGACAAAATATATTCATTTATATAAAAAGATAAAATATATTTATTTAATAAGATGCTGGCCCCATAAAAAAAAAAAAAGGATTCTGTAAGTAAAAATTAGTTTTTAAAAAAATGTGTTAAAAAATTGAATACCCAACAAGAATGAATAAAAAAATGTCTTTGGCATAAAATAAACCAACAAGGTTTGACATGCCATAAAATCTTCCTGTATAGTAATAAGTGTAGAGTAGTATGATGGAACATATATTGGATTGGGACGCCCTTGGACAGTCACCAGCAATAATAGACTCAACCATGCACGTGCAAGACATGGGAGAGAACTAATATAAGCAGGATTCCTAGAAGCTTGGCAGATCACAATTTGCTGTTGAACACCTTACAATAAGAAAAATAGAAGAGATAAAGAAGAATTTCAAAAATTAATAAAAGAGTTCATTTGTATTAATCAAGATGGTGCCATGTCTTTATTAAATGGCAAGCCTCTGAAATTAGTAGATCTGTTCATATACCTTGGTAGCAATATCTCATCTACTGAAAACTATGCCAACATGCACATAGGTAAAGCATGGACTGCTATTGACAGGTTATTAATTGTATAGAAATCTAACCTCTTTGATAAAAAACAAGAATTCTTCCAAGTTGAAGTCGTGTAAACATGACTGCATAATTGGACTTAATAAAATGCTTGGAGATAAAGCTAGATGCTGTATTCTATTTTGAATAAATCCTGGAAGCAGTACCCTACAAAACAGCAGCTGTATGGCCACTTATTTCCCATCTTACAAACCATCCAAGTAAGACAAACAAGACAAGCTGGACAATCTAAGGGAGAAGCAAGAATGAACTCATAAATGGCGTTCTCCTGTGGAGGAACTATACATACAACAGCTCTGTGCAGACACTGGATGCCATCTAGAAGATTTACCAAGAGCAATGTTCTTTCTTTTCTTTTTTTTTAAACTCAATTTTTGAACTCAATTTCTTCTATTTAACCCAAAGATAAGACCTTAACATTCTGGGTCAGGGTGGACCTGGGAGTATTGGCAATGAAGGAGTACTCCACATTCTTCATAGCTCCAGAATTGAAACTTCACCATTAGATGCAGTTTAATATCATTTCTAGGACATGAGCAATGCTCATTAGGGACAGATGGTAAGAGAGAATGAAGGGAATCTGTGCTGTTGTCACACCATGATGATGATGATGACGGCATTAAAAGTCTTTTGAAGAACACATTAACTCAAAATTGATGGATAAAAACAATAAAAAGAAGAATCCAAGTCCAAACAAATTAGAGAACTGAAACAAAATTGTTATTCCTCTTGTAATAGCTTCAAAGTTGAAAATTGTTTCCTCAATTAAGGAGTTGCGATAAAAGATGATAATAGCAGAGGAACCCCCACCCCCTTCTTCCTGCTTGATATTTTGTAGAAAACTTCTGGATAATCTATTTTGAGTAAATATATAAGTTGGATGGTTGGTTAGATTTTACAGCTCTCCCACCACTACCCAAGCAAAGTACAAAAACTGATGGTTAGTTCATTATAATTAAGAAGAAGGACTCAGATAATAATAATAATAATAATAATAATAATAATAGGACTTTATTTGAATAGAATGAGTTCTGATATGAATAGATATTGAACTTTGAAATATCCCATCATATAGGTAAAAAATACCAAGAAAATTTGGTACAGCCAACATTATTACAATAATAATAGGACTTTATTTGAATAGAATTAGTTCTGAGGTGAATAGAGAGTGAACTTTGAAATATTCTATCATACAGGTAAAAAATTACCAGGGAAATTTGGTAGGCAAAGAGTTAAGGAGGAATTATTTTGTTTAAATCCATAAACATAAAAAGACCACAATCACAAAAAAAAAAAAAAAAAAACTTTCAATGTCTGTGATTCCTTTCTTTTCTATTTTTCAACCATTTCTAGTTTATGCTAGGTTAGTTGGTTGGTTGGATTTTATGGCATGTCAACCCTTCTTGGGTCATTTTATGCTGAAGCTGTTTTTGTTTGATTTATTCTTGTTGGGTAATCAATTTTTCCAACAGTTTTATTAAAACTCTTTTTAAAAAAATCTATTTAACCCATAGATGGGACCCACATCCTGGGTCAGAGTGGACCTGGGAGTAATGGTAATGAAGGGGTACTCCACACCCCAGAGCTCCAGAATTGAAACTTCACCACTAGCTGCAGTTTAGCATCATACTCAGTATACATACACACCCACAAAAATTGACTTGTTAGTTTAAAACAAAAAAGATTTATTACTAACAGTTTTCATAAATAATATCAAAATAAATTTTTTACTAATTTTCATTTTGACTGTAAAAACTGAGTGTGTGTAATTTGACTTGGACTGGGCTCTTTAACTTTGCTCTGGAAACCCATCTAGGAGAAGGAAAACTCTAAATTCAAACCTGTTAAAGTCTGGTTAAAAATTGACCTTGTGTCACATCCTGTTCATGCAAAGGGATTGGCTAAATATATTGGAAATTATGACTATTTGGTTCCAAAATGTTAGAAAGAGCAAACATGCTCATCATACAAGAGATATTTCTTTTTTTGAAATCTGGGTTATGGTGTTAATAAATCTGAGTAAAAAAAAGGCAGAAATAGTGAAGAGAAGTTGTTTTCACACTAAAAGTCCAAACTGAACATCTACTAAATATATAATGCAATGATGGAAATGAATAAAACATAAAACAATTGGACATTTATCAGAAGAAAGAATTCACTTGAGGTATTTTGGCGAAAACAAGTTCATTTAGTTTAGGAAAACAGAAAGAAAAAACAACAATCAAAACATAAAAGACTGAAGAATGCTAAATAAGATTAATGAAAAGAGATAATTGATTTCATTCAGACTGCACTTTTACACACAATCAGTGGGCTACTTTAATGACTTGCTGTCAGTATTAGTTATCATGAGGTGCATATTGAACAGTTCACAACTTTCTTTGAATTTATTTATTTATTTCTATAAAGAAGCAGATTGTTAATTGTAATTAAACTTCCTTTTTACTGCACATTTAAAAAAAAAATACATTTAAAATCAAAACATTAGTTCTTTCTATGACTCCTGCCTAATTTATGTTATGTTTTTCTTTGCTGACGTTAGGTGTAATTCTGACTAAACTTAAAGACGTGTTTCTCACTTTTTATCGGAAAATTTATTCTAAATGGTGTGGTGGTGGGGGGGGTGATGGTATATCAACCTCGATGGGTTATTTAATGCCAACAAAGTTTTGAAATAAATTCATTCTTAATGAGTACTCGATTTTTTTTTATAAACACATTTTTTCTATTAAAGCATAGATGGAACTCTAACAGGGTCAGAGTGGACCTGGGAGTAATGGTGATGAAGGGGTACTCCATGTTCCCTGAACTCCAGAACTAGAACTTCCCATCAGATAGAGTTTAACATCATACCAGGATATTAAGACCCTCATCTACCGTCTTCTAGCACATTTATGATAAAAAGGGTTGGGGCTTGCCATAAGGGCAATAAGAGGAGGAGGAGGCCTCTCTGACCGCCTGTCTAACTTAAGTAAAGACCAAAGTGGAGTGTTGCATTTCCTGTACTGCTCACAGCAATCAGGGTTCCATCCTTAACCATCATGGGTCACCACCCACGGCCAACAGATGGCCCATTTGGGGGGGGGGCTTTGCAGAGGTGCAATTGGTGTAGACTAAAACCCCAGCCGACAGGGTTGGGATGTGTGCAAAATCCGTAAATTGATTTGCTGATATAAATTGGGGGAGGGGATCTAAATTTGGCCCAAATCATCAGTGTAAATTAGGACAGGAGTCTGGGATGACAAAATGGTAATAGTCCAAAAAAAATTCTTTGTTAACACAGAATAAAATGGTACTCTAATTATTTGGGTATAACAGTCACCCTCTAATTTTGGTCTGTGAAATTCTGGAATAAAAAAAAATACTTGTGTATAGAACCACAACTTTAAAGACTGAAATCCAAAATAACCTTTTTGGCATTAAATGACCCACAGAGGTTGATATGCCATTAAACAAAACTCAAACTCAAAACATATTGATGTTTTAGAATTTGTAAAAGTTAAATTTAACCTGAATTAAACATTTGTTCAACTTTTTATTGGTCTGTAACGACTAAAAATAAGAACTTATATAATGTACATCATGACAAAATTTAGAGCAAACACACGGACATATTCACAGCAATTTTGCAGTGAAAATAAAGTCACATTAGGAGAAACATTGTACTAAGTGGGGTAGGGTCAAAAGCATCCCCATGATGCTCTGATAATAACTGAAGGGAGTGAGCAATTTCCTCATGACCCACCATATGATCTTTAGTTGTGCACTAAGTATCACACACACACACACACACACTCACAAAAAAAAAAACTTTTATCACCACAACACTAAACCAAGACAAGTTGACATAAGAGCTAGTAAAAAAAGACTAACTTGATCAGTATCTAGTGTCTATTTGTTAACAATTAAATAAACTTAAAGTCAACAAAAAATAATTTCAAGAGATATTTTTTATTTCAGTAAGAATACCAAATATTTTTTGTATAAAGTTGGTTGAATTTTACGGTATGTCAACCCTTGTTGGGTTATTTTATGCCAAAGACGTTTTTATTTTATTCCTTCTTGTTAGGTATTCAATTGTTTTTAAAACTCATTATTTAAATACATCTTTGATATATTTAATCCATAGATGGTACCTACACTAGAGTGGACCTGGGAGTAATGGCAATGAAAAACACTAAGACCCTCAGCTGCCCCCTTCTAGCACATATATGATAAAAAGTTAGGGGTTTGCCATAAGGTTACCTTTTTATTGTATATGTGCTAGAAGGCGGTGGCTGAGGGTCTTAGTGTCCTGGATATGACGTTAAACTGTGTCTTGTTGTGAAGTTCCAAATCTGGAGTTCATTGCCATTACTCCCAGGTCCACTCTAACCCAGAGTGGTATTACCTGTTAGAGTCCTATCTATGGATTAAATAGATCAAAAAATTAGTTTTGAAAAAAATGTGTTAAAAAATTGAATACCCAACAAGAATGAATTAAAAAAAAATGTCTTTGGCATAAAATAACCTAACAAGGTTTGGCATGCCATAAAATCAAGCCACCCAGCCAACCTGGATCCACCTTTATTCTAAAAGTTTTATTCCCATTTTCAACTGTGATTAGTTTGTGTGGTGAAGGTTCATTGAACAATTAGCAGCTCTTTCAATTTTCTCTTTTCACAAGGAAAAACCTTTTGATAGTGAAATGTTTGAAATCTAATTTTGGCAAAAGAAATTCTATTAGAAGAAGCCAATGGTCATTTCATACTCACTTCATTTTCAGCCAATCTTCAATGAACGTTAACCAATTTCCTCGGCTTTAAGATTAGCAAAAAGGTGCAGAGAAAATTGGGAAAAAGACAGGAAAATGATTGCAACATTTTCTTGATATTGGATTTGTATTTTAAAGATTCCAAATTTCTTCAAAGTTGAGTTTAAAATTTATCTTTAAGGGATATTATATCTAGAATATGCTGGTTAAAGTAAGCCTCTCAAATTAGTAGACCAGGTAGCAATATCTCATCTACAGAAAACAATGTCAATATATGCATAGGAAAGGCATGGACTGCTATACAGAGATTATAAGATAAAATGAACATTTTTTTAGCCATGTCAGTGCAACTGTATGGCTACATCACTTAGAGACTCTAGTAAAAAAACTTAGAGAAAAAGTTAGATGGGAAATACACAAGATACTGCGTGCTGTCTTGAACAAATCTTGGAAGCACCCCCCCATAAAAGAGCAACTAATTTACTACATGTACAAAATTTTAAAATGGTATTTAAAAGTGAATTCAACTTCTGAAAAAGATCTTTTTTTTTTCGCTTATGACCTTTCATAGAAATTTTGTAAGAGAAACTAATTTTTTCATTTTGTTTTGTCCTCTATTTCATGTCAGACTTTTGACTGTCTTCTTTGCTGCTTTCTCTTACAAAATTTTCTTTGAAAAGTTGTAAGTGAAAAAAAAGATCTTTTTCAAAAGAAAAAGAGCAATTGTATGGCCACTTGCCTCCTATCACACAAACTATCTGATAAGACATGCTGAACACTGCTGAGAAGTAAGATCAGGTATCCTGTGGATACCTACACATGACATCAGTGTATATATTACCAACCCCTCCGCATGAGGTAAGGTATGCTGTTTTGGGAGGTTGAGATATAACCTATCCAGGCAATGGGAGCTGACAAGAGTCCTCTGCGTGCAGTCTTGAACAATCATGGGCAGCACCCACAGGAAATGTCGCTTATGGCCACCTGCCCCCATCTCACAAACCATTCGACGGAGGCACGGAGCAAGCATTACACTGGAAGAATTGTCGCTTTAACTTGTCACTGAGATCGGATTTCCATATTACTGACTTGTGGCCAACCACCTAAGCGATCCAGTGCAATAGAGTATCTAACTTCAGTCTAATATTCCAGACTGATGTGTGTATGGTATAATAGTTAAAATCATAGGAAAAGGAATCAACAACCTGAGTTCAATTCCACTACAAGGCTGTTTTATATTTCATAATAATACTCTTGGGAAAGGTATGAATCCATCTGTTCTGTCTCCAGCTATGAGTAAATAGTAGGACAGACTGGGTTCTTGATGTAACCTAACAAAGGTCATTAAATGAGGAATAATCAAATGAATGTTGGAATTTAAATGGAATCTTCATAATATTAACAAAATACAATACTCGCTAACGGCCATGAAGAAAGGTAAACCACTGCTAGTGGTATAAGACTATTCAGCCAGCATAATACTTCCGTATTTATGAGGATTGGGAAATACCCATAGTTAGGATATATAACAATTCTCTAGCTTTAGTAAAGCAACCAATCAAGAAGAAGAAAATCTCTGCTTAACAAATTGACATTCTGTTTATATCCTGTTCATATCAGAAGGGTTGGGTAAATACATACTCCAGATACCAAGCTATACTATCAGTACTTGTAAATTTGGTTCAAGTAATAAAAACTGTCAATCCTTGTTAAACAGAGCAGAAAATTTAACACAAAATTGAAGAGATAAATTTTAATACTTAATAAAATTTTAAAAATGTCTATACTCAAAATCGTGTTTTTGTTTTAAAGAGAACATGAATCATATTTGTTTGTTTGTTCGTTTTTTATAAATAATAATTTTTTGTGAATATCAGATGTTTGTAATCTGATTATTGGATTTTTTCTAAAATAGGAAAATAATTTGACATAAAAAGCAAAACAATAGAAACAAAAGTAAATGGTAAATATTAATAAAAATTGATTAATATTGTGAATCAAATCATCAGCGTTTATCATTCACCTGATTTGTGAAATTTTTTGAATATTGTTGAACAAAGAAGGATATGCAATTATAGATAAATTAATATAAAAATTCTTCACACATCAACTGTGAAATAATAGCACAACTCTAACAAGATCATATTGATATTTATTATTCAATATATTAAAAAGGCCACCCTGTCAGCTGGGGCTGTAGAATACACTAACTGAACCTCTGCAGAAAGGTAAGATCCTCCCAATGGAGCCACCTGTTGGCCATAAATGGTGACCCTTGATGCTTAAGGATAGAATCCTGGTGACTTAAGAGTCTATGATATGTATTGAAGGAAGGAAGTCAGTCAGTCAGTCAGTCAGTCTACTATTGGTTTGAACAATGTGACTGGCCAAGCACAACTGAACCAGTGTCAAGACAACTGGAACTTATGGGAATTCAGAACAGTCCACTCATGCATTTGGGTGATTCCATTCCCTGAGTCCTGATTGGCTGCTTGGTTTGTATGATCCTCTGAGGCTTCATAAATCCTGCCATTTTGCAGTAGTCCTTGCAGCAAACCAGAATCGTATTGGGTTACGACTGCTTGCTGTCTTGTCTTGCCAATTTGACGGTAATTGGACTTAGTATGATTATTCTACAATATGCAACATTCCACTGACTCTTAATTATGCTATACGGTCGGTCGGCATGGCCCCCTTTGATTAATCTCTTAGTCATGTCAAGCCCTAGCACCTATATGATTGTCCCAACTATATTGCTCTTATGGCCAACCCTTTTTATCATATATGTGCTAGATGGTGGTGGCTGAGGGTCTTATTGTATTGGGTATGACATTAAACTGCATCTAGTGGTAAAGTTCCAATTCTGGAGCACTGAGGAAGCTCCACTCTGATCGAGAGTGATAGTACCTATTAAGGTCCCATCTATGGGTTTAAAAGATTTTTAAAAATGGGTTGAAAAAAAAAGTTTTTAAAAAATTAGAAGATGGTGGCAGAAGGTTTTAGTGTCCTGAGTATGACATTAAACTGCATCTAGTGATGAAGTTCAAATTCTGGAGCTCTGGGGAGTGTGGAGTACCCCTTCATTACTGATATAATGAATATATAAATACCTTGGTACCCCCTCACTATAATCTGATTGGACAGTGTCATCTATAGATATTCAACACTGTGGTGGTACAAGCGCCTAAGCCTACTAGTCTAAGCTTACTCGCCTACCAGTCAGAATACCACAACTGCTCGGAAGACGTACTGCAATTTGACGCACCAGCTACTACTGCGATAATATACCAAATACCAACTTCATAATATATCCCTTAACCCAGATATATCAATTACTATTACTCCCATGCCCACTCTGACTTGGAGTTAGGGACCCATCTATGGGTTAAATAGAAAAAAAAATGTTTTTAAAAAATTGAATAATTTTGTTTTTGTATTATAAGATGTGAAAATTAAAATTATACAGTAGAAAACATTTTTACTTACTAAATAAGTTCCCTATGATGCTCAGATGAAGAACAAAATTGTTTCTGACATCTTTTATCAGCCATATGACAAAAGGAATATATTTTTGTCTGCATTTCCCAACAGGCAACAGAGATACACGATTCAAAAATTTCTTTATGAGAATATCTGAGTAGTTTAACATTTAAGTATCACTAAAGACATTTATCTGTAAAAGTAGAGAGAAAATAATTCTCTGAAATCTGCCTGCAAATTCCTAAAAAGATGAAAAAAAAATAATGAGCTATGTACCATTGTTAAAACACTGTCATTTTTATACATCATTTCTATTTTCATGAAAGAATGAAAAAAAAAAATATACATAATAGAGTGAGCATTTTATTAACAAAATCCTTTTTCTTTCACTTCTAATAAACCAGCATGCATAATGGCATGTCAACCTGTCTAGGGTTATTTTATACCTAGAGGTCAGAGAATGCTGCATACAATCTTAAACAATCATGGAAACAACACCCCACAAAGAAGCCTCTCTATGGCCACTAGCCCCCATCACATAAACCATCTGAGTGAGACGAACAATGTTGCATAATCTATGGTAGCATAGATTATTGACAACACTGTGTAGTTAAAATGGAAAGTTACAGTCGGTTGGGGACCTTTGACCCCAGAGGTGGAAAACCCACGAATCACGTGAAGTCACATGAGAGCTAGTTAGTTTGTCAGTTCCAGGCAAGATGTTGGCAGAGACAGATGTCTCTTGCTTAACTGGAACTCATCAACTGCACATGCGGTGTTAGATAGTAAAGAAAAATAGTTAAGTAAATAAAAGGTTTTTAAAAGAACAGTATGGCATTGTTGGTTGATGCATGTCTTAGCAAGAAGACTGACCAAGAAAGAAAATGAATCAAGAAATGAACAACCAACAAGATAAAAGTCAACATGGTGACCATGATAAGAAAGAAAAGAAGCTAGACGATCGAATGGCCAAACAAGCAAGGAAGTAAGTAATGCAATTATGCATCTCTATCTGTCTACCTCTCTCATCTCTCTGACACAAAAGAACATGTGGGTATATAACAACAAGACATGCTGGACACTACTAGAGAAGCAAGATGAACTGATAAGTGATGTTCTCCTGTCCAGCAAAGATCTACATTGACCAGCTCTGTGTGGATACAGAGGGATCTATGAGGGTAATGAATGATAGGGATGGTTGGCAAGAGATTGTCATGGAAACCTGTGCTACTAGCATGGCCTGATGATGATGTTATCTTCAAGATTATGTTGTATCATTTATAGTTATAATTATTTTGTTTCATGCATTCTTAATCGACATCCCTTAAAAATTCTGTATCCTATTTTTTTTACAATTTCAGAAAAAAAAAAAAAGTCGTCGGGGTGGACTAAAGTTGGTATCAGCCATACAGCGAGGGAGTCTATCCCCTTTTCACTACTCCTTTAATAAATTTGATGATTTTACTTACTAATGATACAAACCGTCTGACATTGAATTTTTAACTACCACCCACCTCAGAAGATATATTTTAAAAATTAATTTTTACACTGCCCAGAGGGTGTTTTTTTTTTGTTTTTTTTTTGTTAGTTAGAAGCTCTGTAAAAATATTCTCAGTAAGCAATTAGAATTAGTTGAGAAAAATCTTAACTGATGGTGAAAAAGAAAAAAAGGAAAGGAAGATGAAAAAAAAAAAAACCCAAACAAATCAGCAGGCAAATATTCTTACCTGAATTCTATTTCTTTTCTCCAGGTAAGAATATCAATGGAATTTGCATTTGTTGTCTAGACACATGTTGGGTTGGAAAAGCAGGTAAAAATAGACACACACACTCTCTTTCTGTCATGCTCTATTTTCATAACAAAACCAGTTCTAGCCTGGGTATTCACATCATTCAAGGTCACATTCAACGGAGGGATAACGAAAATGTCTTTTAGAAATAATAGAACCGAGAATTTTAGAATAAAATATAATGGATAAATAAAATGACTTAAGAAGAAAAAAGAAAAGTTTAATCAAATTCTATTTCCTTTCACTAAGATCAACTATTATTTCTCTCTCTCCCATATATATATATATATATATATATATATATATATGATCTGTGTTCATCTGCACTGCAAAACTGTTTTCAATGGTTACAGTTGTATTATTCACTTCTGCAATTGTCTTTAATTAATTTCTTAATTCATTACTATTAACACTGATGATCCTTTTTGGTGAAACTTAAGTAGGTTATATATATATATATATATATATATATATATATATATATATATAGTTAGGGTAGTGAAGACATGAAGTCAATGACACTTGGTACAACACAGTGTATATTATATATATATATATATATATATATATGTGGTAGAATTTATTCCAACCCTCTTTCCTCATATATATATATATAGCAAGTCTGAACGTGATTGCCTAAACTCTAGACATAAAATTATTTAAAACTGTACAATTCGAAGATAAGCTATGACCTTAAATTATTTTGTATATCATATCACGTTCCACAAGATTCTTTGCTTTAAGGTAAACTTATTTGTTGCCATGGTTATTTCAGAACAAATTTTGACAATAAAGACATTTTTTGCCTTTTGGATGAAAAATTGTCATTTTCATTGAAAGAACACGACATTTTCTAATGGCTTCTCATTTAGTATTTATCTTCAATTAGGAGTCAACAATTTGGATTTGAAATAAAAAATAATTCTGGCATATTTATTGGAGGCATAAATATAGAAAAAAAAAACTTTATCTCTAATGTAGAATAAACATCAGACTCACAGTTAGAAGCAATATTCCAATTATTGTTGAATTGGCTGCTTGGTTTCTGTGGTGTTATGGTGCTTGATAAATAACCTACCATTATGCAGTAGGTTTACGACAATACGAGATCCATTTTGAGTTACAGCTCGCTCGTTGCCTTGCCAATTTGACAGTAACTTTAATTATTGCAATTGTTTCTAGCAATTTTTTTACGTGATATTTTTTTTTTTATAACAATTTTTATAACTTGGAAATAAGTTTGAGAATAATCAAAATTAATTGCATAAGTGGTGCAGCTGTACAGTAGCACTGACATGGCTACAGCTTGGAAGAATTTTTGTTTTATCTGATCAGTGAGATTAGATTTCCATATGATCAATAATTTGTTTATAGCATTCCATGCCTATCCTATGTGTATATTGACATTGCTTTCTGTAGATGAGATATCACTACCTAGATATGTGAATTGTCTACTAATGTCAAAAGCTTACCATCCAGGGTAGAAATGCCTACATTTTGTTTGAAACACAACTTAAATTATCTAATTTGGTGAATTTTTTATGCAAATTAGAAGTGAATTACATATTTCTATGTTGCTGATTTTTAATCTAAGAAATGTTAAAAAATTTTATTTTCAAATGTTTACATAGCATTTTTGTTTCCGTTTGTTGTTTAGATTTTACGGCATGTTAACTCTTGTCAATTATTTTAGGCCAAAGATGTTTTGTTTTATTCATTCTTAATGGAAATTCAATTTTTTTAAAAACACATTTTTTGTTCTATTTAACCCATAGATGAGACTAACTCCAGGTGAGGGTATACCTGGGAATAATGGTGATGAAGGGTACTCCAAACTCGCTAGTGGGCCCAGAATTGAAACCTCACCATTAGATGCATTTATTTTCTGTGATTTGTAGCTAAAATGACATTAAATTTAAAACATTTCAAAATAAATTACAAACTGAATTTTATTTAATAATTACTTTAATCTTTACAGTAATATTTTTATACTACATTTATCGATAGTATTAAATATAAACTTACTGTTGCAACCTAAAAGTATTCATCTCTAGATCTTTTTAAAATAGAATATATTCTTCTTAACTCTGCCTTTTCAGCTATATTTAAACAGAATTGCATTCTCTTTTACTTTATATGATTAGAATTGTGAAGTACATGCATTTCTCGAGGGCATTTGTGCTAAATTGAATTCTGAAAAGAAATAGAAAAGATACTTCACTTCTATATGTATTTTGATATCTAACTCTAAGTTGAAAACAAGAAAAGGTTCTTATCCTCACTTGTTTAATAAACTTCACCCAAACTTTTAGGACTATAACATTTTTTTTTACTAAATTTAAGAAATAATACAAGCTGAGTTTATTCATCTCAAACCTAGAAATATATATTTGAAGCCTACCCAGCCACATTGAATAACAAAATAAAAATAATAATTGTCTAGTATTTAAATGTTGAACTAAAAAGACATCACAATCCAAAATTAAAAAATTAAAAAATAAAAATTAATGAGAATGTATAAAATCATGGGTTAAATCCTACTTAACGGACATAAATTCCACCATCGTATGTCACCGTGTTGAAAGAAAAAAAAATACTAAAATCAAGGAATTAACCGAATTTAATGAAATTTTCAGTGTTGATATATTAATGAATAAACAATATAATGTACTAGTTATTTTATTTGAAAACCTTACATTTTTTCAGGTCAGTTAACTTTGAACCACGTATCTTTGAGGCGTAACACAGATTCACAAACATACGTGGTTCAAAGTTAATTGACCTGAAAAAATCTAAGAGTTTTTAAATAAAATAACTGGTGTATTATATCTTTATTCATTAATGTATCAACACTGAAAATTTCATTAAATTCGATTAATTCCTTGATTTTTTGTATTTCCTTTCTTTCAGCGGAGTGACATACAATGGTGGGATTTATGTCCATTAAGTAAGATTTAACCAAATCATGAATTCCTAAAAATTCAAATGATAAACTCTAAATGAATACTGTAATTATCTATGTATAAGATGCATTATTTTTCTGGATTTTTCACCCCTAAAGTTGGGGGGGGGGTGTATTATACACAAGAACTAAATATTAACTTCTTTTTTTTTTGTCATATGTGTCACCATATTCAGAACAGTATGACCAAAAGTAAGATATATCTATGGTCCAAATTAATGTGTAAAAAACTTTTTTGGTTTTATCCCACTAAAGAGAAATAACCACTGGAGTGTGTGTTTGTTTATAATTTGTTTCTTCTATATCAAACTTATTTTCAACAAAAATTTGTTACATTTGTAATGTTTTCATGTTAACCATTGCATACTCTGTAAATTTTGTTTTGAAACATATAAATTATATGAATATTTATTTCTAGTTGATACAAACTGGATAAAAAGTTGATTAAATGTTAAATTTAGTTTAAATTCAGCTGCTCCAAATTCCAAAAATTCAATCCATATTATACATGAGTGATGTTTCTGCCAGAATTTCATAGCCGAAAATTAGAAGCGCATATTATACAGAATGAATTATGGTAATATTTAAAAGCTTTAAAACACCCTTTTAGTTTTTAAAACAAGTATAAGGTGCTCAAAGCAAATTAAAATTATGCTGATATATTTGGAGATAGATAATATGATACAGTCACTTATAGACAAGGTTTAAGTTTATTTGCTTAATGGAATATCAACCTTCATGGGTTTATTTAATGCCAAAACCATCCTTGTAAAAGAACAGTAGTGGTACTATTTAACCCAGAGATGGGGGAATGAAGAGGTTCATACCTTTCCCAAGAGTATTAGTCCAAAAGTGAATGTATAGGGTGACTGGAGTTTGAACTTGCTTACTACAATGTTGCAGTCCAGCATGTTAGCCAATACATTACAGACCCCCCCCCCAATGAATAAATCAGTTATTAAACTCTGAATTCACACATGTTAAAATCTGCTTAAGAAATTGACCTTGTGTCATGTCCTAATTGTGCATAAGTCATCGTCAGGGCAGCTTAATGTCAGTATAAGCCAGACAGCAAGGGAGTCTTTCCCCTTTTCACTAGCGCTAGACCAAGGAGATTATCTTAGTGTCTGAGGTGGAGCGCCACACCTACCATCAGCTTCTCACTGTGCTACTCAATATGCTGAGTTGGCGAGGGCTGGTATCGAACCAGGAACCTTATGTTTCCTAGCCGAACGCTATACCGACTGAACTAAGCCCGCCCTTAAACTATTTAACCTGGTGGTGGGGGGATCAAGGGTTAATACCTTTCCCAAGGGTATTAGTCTGAAAGTGAATGTAAATAGTGGGACTAGATTTCAAACTCTCTAACTACAATGTCACAGTCCAGCATGTTAACCATTACGCTACAGTAACTCTACTGGCAAGTTATAATTTTACAGTGTTTAATTGATATCTTAAAGGAAAGAGTGGCAAGTCACTTGTGTCTATTTTTCCTTTAACATTTGACACACATGTCTTTATTAGCCAATGAAAAACAGGATGCTCAACAGAATCTACATGAAAACATACAAACAAAAGTCTGTTCTCTTTATAAACTTTTTTTTATCTTTTAGTTTCTATTTTCAAAATCCTCCCGGATACAACAAACTGATTATTCCCCCCCTCTCCCCCTCTCTCTCTCTCTCTCTCTCTCTCTCTCTCTGTTGCCAGATTTACATCTTCACTTAATAAAAAAAATCAGCCTAAAAATAAAAACTTAAAAGTTATTTGTTCAAAATAATATTTCCTAAAAGTTAATTAATTTAAACATTTAATATTTAAAAGCTAATTTAGAAATTTAATTGCACCTTCTCTCATTTGGGATTTTAGAAAAAGTAAAAAGAAATGAAATCTACAATGATATATCAAATCTTGATTAATATGAGGGTCTAAATATTTCATCCAATGTTTTAATTGATTAATCATAAAACAAAATGAAAAGTTCATTTTAGGATGTAAATCCCATATTATGGAAAACTCTCAATGTTTATAAAAAATAATAAATGTTAATAATAAATTTTCAATCAATATCTATCTATACATATATAAAGGGCATTGAATATCTCAGGTTCTTGCTTTTTGTGCAAAAATTATGAAGATTTGATTTATATTTAAAAAATTAAAATATACATAGAAATAGCATTGAAATTCTACTAATTGTCCAGTATTTGTAAATCTAAAAAAACAAAAACAAATCAATACACCAGGTTTGTTTTTGCTTTCCCCTACCCCCATACCTAGTTGACACTGGATAGCCACTTCTAATTCAATAAATAAGGGGAATTTTTTTTAAAAGCAAAATAATTACTTTTCCAGAATTTTTTTTTCCATAAATTTAAACTCTGTATTGTTTAGTAAAATTATTTTAATCAGGCAAAAACATTTATTTTCAGTAGAAAAGGTAAAGAAATGATCTACAATAATATACAGTTATTGAAAAGTAACTCCCTATTTTAAACTATTTATAATTTATTTATATGCAGTTATATTTTTCTCAATTCTTTAATGTATATTCCTTAACATATTGCAATTAAATCTGAGTTGTTTTCTTTTCAGACTGATTATTTTGTTTCAAAATTCGAATGTTATGTGTATTCTTTTTTCATTTTTGTAAAAGATTCAGAAATAAATCCTAAGATTTTTAAAATAGAAAAAGGGAGTTACTTTACAATCTATACTTTAATCCGTATAAAATCTTGATTAATATAAGGGTCTAAATATTTGATTAAACATAAACATTTAACAAGAAAATTTATGGATGTAAATTTCAATGTCACAAATGTCATTTTTGTACTGAGAAATTTTTTTTTTTCAAAAGTTATACAAATCAAATGATTCATTCAATGATTTTCACAGCATGTTAACCATATAGAATTATTTTATGCCTACAAGTTAGGGAATTGTGTTCATTCTATATTCATATTTTTGTGTGTACTTGTTTCTTAAGGTTTTTTTTTTTTTTTTGCACACAGTTCTATCAAATACAAATAATTTTTAAACAGATCTATTTGACCTATAATGAGAGACTAACAGACACTACCACTCTGGGTCAGAGTGGACCTGGGAGTAATGGCAATGAAGAGGTACTCCACACTCCCTAGATATTAAGAACTGGAGCCTCACTAACTGATGCAGCCTAATGTCATACTTAAGACACCCCTTTTTGGGGTGAGAGTCTACCCCTCTATAGGGGATACAGTCAGCATATTCTAAGCCCTGCTGATATAGAATAAGTAAAAGTCTGCGGAGTGGCCTATTGTCAGTATCAGCTGAACAGTAAGGGAGTCTATCCCCTTTTTGATAGCGTTAGACCAAAGGGATTGTTTTGCTGAAGTAGAGCACTACACCTACCATCAGCTCACAGTTACTTTAACACACAGATCAGATTAACCAAGCTGGCCTACTTATGTGCTGAGTTGGTAAGGAGTATCGAACCCAGAACTGTGCAATTCCTAGATGGATTCTCTACTGACTGAGCTAAAGCGGTCCCTACTATTCATAGAATAGAGTTACATATTTCAGACATGTTTATCTGTTAAAAAAAATGGTGTTTGATATTTTTAATCATTCCGAGTTGAAAAGAAATGATCAAATATTTAATATATTTTAACTGCTTTTTTATTAGATCACTTTTTACACATTTGAATTATAAACTTTTGTTAGATTTTTACAAAGGAAAAAAAATTCTTTTGATTATTTTTAAAGGATGAAAATATATCAAGAGGAGTTATGATTATCAAATTTGGATTTTGTTTAGAACTTTGTTTCATGACAAATCTTTCTCAGGAGAACACTAAATCCTATTTGTCCTAAACAAGGGATTTGGAGGAAGTTTTTTTGGGGGGTGGGGGGATAGTTGTACAAATCTAAAATATATCTGAGTAGTCTTCTCAAAAGAATATATAAGAGATAATATTGGAAATATATTAAACAAATCTTAATTAACTTATTATGTTGGGTGTATTTGTAGCTTTATATATATATATATATATATATATATGATATATAATTATATAATATATATAATTATTGCTGAAACAAGCACCATATATATATATATATATATATATATAATTATATAATAATATATAATTATTGCTGAAACAAGCACATATATATATATATATATATATATATATATAGTGCTTGTTTCAGCAATAATTAAGTTATATGAATCCAAATTCAAAATTTGGTTAGATAAAAATGAAAAATACCCAAGTGTAAAATTACAGTTTTGTTTAATTTATATTTTAAAAGAATAAATAGCAAATTAAAGCTGAATTCTTTTTGTCTTTTTAATGTAATTATCACTATTTCATAAATAATTGGCGGTCAATGTATATGGAAATTTCAAAATTAGAGTAACATGAGAAATAAAACAATTATTTAAATGGAAATTGTTCTCATTTACAATTAAGACTAAAAATGGGAAAAATCTTAATTTGATTTCAAAATACTTATTGTTCTTTATCTGAATTTTTGAGATGAGGCTTGATAATTTGGATTATTTAGATTTTTCAGACTGTGGTCATCATCTTTATTGTTATCTGTACAATGTTTCGGCCGATGTACCCTCTGGCCTTCTTCAGGTGTTTCTTGCTGAACTCAGAAGCCTTTACAGTACTTTTAAACCAAACCGTTTATTCAATCCACGGGGGTAGACTATTCTCAGTACATAAAATAGAATGCTTAATATAGTGTAACACTTGTACCCGGTCATGGTTAAAGGAATGAGAACAGTCTACCTTGATGGATTGAATAAACGGTTTGGTTTAAAGTTCTATGAATGCTCCTGAGTTTGATAAGAAGGTTCTTGAATTTGACAAGAAACACCTGAAGAAGGCTGGAGAGAACATCAACCGAAATCCAAATAATACATACTTTCATTTAGTAACCAAATGATCATTTCATATTTCTCTATGATACTGATATAATGGAATGACCCATCTCCCCCGTACCTTAACAGTGGTGATGGTTCTAACTACTATTTAAGAACACACATATTATTCTGTGCAGAACTCACTTGAAGTACTTAGACGATGGACTCTCCTCCTAATACTCACATGACCTTACTATATAACAGATACTCAAACTAAAAAACAGTCTACCCTGTTGGTGGGGACTTAGAATATGCTATCATACAGAGGGGTAAGATCTACCCCTAAAAAGAGTAGTCCTCAAACAACACTAAACTGCATCTGATGATGAAGCTCCAGTTCTGAAGACCCAAGAAGTGTAGAGTACTGTTTCATTGCCATTACTCCCATGTCCACTTTGACCTGAAGTGGGACTAACTGTTAGGATCCTATCCCTAGGTCAACTAGATCTGTTTAAAAGCGATTTATATTAGTGAGGATTACTTGATACTATACAACTGTAAATTGCATCTATTAATAGTTACTATAGAAGTTATAATTGTTTACTAACGATTATTATTATCATTAGTTACTTGAAACAATATAACTGTGTACAAATAAATGATTATTATTAAATGATGATGAGGCTCAAGTTCTGGATATCTGGGGTGCATGGAGTACCCCTTCATTCCCATTACTCAATGGTCCATTCGGACCTGGTTTATTCATTCTTGATGGTACTCAATATTTTTTTGAACATTTTTTTAAAACTCATTTTTTTTATTTAACCTATAGATAGAACCCTAACAGGTACTATCGCTCTGGGTCAGAGTGGACCTGGGAGTAATGGCGATGAAGACGTACTCCACACTCCCCAGAGCTCCAAAACTAGAACTTCACCATTAGATGCAGTATTTATGGGTCAAATAGATCTGTTTAAAAATTATTTGCCTTTGATAAGACCGTGTGCAAAAAAAAAAAAAAAAAAATTCTTAAAAAACAACTACAAAAAAAATGTGAATATAAACATATAATGAATGTGATTCCCTAACCTCTTGGAATAAAATATTTTTTATTAATACTTATACATAAACATTAAGATAACCTTGTTTTCCCACAAACATTTGAAAGCTTTTGTGATCCTATTTTTGAGGATTTCTAGTACCAGTTGGTAGAGATTCAATACCAGTCCTCACCAACTTAGCACATGAGTAACATACCTTGGGTAATCTGATCAATGCAATAAAGTTTAGTGCTCATGGTTGGTGTGGTACTCCACCTTAGATACAAAACAATCTCCGTGGTCTAGCACTAGTGAAAAGAGGATAGACTCCCTTGCTGTCCAGCTGATACCAATAATAGGCAACTACACCGACTTACTAAATGAACATGCTTATCAGCTGTATTTCTTATATATATATATATATATATATATATATATATATATATATATATATATATACATATATACATATACCAATACTTCCACATGAGCAGGACATGACACAAGGTCAATTTTTTGAGTGGAATTTAACAGGTTTGAATTCAGAGTTTTCCTTCTTCTAGACTGGTTACCTAGCAAAGGTTAAAGAGCCCAGTCTGCCCTACTATTTACCCATAGCTGGAGGAAGAATAGCTGGATGCATACCTTTCCCAAGGTAATTAGTGCAATGTAAAATTCAAACAACCCCATCCAGGATTTGAACTCTGATTGACGAGGTCATTCCAATGCCTCTAACCATAACACCACGTGCCTCCAACATTTCTTATAGTTGATAAGCATCAACAAGACAAGGACAACTAAGGAGTTCCTTTTTAGTTTGCATGAGAACTTTTGGTTATAGTAGATATCAACTGACACCAAGTGGGGGGACTCCACTTATGAAATAAATCTTTACTTATGTCAGCTGCCAACAAAAGATCCTGTTAGTAAATAACAACTAAACTTTTGTTTTATGTTGTTTTTTTGGGTTTTTTTTTTATGGTCATTTTCATTGTTGTAATACTAAAGCCTATTTACACACAGTATTGCCGTTGTTGCTAGGGCAATGATAAATGTTTTATAGTTATATTATGTGGGGGTAATTAATTATTTAAGCTACAAAAGAAGAAAGAGAAGAAGTAAAAACAGAATAAGGTAGTAAGGAAGACATGTTTTGTCATGAAATATTTACTGTGATTAATTAATTATAATCTATGAAAAAATTATTCTAAATTTGTACGTAGTTCCATTTACTAGAGAAACAAGGTGAAATATTAGCAGACGTTGAATAAAAACTTACAAAGTACCAAGAAAATTATTTGTCTTAATTTTTGAGATGAGGCTTGATCATTTGTATCATTTTGATTTTTCAGACTGTTGTCCGCATCTTTATTGTTATATACACAACATTTCAGCTGATGTGCCCTCCAACCTTCTTCAGGTGTTTCTTGATTTTTTTTTTTTTAGATGAGGCTTGATAATTTGTATTATTTGGACTATTATCCTCATCTTTATTGTTATATACACAACATTTTGGCTGATGTGTCCTCCAACTTTCTACAGGTGTTTCTTATCAAACCCAGGAACTATCATGTTACATGGTGCAACGAATATAAAGGTTGAGTTAATACCGTTCAATCCTGACCGCAGACGATAATAACATAAAATACTTCACATAGTTTAACACTTGTAACATGTCATGGTTAGTGGAATGAGAACAGTCTACCCCGGTGGATTGAATAAAGGTTTCGATTTGAACTTCCATGTCATAATCTGGAGCCTTCACGACATTTTGAACTGAGTTCAACAAGAACATTCCCAAGTTCTACTAGAAACACCTGAAGAAGGCCATGTTGTGTATATAACAATAAAGATGAGGACAACTGTTTGAGTAATACAAATAATACAAATTAATTAACCTCATCTAAAAAATTCAGAGAAATACTAATGATTCTTATTCACAAAGCAAAATCATGGATCGTACATTTATAAATAGAAAATATAATAAAACTCTTAATCTTTTCGTGACTATCAAAAAAAGTAACAGAAAGAAATTGTATTTAGTTTAGAAGATTGAAATCCTTATTTCAAGTTATGATAACATAACATTTTTTTAAATTGTTATATATATGCAATGAATAGAATTGGTAATATCAAATAGAAGATTTGTACTTGTGTTATCACATCATTGATCATCTTATGCTTGAAACGTTCTGATGAAAACAAGATATTGGTTTGAATAACTCAATGAATCTCAACACAGTTTTTTTTTTTTTTTTTTAATCATACAATCACATATTATTCTCTTGTTGGCAATCGTTTATTTCCATTTCAGCATAACTTCCTTGAATAAATGTCAAATGAAGGGCAATTGCCGCGATAGACAAACCAGGTTTGATAAGTTGGAGGCCATGGGGTGTAATGGTTATCATCATAGGAAATGAACATGGGGAAATAAGTTCAAATCCTGGAAACACACATTATTAATATTGGAGGAATGTTTAATATTATAATCTACATTTCTTATATTTTTCTTATTTTGAAGTAGCTCAATCTTATGCATATAAACAGAATAACCAAGAAGATATGTTGGTTGGTTGGGATTTATGGCATGTCAAACCCATTGGGTCATTTTATGCTGAAAACATTTTATTTATTCTTGTAGGGTAGTCAATTTTTTTCAAAACTCATTTTTTAAACACATTTTTTAAAACTCATGTTTTTCTATTTAACCCGTAGATAGGACCCTAACAGGTACTACCACTTCGGATCAGAGAGGACTTGGGAGTAATGGTAATGAACAGCTACTCTACATTCCCCAGACCTCCAGAACTGGAATTTTCCCATCATATAGAGTTTAATGTAATACCCAGTATAATAAGACCCTCAGCCACCATCTTTAAGCACATATATGATAAAAACAGTTGGAGTTTGCCATAAGGGCAAAAGTGTTGGGACAATCATATAAGTGCTAGGGCTTAACATGACTAGGCGATCGATCGGAGGGGCCTTGTTAGTATTTATATTAACCCCTGAATTCATTTGGAGATCACTCGGATCCAAATTACCAATTGTAATATGAGAAAATAAGATAAAAAAAATAACCACGTTGAGAGGAATAACTGCAACAAATTTGTAAATTTAATGAATTTCCATATCGAGCATTCTTTTCATTAATACCACTTGCATTAATAATAAAACTGTTGATATTGCAATTTCACATCCTTTCAAAGAGTAGTATTATTGGTAAATAGGGGTTAAAATGCACAAATTCCTATTGTAATATTTTCACAATGAGCATATAGAATGATAGGTAATGCTATCTAATGGTGAGCACTATGAAATGTATACTCAGTTTTAGTCTTATACAATATAATGTGAGAACATATGGCTTGTATATATATATAATACATAATATATATAATATAACATAATATGATATATACATAATATTATATAATATATGCATATATATGTACACACACACACACACATAAATATATATATATATATATATATATATATATATAAGTCATCCACAGACACTGTGTTTCAATGTTTCACATCTCTTCAGTGTGGCTAGACACAGAAACTATCTCCGACCAGGAGTGAAATCCGACTTTTCCTCAGCCCGATTCGTTAAACTTTTGGACATTTGACAACTGCCATTAAGGGTCGGTGTTTAAACTATTAAATACATACTTTTGTTTATATATTTTATGATCATCAGAGAGATCCAGTCTGTACACAACAGATGATCATTGCTTTATGCTAGAGATGAAAGTTAATTTAAATCGCTCCTAACAGATCATAAAGATATAGTCAACATCATTATTTTCCCCACAAACTTGAGACAATATCATAAAAAGATAGACAAAATAATAGACAAACATTTATCTTATATTTACATATAGGCCAATTCATTTTTAAAGAATATATTTTCCCTTTAAAAAGAATTAAAAAAATAATAAAATGCAATATTGACAAAATTGATTCATTTAATAAAAGTTATGGTTAAGACATTTTTATTGGCATAAATTTTACTGATCATAAAATTAGGTAAAAAGTTAAATACTAAGCTCATTAAAAGCAAAGAAAAATGGGTAATTTAAGCACAGGGATTTAAATTAGGAAAATTTATTAATCATAATACAAGGGTGAGTCAAAAGTTTTACATTATTTGTTAGATTTTATGGCATGTCAACCCTTGTTGGGTTATTTTATACCAAAGTCGTTTTGTTTTATTCATTTTAAAAATTTTTAAAAAGTTGTTTTCTAAAACTCATTTTTTTACCTGTTTGATCCATAGATGGGACTCTAACAGGTACTATTACGCCAAGTGATAGTGGACCTGGGAGTAATGGCAATGAAGGGGTACTCTACACCCCAGAGTTCCTGAATGAGAACTTCATCACTAGATTAATGTCATACCCAAGACACTAAGACCCTCAGCCACCACTTATATAAAAAGTATTGGGGGTTTGCCATAAGAGCAATAGGGTCAGGACAATCATATAGATGCTAGGGCTTGAAGGCTAATTGATCGGAGAGGGCCTCTCTGACCGAACGTCTAGCCTAAGTAAGAACCAAAATGGAGTGCTGCATGTCACAGACTGCTTAGCCACCAGGATTCATCACCCATGGCTAACAGGTGGCGCCATCTGGGGTGTGTTGTGCATTGCTTCACACTGTGTGGGATTTGAAAGTCGCATAGATGAATGGAATTTATATTTTATGAATTCAAACTTGGCTATAACACCACCGTCATGGAAACCAGCAAAAACATTTGTTGTGAGAAAAGTGAAGGCGCAGTTGAACACAGTACAGTAACCACAATTAGAGAAAATTTGCTTGTGTTGCAAAAACTTTGACAATTAATCAGGGTCAAGTAGGCTTAAAATCATAAAAAGTCCAGCAAGTAGCACTCAGAGAGTATCAGGTGAGCTCAACATCTCACAGTTCAGTGTGGTTTGTCTCCTTCACACAACCTCAGCAAAATCATCCACTGCTGCTGAATTGTGTCTCATGCTACCAAAATATTGCAAAACTTTTGACTCACCCTAGCATTATTGATAAATATACTTCATCAATTCAAGGTGTTGATATAAAGCACACATACACACACACACACACACATTGATGTAATAGATGATTTTCATCCAATAAATTCTGCCTATACCTGGATGGTATTATATAGATTTTAAATATATATATATATATATATATATATATATATATATGTATGTATGTATGTATGCATAAATTATATAGACTTTATGATTTTCCAGGTCAATAATTGAAATAGTCAATAGACTTACAATAAAAAAAAAATTTAAAAAAAAACAATATCTAATAGAATGTCATACTTACTTAGAGAAAGTATATTTATGATTATATATGTGTATATGAGAATGTTTCTCTAAGATTTGTTTTTATTGGAAAAATAAAATTTCTCTGAGGATTTGAAAATTGATAAGATTAAATATTATACTGAAATATGCACTTATTGAGCAGGGAAAATCTGATTGTATATCTCTAATAATAAATATGAATGTAGTGTATCATATATTTTCAACTTTACTCCTAGAGGCTGTAGCCCAACATATCATACTGTAGAATAATCATACCAAGTCCAATTTCCGTTGAATTGGCAAGACAAGACAGCAAGCAATCGTAACTGAAATATGATTCTGGTTTGCTGCAAAGACTACTGCAAAATGGCAGGATTTATGGAGCCTCAGAGGATCCTACAAACCAAGCAGCCAATCAGGACTCAGGGAATGGAATCACCCAAATGCATGAGTGGACTGTTCTGAATCCCCATAAGTACCAGTTGTCTTGACACTGGTTCAGTTGTGCTTGGCCAGTCACATTGTTCAAACCAATAGTAGACTGACTGACTGACCGATTCAATACATACCATTTTGGAATCAGGCCGACTCCATGAGCAAACTAAAAACATTCCAGGTCAAATATCTAGATCCACAATCCGGAAATTTTGGATTCTAAATTTTAGTCACTGCAATTGTTTTTCATGATTTTTGGTGACAATTTTTTTGTAAAATATCAATTTATCCATCAAATGTCACCTACGAAATAGAAATGTTTGTAGGAAAGTAAGGACTTACATACATCAAACTGTCTTTTAAATTAAGTGGCAGCAGAAGAATTATTATTGAACTCAATGCATACAGCGTCATTGTTGGGCGAAAAGCCTAATCAAGAACTTTCTGCAGGAGTTAACTTAATTGCTGCTCAATAGATAAGATGAAAATAAACTAGTGATATTTTACAAAAATACTGAAATTAATGGTGTGGAAAAAATATCATCATGTCACGCAAGCAGCACTGATATCCATGACAATCTCTTGCCAACCTTCCCTGGGAGGTCTTCTGTGCATCAACCAGCATCCTCGCATAGTTGGTCAATGTAGGTCCTTGCTGAGTGGCCCACATTAGCATGTCCAGGATAACGTCACTTATGAGCTCGTCCTTGCTTCTCCAACGGTGTCCTGCATGCCTAGTCCGTTTCACTTGGATGGTTTGTCTTGGAATCAATATTTCTTTTACATAACAGTTTCATACAATGATTGACCCGAGTTACTGAGTGTCAGTGTCAATCCCTGAGGCCTGAGGTGCACCATAAATAGCAATGCTAATAGAGCTAGGCTATTTTTGGCACCTACCAACCATATGCGAGAGGGTCCTTGCTTTAAAAAATAAACTTTGTGATGAACCTGATTTTTACGTATGTATTTACTGTATTCTATTGCTGTAGGAGTTTGGAACATTCTACAGTAGGATTCAGATCTTCATCATTTGAATCCACTTGGTCATTTTCAAAGGCTACGTCTAGTAAGTAAAGTCAGCGATTGACCTATTGTTGGTATCAACCAAACAGTGAAAGACTCTATCCTCTTTTTATTAGTGCTAGACCAGGTAGATTGTTTTTGTGTCTGAGGTGGAGTGCCACACCTACCATCATCTCCCTACTTTACTGCACAGATCCAAGCTGTGCTACTCGTACTGAGTTGGTGAGAGCTGGTATTGAACCAGGAACCATGTGGTTCATAGGCAGATGCTTTACTGACTGAGCTAAATCTTATTCAGAAAAAGCCTTTGATTTTCAAAAAAAACCACCAATGCAAATATTATGATATTGTTAAATGTTGAATATAAGTTGTTAAATTAGATAACTTGTGTTGGATTTTGTGTCAAGTATTCAGCTCTGTTACAAGTTGAGTGCATAATTAACCCTAGAGTGTTGGTAGGTGGTTTATAAACGGCTTTGGGTCATTCGATTATGAACTCTGGCAAGTTCACTTCTTGGGTTTTAATTGGCTGATGGTTTTCAGGGTGAGTAAAGATATGAATAAGTACCAACTCTTCAGCCATCACTTTGCACTATGCCAGCAGCATGCAAGGACTGTATTTAAGTTACAGCTTGCATGTTGTTTTTGTCTGCTAACTCGACAGTAGTTAGAATCCCACTGCGATGGTGAGTATTGTCTTGTTTCTATGATATCTGGGGGATAACTTCTGCAACTTGATTCCTAAATATTTGAGCTTTTCAATGAAAAGCTCAAATTTCTTCACTTGTAAGAAAATCTTCAAGATTATCATATGTGTGTGTGTGTGTGTGTGTGTGTGTGTGTGTGTGTGTATGTGTGTGTGTGTGTGTATGTATGTGTGTGTGTACACGCATGGGATTTAAGTCAACTGCTGTTATGTAATTTGGAAAAAAAAAACAATGGTTAATTTCTCTGTTAATTATTCAGAGTTAATTTATGAGGACAGCTGGTTAAATTTAAATGATATAATTACCTTCTTGGAGAACTGATGAAGCATTTTCATGGAAAAAAAATTATTATGAAATGAAATTTTTAAAAAATACACAAAAAAATTTATGATAAAAATAATGATAGTGGTTGTCTCTATTCAACCATAAATATACACATATTACTAGGGTGAGTCAAAAGTTTTGCAATATTTTGGTACATGCTAGTTTGCGGTATGTATATCATATGACCAAATCAATTCAGGCCGTGAAATGGTTACCAATTTGGTTGGTAGTATCATGGTAGTTGGTGTGCTGACATGTTGTGCATGGCTTCAATCCATGTGTAATTTGAAATCACACAGATGAATGTGCAGCATAGACTAATTTAAGAACGTAGGTTTTATGAGTTTAAACCGTGGAAGCAACCCAAAATATCCGTTATGCAAAAAGTGAAGGTGCAGTTGTTCACAGTACAGTAATCAGAAATTTTGCTTGGGTTGGAAGAATCTTGACGGTCAGACAAGGTCAGTTGGGTCTAAAACCGTGGATTCCAAGCCATGTAAGCAAAATCCAGTGAGTATCACTCGAGGGGTCACATACGACCAACTGAATTTTTTTCCCCTTCAATCTAAATGAAATTTAAACCATAGGTAAATAAGCTTGGTATTTCACAGTCTAGTGTGGTTCGTTACCTTCAAAACCTTGGCAAGAGTATCCAGAGTTATTGAATTGTGCTTCATATTACCAAAATAATGCAAAACTTTTGACTCACCGTAGTAGATACATTCAAATAAACATCGTAATCAGATAAGATAAAAGTTTCGATAAAAGTGATGATAGTAAATGTTTAATGATAATCAATTTTTAATTCTGTCTTTCCACTAAAAGATGTAAAACAGCTTAGAGAAGAAATAGTTATCTATATAATTATTTACTAAGCTCAGCTTAAATGTGGCACAAGGCCAGACATATGGGGCGCTCAAAGAGAATTGAACTCATTAACAATAGTCTGTGAATCTAACTTGCTAACATTACACCACACGAGATATAAAGTTGTAGTTCCTGTCTGTCTGTTAATGAACTCCTCCAATGGTTTTAGAGATAGACGGCCCCCATAACCAATAAGTATATTTCATTTTGATCAAAGGGGTCCCTGGGGGTCACAAGTGCCCTACTGATTTTTTCCAATTTAAATGAAATTTAAACCATAATTAAATGACCAGAAATTATGGTTATTCACAAAATATCAGCCAATTCCAATAATATTAAGACACCTTAATGGGGGTTAACCTCCACCCTCATATTGAAAATTCACAGTTTCTATAATTAGGGGTTTTGAAGATAGACCCCATAACCAAATACTAGCGAATGGATTGGGTAAATACATAACCAGGACAACCCCCCCCCTTTTTTTAAGAGGTGGTCCTACTCCCCCCCCCCGGAGGTGATACAGTCAGCATATTCCAACCCATGTCAACAGGGTTATTAGGATTTAAAAGTAAAATATAACTATATATTATAAGAATTATTAAGTAATATTTTATTGTGCAATAAAACTATGATTAGTTTTTGTTATTTCAATCATTTGACTTCATAAAAAATATTATTGGTATGCATTCCTAATAATAATTTGCTTATCAAAAGTACCAAATGCTTTTTTTAATGAATATTCTGAAAATAAAACCAATAAATCATAACCAAGTGATTAAACTTCTTAATAATAGTCGTTGGTGGCCTAATGTCAGTATCAGCCAATCAGCGAGGGAGTCTATCCCCTTTTCACTAGCGCTAGACCAAGGAGATTGTTTTGCGTCTGAGGTGGAGCACCACACATCAGCTTCTTACTTTACCGCATAGATCCCTGTGCTACTCATACGCTGAGTTGGCAAGGGCCGATATTGAACTAGGAACCTTGTGGTTTCTATCCCGACCGCTCTACCAACTGAGCTAACCCGGCCCTTCTCAATAATATTCATAGAATATTCATGATATTTATTGTATAAATGAGGGTATAAGAATTAACAGGTGTTAACTCTTAGCTAACATCATATTCTTATAGTGGATTAGGTTATCCAGAAGAGAGCAACCTAACACAGAATATTCATTAGGGAAAAGACAATTCAATTAATGCAATATAACATTTAATTATACAAAATACAAAGAGAGAACCAAATTCTTGTCCCAAACCACAAAAGAGTCACAAGGTGTTCGAGGAACATGAAAAAATGTTTAAACAACAAAGGGGTGAAAACCACTAATTATTTCTCAAGAAGTCTGGGAACAAAGGCAGGCACCTTTGTTAGCTACTGGGAAGCGAATGAGTACGTCTCTTGCTTCCAATGTTGCGTTCATAAAAGAAGGAGATTCTAGGGTTTGCCTTGTCACATGACCAAAATGGACATATGACATGGGAAAGCCCCTTCTTCAAGTAAAAAAAAAGAGATAATTCTATTTTGTCTTCTAACAAGGGTAATTCCAAAACAAAAGTTTCCAATGTGCTCGGGACACAAAGAAACTGTTCGTGGTTATTGGCAACACTGTTATGTTTGTTGTGCATGCACCTACGCCTGCCCATTTACATGCACCTCATTGTCATGCTCGATCTTGGCTTGGCAGTTATTTCTGATGGAACTCCTGATTGATGCTACTGCTCAGTGTGAAGTTTGTGCAGCTATTAGGGTTTTTTTAACACAAAAGGAATTAAACTGAAATTCATTGCCAATTAACAGAACAAATTAACAAATTTTTACCCCTTGTAATATTTTTACAGGGTTTTATTTGAATAAAATTCAAGAAAGAAAAAATTATCAAAGCAAGGTACTGGCAATTCTAAATATACTTGCAGCTAACCATGTTGGCGGCCTTTGATAACTTAAGACCAAATTCTAAATTTTGTGCACCTCCCTCCCCCAAAAACATTTATGCTCAGATATCCAGATGATATGTGCAAAATGAAATCTGTAAAGACAACCATAAATATACACACATTAAATAAACTAAAAAACACAGCAATCAGATAGGACAGCTGTGATACTGAGGAAAGTGCTGGAGATTTGAAGAGACTGGCTATTATTCAATCTTTAGCAATAAACAGAAAATAAAAATAAGTTTATTTTCTTTTATTGGAATAATTTAGGCAGCATTAAATGGATTCATTTATTTGAATCTAGAAATTCATTTATACAATAATTTACACAGTATCAATAATTGGGTGAAAAATAAAAAATAAATATAAATACATAGGTACGTTGACTTACAAGTTTAATTCATTCCACTCGTAACTCAATTTCTTCACATATCAAATCAATTTTTCCCATTGAAATAAACTGAAATGCTATTAATCCATTCCGGCCCATCTAAAAACAAAACCCTAATTTTTTTGGTACATTTTCGTAAAATATCAGTGTATTGTATAAAAACTTAACCAAATAGAATATAATGAATCATGTGCTGTAATATGTTTTAATGTTAATTTTTTTATAAATGATATTTTCCTTTGATGTAATTAATTTGGAAATTTAAATGTTTTTAGTAAACTTATTAACATAAACGTAGCTGAAGCTTATTTGTATATAAAATTTTAGCTCACAACAGAAAATAAAAAATTGACCGAGAGAAAACTCGTAACCTGGGGCAGTTGTAAGTCAAGGTACCAATGTATTAGTATCTGTCACTTTTTGCACCTTTGACCTACATATACCCTGTATCTGAATTCAGAAAACACATATAGTCTTTAATCCAGAATGTAGACATCTTTCTTTATAGTTACCCCATCATTTCCTTAAAGAAAGATTGTTAATAAATAACTTCATTAGAATTTCTGTATTAGTATTTGATGTGATCTTTCTGAACCTGAAATATCAGACTAGAATGTATTGTTAAAAACAATTTCTTAAAGAAAAATTTGAATTACCATAAAATTAAAGAAAAATACTTCCAATATAAATATTTACCTATAAATTCAATTTTATTAAGTTTATATAGTTTATATATTTTATATAGTTTATATATTTTATATAGTTTATATATTTATATAGTTTATATATTTATAAATATAGTTTATATAGTTTATATATTTATATATATTTATATAGTTTATATATTTATATAGTTTATATATTTATATATGTTATATGTTTATATATTTTATATATATATTATATAGTTTATATATTTACCTATAAATTCAATTTTATTGTCATGCTTCAGGAATTATCAGCTTTTTAGACATAAACTTTAAGATGACAATAAAAATAAAAAATCATTTAATAGAATCTCTGAATTTGGGCAGAGTTGAATTTGTTCAATGAATGTCAATATAAAACAATAAAAAGAAATTGAAATAGAAAGAATTTACCATTCAAAACAAATATAACATTTGCCTTGAACTCCAAATTTGGACCTCAAAAATGTCTTGTGTATTTAAAACTACATTGGATGGGTGGCAACTCAACACGCCACAACAAATAAATTAAAAGATCTGTGAGTTGGTGTTTCTTTGCTGTTAATTTGAGATTCATTCTCAATTCTAATGTAATTTTCCCACTTAACCTCAAGGATAGTGTGCCCCTTCATTACAATGGTTTCTTAATTTATCAATATTAATGCAAATGTGATATTCGCTATATAGGGCATACTACCGAGAGGTTTGAAAATAGAATCAACCAACACATGTCTTTGGCCATTCATTCACATATTCAAAAAAAAAAGATCCTGTAGTACGAATCAAAATGGCTGACTCTGCCATTGATTAACATCTATTGGCTAATGTCTGGATTGTGCAAAGTCATTTAAAAAACATTTAGTTCACTATCCTAGCTTGTACGCATACAGAATTTCAGCTGTGTCCTGTATATATATATATATATATATATATATAATATATATATATATATATATACAGTATGTATATATATATAACATTGTTCAAATGAGAGCCCTGCAAACAGAAGGAATTTGTCTATTATCTACAACTCGGTGGTGGTTCCAGCATGAGGATATCTGATCCTGGGTAATCACAATATTCCTCCCTCCTCGTTATGACTTTCTTGAATTCTCTATGGTAGCTCTTCTTCCTGTGGTAATCCTCTGATGAGACTCAGGTGAAAACAAAAAATTTTATTAAGGATGAATCTGCTTACGATTGCAATTCTAAAATTTTGTACCCACAACAAAACTTATTTTTTTATGTTTGAACTAATTCTTTTTTTTATTATTCTCTATCTTTGATATTTTTTTCTTCCTGTGGTAATCCTCTGATGAGACTTAGGTGAAAACAAAGAATTCTTGTTAAGAATGAATGCACTTATGATTGCAATTCTCAGATTTTGTACCCACAACTAAACTTATCTTTTTTATGTTTGACTGAATTAATTCTCTTTTTTTATCATTCTCTATCTTTGATATTTTTTTTCTTCCTGTGGTAATCCTCTGATGAGACTGGTGAAATCAAAGAATTATTGTTAAAGATGAATCTGCTTATGATTGCAATTCTCAAATATTGTACCCACAAAAAAACTGCTTAAATAATTCTTAAAAAAATTTTCTTTGCCCAAATAAATGTACAATCATGCATTAAAATGTGCAAAAATCCAATAAAACAATACAAACTAAAAAAACATAAAACCATTTAGTCAAGCAGAATTTCAATAAAAAAGTTTATCAATTTACCTGGTTCACCAGGTTAATTAGATTTTTCTGTTAGATATCAATAAATCAACTAGAACATTGTACTTTTCAGCTATTTTCTTTTTTGTTTGTCAAAGGTGTCATATTTTTACTCACCTGCTTGCTTCTGCTACACTCGATGGTACCAGTTCTATACTGTCATAAATATGCTTCATGGAACTGTCATAGACATGTTTCAGTTGGTGCCATTGCTTTCTACCAACAGGACCAGTAGAATCCAAACTCTGAAAATAAAGAATATAAAAGACTTTGACAAAGACAATCAATTATCAAATTCACAAAGATTGAAAGTGATTAAAGTAAATCCTAAAAATGTTTATTCTTGTTATTTAAAAAATAATTACAAATATGCAACCAATGCAGAAATAGCCAAAAATAATTGTTGTGCAAAAGACGAAGGTGCAGTTGATTACAGTATACTAATCAGTTGGTTCAGGAAATTTTGCTTGAATTACAAGAACCTGGACCGCCAAGTAGGCCTAAAACTATGAATTCCCAGGCTGTGCTTCAAGTCATACAGGCAAATACAGTGAGATTGGAAAATATTAGGGTTTCGTTTCGTTTCATTTTATGGCATATCAAACTCAGTGGGTCATTTAATGCCAATAAAGTTTTAAAATAAATCAATTCTTAATGGATAATACAATTTTTTTATAAATACATTTTTCTATTTAACCCATAGATGGGACCTTAACAGGTATTACCACTCCGGGTCAAAGTGGACCATGGATCAATGGTGATGAAGGGGTGCTCCACATTCCCCAAACCTCCAAAACTGGAACCTCACCATCAGATAAAGTTTAATGTCATTCCCAGGACATGTAGACCCTCAAGTCACCGCCTTCTAGCACCCATATGATAAAAAGGGGTTGGGGCTTGCCATAAGGGCAATAGGGTTGGGAAAGGAAAATATTAGGCAAGCTCAGCATTTAATTGTTCTGCGTTGTTCATCACTGTCACACCCTCTGCAAA
Source organism: Doryteuthis pealeii (assembly GCA_023376005.1). NCBI lineage: Eukaryota > Metazoa > Mollusca > Cephalopoda > Myopsida > Loliginidae > Doryteuthis > Doryteuthis pealeii. The sequence goes on along the minus strand of CM042142.1, from coordinate 132,606,838 downwards.
AGCATCTAAATCTGCCAAATTCTGCCTCATGTTACTAAGATATTGCAAAACTTTTAACTCAGCCTAGTACTTCCTTTTTTTAAAATTTAAAACCTTAAATTAGTCACGAGTTTTAAAAAAGAAAAAAAGAAAAAAAAAGAAGCAGTTTTTCTTTAAGTTTTTATTTTGTTTTCTTAATTTTGAATTTATGGTAAAATAAATTCTGTATGCTTAATGGTTGGTTTAATCAAGATCTTTACAATACACCAAATGATTAAAAGATTTGTAAGTTCTCAACCTGTTTTCACATTTATTTACTGTAATCTAATAATTTATATCCTAACAGATTGTTATTCTGATAATGGGATTCAATAAAATTGTAATAAAGTTAATAATATTCAGTGATTGGCAAAATATTTCTACTTTAAAGATTTAGCATATTTTGTTTTTCAAAAATGTACTCTAAATATTAATATTAGAAATTGTTATTGATTTCTTTGAATTTGTATTCATTGGTGAAAATTCTGTGTTGGTGAGTGGGTGTGAAGAACAAATGCCAACAAACCCAGAAAATTATGTCATGATTATTATGAAACTAGCTTAAAAGCCACTCTTATCAAGCGGCAATTAAGTTAGCTCCTGTAGAGGAGGGCTCTTCTATTGGGCATTTTGGCCAAACAATGACACTTCATGTATTGAGTACATATTCATTTTTATCAAACATGAACAAACAGTTTTCATCAAAATAATTATATGATTTATCTATTTGAAACTTATTGCAAAGCTGCATGATAAACAACATTTTTGGTTTTCAGCATTATATATACTAGCAAATATATGCACCCTCCGGGTGCAAGTATTTAAGTTTTAATATAATAAAATATCATATTAAATTTTAAAGGCTAATGAAACTAAATAAGAATACAGATAAAAAGATTTGAAACAGAGGGAGTATAATAAAAAATTTGAAACAGAGGGAGTATAATAAAAAATGGAACAACTGAAACTTACTCTTCCATCACTCTCGTCTTTCATTGTTATTTTTTCTAATTTAAGTATTTAGTTAAAAGAGGAAGTAAAGAATAAAATGACAGTTATTTTTTCTTGTTAATGGATTTCATTTAAGATTCATTGAAGAGATTTTTGCTTATATTCATTAAAATAAAACCAAACAGTTAGAAATCAATAATATTAAGCATGTATTTATTAAATTTGATTTTTTAATATTAATATGCAAATTAGCCTTCCCGTTTACATTGTAAAGCGCTATTTTGTTGCATATATAAATATAATTGCATGTTGTCAGTATGTAGACATAGTTAACAGTATTAATAATTGAAGTTTAGATAGAAATAAAATCATGGAGAGTATGATGTCAGTAACTAAGAGAATTGTGACTTGAGTAGGAATATAGTTTCGGTTACAGACAGAAAAACACACAATCTCCATTATAATAAGATATATATTTAATATCTTGATTAATTCAGTGGATTTAACCCTGAAGATCCTTATGGTGAAACTCGAGTAGGTTATTTCTGTACACACTATAATAATAAATCCGCTCTACTTACATATTGAGCACTTTTTATTTGTTATAACACTGACTTATCTGAGTAACAATTATACCAAACAAATATTGAGACCAACCCAATATTTTTACTGGTAAGTCATTCCTTTTACATATATACATGTGGAGAAAGGTATATATATATATATATATATATATATATATATATACATATAAACAAATATCTCCAATGAAAATCAGAAAGATAGTATTAGTGAATAAATGTTCTTGATGCTTTTATAAGTAAATCAGGCTACAAAGAAAAATGACAAGTATTAAGTGTGTGTGTGCGTCTGTGAAGTGAAATTAATCTCTGTAACCGAGTTACTATAAGCATTCTATAAGAATCATAATAAATCTTAGAAGAAGCATTAAGTGCAGAGAAATGCCAGCGTATGATGAATAGCATGTTGATAATTGTAAAGAAGTAAAGAAGCACAATCATACAACTGATAATATAGAGATGTTCAGCAGAGTGCATTTTCTGGAGAATAAAAACTCCTTTAACATGACATCCGCAAAATGTAGATTTAACCAATCAACAATGAACAAAGACTAACAGTAATCATGATTCAAAATTCAGACAGAATGAATTAGATATTGTAATTTTAGATTTGAAAAAATAAAAAATAAATAAAAGAAAATAAAAGAACATTTAACTAGATATTCAGAATATAGAAATAAATAACTAATTCTATTAGAAATAGAAATAAAGTTTCAAATCAACAGCAAAGAGGAGTCTGTGGTGTAATGGTTATCATTGTAATAATTGGACATGGCAAACCAAGTTCAAATCCTGTTTGAATTTTACATAGTGCTAATATCCTGAAGACAAAGGTATGAATTCAATTATTCTCCCTCCAGCTATGGGTTAACAAGACTGAGCTTTTTAACCTTGATATGGCAATCAGTCTTGGAGAAGGAAAATCTCTGAATTCAAACCTGGTAAACACTACAGGAAATGCAAATAGCCTTGTCCAGGATTTGAACTCTGTTCACTGTGTCTGTTTCCTACAATGATAACCATTACACCTTGTACCTCCTAATATACAAATTCATCCTGCTCTGAGGGAATTCACATAGCGTAATGGCTAAATTGCTGGACTGCGATGTTCCAATCATACTATTACATTCATTATCAGGCTTATACCCTGATTTCCCTCACACCTTCAGATATGAGTACCACTACTGATCTTCTACAAGGATGACTTTGGCATTAAAGTTGATATGCCATTAACACATTGACCACAATTGCTAATGCAATACTTATTACCACCAGCACCATGTTCAAACTCATATGACTTCAATGCCAAACCAGATATCAGAGTGAAAAGTTGCGTGCAGCTTTGCAGAGGTAAGTCCATTTGAACTTACCTGTGTAAAGCTAAACAAAATATTTTGATAATTTTTGGGAATAATTTGAAGGCATCTAACTAGGATTATTTTGTCATTTTCAGTTACAAATAAAGATTTTCTGTTATATTGTTGTTTACTTTGAACAAATTTTAACAGTATTAATGTTTTGTATTCTGAAATTTGATAATTAAAATGGATTGATGGCCATTTTAAGAATACATATAATTTGGTTATTTCCTGAAAACTCTAACCTAAAAAAAGGGGAACCACTCTGATTGACTGATAAATTATCTATTTATTTATTGATCTACTAGGAAAAAAGAAGACGGGTTTAGGGTTAGGGTTAGTTTAATGGGAAATAATGGGTAGATTAATTAACAGATAAAATTCATTCAGAGTGGTTCCCCTTTTTTAGGTTGGATTTATAGTAAATAACCTATACTTTTATAAGTGTGTACCATATACAGGGCATTTACAGTTTTGGACAGTTCTTTGTGTATCATATGTGACACACATCATGATAAACGTGTTAACCAAACTATCATCTGACAGATAATAATTGATTGGGGATAATATCAAGTCTAACATTTTTTTTGTTTCCTTTTTGTACTGATGTAATTTGTATTTAATAGATCAATCATCATCATCATCATCAGCTTATGTTGGCAACACAGATATCCATGACAATCTCTCACCAGCCGTCCTCATCACAGGTCAATGTTGCCAGGAGGTCCTTTATGCAGCATCCAGAATCTGCATAGAGATGATCAGTGTAAGTCCTTGCTGGATAACCATAGTACTAATGAAATAATAATACTAAAAAAAGAGTTTGTTTCTCACTGGATGCCCCATACTTGTGGCCTTGTGTCAATCCTACCTGTAGGGTAAATAATTCTTCTTTTTTTTTTTAAATAGATCAATAATCAAAATGTTTCTTACTGACCGATAATAATAGATTGTGGATGATAAGAAAAGCGAAAAATAAAAAATCATTTTTTATGTACTGATGTTAACTCATATTTAATAGATCAATAGGTATACTTTCTATTTGGCATATATATATATATAGGTGTGCGTGTGTGTGTGAGTGTGTGTTTTAGTGGTTGTTATTATTATGCCTATCATTCAAAACAAACAGTTCAAAACCTGGGAGATTTATTGTGAATCTAGACAGCAATTTTAAAATAAGAATATTGGTTTTGTTATCAAAGAATCAATGGAATTCAAATGTGATATAATTTGATTATTTTGTCTATTAGGAATAAATGACTAAATGAGTTCAAATGATTTTTACTCATTCCCAAATACTTAATATTTTGTATGTAGACAAGAGAAAGGAAAAAGAAAAAAATGACAGATAATGAATTTTATTTTATTCCTCAATTGAATCAATAAAACAGAAATTAAAATGACAAATAAATATTAGAATTTATGATAAATGAGAATATTGATGTTATTGTGTAATCGTCAAAATAAGATTTTAATTCAAAATTATCTTATTTACAGGTTTAAATTTTTTCTAATAAAAATGAATTAACTTTTAAAAGAAATTTAGATTGTAATATATCTTAGCCAAGTTTGAAAATAAAAATGTTATATTTTCTTTCATTAGTTCATATTTAGTTTACAAATACTTGGCTTAGACAATTTAGCTAAGTAAAAAAGACAAAATTAAGTAAATGTGCTGTAAAGATAATATCCAAGACACTTCTACTCTCAGCTTTTAATGCTAGATAATAAAAAAGTCTGCGGAGTGGCCTATTGTTGGTATCAGCCAAACAGCAAGTGAGTCTATCCCCTTTTTGCTAGTGCTAGACTATGGAAATTGTTTTTTGCTGAGGTGGAGTATCACACCTACTGTCAGCTTTCAGATGCTCTACCATAACAGTTCTGATTACCCAAGCTGTGCTACTTATGTACTGAGTTGATGAAGACAAGTATCAAAGCAGGAACCTTGCGATTGCTAAGCGAATGCTCTACCAAAAATTGATAGGAGTGTACTTATTCATGAATGATACGATAGATATATAATGCTTTTATCGTGGGCAAATTGATTGGAATCATTTCGTTTACAAAGATCCAATGGTTTCAAACTCAAAAGAAGTGAAGAAAAATATCAAAAAGGTACAGTTGAGTAATGAATAAGCCTTTGAGATACGTTCCATTTTTTGAATGGATAGAAAAATTTTTTTAATATATATAAATTTTGAAATGTATTATTTCTCAGAACTTTTGAAATGTATATATCAATCTTTCATAAAAAATCAAATTTTTTTTTTGAATAGATAGAAAAAATTTATACACACACACACATATATATTTTATGTAAATATCAATCTTTTATTTTTTAAAAAATCATATAAATCTTCTTTTTTTTTTTTTTTTTTAATATATAAAAAAAAAAATTTATACATATAAATTTTGAAATATATGTATCAATCTTTTATAAAAAAAATATAATTTTTTTTATAGAAAAACTTTTTAATATATATGAATTTTGAAATGTATTATTTCTCTGAATTTTTTTAAATGGATATCAATCTTTTATAAAAAATCATATAATTTTTTTTTTAAATAGATAAAATTTTATATATATATATATATATATATATATATATATATATATATATATTTAAATTAAATGTATATATCAATCTTTTATTAAAAAAAATCTTTTTTTTTTTTTTTGAATAGATAAAAAGATTTTTTATATAAATTTTAAAATGTATATATCAATCTTTTATTAAAAAAAATCATTTTTTTTTTCTTTTTTGAATAGATAAAAAGATTATTTAAATTTATGAAATCAACTTAGCTGCTCATTTGAAATTTATGTTTAAGGTGTATCACAACTCAACGCCAAAATATGCCCAAGAAATATTTTTTAAAAGAATGTTCACAAATATCTGAGAAAGTATTCTAAGGTAACATTTAAATGTTATGACATAAGAAAATTCAATAAATTCAATTACCCTTATCGTGGACCAATTGTTTAGAATCATTTTGTTTGCAAACTCAAAGACAACATCCATTCTCAAAAGATGTGAAGAAATATATCAGAAAGGTGTTGTAGTTGAATATCAATAAATCTCTGTGATGAATTCCATTTTTCCTTAAGTGAATATTTCTTTTTATAAAGAATATCTCAACATTACTAAATTAATATGAAACACTTAAAACTGCTTAGTTTACAGTATAATTCTTCTCAAAGGCCTCACTACCCTGAAAGCACCTTGACTATTACATCATAAAATAGTGACGTCATTCCTACTTTATTACCTTGCTAAGAATTTTTATAGCATATCATGTGTCTACATAATATATTTGATTTTGTACACAGCTAAGGAAATGTAATGACAAAAAAAAACAAAAGGTTTTATCTAAAAATAAGTCAACTAATAAAATGTCATTATTTTCTAAATTATTTAGATTCCATAACTATTTATGTGTCCTGTCTTGGTGTAATGGTTAGCAAGTTAGTCTTGCAGATACACAATGAGTTCAATCCTCACTGGACGCCCCCCCCCCCGAAAAAAAAAAAAAAAATTTTTTAAATTCCCACATAAAAAAGTTAATCTGATCTGGTGGAAAGTCAGGAAAATAATTTTTTTTAAAGATTTTTTTTGTAGCGTGAATCAAAAGTTTTACAATATTTTAGGAAGTGCTTGTTTACTGCAAGTACACAACATGAACAAAGCAGCTCAAGCAAATTAATGTATATATCTTCTGTGGTTGGTAGTTTCACGGTAATTGGTGCACTCCATTAAAGATAATGACTCTTATAATGTAAGAACAATTCAAATTATACAGAGCTCTAGAATTGGAACCTCTGTAGAATATGCCAACTGCACTTCTGCAGAGGGGTAAAACACCTACCCCCACCCCACTCAATGAGGCCACCCGTTGGCAATGGGTCGGCAACCCATGATGCTTAAGATGGAATCCTGGTGGCTGAGCAGTCCATGACATGCAACATTACACTTTAGCCCTTACTTGGGATAGACAGGCAGTCGGAGAGACCCCCTCTGACCAATCAGCTGGTCACGTCAAGCCCTAGCATTCCTATGTCCCAACCATATTGTTCTTATGGCAAACTGGTGAGGATCCAATTCTAGAGCTCTGGGGGTGTACCCTTCATTGCCATTACTCCCAGGTCAACTCTGATTTGGAGTGGTAATACCTGTTAGGGTTCTATATATGGGATAAATAGATCAAAAAATAAGTTTTTAAAAATTGTGTTTGAAAAAAAAAAAAAATTCAGTATCAACAAGAATGAATAAAACAAAAAACGTCTTCAGCATAAAATAAACCAACAAGGGTTGACATGCCATAAAATCCAACCAACCAACATATTGAAGTGATAAAAAGATGTTTTCTATACAATTTTCATATGGATCAGCAATTCTCCTTGTCTATGCAGAGTAACAGTATCTCATCTATGGGTTAGAGAGATAACAAAAAAAAAATGAGTTTTAATATTTTTGAATATGCAACAAGAATGAAAATGAAAATGTCTTCAGCACAAAATAACCAACAAGGGTTGACATGCCATAAAATCAAATCAACATTATGAGAGTCATTATCTTGAAATACAATTTATAAACAACATTTTCTTGTGTTTATTTTTAAGTTTAGATTATTTGTAACCAAAATGTTATTATCTTTTACAGAAAGGAATAGAAAACTTTGTAGTGCTTCATTTAGGTGAATAGAGCTACATTATCTGAATTCACTGATATAGAATTTTAAAATCTAAAGTGACAAGTTTTGTTTACAAAAATCTAAAGACAAGTAAACAAGTCTTCTTCAAACCTTAGTAAAATTTGTCTGATAAGCAAAGCATTAGTTATTCACTTAGCAACCAAAATGTCATGTGGTTGGCATTAACCAGTTACTGAAACCCGATCCATATTTATAATATTGTTTCTATGGGAAAAAAGGAGTTCTGACTTTGAAACTTTGGGAATATTACACATTTATAAGCTGAGATTTTTCTTCTTAGCAAAATGCCTTCAAGGGGAGGAATTTAATTTTTTTTTTTTAAATCCTTAAATCTTAGAAATGCACAAGATTTTAAGATCTGTGGTTTTTTGTTTTGGATTCAAATAGACAAGATAATTGTGTTGACAGGAAAGGTTTATTTATATAACTTAAGAGAAAAAAACTTTTTTTTTTTTTAGATAATCTTAATTCCAATTTATTAAAAAAAATGCATATAAAATTAGCTTGTTGTTTTTTTTTTGTTTGGTTGGTTGGATTTCACGGCATGTCAACCCTTTTTGGGTTATTTTATGCTAAAGACATTTGTTTTATTTATTCTTGTTAGGTGTTCAAAAATTTTTTTAAAAACTCATTTTTTTTAAAACATTAAAAAAAAACAAAAAAAAATCTATCTACCCCATAGAAGGGACCCTAACAGGTACTACCACTCCAGGTCAGGGTGGACTTGTTCCAAAAGTGAACACTGAAGTTTGGTTTGTTAACTCTGCATGAATGACAATGATGAACGACTGAATTTAATATTAGCTTTCATGTCCAAATTGTTAATGTTTAGAATTATTTCATTGTTTACTTTTTTGCTGGCAACAGGCTAAAATGAAATTCTCTAAGATTTGTGAATTCCATTGAATTTTTATTTTGCTGAGACATCAACAATTGGTAGCAGAGCATAGTTCAGATTTATAGACTTTTTGATTATGCTTCCATTACGCTACCCCTTCATTGCAATTACTCTCAGTAGGTCCACTGTCTTAGAGTGGTAGTACCTGTTAGGGTCCCATCTATGGTCAAATAGGCACTGCATCCTTTACAATTAATGCATAATTGGCGGGGCTTACAATATGCAGGCTGTATCCTCTGCCGATGATTGGTTTGTTTTGTTTTGTTTTGTTTTGTTTTACGGCATATCAACCTCAGTGGGTCATTTAATGCCGATAAAGTTTTGAAATAAATCAATTCTTAATGGATAATACAATTTATTTATAAATACATTTTTCTATTTAACCCATAAATGGGACCCTAACAGGTACTACCACTCTGGGTCAAAGTGGACCAGGAGCAATGGTGATGAAGGGGTGCTCCACATTCCCCAAACCTCCAAAACTGGAACCTCATCATCAGATAGAGTTTAACGTCATTCCCAGGACATGTAGACCCACAGCCACCGCCTTCTAGCACCCATATGATAAAAAGGGCTTGGGGCTTGCCATAAGGGCAATAGGTTTGGGAAAATCATATAGGTGCTAGGGCTTGACATGACCAGCCGATTGATCGGAGGGGGCCTCTGCCGATGAGTAAGACCCACTTTAAATAAGGGATATCCTGGGTATGACACTAAACTGCATCTGATGGTGAGGTTCCAGTTGTGGAGATCTGGGTGAGTGTGGAGTGTTAATGTTTGGAACTATTTTACTGTTTATTTTTTGTTATCTTGGCAACAGGCCGAAATAAATCTATCATTTGTGAAATCTATTGTGTGTAGACATGTTATCATTTGCTTAGTAGATGTTAAAACCAATAGAGTTACACAAACATGTTGACGAATTGAGGTGGACATCCAAGTTTGCCAAGAATGGTCCATAGAGCAGTCCTATTAATAGTATCAAAGGCTTTTGTTAAATTGACAAAGAACTGGTAAAGAGTTATGCGATGTTCAGTGCATTTCTCCTGGATGAGCAGAAAAAAAAATATCATGTCCATTGTACTGAAAACCTTATCTGAAACCACATTGACTTTCTGGAATAATAGAGAGGATTATTCACTTAAACTTTTTTTTTCAAAAACCTTCAAGCAGGCTTATACCTCTGGAGGCATGTGGTTTAATGCTTGCCGTTGTAGGTAATGGACACGGCGAGAGGAGTTCAAATCCTGAATGAAGCTGTTTGCATTTCACATAGCACTAATACCCTTGGGAAAGGTATGAATCCAACTATTCTCCTTCCAGTTAAAATAGTAAATAGTAGGGTAGACTGGGCTCTTTAACCTTGGTTAGGCTAGTCTAGGAGAAGGAAAACTCTGAATTCAAACCTGTTAAAATCTGCTTAAGAAATTGACCTTGTGTCACATCCTACTCGTGCTAAGGGGTTGGGAGGGAAATCGTTAGTATATACCGCTGATGAGACTTAATAAAGTCGAAACAGTCTGTACGGTATTCTACACATCGAGCCATCCTTTACTGGGATTACACTTGTCAAGTTCATTTTCTATAAGAAAAAGTATCGAATTTTATGCGATACATGCGTTGTAAGTGCCTTCAAGTAAAAATTTAATAAATACTTTATTCAGCAACGTTTCTAAATAAACAAACATCCAAAAATCTTATTCACTTCGCCGAAGGGCATTCGATCTGTTTGTTGTTATTATTCTCTCAATAGCGCCCCCTTACCTATTATGGTAGAGGCGTGTAGTATCGCTTGACAAGCTTAATTTCGCTAGGATGGTCAGCTGTGTACTGTGGCCGAGGCGATAAAAGTGTTTCACTAGTGTTTCACTGCGTCTGCTGAAGTCCCGGTTTCGATTTCTGTCGGAGGGAAATCGTTAGTATATACCGCTGATGAGACTTAATAAAGTCGAAACAGTCTGTACGGTATTCTACACATCGAGCCATCCTTTACTGGGATTACACTTGTCAAGTTCATTTTCTATAAGAAAAAGTATCGAATTTTATGCGATACATGCGTTGTAAGTGCCTTCAAGTAAAAATTTAATAAATATATATATATATATATATATATATATATATATGCATATATATATATATACAGATGTGAGGTATCCAAAACTTGTAGTAAGGGATGATTCTATATGTGATTTCTAAGAGACACTGTATTATTATGGTATGATCCAGTATGTATAAATATAGTGAATCTTTAAATCACTACAGAGAGCTCAATGTATAATAATCCTTTCAAAGATATATATATATATATATATATATATATATATATATACCTCTGTAATGTCCACATGTGGATTTGGATCCTTTCCCTTTGAACAATGAAATTAAAATAGCATCGACCCAGCCCTGTGGGACAAGAGCACCCAACCAGACATTTGACATCAGATGATGGATCTCTGCAGCAAGCTTTGTCACCCCCAGGGAGAAGGACTTTAGATTGGAATACCATCAACACCCGGCGCCTTCCAAGTATTAATTTCTTTTATTGTTGTTTTTTTTGCACCTTGTGAGAGTGATCCATCATCTCAATGATAATATCCTTTTGAGACAGATTAGTAAAAAGAACTGAAAAAGGCGCATGATTCAGTCGACAAAGCCATCATGTTGTTCTGATTGGTTTGTTAATCTGTATGAATAGCAAAACCAACACTCCCCCCCCCCTCACCTCATGTTTTTCACCCTCTGAACATCTTTTGGGAAAACGATGTAGCAAATGGTGACTTCAAATTCAGTGCAGAGCTGAAGAAAGTAATGACTAGACTATGCTCTCCAGGTCACATGATCACGTCAAAGTCAGGTGTTGAAATCACTGCATTTGGAATAGGTATAGTTAGTTATTTACTAAGCTTAGTTTAGATGTGGCACAAAGCCAGAAGTATGGGGCACCCAATGCGAATTGAACTCACTAACAATGGTCAGCGAATTGCTAACCATTACACCATGTGAGGTGCCCCTATATCTTTGGTATAACACATAGAATCGCTACCCCTATATACAGACCTTGCCAGCAGTGGTAAAAGCAGCAGCAGCGACTTCCGGTAAAAGTGGCCAATAAATGGACAGGACAAAAAATCATTTAAGATCATTCACTGCCTTGATAAGGGCTACTAGAATATCAACAACCACAGGAAGACTGCTGATCTCTCTAGACTGGAGGCTTACCACAGACTTGGATTAACTCTGATTCAACAATGGTGAGAATATCAACAAGTTAGTTGGTTGGATTTTATGGCATGCCAACCCTTGTTAGGTTATTTTATGCTGAAGATGTTTTGTTTTATTCATCCTTGATGGGTATTCAATTTCTTTTAACTCATTTTTTTCTATTTAACCTATAGATGGGACTCTAACAGGTACTACCACTCTGGGTCAGAGTAGACCTGGTAGTAATAGCAATGAAGAGGTACTCCACTTTCCCCAGAGCTCCAAAACTGGAACCTCACCATTAGAAATCTCAACAGGAAATGAGATTATGGTTGATCTAAGATTTTGATAGAAAGTCATAATAAATTCTTTGTTGCTGTCAAGAAGCAGAAAAGACATGAAATGGTTGCATGGTAAAGGAACCGAAAAGTGAATGATTCTGTCACAAAAGCTCAGCCACCATACTCCTGTCCTCAGGCATTATGGATCACCACTGACAGCCAACAGGCGGCCTCATTGGGGGGGGGTTTTCCGATTGGTTAACTCTGCATGAATGGCAAAACCAATCCCTTTTTTTCATTCTTTGCCTTACCTTTCCAAAAGTGTATCCAATGCCTGTTTCTGTCAAATGATCTTCATCACTTTAATGGGGTTCAATGAGTGCACCAATGTCAAATTGTACCGAGCTAGCTCTTTTGGTATTATGCCATCGTCATTTGTGGTTGACCAAAGTCTACAGAATAACCCAGTACTATGAATCTCAATAATCTACCAGTACCAACCCAGTACTATGAATCTCAATAATCTACCAGTACCACCCAGTACTACTATGAATCTCAATAATCTACCAGTACCAACCCAGTAAATCTCAATAATCTACCAGTACCAACCCAGTACTATGAATCTCAATAATCTACCAGTACCAACCCAGTACTATGAATCTCAATAATCTACCAGTACCAACCAGTACTATGAATCTCAATAATCTACCAGCCAACCCAGTACTATGAATCTCAATAATCTGCTAATGTTCACTGTCACCAATTCTGTATGATGATTTATTTGAGTTTAGATGAGAAAACCTGTGAATTTTGTCATGGTAGAGTCACACTAAAACTATTCTATTCTTAAATAAAGTTAAACTGCGAATTTGCCATGAAACTGTCACAATTTAATTGCAAAACATTTCATTGTGCATTTTTTGGTTTCTACTTGAGACATGTCCAAGTTGAGTGTTGAAATCATGGCATTTGAAATTGAACTTATGGTTGATCAAAAAAGATCTTGATAGAAAACCAAAGATAGATTCTTCATTTACTGCCAAGAGAGGGAAAGTATAAACAGAAATGACAATCATGAAATAATTGGAAGGTAAAAGAACTTGAAACTGCAGGATTCTGTCACAAAAAGCCATAAGGTTGTTCTAATTGATTGGTTAACTCTGCACAAATGTCAAAAACCAACACCCACCTCTAGTTTTTTTTGTACCTTTTGGCTTACCCCTTTAAAAAGACAGGTGTATCTCGTGCCTGTTTCTGTCAATTGATCTTCAGCACTCAAAGAGTTAGTTATTGAAGATGTTAAGTATATTATTGCCTATATTAAATACTATTTTAACCCAACATTAATAAAATAGCATATAATATACGTAACAATATACTAAACATCTTCAATAACTAACACACTAATCTTAGCAACCCCATAAAAATAATATATATATATATATATATATATTATTATTATTATTATTTATATTTTTGCTTGAAGGCAATTACAATGCATGTATCGCATAAAATTTGATACTTTATAGAAATAAACTTGACAAGTGTAATCTAGAACGCCGTGTAATCTCGCTCGCTGTGTAGAATATCGTACAGACTGTTTTGACTTTATTAATTCTCATCAGCGATGTACTAACGATTTCCCTCCGACAGAAATCAGCAGGCATAGTCAGAGACCATATTGCCTCGGCCACGGTACACAGCGAACAGTCCCTGCGAAATTAACCTTGTCAATGAATATATATATATATATATATATATATACATATATATATATTATTTTTATGGGGTTGCTAAGATTAGCAATATGAGTGCAGCAATCTTGTACCAAGTGAACTCCTTTGTTATTATGCCAATTCATCATTTACATTTACTTAACCCTTCACAGTCAAAAAAGGGTTATGACTTTCCATATTCCCATGATTAATCCATATTTCTTGCTTGTATATTTTCCTGTTCCTCCTACTGTCATAAGGGGGGTTCCTGTGACATAGTAGGTAATTTGCTGGTCTGTCACATCATAGAAAGTGAGTTTCAACTCTAATTGTGCTATTGCATTCACTTTTGGATTAATAACCTTGGGAAAGGTATGAACTCCCTCATCTCCCCAGTTATGGGTTAAATAGTGCCACTAATGTTCTTCTACAAGGATGGCTTTGGCATTAAATAACCCATAAAGGTTTATATGCCATTAAACAAAGAAACCTAACCTCGTGTTGTGAACAGCTAGCAGCTGCAGGTTGCTGACCAGCTTGAGGGTTAAACAGGCATGTTTGCGTTATCTTTCTGAGACCCTTCCCAGTTTTCTGGGTGAGTAGTACTATGCTAGAGAGAGCTGTTCAGATGCTCATGATTGCACTGGAACATGCTACTGTTCAGTAAAAAATGTAGTGATGTTAGATGGACCTTGAACTGCCTACATATAGATTTATGACTATGTACTTTAAGTTTGTTAAACCTATTTCATGGAAGACATATATTTTCATGATTGCAATCTTTAACACTTTGCCTACAAAATGTGCTTGGGTGTGGTATGCGCAGTGGTGAGAGAACCTCTGTGAGTGACTTAGGTTTGGTTTGGTTTGTTTTGTTTTGTTTTACGGCATATCAACCTCAGTAGGTCATTTAATGCCAATAAAGTTTTTAAATAAATCAATTCTTAATGGATAATACAATTTTTTTATAAATACATTTTTCTATTTAACCCATAGATGGGACCCTAACAGGTACTACCACTCCGGGTCAGAGTGGACCAGGGAGCAATGGTGATGAATGGGGTGCTCCACATTCCAAACCTCCAAAACTGGAACCTCACCATCAGATAGAGTTTAACGTCATTCCCAGGACATGTAGACCCGCAGCCACCGCCTTCTAGCACCCATATAATAAAAAGGGCTTGGGGCTTGCCATAAGGGCAATAGGGTTGGGAAAATCATATAGGTGCTAGGGCTTGATGTGACCAGCCGATTGATCGGAGGGGGCCTTTCCGACCGCCCGTCTAGCCCAAGATAGGGCCAAAGTGGAGTATTGCAAGTCATTAACTGCTCATCCACCTGGGCTCTATCCTTAAGCATCATGGGTCGCCACCCACGGCCAACAGGTGGCCCCATTGTGCAGTCGGGGCATTCTAACGCCCCAGCCGACAGGGCGGGTGAGTGGCTTAAAGTAGGCAAAGAGTTCAAAGACATGTGTAAAACCATTGCAGGTTGAAAACTGGAATGTCACTGTGCTTTATTTCATTCTTGACTGACAGATTTCCACTCATATTAATCAAAGCCTTCAAAATGCCATCAAGAAAAGATTAATGTAGAGCAATTAAATTTTCAGGGAAACTAAGCTTCTTTAAAATCTCCCATAATGCAGTTCTATTTCCAGTGTCAAAGGCTTTAATTTAGTTTGGTCAATAAACAAAAATCCATATCCTGTACTTTCCCTGCAAGTGTTGCATAGGCCTTCTTCGCTGGCACTAAATCGTATATATATTATATGGCGGCTGCTTCAAACTCATGCTGAATCGTATATGTTAGTAGTGGAGTATAAAGATTCACATGTAGACATATGTAGTAGAAGATTGACTTTTTATTTAATTCCCTCATGGTGCGTGTGGGTGACAGGCGTTGACAATGGGCACTACTACTGCCCGTGTGGTGGAAGGTGGGGGGCGCGCCTCACTGCCCGCCGGCAGTGATTGACCGCAAGCGTCGGTCAGACTCCTTGTGCTCTGTTCGCCGTCTCCTATCTGACTGTCCAACTGCTACTGCTGACCCCTTAAGTAAAGGCAACCCGCCCACACATCCTTTTGTTCCTTTGACCGGGAGTTCTTTCTTCCCCTTCCAGTCTCTTTGTTCAAATTCCCGTTTGTACAGAGGAAGTCTTTTGTTACCCTTCCTTTTGTTACCCC
Source organism: Doryteuthis pealeii (assembly GCA_023376005.1). NCBI lineage: Eukaryota > Metazoa > Mollusca > Cephalopoda > Myopsida > Loliginidae > Doryteuthis > Doryteuthis pealeii. The sequence goes on along the minus strand of CM042142.1, from coordinate 132,590,933 downwards.
AGACTTTCTGTCTAAACTATCTATTATTTTATTTTGTTCAATTTCTTCTTTGTCCAGGTTTCGAATTTCCCGCGCAAAATAAATGCGTCGATCCTAAAACATAACACAAGTGCCTGGGTAGAGAAGATCATATCATTGGTACCACAACCAACACAAAACTGATTGATTCAGAAAGGACACCATCAGCAATATGACAAAGCAAACGACCTAACATGATCCTACATAAAATTTTGCCAACCAAAGAAATACCCTGATTATTTTCAGCAATAATTCCTACTGCCTTTCTCTTTGTACAGAACAATCATAATAATATCTCGTCATTCTCTTGGAAGATACTCATAAAATATTATGCAAAAGTTTACAAAGAGAAAAAGAAATTTCTACAATAATCTCTAACACCATTCTCGTTATACAGAGCAATCATAATAGCATTTGTGACCTTGTGTCACATCCTACCAAGTCTCACAGATCCATTACTACTGAATAGTGTGTTTGATCATTAATTAATGTTTTGTCTTCTTCAGCGGAAGAACACCATTTTCCAACCCCATGGTTACCTAATCCACTCTACGTTTTGTGATCCATGTCTACCCTGGCATTGAAACTTCCCAAGAGCAATGATTTATACAAAACACCTTTCAGAACATCATAGAAGGTCTTCTTCAGAAGCACAAATGGTTGGCACATGCACACTGATTTATATTACAGAATTCTTTCACTGTTCTATATTACCAGATGGAAATTCTTCAAGTCTCTCAACAAGATAATTCTTAATTATAAATCCAATACCAACCTCTCTCTCTCTCTCTCTCTCTCTCTCTCTCTCTCTCTCTCATCATACCCTCCACTCTTCCATTCCACTAAAAATTGTAACCATCAGAAAGTTCTCTTAAGTTCTTCAGTCATTGACATTTCTGCAAGTGTTACTGTCCAAGTTACACAACCCTTGACAAGAATTATATAATTAACACACTTGGAGGATGTTCACCTTTGGGGTTTTTTATTTATTTATTTAGCACTAAATAAACTAATCACAGATAAGATGCAAAATATTTAATAGCAAAACATTCTGGTATCATAAAATATACAAATGTAAATTAATTAAACTAGTACAAAATAAAAAACACCCTCCGGGCGATGTAAAAATAGATTTTTGAAACATATTGCCTGAGGGGTGGGAGTAAAAAATTCAATGTCAGCGAGTTTGTACCCTAAGTAAGTAAAATCATCAAATTCATTAAAGGATTAAAAAATAAAACAATTTGAAATGTAAACTTTAAATATATATTAAAATAAATCAAACTATATATAGATATATAATACCAGTCATGTATTTATTAAAACTTGTTTTAAAAAAGAGGACTGTCTAATGTTGCATGTTCAAATTTTCACTGTATTTATTCTATGTTATGATGATTTTGGGCAAATGTGACATAAGCAGTGACATAATTTTTGTTACAGACAAAAACCGGAAGCAAATCTCCATTATTAATAGATTAATGGAACCTTTTTTTCCAAGTCAGGCAAAAGAAGAAAATATCATAGAATAAAGAAAAAATGATGGAATTCATTCATAAAAAATTCCGAGGGAGATTCAAAGATTATCCATAATCTTGTTTTATGGAATCAGAGATTATCGTGGATGATTCGATAAGCAGAACCAAGACTAACCTGCAGAGAAAAACCTACCTCATTGAAGATAACTCGCCAGTTATATGTATACAAATACATCAATATACATACATGTTCATATATATATATATATATATATATATATATATATATATATAAAGTAGAAAGGTAAAGATAGATAACCTAATTAAGTTTCATAAAAAATGGATCATCAGGGTTAATCGTACTGAATTAATCAAGATATTGATTAATTAAGGACAATTGTGGAAGTGAACAATGAACTGAAAATGCAATGAAAATGAACACAAGATAGTTGTCCGTATCATTTCAAAAGTCAAATGTCTGCTGATATAAAAACAACTTCTTTATCACACACACACACACACACATATATATATATATATATATATATATAGCTACTTTTTTGAATTAGACTATAGTCATCAACTGATCCAGTTTGTAAAGGAATAATTAATCATGACAGGAATGGATTTTGCTTTTTAAACCAGTAAGAAATTTGGAGACTCTGACACAAACATATATATATATATATATATATATATATATTATATATATATATATATATATATATATATATATTATATGTATATATATATATTAGGAGTACTACATACGTGAGGATAATCTAATGAGTCAGATGTCGCCCTGAAGAATAATCACTCATTCACACGTGTTATTGGCAAAAATTGAGCACAAAAAGATTTATTTGTAAAAATATATACAGAGGTGAGTGTATATGTGAGTGTGAAAATGAGTCAAACTAAAATAATAGATAAGAGAGTTTTACAATTTGCTTGAAGCATTGTGTATATATTGGTTAGGAGGTTGATTTAGAAAGCTAGATGGATAGAAATGCCATAACTAGACTACTTCAGTTCCAGTGATCTTTTGAAAAAAAGATATATCTCGAAAATTCAGAATAAAATACAGATTAACACACAACACCATTGTTACCGTATTATTTTTTTTTCTCTTTACATCTGCATTGTGATTGCCTTCTAAATCAACCTCCTAAAATAATAGAATTTTGCAGAAGATGAGAGGTATTGATTTCTAAATGGGCTGTTATATATATATATATATATATTATATATATATATATAAAACTTTCAAAACTGAAAATTAAAATGGAATTTGGATGTATAAAGAATGAAACATCCCCCCCCCCCCAAAAAAAAAAGAAGAAAAAGCTTATTGTGATTGCAGCCAAAGAACAAGAGAAAATACAATCATACTTACTGAACTTACTTCAGCTGTGTTTCTACTTAAGCTTCTCAAACTCAGGGCTCGGCTACGTAGACTGCTGGAAAAATAAACAAAAAAGAAATACAAGTGAATAATTGGCAACAAAATATTTCATTCATTTCTATCTTGTTTCAGTTTAAAATCAAATTTGAAGATTTTTAATAAATAAAATTAAAATATTGTTTTTATCACTTTGATAGTAAAAAGCCAGCAAAAGTTTCCTACATCAATTTTCAATAGAGTCAATATTTTCAGCAAGAAGAGTCAAATCTGGATCCAAAATATTTCTTCAAACCTCCTTCTTCGAGAATCATTTTTGTTTTTTCATAATCTATAATCTATGATACAGTTTCAGTTTTCATGTATATATAATTTTAAACGGTATCATACTTTATTTCAGTCTGATCAACTATTTAAACAGTAAAAGGGAGGGGGTTAAAGGTGATGAATAATAATTAAAAAAAAGAAAAAGGTGATTTAAGGGCCCTTTCAATAATTTACCCAAATGATATAATTTGACTTTTAAATGATTTACAAACTTTTGACAAAGCACCTGTTAAAAGGGCCTTTAAGTCTCATTTTCTTTTCATTTTTTTTCGTCTCCTTTATCCCCCACCCCACCCCCACCTTTTAGAGTTTAAATAGTTGATAGAACCAAATAAAGTATGATACTTTGTTGAAGAAAAAAAAAATTCTGTGTTGAGGGGGGGTCTACAATCAAGTCCACCGCAAACTGGTTAAGTTCGTCACTGTTCTTTTGTCTTTTCTCACTAGTTTCAACTAAAGTCTTACGTCGTTTAGTCTTTGCCAGTGCGTGCGCCGCTCTCATTCTCCTTAGATTCCAGCTACTTATGGAAGTAGCCTCCCAACATCTAGGCACCCGAACCGAATCTCGCATCTGTGCAACACCCAAGTCTCACTTTGTTGCATTCGAGCGCATGCGGGCAGGCCCCCAACATCTGGGCACCTGAGTCGAACCTCGCGTCCATGCAATGACTAAGTCTCACTTTCTTGCATTCGGGAGGACGTGGGTTCAACTCCAGCAGGCAAGACAATGTATTGCTCTTTTTCTCTCTGACCATGGCAGTTGCTGTGCATTGCTGTCTTGTTCTCCATCATATTATTATTTTTATATAAAATCAGTTGTACCAAAAATTGTTCAAATATATATATATATATATATATATATATATATATATATATGTATATGTATAAATACACACATGTAAGTATATAAAAAATAAAAACAACAAGGTTCTCAGATGGATAACGTTCTAGTTTGTTTAGCAAACCATCTTCATGTCATTCACTACATGAACATCCCTGGCATCTTTTGTTTTGTCTGTGAACCAAACCTGAGACTGGTACTTGATCCTTTTGTAATAGGAAACCAGTTGAATGGAATTTGGTACAGCCATGGCGGAAATTTCATAGGCAAAGATTTAAAGGTTTCATTTTAATTTACTAAAGTTAAAATCATCGGTCAGTTATCATCAACAGAATATACCAGACATGTACAAACATCTTGAGATTACACACAGGAAATTTTTAAAGAAAAAAAATTTTTTTTTTTAAAGGCATTGTTACGCTCAAGATTCAGATTAAAGATTCAAAGATATATCATAAAGAGTATGGAGGCACGTGGTGCAATGGACATGACGAGATGATTCAAATCCTGGATGAGGCTGTTTGCATTTCACATGGTGCTAATACCCTTGGGAAAGGTATGCATCCTAAAATTCGCCCTCTAGCTATGGTTAAATAGTAGGGGAAACTGAGCTCTTTAACCTTGTTTAGGCTACCAGTCTAGGAGAAGGAAAACTCTGAATTCAAACCTGCTAAACTCTGCTTAAGAAATTAGCCTCACGTCACATCCTACTTGTGCAGAGGGATTTGTGTGTGTGTGTTTGTATATATGTTGAAAGGGAAAATAAATAAAGGAAAGAAAATGTTGAATGGATAAAATAGACGGCCTTCATCAGAGTAAAATATTTGGTATTTGAAGTTAAAGCGGTCAAAATACAGAAAATTTGAAGACCATTATTCTTTGTATGCTTAATGATATATTCAATATATATATATATATATATATATATATATATATAATATAGTAAAGTCTGCAGAGAAGCCTAGTGTTGGTACCAATTGAACAGCAATGGAGTCTATCCCCTTTTTGCTTGTGCTAGATCAGGGAGATTGTTTTTGCTGAGGTAGAGTGCCACACCTACTATCATCACTAAGAGGCTTTACCACACTAATCATATTACCTGTGCTACTCATGTGTTGATAAGGACTGGTATCCAACCTGAAACTTTGTGATTTCCTCGGTGAATGCTCTACCAACTGAGCTAAACAGACTTGTGTATAAATTGGGATCATTTGTAGGTCAACTCTTGATTTATGAGTCAAGGGTTGCTCCAGTTTTTACTTATTATGTTAGACTGATTGCTGATTTTAATGACATGTTAAACATGTCTTGGGTTATTTTATGCTTAAAGGTTAAGAAATTACATTTATTGTACATTCACATTTACATTTTTTATTTAGTTTTTTCTAAAGAGGATTTTTTTTGACACACAGTCCTATACAAATAATTTTGACAAATATCTATTTGATCCATAAGAGAGGGCCTAACAGGTACTACCACTCTGGATCAGTGTGGACAAGAGAGTAATGGAATGAAGGGATACTCCACACTCCCCAGAACTCCAGAATTGGAACCTCACCACTAGATGCAGTTTAACTCTGGATCAGAGTGGATCTGGAAGTAATGGCAATGAAGGGGTACTCCACACTCCCCAGAGCTCCAGAATTGGAACTTCACCACTAGATGCAGTTTAACTCTGGGTCAGAGAGGACCTGGGAGTAATGGCAATGAAGGGGTACTCCACACTCCCAGAGCTCCAGAATTGGAACTTCACCACTAGATGCAGTTTAACTCTGGGTCAGAGTGAACCTGGGAGTAATGGCAATGAAGGGGTACTCCACACTCCCAGAGCTCCAGAATTGGAACTTCACCACTAGATGCAGTTTAACTCTGGGTCAGAGTGGACCTGGGAGTAATAGCAATGAAGGGGTACTCCACACTCCCAGAGCTCCAGAATTGGAACTTCACCACTAGATGCAGTTTAACTCTGGGTCAGATGGGACCTGGGAGTAAAGCAATGAAGGGGTACTCCACACTCCCCAGAGCTCCAGAATTGGAACTTCACCACTAGATGCAGTTTAACTCTGGGTCAGAGTGGACCTGGGAGTAATGGCAATGATGGATTACTCCACACTCCCCAGAGCTTGAGCCTCACCATCAGATGCAGTTTAGTGTCATACTCAGGATACCCCTTGGCAGGTGGGGTCAGTCTTACCCCTCTGCAGGAGATACAGTCAGCATATTCTAAGCCCCTCAAACAGGGTGTCCATTATGTTAGAGATTCAACTTTTCAAAAGTATATATTAATGAAGAAATTGACCCTGTGTCACATCCTACTCATGTGGAGGGGTTGGTAAATATATACACATGGTAAGCATCAACATCCAAAATAAAACCGTTTCATAAACTTTCTTTTTCTTTCTTTAAAAACTGTGGATATCAAATCTAATCAGGATTGTATTTTCCATGATATATAAGTTAAGTAGACGGAGTGACCTATTGTCAGTATCAGCTGGACAACATAGGAGTCTATCCCCTTTTCACTAGTCCTAGATTAGGGAGATTGTTTTGCAGCTCAGATGGAGCATAATACCTAACATTAGCTCCCAACTTTACTGCACATATCCAAGTTTTGTTACTCATGCGCTGGATTGGCAAGGGCTGGTATTGAACCTGGGGTGCTTAGTCATAGTAAACAAATCTAAATGATTTTGTTAGATTCTGAAATTTCAACAATGTTTTATTATTAATTTTTGACTTTTCTTCATCTTATTATTGTTTTTTTATTCCAATATTTCAGGTTGAGTATTCTCTGATTATTAAAGTAGGATGAAATCAGAAGACGTAATCTCTTATTTCTTTATTCTAATTTCTCTAATGGTCAATGTGTATCCATCCTAAAATATTGTAATAAAAAGCAAAAAATGAAAAAGAAAATCTACAAAAAATAATGAAAATGTTTCATATGAAAATGTTGATAACTTGAGTGTTTCATTAAAATATTTCAACTGGAGACTCTTTAAACTAATTTTCAGTATTTTCACTAAAGGATTAAAAAATATTAATTTAAATTCTTCTTAACAAATTCTTTCTACTTTCTCCTTATTTTCATCAGTTTTCCCCATTGGAATTAATGAACAAAATTTAATGTATAATTTTAAATGATAAAATTACATCATGTAACTTAAAAACATGATTCTGTGTTTAAAGACATCATTTTCATCATATGTTTTTTTTATATATTAAAAAAACAATATTTTTATTAGTATGATAATACGAGAAAAGGACAAGAAAATGTATTAATCATAGCAAAAATAATCATGTACTTATTAATGTGAATAAAAAGGGGCCGGGTTAGCTCAGTCGGTAGAGCGTTTGGCTAGAAACCACAAGGTTCCTAGTTCAATACCGGCCCTCGCCAACTCAGTGTATGAGTAGTACAGGGATCTGTGCAGTAAAGTAAGGAGCTGATGGTAGGTATGGCACTCCACCTCAGATGGCAAAAACAATCTCCTTAGTCTAGTGCTAGTGAAAAGGGGATAGACTCCCTCGCTGATTGGCTGATACCGACTTTAGGCAACCCCGTCGACTTCATTTACTTTACTACAATGATACCAAAGAAAGTAGTCAATTCGACGAAATGGTGGAGGCTTCAAAATTCCCCAATTATGACTTAAAAATTACCTATTATGTATGCCCAACTGAAAGCATGAAAATAAAACAATTAACAGCAAAATAAATATATATATACATATTCACTATCATCAGATCTTACTTTTTGAGCAAAAATAATGAAGATTTGATTTATATTTGTGAAGATGATTAAAAACTAAAATTTAAATAGTAACTGCTTGGATTTCTTTTTTGCATTTAATATTTTTGATAGGAGACACTGATTTTTCTTTTCTTTTTTCTGATGCCCCCACAGGACGGTCTTTTTTACGGAGGGATTTTAATGGGGCATCCTGTGGGGATCTAACTCACAATTCAGTAATAATGGATCTGTGAGACTACCTTTTTGCCCCTCCCTCCCTATCTACCCATGCAATGCCGAGTAGCTGATTCAAGTTCTAAATATAAGTAAGTTGGTTGATTATCAACGATAACTAATTATTTACTAAGATTCTCCACTTAATTTTGGCACAAGTACACAACAAGTAATATACACCCAGGATGAATTAAACTAAACAATATTTAATGGTCAGTTAGACAACAGTAATTATCTATGTATAAGATGCACTATTTTTCCAGATTTAATTTAGGGGTGTGCACATTTATATACAAGAAATATATAATTAACTTTTTTTCTGTTATCATATTTAAAACAGGATGACTAAAAGTAATTCATATCTATACACCAAATTAAAGTGCCTTATGCCACTACAGAAAAATATCCACTGGAATGTGTATTTGTTTATAATTTTGCTTCTCCTAATGTCAGCTTATTTTTGCCACAAGCTTGTTGCATTTTTGTGCGAACAGGTCTGTGTGTTTATTCTTATATATATATATATATGATAGATACACTTATAATAGATACACTTATTTCATTTTTTCTTTTCTTTTCTTTTTCTCGGTTCTGGGACTTTTCAACAAGTTAGGGATAAATAAAGTCGTCGGGGCGGCCTAAAATTGGTATCAGCCAATCAGCGAGGGAGTCTATCCCCTTTTCAATAGCGCTAGACCAAGGAGATTGTTTTTGCGTCTGAGGTGGAGCGCCACACCTGCCATCAGCTCCTTACTTTACCGCACAGATCCCAGTGCTACTCATACGCTGAGTTGGCGAGGGCCGGTATTGAACTAGGAACCTTGTGGTTTCTAGCCGAACGCTCTACCGACTGAGCTAACCCGGCCCGGTATAATAACACTTTATTTTTGCAATACAAAATTGTATCTACCATAACTCCTAGAAAAATCAAATATTCAAATTCTTGAGATTGGCTAACGACTATATCATTCAGCGTTCCCAAAAGTGATTTTAAAAAAATTCTCTTCGAACATTTCTAAAAAAATTCTCCGTTTTTCTCCAACAAATTTTTTCATTCAAAATAAAATTTCACTCTGATGAAGGTTGAATTTTCTCTGTGTACAGAATATTTTTACATTTTTCTATTATTATTATTTCATTTCATTTGTTTATTTAATGATAATAATAGTTTGAATCGTGTACACAAAGATAAACTGACCGAAACACATGTGTAAGTGATATTGATTAAATTCATCTTTTATTATCCATTCTGTACTTTCTTTTCTTTATTCATTCTTCCTCATATCGTCGGTTTCAATTCCAATTCCATTTTTACATTATATATATATATATATGTTGAAGTATTTTGGGTATAAGATCCACACAGAATCACTGCTTCTATATAACGACTATACCAACAAAAGCAGATTATCCATTGTCTTGATAAAGTAAACCAAAACTGCTAATTTTTACTGAAGGTTTACTACAGACTTTAGAGTAACGTCTGCAACAATGGCTACTAGAATATCACATAGAGAACTTGGAAGATATAAGACACAAAACAAAATGGATGGTCGCTAGCAACAGCTTCAGTTTCAGAAATCTTCTGCCGATGAGATTTTATCTCGAAATATTAAGAATAAATCACAGGTTAATAAACAACACCATAGTTACCTTTTTTTTTCTTTATACTTGCATTATGATAGCCTTCAAAACCAACCAAACCAATATAAACACAATGCTTCAAGCAATTACAAACACTTTTATATATATATATATATATATATATATATATTATGGACTCTCTCGTCGATTTTCGACACATGAGGGTTCACACACACAATGAACATCCACACAGTGATTTGTTTATAGTGGTGAAGGCTTGTGTTCAACCATCCACACTTTTTGGCACAGTCGATAGGAAAGAATTGGTGCATCAAGGGTTGCCACAAACCCAATCAACGACCGACCTCAGGAATTTTGAATTCAGAGTTATCCCTCTCCTAGACTGGTTACCTACCCAAGGCTGAAGGGCCCAGTCTGCCCTACTATTTAACCCATAGCTGAAGGGAGTATATAATATATATATATATATATATATATATATAAAGAAAATTTGAAAAAAACAAGTATTCCGAAAATGGGATGAATTTAATTATCGATGTTTAAAACATTTCGGTTACATTATTGAACCTTCATCAGGATGTCTCTTGGGGTGAAGAAATGTTTTTATATGTGACAGGAGATGAAAATCTTTTTAGTTATGTAACTGTATTTGATCAGCGTTTTATATATATATATATATATATATAAATATTTTGTAGATAATATGAGTGCTGTCATTAACTAGTTGTTGACTCCTCCATGTCCATGTTAGCTTAACTCAAAATTATATACACACACATACATATATAATGATTAAATAAAGGAAAAAACTTTTGCTTCAAGTAATAATTTATTTCAACTGCAAGTTGAAGCATCTTCAGACAAAGAGCAAAAACATGGTTGCTCCTTGCCTAAAGATGCTGTGACTTGCAGTTGAATTAAATTATTTATTTTATTTATTAATTATATTGCTTTGTCCACACCTGGAACAAGGTATATCAAGCTCTCATTATGGATAACATGAATTATTACAATTGAACTCGGTATGGAATGATCCACATTACTATATATATATATATATATATATATATATATATATATATTTGTGAATAATAAGGCCTTTTTAATCACAAATATATTTGGTCTGTTTATAAAAATTAAGCATTAAGCTCTCATATGGAACCTGAACTCTGTACTGGTAGAGAATAGGACCAGCCTAGAATCACCTTGTACCAAGAAACTTGGTACCCAACAAAAAAAATATATATATATATATATATATATATATATATATATAATGTAAAATTCCTTGAAATCTTGTACACAAGAAGAAAAAAAAGAAAAAAAAAAAAGAAGAAAAATGTTGTTTTCAGACTACTGATGCTATTTTGTTATAATTAACTTGTTAAAGCCTATTTGTATTTTGTCTATCATTAATCATTTTAATAAATTCTCTTGATTAACAAGGTTCATTCACACTGTGATATGAAAACAGAGCAGAAAGTTATTCTCTAGGAGTTTCCTCATCATGTTTTCCTTTTCTAATCCAGTTTCTGCACAAACATAAATCCCTTGTAGAATCAACACACAAGAAGGTTTCAACTAGCGTCCAGTTGACAGACAAGCCTGATAGGCTGTAACCAAATACAGACCCTGTACTAACTCCCATAACAGTCATATGTTGGGTATATATTGATGAACAAATTATTAAAGAGCTATTAATTATAACATTTTAAAGTTAACCAATTTTGCTGTCAGTTTTATTAGAAAAATATATCATTGTCTCTGTCCCATAATAGTTGGTACATTTGGTGTAAAAAATATATATGCATATATAACAACTATTATGGAACAGAAGTTATAATATAATATAACAATATAATATAATAAAATCGTTGGAGTGGCCTAAAGTTGGTATCAGCCAGACAGCAAGGGAGTCTATCCCTTTTCACTAGCGCTAGACCAAGGAGATTGTTTAGGTATCTGAGGCAGTGTGACAGACCTACCATCAGCTCCTCACTTTACTGCACAGATCCCTTTGCTACTCATACGCTTAGTTGGTGAGAGTCAGTATCGAACCAGGAACCTTGTGGTTCCTAGTCAGACACTCTACCGACTAAGCTATACCGGCCCCTAAATATAAGATGTTTTTCAGTTAGTATATTAGGTCTGAGGAGACCTGTCAGCTGTTCCTTATATTTAAAACATTTATCTTATTTCCACTGAATATTTATATTCTTTCTACAATTCATCAAGAGTTCAGAGATGGAGCATTCACTACCGATGATGGTAGTTCATGGTTCTTTGAGATTATTTAAGTGAGACAAGAACCCACTTTATTTCCCTTAGCATTTTTTTTTATTTTTTACTAGATAAAAAAAAATCACACAAAAAAAAAAAAAAAAAAAATCATCTTAAATATATTTTTATTTTGTTTTACCAGTATAGCAAATTGTTGTAAAAATAATCATTTTCTATTTATGTTCATATTTCAAGAGTGTAGTCGATTTTTATTAGCAGTAATTAAAAAAGATTTGATTCTTGAATAATAGGGCATTTGTTACGGGTTTCATTATTGTCCTTTTCTGATTCTTACCATTTGAAATGGTTGATGGCTTTTTTGGCAATCAATCAAATTACAAGAAGTTGGCAAAAGACACGGCCATAAATATTCTCCATAGATAATAATAATAATAATAATAATAATAATATGTCAAGAAAAGAAGGGGGAAGAGGTCTTGCCAACATAGAGGGCTGCATAGAAACCACAATCCAACAATTCGAAGACTACACAAAAAAGAATAAAGACAAATTACTTATGGCGGCCAACAATAGTAGATGTGACACATGGACAAACAGAAAAACAACAAAGACTAGAAAACAAAAATGGGAAGAAAAACAATTATATGGACACTTCAAATGACAAATCGGAGAGGTTGCACATGAAAAAACCTGAACGTGGTTAAGAAAAGGAAACTTTAAAAGAGAAACTGAATCACTAATAATTACCGCACAGAATAATGCCATAAGGACAAACTATATCAAAGCAAAAATTGATAAGACCCAACAAAATAGTAAATGTAGATTATGCGGTAATAGAGATGAGACTGTAAACCATGTACTATGTGAATGTAGCAAACTAGCACAAAGGGAGTACAAAACTAGACACGACTGGGTTGGGAAGGTGATCCACTGGGAATTATGCAAAAAATTTCATTTTGACCATACAACAAAATGGTATATGCATAAACCAGAATCTGTTCTTGAGAACAAAACGCATAAAATTCTCTGGGACTTTGAAATAAAAACAGATCACCTTATCCAGGCAAGAAGACCAGACCTAATGTTGATTAACAAAAAAGAAAGAACTTGTCAACTGGTGGATTTTGCAATTCCAGCAGATCACAGGGTGAAGCTAAAATAAAATAAAAAATGGACAAATATCTGGACCTTGCCAGAGAACTGAAAAAGTTATGAAAGTGAAAGTGATACCAATTGTAGTTGGTGCACTTGGAACGGTCCCAAAAGGTTTGGAAAAAGGTTTGGAAAGATTGGAAATCAGAGGAAGGATTGAAAACATTCAGAACACTGCACTGCTGCAATCTGCCAGAATACTCAGAAGAGTCCTGGAGACCTGAAGACTTGCTGTCACTTAGACTCCAGTGAAAGACCATCAGCTAATGCTGATGTGAAAATTCAAAAGGAGTAAATCTTATTATAATGGAGATTGTGTGTTTTTCTGTCTGTAACCGAAACTATATTATTACTCAAGTCACAATTCCCTTAATTATTTACGTCAAATTCTCCATGATTTCATTCTTTTAAACCTTCAGTTATTAATAAAAATTGTTTTACATTATTAATACTGTTGACCATATCTACGTACTAATAACATGCAATTGTATTTATATATACAACAAAATAGTGGTTTACAGTTTGAACGAGAAGGCTAATTTGCATATTGATATTTAAAATTTTATTTTAATAAATATGTGCTTGGTATTATTGATTTCTAATTGTTTGGTTTTATCTTAAGAAATATAAACAAAATCTTGTGGATAAATCTTAAAAGAAATTTATTTAACAAGAAGAAATAACTGTAATATTATCCTTTACTTCCTATTTTAACTAAATAGTTAAATTAGGAAAATTTAAATGAAGGGGAGTAATGGAAAATGATGGAATAGTTAGTTTCAAAGTTGTTCTATTTTTTAATCATACCCCCTCTGTTAAAAATCTTTTTATCTGCATTCTTAGTCAGTTTCATCAGCCTTTCTAATTTAATATATTTTATTATATTAAAATTTAAATACTTACACTCGGAGGGTGCATATATTTGCTAGTTTATTACTATATAATATATTTATAATGTATATAAATCTATGAATATTGTAGACAAGTAGATTTTCTTATGTTGTTAATGTCATTTTGACTTTGTTGACTCAACTGATCCAACAAATTCCTTGTTTGTTTTTTTCCCTCTCCTCATATTCTTTGAATCACAAATGGTAATGATCTCTCAATTTGGCATTATGTAACAATCATAATTTCAATTATATAAAACATTCTTTAGAATCAATATTCTTTCAATATTAAAACTAGAAGCTATTACCTGGCATCAACCAGGTATTAGAAAGGGGGAGAAGCAAAAAGGTTAGTCTTGCAGATCCAGTATTACTGAATCACCTGGTATTCAAACACTTTTCTTCTGAAATATCTATCAGGGCACGTTCTGTAATGGTTACTGTCATAGGAAATGGACATGATGAGACAAGTTCAAATCCTGAACAAGACTGTTTGCATTTCACATAGTACTAATAGCCTGGAGAAATGGTATGAATCCAACTACACTCACTCCAGCTATGCGTAAATAGTAGGGCAAACTGGGCTCTTTAATCATGGTTAGGCAACCAGTCTAGGAGAAGGAAAATTCAAACCTGTTAAACCCTTTTTATCATACATGTGCTAAAAGGTGGTGGCTAGGGTATTTGTGTCACGGGTATGATGTTAAAAAAAAACTGCCTCTAGTGGAAAGTTTCAATTCTGGAGCTCTGGGGATTACCATTACTCCCAGGTCCACTCTGACTTGGAGAGGTAGTACCTGTTAGGGTTAAATAGATAAAAAAAAATTTTTTTAAATGTCTTTAAAAAAATAATTTGAGTTGTAAAAATAAAATCTGAATACCCATGAAGAATGAAAAACAAAATATTTTCAGCATAAAATAACCCAACAAGGGTTGACATGCCATAAAATCCAACCAACCAACAAATGATCTGCATCTAATGGTGAAGTTTCAATTCTGGAGCTATGTCGAATGTGAAGTACCCCCTCATTGCAGGTCCACTTTGACCCAGAATGGTAGTACCTGTTAGGGTCCTATCTATGGGTTAAATAGAAAAAATAAGTTTGAAAAAAATTGAGTTTGAAAAAAAAAAAATTGAATACCATCAAGAATGAAAAGAAAACCTTTCTTTGGCATAAAATAACCCAACAAGAGTTAACATGCCATAAAATCCAACTAAGCCAGCCTGTATATAAATCTCTACTTCCACTGAATAAACACATATTCAGTTTTTATGTCAGCATAAGATCCTGATGTAAACACAAAACTATGACATTATGTTGTTGGTTATTGGATACCCTTCATGTGCCTTATAAGCAGTTAGGAGTTTCTTGCTCCCATTGCGATTAGAGCACTTTACTCTTGGGGGGGGGGGGGTAAGTGATGGGGGGGGGTAAGTGAAGTGTCATGTGGTTCTTTGATAAGCAGTCAAAAATATGATAGATGAAAGTTATCATTTAATGATGCCTTGGTAAACTGATCATGTTGCGTGCTAATCAAACCTTCAAGGTTTCTTTACATAGCACTAATACCCTTGGGAAAGGTATGCATCCAACTATTCTCCCTCCAGTTGTGGGTAAATAGTAGGATTGACTGTGCTTTTTAACCTTGGCATCGTAACCAATTAGTTGGCTTTTTTGTTTTACAGCTTATCACCCTTTTCAGGTCATTTAATGCCGAATCTAGTCATTTTTTATATATAAAGGACTATGGTTGCTTACAGTACCTGCTGTTGCTTAAGTGGTCACCTAATTAAGTACTGAACAGGCTCATTGTTGCTTAACTTTGGTAATTGCAACCAGTCTCAAAGGGAGACTGTGAATTCAAACCTGTTAAACACCACTAAATAGATTTAAGTTGTGCCTCATCTTTACTTATGTAAATACTGTGGTTCCCCAAAAATAAGAAAGAAGAGATTATATTAATTTTCACTTTGAATTATTTTCAGGGGATGTCGAGTGTTTGCATCACATGATATGATTGTGAAGAATACTTATTTCTTTCTTCTTAAAATCATCCTGAAAAATCATGCTAGGTCTTATTTTTGGGTAAACATGGTATATATATATATATATATATATATAATATATATATATATTGGTTAGGAGGTTGATTTAGAAGACTATCACAATGCAGGAGTAAAGAAAAAAAAATTATTAAAAAAATAATAATACGGTAACAATGGTGTTGTGTGTTAACCTGTATTTTATTCTTGAATTTTCGAGATAATATCTCTTTTTCAAAAGATCACTGGAACTGTAGTAGTCTAATTTATGGCATTTCTAGACTACCATAATTATGCCATAACTAGACTGCTTCAGTTCCAGTGATCTTTTGAAAAAGAGACATTATCTCAAAAATTCAAGAATAAAATACAGGTTAACACACAACACCATTGTTACCATATTATTATTATTTTTTTTTTTTTCTTTCTTTACTCCTGCATTGTGATAGCCTTCTAAATCAACCTCCTAACCAATATATACACAATGCTTCAAGCAAATTATAAAACTCTCATATATATATATATATAGTAATAGTAATAAAATAAAATAAAAAGAAATGATCAGACACACAGACATAAGCACCACACACACACATACGCTTACATTTACACACACAAGCACGCGCACACACACACTTACACACACAAACACACACATAAGCAAGCACCCAACCATACACATACACACACAGAATTCGGAAGACCCAAGGCAGAACGAATGTAGCAGCCGCTAAGACAACTTCAGTTCCAGTATTCTTCTGAGGATGGGAATCTCTTCCCGAAATATTGAGAAATAAATGACAGGTTAACAAAAAACATCATAGTTACCTTCTTTTTTTCTTTACACTCGCATTGTGACAGCCTTCAAAACCAACCAACAAACCAATATATATATATATATATATATATATATATATATGAAACAACTTTTATCCAAGTTAAAATTATGAAAGTGTAAATGTATTAAGAAAATCACTTTTAAAGAAAGTAATTTAAATCTATTGATATCATTTAGAAATAAATTTCATAATCTGTGAAGCTACAACTTTAAAGATGAGGAAAAACAATGATGCAAAATTAATTATTTTTAAAATCAATATCAAGGTGTATTATTTCATCACTGATAAGACAGTGACTAATAATGTAATTTATCTTAACAGTTAAAAACAAATCAATTTAACAATTTTCCTCAGGTTAATAACAAGAAATCATATTCAACATCAAAGAATTTTCTACAAAACTAATAAAGGTAATCCTCCAAGATTTCAAAGATTGTAAAAAAAGTAAAAAAAAAAAAAAATTTAAATTAAAAGAGTGATTTCTATCCTGGGGCAGTCTATGTGTTACATAATTTGTGGGTTGCCTACAAATTATGACTGTACTGTAGAAAAATTTAAATGATGGTATTGTAAATAGAAAGTTGTCATTATAGAAGTTATTGACAACAGTTAACCTTTCATAGCCACTGATTTTTTTATAAGCAAAAGGCAACACGTGTGAATGGAACTGAGTTAGAGTTACATATTGGCAGTTAGTCAAAGGGGCCTGACACAATGGTCTTCTGTTCCCAGTAAACCATCTATAACTGTTATAAGAAGTGATTGACAAACAGTTCACTTTTCACTGACCTAACCGCTGATTTCTCATTGGCTGAAGGCAAAGCGTTAGAAGGGGACTGAGTTAGTTAGATTTTTAGCTCAGTCGGTAGAGTGTTCGGCTAGAAACCACAAGGTTCCTAGTTCGATACCGGCCCTCGCCAACTCAGCATATGAGCAGCACATGGATCTGTGCGGTAATGTAAGGAGCTGATGGTAGGTGTGGCGCTCCACCTCAGACGCAAAAACAATCTCCTTGGTCTAGTGCTAGTGAAAAGGGGATAGACTCCCTTGCTGTATGGCTGATACCGACATTAGGCCGCCCCGACGACAACTGGAGGGGACGACATGATGTTCGTCTGTTTCCAGATAAGCCATCTTCTCTCACCGCACATTTAAACCCCTTTGGGCTTCGGTTTTAATAAAGACGTCATTGAAAAATAAACTAAGTCTTACATCATCATTTAAAAACAAAGAGGATGAGCATAGACAACCGCATCCCAGCACAACAGAAGCCCGTATCAACCAGAGGAAGAAATCCACCCAAAGAAAGATGGAAAGTTGTTGAAATAGAACCCTACTAAGAATTCTCTCCTCTCCTCGGACATTTATATACCCGAGCCAAATGAGTATATAATATATGCACTAGTAAACTATACAAAAAATACCCTCATTACATGAGATGTGTCATGAACATAAAACTGCTTTAGTATTAAAAGTGATATTTAAAATTGATTATTCTTATAAAAGAACCATTATTTAAAATTTATGACTTCAAAAAGGAAATAATAAAAAAAGTGTAAATCTATTTATACATATATAAAGGCAGTTGGCGTGTATGTATATATGATTGCGTGTATGTCTGGATGAAACTATGAAAATAAAACAATTAACAACAAAGTAAATATATATGGAAAATGGATGCATTCCAAAAGATCTTTTGTACGTCGAATTAGTAAAAGGCTCCCGATAGGTTGGTAGACCACGCCTACGATTTAAAGATGTCTGCAGGAGAGCTATGAGGACATGCCATATTGACACAAACACATGGGAGGTAGATACAAAAAATAGAGCGGCCTGGCGCCTCAACATTAAGCAAGGCACGGAGAGGGGTGAGGCAGAGAGGAGAGTAGCCTCGACAGAAAAGAGAGCCAGAAAGAGAGAGAAAAGCCAACAGCCCCAGAAAGCATCACAGTTTGTGTGCATTCAGTGCACCAAAGACTGTCACTCAAGAATTGGCCTGCAGAGTCACTTGCGCAGATGCAGATAAAATTCTTATTTTTTTTATTTTGGACACTACGCCATCGTCCTTAGTGGATGGAAAGGATCCAATCAAATCATATATATATACACATTAAATATCACCAGTTCTTGATTTCTGTACAAAAATTATGAAGATTTGATTTATATTATAGATCTATGTGTAAAACTAAAAACTCAATTACCATTTATTTTTCCATTTTCATAGATTTTATAAAATTATATGAATCAATTAACCAATAAGAAATGTTTCCCTGTAAAATATATTAATATTATTTTTGTAAATATTTAAAAAAAACATTGGACAAAAATGATTTAACATAAAATATATGAAAAAATATTAATGCAATTAAAGAATCTTATTTTACAAAGCTTATTTACATTTGAATAAAATTAGATTAAACATTTTTATTTTATCCAAATATAACTAAGCCCTGTTGGCTGGAGTCATAGAATACACCAAAAACATCTCTACAGAGGAGTAAGACCCTTAAAATGGGTCCACCTGTTGGCTGTGAGTGGTGACCTGTGATGTTTAAGGATGGAATACTGTTGGTTGAGCAGTCCATTACATGCAACACTCTACTTTGGTCCTTACTTAGGTGAGAGTCGGAGAGGTCCTCTCTGATCAATCAGCTAGCAACTATATGATTGTCCTGATCGTATTGCTCTTATGGTAAACCCACAATCCTTTTTATCCTATATATGCTAGAAGGTGGTGGATATGACGTTAAACTGCATCTAGGGGTGAGGTTCCAATCTTGGAGCTCTGGGGTGTGTGGATGACACTAAACTCCATTTGATGGTGAGGCTCCAGTTCTAAAGCTCTGAGAAGTGTGGAGTAATACTTCATTGCCATTACTCCCAGGTCCACTCTGGTAGTACCTGTTAGGGTCTCATCTATGGGTTAAATCAAAATATGAGTAAAAAAAAAAAATTGTATACTCAATAAGAATGAATAAAACAAAAACATCTTTGACATAAAATAACCCCCAAGGGTTGACATGCCGTAATTTCTAACCAACCAAATGGAACTAAACTTTCTAATATAAAATTGTTTCATTTTGCTAAAATATTTTTTCATATATTTCATGTTAAAACTTTTTACAATAATTTTAATACATTGTGTATGTTGTATTATATTGTATTTTAGTACATGCAGGACTAGACATCTTTTAATAGCACCTTGGAAAGAGCATTAGTCTACAAAAAAAAGAATTTTCAAATAAAATAAAAAATTTAAAAAAAAAAAGAAAAAAAAGAAAAAAAAAAAAGATTAATTTAAAAAATAAAGAAAAACTTTCTATCTAGCATTTTTCAGAGCAATTTTTCTGTCTTGATATAATACAAAAAAATTATTCAGAATAAAATGACATAAAATTTTATCAAAATTAATTCTATAAAAGTTATTACAAAATTAAAATCCGTCCTTTATTCAAAAGTCCACTTGATAATATTAACTCTTTTGCAGATAAGTTTTTTTAAATGTTGCTCTGCCTGGGTATCATGGCGACAAAAATACCACTCTGTCTGTAAGAGTTAAGAGTGCTGCACTGTCCAATTTCTGCTTTAATGGTCGGTTGGATTTTATAGCATGTCAACCCTTATTGGGTTATTTTATGCTGAAGATATTTTTTATTCATCCTTGATGGGTATTCAAAAAAATTTTTTTTCCAACACAATTTAAAAAAAAATATTTCTTTAAACTCATTTTTGTTTCTATTTAACCTATAGATGGGACACTAACAGGTACTACCACTCTAGGTCAGAGTGGAATTGGGAGTAATGATGATGAAGGGATACTCCACATTCC
The DNA here is from genome assembly GCA_023376005.1 of Doryteuthis pealeii. Taxonomy (NCBI): domain Eukaryota; kingdom Metazoa; phylum Mollusca; class Cephalopoda; order Myopsida; family Loliginidae; genus Doryteuthis; species Doryteuthis pealeii. The sequence continues at coordinate 132,570,300 of CM042142.1, read as the reverse complement.
CCAAAGCTCCAGAATTGGAACTTCACCATTAGATGTAGTTTAATGTAATACCAAGGACACCTGCTTTAATGTTATTATTCAATTACATGAACATTATATACAGGGTAATTCCAAAAGTAAGGTCTCAAAAGTGCTGATGATGCAGGGAAACTGTTCATGTAGCTATTGACAACACTGCTCGTTGTGCATGCACCTGCACTTGCACGTGCCTTACTGCCACTCTCAATCTTGTTTTGGCAGTTGTTTCTGATAGAGCTCCCAATTAGCACTACTACTACTACTAAGTGTGAAGTTCAGGCAGTTATTCAGTTTTAGAATGCAAAAGACTTTTTGTTCCCCCAGTTGCTAAGTTCATCTCATTCACTGAAATTTTATACCTTTCATTTTCCAAGAAAGATTCTGGTTTGTTCATATCCCATTTGTCTGTATGGTAAAACTTTACCCTCTTGCAAAATTTTATGCGGATCATCTTCCCCACCCAGTCATGCCTTCTCCCGAATTCTATTGGTGGCAGTCAGCTGCATTCCCTTATCATTTTAACTGTTTCAATTTATCACCACTTAGACTACACTTGGTATGTTCCTGTCTATTGTTGAACTGGTGGCTATTCACTTGATTCTGATTTGTCAGGTCTTCAGGACATCTAAATAATCTAGCGGATTTTCGGAATGGTGTATTCTTGAGGGTTTCAATTCCTCCTCTAATCCCCAGTTCATCGAGCCTCTTATTCTAGATTCTTGAGGACTGTTTTCAAAAGACCCAACTAAGATTAATATTAGTCATCCTCATGTTCCACATCGTTTTAAGCTCTCTGGCAAGGTTTAGGTATTTGCCCAGCTTTTCTCGTTTATTCACTTTGTGTTCAACAAAATTGTTGTGAGATTAAGATAGTTTGATAGAGAAACAAAACTAAACAGAAGGAGAGATTAACAGAAAATAAAGGGGGGGGGGAGTCTCTGTTGTGTTGTGGCTGATGTGTTGGACTCCAAACACGTGATTACATTCACTTTTGGACTAATACCCAGGGGAAAGGTATGAATCCTCTCACACACACACACACACACACAGCTATAGGTTAAGTAGTACTACTATTATTCTTCTACAAGGATGGTTATGGCATTAAATAACTCACAAATGTTGATATGCTATTAAACAAAGAAACCAGAAAGAAGTTGCCAGTTGCCTACTTTAAGCTGCTCACAGCAGCTCTCCCACCACCGCCAAGCAAAGTAGAAAAACCTGATGGTTAGTTCATTATAATTGGACAGAAGGACTCAGTCTACAATAATAATAGGACTTTATTCGAATAGAATGAGTTCTGAGGTGAACAGATAGTGAACTTTGAAATATCCCATCATACAGGTAAAAATACCAAGAAAATTTGGTACAGCCATTAGGTTAATTTGGTAGGCAAAGTGTAAAAAAAAAAAACACAATTTGGCATTAAATAACCCACAAGGGTAGATATGCCATTCAACCAAACAATCAAATCATCTGCCTATAATATTTAATTATATGTAAGTTTAGGCTTTGTTTTTAACTCTTTGCCTACTTTAAACCACTCCCTCACTACACCCAAGCAATGTACAAAAACTTGATGGTTAGTTCATTATAATTGAGTAGAAAGATAATAATAGGACTTTATTTGAATAGAATGAGTTCTGAGGTGAATAGATAATAAACTTGGAAATATCCCATCATGCAGGTAAAAAATACCAAGAAAATTTGGTACAGCCATAAGAGAAATTTCATAGGCAAAGAGTAAAAAAAACACAACTTGGCATTAAATAACCCATAAGGGTTGATATGCTATTCAACCAAACAACCAAATCGTTTGCCTCTCTAAGAATATAAACAGAAGGCTATAGTTTATTTAGTCTTTAACTCTTTGCCTACCAAATTTCTCTTAGTATTTTCCCCAATTGCAAAAGAATCGAGTACAAATTTCAGGTTTGTTTCACAGACAAAACAAAAGACAACAGGAATGTTCATGTAGAATGTACAATCCTACCATATACCACACCCAAGCAAAGTACAAAAACTAATGATTAGTTCATTATAACTGAGCTGAAGGACTCAGATTGCAATAATAATAGGACTTTATTTAGATAGAATGAGTTCTGAAGTGAATAGATAGTGAACTTTGAAATATCCCATCATACAGGTAAAAAAAAAAAAATACCAAGAAAATTTGGTACAGCCATGGGGGAAATTTGGTAGGCAAAGAGTTAAATCATTTGGGTGGACACTAGACATGACAAAAACAAACGTAGGTGCATCCTGGGGAATGAACTAAAAGGTTTTTATCTAAAACTTGAAGAAAGTCACAAAATGCATTATTTACTTGAAGACTAAAAACAACACCAGCTGAAAAGTTGTTCACTATTAAAGATGTAAGAAAAAAAAATCAATTACTACCTCTGTGGTTATTTCCTATAAGTCTAACATAAACAAAGGGGAACCACTCTTGACTGATAAATTATTTATTTATTTTCCCATTAAACTAACCCTAACCCTGTCTTTTTCCTAGTAGATCAATAAATAAATAAATAATTATTAGTCAAGAGTGGTTCCCCTTTGTTTATGTTAGACTTATAGGAAATAACCACCTCTGTTCTATAATACATGTTACATTTGGATATACATTTCATACATAAAAGGCAACAATTATTATTGACCAATGTAAATAATATACTTATATTCTTTTGTAAGTCATAAACAAAAAAGACGGAAAAATAATGCATTGCACTTTTTAGAATTGTAATTTTTTTCTTTATCAAATCAATTGTTTTCTCTTTGATTATTTTTGTCAGTCAATAGAACATTCACTTAGGAATCACAAGGTAGAGCATTCACAAACTCAGCTTAATGAATTGCATACCTTGGGTCTGTGCGGTAAAGCATCTGGAAACTGACAATAGGTGCAGCACTCCACCTTAGCAAAAACAATCTCCCTGGTCTAGTGCAAGCGAAAAGGGGATAGACATTCTTGTTGTTTGGCTGATATTGATAATTGGCCACTCGGCACTTTATTTGTACCAGGTTAAAAAAAAATATTAACCAAAAAGACAAAAAAAAAGTTAATGATGACAGAGAAAGATATTTTAACTGGAATAAAATCAAATAATTTTATGATTATATCATCTTCATCAAGGCGTGCCAACAGCACAGATTCCCTTGATTCTCTCTTCCCATCTGTCCCTATCAATCATAGCTTTTGGCAAGTCTTTAGATAGTATCCAGTGTCCACACAGAACTGATGAATGTAAGTTTTTGTTGATTGGCTAACGCTGGTGTGTCCATGTGGAGGAGTTCATAAGAGAATGTTGCTTATGACTATCCTTTTTACCAGCAGTGCCCAGCATCTCATGTACATTCTTACTTTCTCAATTTACTTGAAAGGATGGTTTGTGTGATGGGAGGTAAGTGGCCATACAATTGATATTTTGTAGGGTGCTGCTTCCAGGATTTGTTCAAAATAGCATGCATCACCCTTGTATTGATTCCATCTCACTTTTTATCCAGGGGTTTTGTTAAAGTCCAAGTGATGCAGCCATACAGTAGTACTGACACAGCTATAGATTGGAAGAATTCCCATTTTATCTTATCAGAAATCCATATGGTTAGATAATCTGTCTATAGTAGTCCATGCCTTTCCTATGTGTATATTAATATCACTTTCCGTAGATGAGATATTGCTATCTAGGTATGTGAACTGGTCTATGAATTTCAGAGGCTTGCCATTTAATATGGAGATGGAGTCCTATTGTTTACCCCCTCCTTTTTGCTGTCCCCCTATTGGTTGGTGCTGTTGAACATGCCTCTGGAGCGGGGTAAGACCCCCCCCCCTCTTCATGGGGCCATCTGTCAGCCGTGGGTAGTGACTTATAATGCCTGAGGACAGATTTCCATATGGTTGTTAACCTATCAACAGCAGCCCATGCGTTACCAATGCAAATGAGATATTGCTATAAGAATATAGAAACTGGTCTACTAATTTAAATGGGTTTGTATTTAATGAGATGGCACTATCTTGATTAAAACACATCGACTCGGGTTTATCAGGATTCACATAGAGACCAGACTGATACTGATACAAAAAAAAAGAAAATAACTGAAATGTCTTAATTATACTTATTAGGGCTCATTAGCTGAGTCAGGAGAGCATTCATATAGGAATCGCAAAATTCCAGGTTCAATACTGGTTCTCGCCAACTCAATTCAAGAGTAGCACAGATTGAGCAATCTGGGGGTAGGTTTGACACTCCACCTCGGCAAAAAAACAAACCAATTTCTCTTGTCTCGTGCTAGAAAAATGGGGATAGACTCTCTTGCTGTTTGGCTGATACCAACAATAGGCTACCCTGCTGACTTTACTATTTACAGATTTATAATTATGGTCAAAGTCAAATTGAAAGCACTGGTTCATACTAGATCTCTGAAGTTAAGCAGCAATGAGCTTGTTCAATACTTAATTGGGTGACCACTTAAGCAACAGCAGGTACTTTAAGCAATCCAAGTCCTTTGTTTATCAAAATGACTTGATTCGGCATTAAATGGTCAAGTCATGCTTATTGAAGTCAGTCTACTGTTAACAGCAACTAGCTAAGCAGTTGGTATTTATAGAAATCAAGAATAATCCATTCACACATTTGGGTGATTCCATTCCCTGAGTTCTGATTGGCTGCTTGGTTTCTATGATATTGTGGAGTTTTATAAATACTCTGTCAGTCTGCAGTAGAATTGCGACAGGACGGATTGTATTGAGTTAGACTGCTTGTTGCCATGTCTTACCAATTCGATGGTAATTGGAACTTAGCTTCATTATTCTTCAATGCTGAAAGTCCTGGTTTCCACTAGATCCCCAAAGTTAAGCATCAATGAGCTTGTTCAATACTTAATTGGGTGACAATTTTATCGACTGCAGGTATTGTAAGCAGCCTGAATTCTTTGTTTATTAAAAATTACTTGATTCAGTATTAAATGACCCAAAAGAGTGTTGATGTGTCATAAAACAAACAAAAAACAACCAATAATTTATATTACCCAAAATTATTTTACAGATATTTACTAAGTGTTTTGTTATTTTGAAGTTTGGGTAGAAAAAGAAAAGGAGTATGTAAATAATACTTACCTTTGATCAGAGAATGCTGGACTTCCATATCTGGCAGTAAGCAGCTGACTACGAAGACGGAGATACTCTTTCCGTACATTAGGGTCTTGCTACAAAAAAAAAAAAAAGAAATGGATTTTTAAGTAAATTATCATTGTATCATGTCTTTTTTATCCTTTTTATTGTTCATCTTAGGAAGTGCAAAAGATTTAATCTTATTCATTATCTTATTATAATGGAAATTCTGTGTCTGTAACCAAAACTAAGTCACTGTTTACATCAAAATACCCCAGCAATTGCATAAGTTTATCAATGAGTATTTAATTTATAGTCAAATCATTAATGTATAAAATAAATCTTATTTATTAACGATGTCTCTATGAAAATCTGAGTTAGATTAGCCCCAAAACAGCCCATGTTATTAGTATGTTTAAAATTTGTAATGCGTCTTATATATCACTAAAAATTAAGGTTTATATAATATATAGTGTGGCTAATTTACATACTGGTTTTAACAAAAATGGGTTTAATAAATAATTACTTGGTGTTATCAATCTCTAATATTATTGTTTTATTCTCCGACATCAAATTTAATCCTAGGATTGATTTTATATAGAAACCAATTGCAATATAATTAAGATAGGTGTAATCTTTTTATATGCATTCTTAGTTAATTTCGTTAGTCTTTCTAATTTATTATATTTCATTACAATGTAACCTAAATACTTATACCCGGGGGGCGCATATTCCTGCTAGTTCAAGTAAACCTTCATTGGTTCACATCTCAAAGTGGTTGTTAGTAATAAAAAACAATGGGGTTAGCTAAAGTAAATTTAACATTTTATTCAGATAGCTTTTTAACTGAAGGTTATCTTTCTTCATAGCTAACTATTTTAAGCTTAAATTAGATATCAAATCAGCCAGCACATCTAAAATATCATCATTATATCTATGCTTAGCAATGAACAATAGACTTTTCTTGTAATTTCTCAAATATTTATATAAAAAAAAAAAATCAAATCAATTCCTGAAGCTATCAAGAAAATGAGTGACTTTCAATGATTCATCATAATGTTCTTGAAAATACAAGATTCATTTTTTATTTCTTTATATATGCCTTATTATGTGTACATGCTAAGGAGGTGTGCTTAGCGTAATGGTTATCATCTTAGGATAGTGGAATCAGCAACCAGAGTTCAAATCCTGGATGAGACGGTTTCTGCTCCACTTGATGTTAATGCTATTGGTAAAGGCATGAATCTATTTGTTCTGACCTTCTCCCAGCTATGGGTAAATGTAGAGTGGCTGGTTTCTTTAGCCTTGGTTAAGTAATCAGTTTAGGTTGGCTGGTTGATTGGTTTTATGGCATGTCAACCCTAGTTGGGTTATTTCATGCTAAAGACGTTTTGTTTTATTCAATCATATTCTTTTATTATCTTTAAATTGTCCTAAAAAAAAATTGAGTTTAAAAAAAATTTGAATACGCAAAAGAATGAATAAAATTTTATCACAGAATAATGAGGAGAACTGTGATTAAAAATTTTTTTACTCTTCCTTATATCAACAAAAGCCCTGAAGAAGATCTACTTAACAGATCGAACACTGCAGCATTGACTAATAAACTTACCACTCATTTTATTTAAACCTGTATTTTTTCAAATTTCTCACTATACTACATACTGTCGGATTCCCTTCCATTTCTCTTCATATATATATATATGTCCACTTGCCTGCTATGGCAGGGGCGTGTAATAGTATCATTGACAAGGTTAATTTCGCAGGGATTGTTCGCTATGTACCGAACGGATATGGTCTCTGATATGCCTGTGAAGTCCCGGTTTCGATCCTGTCGGGGGAGTCGTTAGTATACATCGCTGAAGAGACTTAATAAAGTCAAAACAGTCTGTACGGTGTTCTGCATAGCGAGCCATCCTTTGGGGATTTACTTGTCAAGATTATTTTCTATAATTATCGAATTTTATTGCGATACATGCATTTATAATTGCCTTCAAGCAAATATATATATATATATATATATATATATATATTATATAGAGAGAGAGAGAGAGAGAGAGAGAGAGAGAGAGAGAGAGAGAGTGTGTAACTTAATAGTTACCAAGTTGCTTTTTCAAGATTAATGAACGTTTCATTCAAGAGATCTGTTTTGAATTAGGATTTAGATTAGACATCAAAACTATGTTTGAAAATTCCAATTTTTATATATATATATATATATATTATGTATATATATGTTGTGTGTGTGTGTGGTGTGTGTGTGTGTGTGTGTGTGTGTGTGCTCAAAGCAGTTTATGAGTAACATGCAACTTGTCATATGGTCAGAGATTAACCAGGTTCTCCTACAAGGTTTAACTGATGGTGAGGAGGGTTACCAGAGATCCATCAGGATGAAAAATGAGATCTGACAAAGGATGGATGATCCTTTTTGTTGCATCAAAACAATCATCTGGTCATTCACTGTAACTTGCTCTCATTAGTTAGAAGATTCAGAAAGAAATGTTTAGATAGTGGGTCTGGACCTGTACAACCAGTTACTTACATTTACTTACACACATTATGCACTATTCCTTTTGAGGAACCATCATCATCCTTTATGATGGGTAATAAACTATATATATATATATATTATATATATATATATATATACATACAAAAATACACACACACACACACATACATACATTGCGTATTTTGCCAGCAAGTTATGATTTAGGTAGGTATTATTAAAGACAATAAAATTGACCTTGTATCACTCCTGTTTTGTGCAGGGGATTGGTAAAATATATATATATATAATATAATATATATATTATATATATGTTAAAAAGCCATGGGATATTTCTTTATAATCTTCAATTATAGCTGTTCAAGTCTTCTAGTAGTTTTGTAGATTGGGATCCAGATAGTGAAGAAAATGTCACATACTTTTACCCAAGCGCTTTCAATCACTACGCTCGATGACCTCAGGAGATTGTTGGTTGTACTGTTTGTTTGGTACAAATTTTATCCATTTGGATTTTTATTTTTTGTTTATTCGATTAGAAACATTTATTTTAGGAGAGTTGCTAAGATTTGTGCATTAATTATTCTTTTAAAAATCAAAATGAATAAAACTTCCACCAAACAAACACTACAACCATCCCCTGAGAACAACCAGCAAAATGGTCGAAAGTGCTTGGGTAAAAAGTATGGTACATTTTCTTCACCATCTGGATCCCGATCTATGAAAAACTGCTAGAAGACTTGAACATCTACAACTGAAGATTATAAAGAAATATCCCATGGCTTTTAACATATATATATATATATATATTTACCAATCCCCTGCACAAACAGGATGTGATACAAGGTCAATTTTTTAAGCACAGTTTAACAGGTTTGAAATCAAAAGTTTTCTTTCTCCTAGGCTGGTTGCCTAACCACGTATCTTTGAGGCATAAAACAGATACTCAAAGATACATGGTTCAAAGTTAACTTACCTGAAAAAATGTAAAAGTTTTTAAATAAAATAACTGGTGCATTATATATTTTATTCATTAATATATCAACACTGACCATGTGTCTCCCTTCTCCTCCCTCCTAACACCATTAACATAAGAACCCTCCCAACAGGCCATAAGCCGTAGCAGAAAAATAAGACATTTGAACTTTGGCTGGCCTTAGATATCACTTCAGTAAGTCACTTTTCAAGCTTGCATTAATATATGAACACTGAATATTTCATTAAATTCAGTGAATTCCCTGATTTTGAATATTTTTTTTTTCAGTGGGGTGATATACACAATGGTGGAATTTATGTCTGTTAAGTTCGATTTAAACCCAGATTAGTGTGAATCAACATGCTCAGATTAGTTTATCAAAGTATTTTAATCAGAACATTGTTTGCTCTTACAATACATTTATCAAACGTCTCGTCTTGAATTACGACTCTTCATTTAACGCAAACTTATTCACTTGACTGATTTTGTCTGAATTTCTAAATTGGGAGAAAACTACAAAGTAAATTTACGTAGATCTCTCTTTATAAAAGATTATTATAAATGAATGACTAAAGTATTCTCATTCATTGATGCATTCATTGCCAGAAATTCAATAGAAAGATCCTTTCCCCCTTAAAAAACCAAATAGAAAACTTATTCACTAGTTGAGCTAGCAAATTCTTGTAGAACAACTGACAATTCAATTTTGTTTTTTGGCAATTTTTTTCATTACATTATTCAACTAAATCAGTGGTTCACAAACAGGGACCATATAACTTTTTTTTTTGAGGGGGGTGGGGGTCCAGGTAAGCAAAAAATACATAATCATCAAAAATACAATAGGATTGGGGGAGGAGGCACCTTAGTAAAATAGGAATCAAATGGGGCCCATAAGTAAAAAAGAAAATGTTGAGAACTACTGAAGTAAATCATAGAAAAATAATCTTAATCTTAAATTGAATTCTTATCTATTAATAATGGAGATTCGCTTCCGGTTTTTGTCTGTAACAAAAACTACGTCACTGTTTATGTCACATTACCTAAAATCATCATAACGTAGAATAAATACACTCAAAATTTGAACATGCAACATTAGACAGTCCTTATTGTTTTTTAAAACAAGTTTTAATAAATACATGACTGGTATTATATATCTATATATAGTTTGTTTTATTTTAATACATATTTAAAGTTTACATTTCAAATTGTTTTATTTCTTTAATCCTTTAATGAATTTGATGATTTTACTTACTTAGGGTATAAACTCGCTGACATTGAATGTTTTACTCCCACTCCTCAGGCAATATGTTTCAAAAATCTATTTTTACATCGCCCGGAGGGTGTTTTTTATTTTGTACTAGTTTAATTAATTTACATTTGTATATTTTATGATACCAGAATGTTTTGCTATTAAATATTTTGCGTCTTATCTGTGATTAGTTTATTTAGTGCTAAATAAATAAATAAAAAAAACCCAAAGGTGAACATCCTCCAAGTGTGTTAATTATATAATTCTTGTCAAGGGTTGTGTAACTTGGACAGTAACACTTGCAGAAATGTCAATGACTGAAGAACTTAAGAGAACTTTCTGATGGTTACAATTTTTAGTGGAATGTTTTTTTTATTTTGTACTAGTATATATAATACTGTCAATTATTTGCAAGAAAGGTTGTATTATTTTCTTGACCTCCCACCAAACTGGGGAGCCACGCACAAACCGAAGCTCATGCAATGGCAAGTGTAAAATGTGTGTGGTCCCATCAGCATTCCCCTTTTAGGGCACCTCAGGCACTAAACTTGGCCCTGACCCTTTTTAGGGTGCAGGTGCTACCTGGTGTGGATGGCTCCCTGGGATCCCGCGATTAATTTTACCTCACTCACCAGTTCAGAAACCAAAAAAGGCAATTGTCTATTTCAGATGTACCTATATCTCATGGAGGTGCGTGGTCTAATGGTTAGAGTCGTAGGAAATGGACTCATTGACCCGAGTTCAATTCCTAGACGAAGCTGTTTGCATTTCACATTGTACTAATACCCTTGGGAAAGGTGTGAATCCAATTCTCTCTCCAGGTATGGGTAAATAGCTAGGTAACCAGTCTAGAAGAAGGAAAACTCTGAATTCAAACCTGTTGAACTCTGCTTAAGAAATTGACCTTGTTTTGCATCCTGCTCATGCGGAGGGGTCGGTAAATATATATATATATATATATATATATATATATATATATATATCTCATCTCTAAATCATTAAAGAATTTTATTTTATAAATTAAGAATTATTAACAAAAATATCAGCGAAATTTGAATATAATTTTACATTTACACACATATATATATATATATATATATATATATATATATTGCTTTGCATTTTATAGTTTACATTCAATATTTCTTTAATATGCAATTAAAGGTAAAATGATTTCTAGGATTATTTCAGGTTAGAGAATTGTATTCATTGTACATTCATATTTACATTTTTTGTTTAGTTTTTTTAAAAGATTTTTTTTTTTGCACACAGTCCTATTGAATACAAATAATTTTTAAACAGATCTATTTGACTCATAGATGGGACCCTAAAAGGTACTACCACTCCAGAATAAACATGGGAGTAATGGCAATGAAAGGGTACTCCATATTCCTCAGATCTCCAGAACTGGAGTCTCACCATCAGATGTAGTTTAGTGCCATACCCTGGATACCCCTTGAGAGGGGGTGGGTCTTATTCCACTGTAGATGATACAGTCAGCCCTTAGTATCCATTATGTTAGAAATTCTACCTTACAAAATTATTATTCCTGTTTAGGTTGAAACCACCATCAGATGCAGTTTAAAGTCATAATCAGGACACCCCTAGGGAAGGGGTCAGTTTTAACTCTCTGTAGGGGACACAGTCAGCATATTCTAAGCCCCACCAACAGGGTAAAAAAGTAAAATGAGATAAAAGTAAATATGATCCTCTGCCTGAGATGCAAATTTCTGTATATATTTGAATTTCTAAGAGATTTGTTTTTTTTAAAAAGAAACTAAATAAAATATTTCCATGTAGTTTTATGACACCCCATAACAATGGACATTTTCATTACTCATTTTCCCATTTCTTTGTAACAAAAAAAATCCGGTTACATTAGAAATACACACATTGTATTTTATATGTGGACATGTCACTACAAGATTTACTTTTAAGATTGTAGTATCAAATGGGACAAGGAAGTACCATAAATAACTAAAAAAAAAAAAAAGAAAAGTAAATTTCCCAATTACTCAAAAGAAATCAGTCACGAAATTTAGAAATAGTATAAATAACAAAATAAAGAAAAGTAAAAACAGCAGAATGGCCAGTTGTTGGTATCCACTGGACAGTGAGGAAGTCTATCCCCTTTTCACTAGTGCTAGACCAGAGACACTGTTTTTTCATGAAAAGTGGAGCGCCACACCCACCATCACCTCCCTATTTGACTGAACAGATCCAATCTGTTCTACTCATGCGCTGAGTTAGCAAGGACCAGTATCAAACCCAGAACATTGTGGTTCCCCAGCAGAACTGAGATATCAAAATAATTCTTGTTAAATACTTATGAAATTCTAGTTGGTTGGTCGGTTGGATTTTACGGCATGTCAACAAGTCTAAGGTTATTTTATGCTAAAGATGTTTTTGTTTTATTCATTATTATAGGGTATTACATTTTTTCTTATACATATTTTTTTTAAACTCCTTTTTTTTTTATCCATAGATGGTTTGTTACTTGGTTGTTTTGTTTTATGGCATATCAACCTTCTTTGGTTTATTTAATGCTGAATCAAGTCATTTTGATAAACAAAGGACACAGGTTGCTTTCAGTGTAACTTGACTGTAATCCCATAGATGGGACCCCAACAGAGTGGACCTGGGAGTAATGGCAATGAAAGGGTACTCCATACTCCCCAGAGCTCCAGAATTGGAACCTCACTATTAGATGAAGTTAGACGTCATAACTAGGACACTGAAATTTTGGACAAATATGACAATCTAATGACCTATTTTGTTTTAGTGGATACTTGAAATAATGAATGCGATTATAATACTCTACTTTTATGCAAGTGTACAAAAGAATGTGTCCAAGTTTTTATCTCGTTTTAGCTATTTCAATATTAGTCAGAAATAATTCAGGATATCTTATCAGCCAATGAAAATTGCTATTATTAATAGTCAAAACTTAATATAAACAGTAAAGATTATTTTTTCAGACTGTTGTCCTCATCTTTATTGTTATATACACAACATTTCGTCCGATGTGCCCTCCAGCCTTCTTCAAGTATTTCTTGTCAAATTTCGGAGCCTTCATGTGTATATAACAATAAAGATGAGGACAACAGTCTGAAAAATCTAAATAATACAAATTATCAAACCTCATCACAAAAATTCAAACAAATAATAAAAGAATTTAATTCAAAGTTAACTTTTATCGATATTAAAAGAAAGATTTTTCTGTACATTTCAGAATAAAAGAACACTATGATATTTTAAATGAAAGGTACCATTGTAATTCCATTATGTAATATTAACAATGACAATTATTCATGTCATCATACAAAAAAGTATATGGCTTGAAAATTATTTTTACATATCTTAAAGAACAATTTCAGTAAGGCCATATTATCATCAAAGTGTGCCGTCAATACAGATTCCCTTGATTCTCTCTCACCATCTGTCCCTATTGACATTCACTCTAGATAAGTCTTCTAGACCAGTGGTTTTCAACCCTTTTTTTTTTTCACCTATGGATCCATTTGATTCCTATTTTACTCAGGTGACCCCCCCCCCCCTCCATAGCTATTCAATATTTTAAAAGTCCAATTGTTTTTTTTATTATTAAATATTTTTTTTCTTGCCTGAACTCCCCAAAAATGTTATATGTTCCCTGTGGGTCATATGACTCCCAGTTGAGAACCACTGCTTTAAACAACATCCAATGTCTGCATAGAGCTGGTTGGTCAAAACAGTGTGTCTATATGTAGGAGTTCATAAGAGAATGTCCTTTGTACTTGAATGGCTTGTGTTGTGGTAGGAGGTAAGTGGCCACACAGCTGTTTCCAAAATTTGTTCAAAACAGAACATTTTTGTATAGCCCCCCCCCCCCGTCTCAGTCTCTATGATTACATCAGTTACTAATCACAGATTTGAAATGCAAAAAAGAAATTACGATATTCCATTGACAGCAAAGACAATTTTTAGAGATCAGACAGAAAAAGGATACTTTGTAGTATCCAAGGAATAAACACCTTGTACAATTGGTAAAGGCATTTCTTTACGACCATTTTCTGCAAGAGGAAGTTTCTTTGTAGTCAAAGATGAAACACATGAAAGAAAGACAATGTCAGCAGACAAGATCCAACATCTCATTTTTCTTCTTTAGTAGTTTATGATTTCCTTGAACTGAATAAAAGCAACTAGATCAATCGTAGTAAACAGAGATTTCAAGTTTAACTCTCATAACCATAGCAGAGATTTGTAATAATTCATTAACATTACATAGAGACACAATAGAAAGTCTGTCTAATAAAGTCTGTCAGTTAATATACAAAGTTCTTTAAAAAGACTCAGTATTTCATCACTTTGGGGGGGGGGTCAGCTATAATATAATTTATCATTAGAAATAGCTTTTTCAACTCGTGCATGTGACCTGATTTCATGGTATACCAACAGAAACAAAATATAGATCTATGTTGGTTGGTTGAATTTTATGGCATGTCAACCCTTGTTGGGTTATTTTATGCTGAAGATGTTTTTGTCTGATTTATTCTAGTTGGGTATTCAAATTCTTTTTAAACTTCTTTTTTTTTAACATATTTTTTAGAACCCATTTTTTTTTTAAAATTTAACCCATAGATGGAACCCTAACAGGTACTACCACTCCGGGTCAGAGTGGACCTGGGAGTAATCACGATGAAAGGGTACTCAACAATCTCCAGTGCTCCAAAATAGGAACTTCACCATTAGATGCAGTTTAACATTATACCCTGGACAATAAGACCCTCAGCCACCGCATTCTAGCACATTTATGATAAAAAGGGTTGGCTTGGCTTGTTCTGTTTTACGGCATATCAACCTCAGTGGGTCATTTAATGCCGACAAAGTTGTGAAATAAATTCATTCTTAATGCATAATATAATTTTGTTTATCAACTCATGTTTTTCTATTCAACCCATAGATGGGACCCTAACAGGTACTACCACCCCGGGTCAGAGTGGACCAGGGAGCAATGGTGATGAAGGGGTGCTCCACATTACCCAAACCTCCTGGAACCTCACCATCAGATAGAGTTTAACGTCATTCCCAGGACATGTGGACCCTCAGTCACCGCCTTCTAGTACCCATATGATAAAAAGGGGTTGGGGCTTGCCATAAGAGCAATAGGGTTGGGAAAATCATATAGGTGCTAGGGCTTGACATGACCAGCCGATTGATCGGAGGGGGCCTCTCCGACCGTCCGTCTAACCCAAGATAAAGAAAACTCAGTGAACTGAAAATCAAACCAACAATGCTAAATAGTTATAATATTTTTGTGTAGATTTATAGATAATTTGTGACCAAAAGATACAGAGACTGAATTTTAAAATTTAAATGAAAAATACAGCTGAGCATTTTACATTTAAAAGTCATCATGTCTAGGTCAGTGCCAATCTAAATTTAGAAAAAAAAAAAAAAAAAAAAAAGACAAAAAAATGCAGCCAATCTTGATACTTTTTGAACAAAATGTTTTTAGTGAAACACAAGATTGTGTAAGTACAGTACTCTCCGTACTCATCAACTGAGAAATTTGTATATAAAAAAGGAATGATACCTAGATGTTGAGATTACATCTAAATAGACTAATGCAGATTAAGAAAATAAAAATTATGTAGCCAGTCTTGATAATTTTTTTTAACAAAATGTTTTTGGTGAAACACAAGATTGTGCAAGTGCAGCACCTTCCATATTCATCAGATCTAGCTTTATGCAACTTCTTGTTTCCTAAACTGCAAATTCATCTCACATGTAAGACTTGATGTTATGGTTTGGTTTGTTTTTTGTTTAATGTATATCAACCTTTATGGGTTATTTAATGCCAGAGAAAATCTTTTAGAAGAACGTTAGTGATACTATTTAACCCATAGTTGGGGGATGAGGGTATTAGTCTGAAAGTGAATGCAATAGCACAACTGGAGTTTGAACTCACTTCAATGTCACAGTCCAGCATATTACCAACTATGGCACGGTACAGCCTCACACCATATCAAAAGAGAAGTTTTGGAGGTGCTTTGACCAATGGAAAACTCACTGGAACAAGTGTGTTGGATGTTAAAGGGTCTATTTTGAAGGAAATTAATGTTTCATTCATTGTTCATTTCTGTCTTGATAAATACAGTTTCAGTCTCAATACTTTTTGAACACAACTTTGAAGCAGGAAATTTACAAAGATCATATTTACTAACAATATAAGAAAAAGTCCTTTGTAGATTTTTCCCAAAATGTCCATAAAGTACATATGCTCAGTTGATAGAGCATCCGCCTAGGAATTGCAAGGTTCCAGGTTCAGTACTGGCCATCTCCAACTCAGCGCATGAATAGCACAGCCTGGGTAATCTGATCTGTGCAGTAAAGCCAGTAGCTGATCGTAGGAGTGGCATTTTACCTCAACAAAATCAATCTCCCTGTTTTTAGCACTAGTGAAAAGAGGATAGACTCCCTCAGTCTGACTGATACCGACAATAGGCCATTGTTACTTTACTACTTACAGATCTCTTTGATAATTGGTCTAAGGAAGATAACTCTTATTTTGGTCACATGACTAGTTTCAATTAGTTTTAACTAAGTACACTAATATCCTCCTTGTGTTAATTTTATAGTAGTATAACTGATCCATGTTTTTTATTGAAGCATTTAATTACATCAATCTATTAAAGCCGTCTCAATAAAAGTCAAAGGCAAAATCTCGGATTACATGATAATTGTATAGTTTAACAACTCTATAAATCATTCATTTTATCACCAAAATTTATTTGCCTTTTTAGTTTTTAATTACAACTAATAACCAATTAAATAGTTTAAAAAAAAAAAACCTTCTTGATGTGATTAAATGTAGAAAAAATACTTAACCTCGTTAACACTGTCATAAGAACTGGTTTTTATGTTTTAAATAAAAAAAATTAAAAAAAAAAACAAAAAAAAACACAAGAAATTTTCAGACTAATTAGTAAGTTTTTAAACCCCAAACTCTAGACAAAATATGATTGATTAATTAACAACATGTCAAACCATTTTATGCCTAGAGGTTAGGGAATTGCATTTATTCTATGTTTATATTTATTCTTTTTTTTCATACATTTTTTTGAGTAGTTGTTTCTTAATGCTTTTTTAGGGGTTTTTTTTGCACACAGTTTTATTAAATAGAAATAATTTCTAAACAGATTTATTTGACCTATAGATGGGACCCCAACAGGTACTACAACTTCAGTTCAGTGTTGGTTGGTTGGTTGGTTGGTTGTTATATGACATGTCAACTCTTTTCAAGTCATTTTGAAAGAGATCTATTTGACCCATTGATGAGACCCTAACATGTACTACTACCACCCCAGCTCAGGTGTAAAGTAAGTAAAGTCCTCGGGGTGGCCTAAAGTTGGTATCAGCCAGACAGTGAGGGAGTCTATCCCCTTTTCCCTAGCACTAGACCAAAGAGATTATTCTGGCACCTGAGGTGGAGCACCACACCTAACATCAGCTCCTCACTTGACTGCACAGATCCCTGTGCTACATATGCCGAGTTGGTGAAGGCTGGTATCGAACCTTGTGATTCCTAGTCAGACACTCTACCGACTGAGCTAAACTGGCCCCATTACTCTATTATTTCACTAGCACTAGACCAAAGAGATTGTTTTGGCACATGAACTACTTGGCAAAAACATCTGAAGCTATCAAATTGTACCTCATGCTACTAAAATATTGCAAAACTTTTGACTCACCCTAGTATTTTTAATCAATATATGTTCTAAGAAAAAACTTTATTATTTCACTTGTTCTGATTCATGTTTGCTTTTTTTACTGTTTTATTACAACTTTTTGAACAATGATTTCTTTAAACTCAAATACAAGTTTCTTTTGTTTTTTTCTTTCTTTCTCGTAGGTAATTTTTTTTTTAGATACGAGCATCAGAAATTCCTGCAGGCAACAGTAATACAACATTTAGACAGAAAAATATCTTGCTACATGTACTGAGTAGATTAACATACAGGCTAATTTTCACAGTACATTCAAAAAGCATTAATGATACTATTTTTCCTTCCCAGTTACAGGACGTCTTTATGGTAGTTTGTGTTTTTTTCTTTACTGAACATAGGTAGTTATATAAGTATAAACTCTAGACTAGACTTTACTTATGAAGCTTTATATACACAACCTCATTTTCTCTATGCACTTTTCACTAAGTTCACTATTTAGTATTTTGACCTTATTTTTAAAAAGTGTAATGTTTTTCCGTTTCTTTCAATATATGTTCAGCTATGTCTGACTTCATGGTGCCTCAGGTTATAGCTTTTAAATGTTTATCAAGTAGGATATTTAATGGTTAACTGGTACCCCCACCCACAATATTCCCTACCATAACTATATGGGATATTATGGATACAGTTTTTGATCATATGTTTTTTTTATAAGGAAGTCTGGCTAATGTGAAGTGGTTTTATTACTAGGGAGAGTCAAAGGTTTTTTCAATATTGGTTGGTTGGTTGGTTGGATTTTACAGCATGTCAACTCTTGGGTTATTTTATGCCAAAGATGTTTTGTTTTATTCATTCTTGTTGGGTATTCAGGTTTTTCTTTTTTTTTTCAAACTCAATTTTTTTTAAACACATTTTTTAAAAACTCATTTTTTGATCTATAATTAACCCATAGATGGGACCCTATCAGGTTCCACCACTCTGGGTCAGGGTGGACATGGGAGTAATGGCAATGAAGGAGTATTCCATACTCCCTAAAGCCTCAAAATTGGAACTTCACCATAAGATGAAATTTAATGTCATACCAGGAAACTTTTCAATATTTTTGTTGGTTGTTGGTTTTACGGCATGTCAACCCATTGGGTAATGTTATGCCAAAGACATTTTATTTTTATTCATTCTTGATGGTGAAGTTCAATTTTTGAGGCTTTAGGGAGTATGGGAATACTCCTTCATTGCCATTACTCCATGTCCACCCTGAACCCAGAGTGGTGGAACCTGATAGGGTCCCATCTATGGGTTAATTATAGATCAAAAAATGAGTTTTTTAAAAAATGTGTTTAAAAAAATTGAGTTTGGAAAAAAAAAAAAGAAAAACCTGAATACCCAACAAGAATGAATAAACAAAACATCTTTGGCATAAAATAACCCAAGAGTTGACATGCTGTAAAATCCAACCAACCAACCAACCAATATTGAAAAAACCTTTGACTCTCCCTAGTAATAAAACCACTTCACATTAGCCAGACTTCCTTATAAAAAAACATATGATCAAAAACTGTATCCATATATTTCCCATATTAGTTATGGTAGGGAATATTGTGGGTGGGGGGGTACAGTTAACCATTAAATATCCTACTTGATAAACATTTTAAAAGCTATAACCTGAGGCACCATGAAGTCAGAATAGCTGAACATATATTGAAAGAAACGGAAAAAACATTACACTTTTTAAAATAAGGTCAAAATACTAAATAGTGAACTTAGTGAAAAGTGCATAGAGAAAATGAGGTTGTGTATATAAAGCTTCATAAGTAAAGTTCTAGTCTAGAGTTTATACTTATATAACTACCTATGTTCAGTAAAGAAAAAACACAAACTACCATAAAGACGTCCTGTAACTGGAAGGAAAAATAGTATCATTAATGCTTTTGAATGTACTGTGAAAATTAGCCTGTATGTTAATCTACTCAGTACATGTAGCAAGATATTTTTCTGTCTAAATGTTGTATTACTGTTGCTGCAGGAATTTCTGATGCTCGTATCTAAAAAAAAATTACCTACGAGAAAGAAAGAAAAAAACAAAGAAACTTGTATTGAGTTTAAAGAAATCTTTGTTCAAAAAGTTGTAATAAAACAGTAAAAAAAAGCAAACATGAATCAGAACAAGTGAAATAATAAAGTTTTTTCTTAGAACATATATTGATTAAAAATACTAGGGTGAGTCAAAAGTTTTGCAATATTTAGTAGCATGAGGTACAATTTGATAGCTTAGATGTTTTTGCCAAGTAGTTCATGTGCCAAAACAATCTCTTTTGGTCTATAGTGCTAGTGAAATAATAGAGTAATGGGGCCAGTTTAGCTCAGTCGGTAGAGTGTCTGACTAGGAATCACAAGGTTCGATACCAGCCTTCACCAACTCGGCATATGTAGCACAGGGATCTGTGCAGTCAAGTGAGGAGCTGATGTTAGGTGTGGTGCTCCACCTCAGGTGCCAGAATAATCTCTTTGGTCTAGTGCTAGGGAAAAGGGGATAGACTCCCTCACTGTCTGGCTGATACCAACTTTAGGCCACCCCGAGGACTTTACTTACTTTACACCTGAGCTGGAGTGGTAGTAGTACATGTTAGGGTCTCATCAATGGTCAAATAGATCTCTTTCAAAATGACTTTGAAAAGAGTTGACATGTCATATAACAACCAACCAACCAACCAACCAACACTGAACTGAAGTTGTAGTACCTGTTGGGGTCCCATCTATAGGTCAAATAAATCTGTTTAGAAATTATTTCTATTTAATAAAACTGTGTGCAAAAAAAAACCCCCTAAAAAAAGCATTAAGAAACAACTACTCAAAAAAATGTATGAAAAAAAGAATAAATATAAACATAGAATAAATGCAATTCCCTAACCTCTAGGCATAAAATGGTTTGACATGTTGTTAATTAATCAATCATATTTTGTCTAGAGTTTGGGGGTTTAAAAACTTACTAATTAGTCTGAAAATTCTTGTGTTTTTTTTTTGTTTTTTTTTTTAATTTTTTTTATTTAAAACATAAAAACCAGTTCTTATGACAGTGTTAACGAGGTTAAGTATTTTTTCTACATTTAATCACATCAAGAAGGTTTTTTTTTTTTTTAAACTATTTAATGGTTATTAGTTGTAATTAAAAACTAAAAAGGCAAATAAATTTTGGTGATAAAATGAATTGATTTATAGAGTTGTTAAACTATACAATTATCATGTAATCCGAGATTTTGCCTTTGACTTTTATTGAGACGGCTTTAATAGATTGATGTAATTAAATGCTTCAATAAAAACATGGATCAGTTATACTACTATAAAATTAACACAAGGAGGATATTAGTGTACTTAGTTAAAACTAATTGAAACTAGTCATGTGACCAAAATAAGAGTTATCTTCCTTAGACCAATTATCAAAGAGATCTGTAATAGTAAAGTAACAATGGCCTATTGTCGGTATCAGTCAGAACTGAGGGAGTCTATCCTCTTTTCACTAGTGCTAAAAACAGGGAGATTGATTTTGTTGAGGTAAAATGCCACTCCTACGATCAGCTACTGGCTTTACTGCACAGATCAGATTACCCAGGCTGTGCTATTCATGCGCTGAGTGGAGATGGCCAGTACTGAACCTGGAACCTTGCAATTCCTAGGCGGATGCTCTATCAACTGAGCATATGTACTTTATGGACATTTTGGGAAAAATCTTACAAAGGACTTTTCTTATATTGTTAGTAAATATGATCTTTGTAAATTCCTGCTTCAAAGTTGTGTTCAAAAAGTATTGAGACTGAAACTGTATTTATCAAGACAGAAATGAACAATGAATGAAACATTAATTTCCTTCAAAATAGACCCTTTAACATCCAACACACTTGTTCCAGTGAGTTTTCCATTGGTCAAAGCACCTCCAAAAAACTTCTCTTTTGATATGGTGTGAGGCTGTACCGTGCCATAGTTGGTAATATGCTGGACTGTGACATTGAAGTGAGTTCAAACTCCAGTTGTGCTATTGCATTCACTTTCAGACTAATACCCTCATCCCCCAACTATGGGTTAAATAGTATCACTAACGTTCTTCTAAAAGATTTTCTCTGGCATTAAATAACCCATAAAGGTTGATATACCATTAAACAAAAAACCAAACCAAACCATAACATCAAGTCTTACATGTGAGATGAATTTGCAGTTTTAGGAAACAAGAAGTTGCATAAAGCTAGATCTGATGATATGGAAGGTGCTGCACTTGCACAATCTTGTGTTTCACCAAAAACATTTTGTTAAAAAAAAAATTATCAAGACTGGCTACATAATTTTATTTTCTTAATCTGCATTAGTCTTTTAGATGTAATCTCAACATCTAGGTATCATTCCTTTTATATACAAATTTCTCAGTTGATGAGTACGGAGAGTACTGTACTTACACAATCTTGTGTTTCACTAAAAACATTTTTGTTCAAAAAGTATCAAGATTGGCTGCATTTTTTTGTCTTTTTTTTTTTTTTTTTTTTTTCTAAATTTAGATTGGCACTGACCTAGACATGATGACTTTTAAAATGTAAAATGCTCAGCTGTATTTTTCATTTAAATTTTAAAAATTCAGTCTCTGTATCTTTGGTCACAAATTATCTATAAATCTACACAAAAATATTATAACTATTTAGCATTGTTGGTTTTGATTTTCAGTTCACTGAGTTTTCTTTATCTTGGTTTAGACGGACGGTCGGAGAGGCCCCTCCGATCAATCGGCTGGTCATGTCAAGCCCTAGCACCTATATGATTTTCCCAACCCTATTGCTCTTATGGCAAGCCCCAACCCCTTTTTATCATATGGGTACTAGAAGGCGGTGACTGAGGGTCCACATGTCCTGGGAATGACGTTAAACTCTATCTGATGGTGGGGTTCCAGGAGTTTGGTAATGTGGAGCACCCCTTCATCACCATTGCTCCCTGGTCCACTCTGACCCGGGGTGGTAGTACCTGTTAGGGTCCCATCTATGGGTTGAATAGAAAACATGAGTTGATAAACAAAATTATATTATGCATTTAAGAATGAATTTATTTCACAACTTTGTCGGCATTAAATGACCCACTGAGGTTGATATGCCGTAAAACAGAACAAGCCAAGCCAACCCTTTTTATCATAAATGTGCTAGAATGCGGTGGCTGAGGGTCTTATTGTTCCAGGGTATAATGTTAAACTGCATCTAATGGTGAAGTTCCTATTTTGGAGCACTGGAGATTGTTTGAGTACCCTTTCATCGTGATTACTCCCAGGTCCACTCTGACCCGGAGTGTAGTACCTGTTAGGGTTCCATCTATGGGTTAAATTTTAAAAAAAAAATGGGTTCTAAAAATATGTTAAAAAAAAAAGAAGTTTAAAAAGAATTTGAATACCCAACTAGAATAAATCAGACAAAAACATCTTCAGCATAAAATAACCCAACAAGTTGACATGCCATAAAATTCAACCAACCAACATAGATCTATATTTTGTTTCTGTTGGATATACCATGAAATCAGGTCACATGCACGAGTTGAAAAAGCTATTTCTAATGATAAATTATATTATAGCTGACCCCCCCCCAAAGTGATGAAAATACTGAGTCTTTTTAAAGAACTTTGTATATTAACTGACAGACTTTATTAGACAGACTTTCTATTGTGTCTCTATGTAATGTTAATGAATTATTACAAAATCTCTGCTATGGTTATGAGAGTTAAACTTGAAATCTCTGTTTACTACGATTGATCTAGTTGCTTTTATTCAGTTCAAGGAAATCATAAACTACTAAAGAAGAAAAATGAGATGTTGGATCTTGTCTGCTGACATTGTCTTTCTTTCATGTGTTTCATCTTTGACTACAAAGAAACTTCCTCTTGCAGAAAATGGTCGTAAAGAAATGCCTTTACCAATTGTACAAGGGTGTTTATTCCTTGGATACTACAAAGTATCCTTTTTCTGTCTGATCTCTAAAAATTGTCTTTGCTGTCAATGGAATATCGTAATTTCTTTTTGCATTTCAAATCTGTGATTAGTAACTGATGTAATCATAGAGACTGAGACGGGGGGGGGGGGGGGTGCTATACAAAAATGTTCTGTTTTGAACAAATTTTGGAAACAGCTGTGTGGCCACTTACCTCCTACCACAACACAAGCCATTCAAGTACAAAGGACATTCTCTTATGAACTCCTACATATAGACCACACCAGTTTTGACCAACCAGCTCTATGCAGACATTGGATGTTGTTTTAAAGCAGTGGTTCTCAACTGGGAGTCATATGACCCACAGGGAACATATAACATTTTTGGGGAGTTCAGGCAAGAAAAAAAAATATTTAATAATAAAAAAAACAATTGGACTTTTAAAATATTGAATAGCTATGGAGGGGGGGGGGTCACCTGAGTAAAATAGGAATCAAATGGATCCATAGGTGAAAAAAAAAAAGGGGTTGAAAACCCACTGGTCTAGAAGACTTATCTAGAGTGAATGTCAATAGGGACAGATGGTGAGAGAGAATCAAGGGAATCTGTATTTGACGGCACACTTTGATGATAATATGGCCTTACTGAAATTGTTCTTTAAGATATGTAAAAATAATTTTCAAGCCATATACTTTTTTGTATTGATGACATGAATAATTGTCATTGTTAATATTACATAATGGAATTACAATGGTACCTTTCATTTAAAATATCATAGTGTTCTTTTATCTGAAATGTACAGAAAAATCTTTCTTTTAATATCGATAAAAGTTAACTTTGAATTAAATTCTTTTATTATTTTTTGAATTTTTGTGATGAGGTTTGATAATTTGTATTATTTAGATTTTTCAGACTGTTGTCCTCATCTTTATTGTTATATACACATGAAGGCTCCGAAATTTGACAAGAAATACTTGAAGAAGGCTGGAGGGCACATCGGACGAAATGTTGTGTAATAAACAATAAAGATGAGGACAACAGTCTGAAAAAAAATAATCTTTACTGTTTATATTAAGTTTTGACTATTAATAATTAGCAATTTCATTGGCTGATAAGATATCCTGAATTATTTCTGACTAATATTGAAATAGCTAAAACGAGATAAAAACTTGGACACATTCTTTTGTACACTTGCATAAAAGTAGAGTATTATAATCGCATTCATTATTTCAAGTATCCACTAAAACAAATAGGTCATTAGATTGTCATATTTGTCCAAAATTTCAGTGTCCTAGTTATGACGTCTAACTTCATCTAATAGTGAGGTTCCAATTCTGGAGCTCTGGGGAGTATGGAGTACCCTTTCATTGCCATTACTCCCAGGTCCACTCTGTTGGGGTCCCATCTATGGGATTACAGTCAAGTTACACTGAAAGCAACCTGTGTCCTTTGTTTATCAAAATGACTTGATTCAGCATTAAATAAACCAAAGAAGGTTGATATGCCATAAAAACAAAACAACCAAGTAACAAACCATCTATGGATAAAAAAAAAGGAGTTTAAAAAAAAATATGTATAAGAAAAAATGTAATACCCTATAATAATGAATAAAACAAAAACATCTTTAGCATAAAATAACCTTAGACTTGTTGACATGCCGTAAAATCCAACCGACCAACCAACTAGAATTTCATAAGTATTTAACAAGAATTATTTTGATAGCTCAGTTCTGCTGGGGAACCACAATGTTCTGGGTTTGATACTGGTCCTTGCTAACTCAGCGCATGAGTAGAACAGATTGGATCTGTTCAGTCAAATAGGGAGGTGATGGTGGGTGTGGCGCTCCACTTTTCATGAAAAAACAGTGTCTCTGGTCTAGCACTAGTGAAAAGGGGATAGACTTCTTCACTGTCCAGCAGATACCAACAAGTGGTCATTCTGCTGTTTTTACTTTTCTTTATTTTGTTATTTATACTATTTCTAAATTTCGTGACTGATTTCTTTTGAGTAATTGGGAAATTTACTTTTTCTTTTTTTTTTTTTTAGTTATTTATGGTACTTCCTTGTCCCATTTGATACTACAATCTTAAAAGTAAATCTTGTAGTGACATGTCCACATATAAAATACAATGTGTGTATTTCTAATGTAACCGGATTTTTTTTGTTACAAAGAAATGGGAAAATGAGTAATGAAAATGTCCATTGTTATGGGGTGTCATAAAACTACATGGAAATATTTTATTTAGTTTCTTTTTAAAAAAAACAAATCTCTTAGAAATTCAAATATGTACAGAAATTTGCATCTCAGGCAGAGGATCATATTTACTTTTATCTCATTTTACTTTTTTACCCTGTTGGTGGGGCTTAGAATATGCTGACTGTGTCCCCTACAGAGAGTTAAAACTGACCCCTTCCCTAGGGGTGTCCTGGTTATGACTTTAAACTGCATCTGATGGGGGTTTCAACCTAAACAGGAATAATAATTTTGTAAGATTGAATTTCTAACATAATGGATACTAAGGGCTGACTGTATCATCTACAGTAGAATAAGACCCACCCCCTCTCAAGGGGTATCCAGGGTATGGCACTAAACTACATCTGATGGTGAGGCTCCAGTTCTGGAGATCTGAGGAATATGGAGTACCCTTTCATTGCCATTACTCCCATGTTTATTCTGGAGTGGTAGTACCTTTTAGGGTCCCATCTATGAATCAAATAGATCTGTTTAAAAATTATTTGTATTCAATAGGACTGTGTGCAAAAAAAAAAAATCTTTTAAAAAAACTAAACAAAAAATGTAAATATGAATGTACAATGAATACAATTCTCTAACCTGAAATAATCCTAGAAGAGTTGACATGCCATTAAAATCAATCATTTTACCTTTAATTGCATATTAAAGAAATATTGAATGTAAACTATAAAATGCAAAGCAATATATATATATATATATATATATGTGTGTGTGTGTAAATGTAAAATTATATTCAAATTTCGCTGATATTTTTGTTAATAATTCTTAATTTATAAAATAAAATTCTTTAATGATTTAGAGATGAGATATATATATATATATATATATATATATATATATTTACCGACCCCTCCGCATGAGCAGGATGCAAAACAAGGTCAATTTCTTAAGCAGAGTTCAACGGGTTTGAATTCAGAGTTTTCCTTCTTCTAGACTGGTTACCTAGCTATTTACCATTTACTGGAGAGAGAATTGGATTCACACCTTTCCCAAGGGTATTAGTACAATGTGAAATGCAAACAGCTTCGTCTAGGAATTGAACTCAGGTCAATGAGTCCATTTCCTACGACTCTAACCATTAGACCACGCACCTCCATGAGATATAGGTACATCTGAAATAGACAATTGCCTTTTTTGGTTTCTGAACTGGTGAGTGAGGTAAAATTAATCGCGGGATCCCAGGGAGCCATCCACACCAGGTAGCACCTGCACCCTAAAAAGGGTCAGGGCCAGGTTTAGTGCCTGAGGTGCCCTAAAAGGGGAATGCTGATGGGACCACACACATTTTATACTTGCCATTGCATGAGCTTCGGTTTGTGTGTGGCTCCCCAGTTTGGTGGGAGGTCAAGAAAATAATACAACCTTTCTTGCAAATAATTGACAGTATTATATATACTAGTACAAAATAAAAAACCATTCCACTAAAAATTGTAACCATCAGAAAGTTCTCTTAAGTTCTTCAGTCATTGACATTTCTGCAAGTGTTACTGTCCAAGTTACACAACCCTTGGCAAGAATTATATAATTAACACACTTGGAGGATGTTCACCTTTGGGTTTTTTTTATTTATTTATTTAGCACTAAATAAACTAATCACAGATAAGATGCAAAATATTTAATAGCAAAACATTCTGGTATCATAAAATATACAAATGTAAATTATTTAAACAAAATAAAAAACACCCTCCGGGCGATGTAAAAATAGATTTTTGAAACATATTGCCTGAAGGGTGGGAGTTAAAAGTTCAATGTCAGCAAGTTTGTACCTTAAGTAAGTAAAATCATCAAATTCATTAAAGGATTAAAAAATAAAACAATTTGAAATGTAAACTTTAAATATGTATTAAAATAAAACAAACTATATATAGATATATAATACCAGTCATGTATTTATTAAAACTTGTTTTAAAAAACAATAAGGACTGTCTAATGTTGCATGTTCAAATTTTGAGTGTATTTATTCTACGTTATGACGATTTTGGGTAATGTGACGTAAGCAGTGACGTAGTTTTTGTTACAGACAAAAACCGGAAGCAAATCTCCATTATTAATAGATAAGAATTCAATTTAAGATTAAGATTATTTTTCTATGATTTACTTCAGTAGTTCTCAACATTTTCTTTTTTACTTATGGGCCCCATTTGATTCCTATTTTACTAAGGTGCCTCCTCCCCCAATCCTATTGTATTTTTGATGATTATGTATTTTTTGCTTATCTGGACCCCCACCCCCCTCAAAAAAAAAGTTATATGGTCCCTGTTTGTGAACCACTGATTTAGTTGAATAATGTAATGAAAAAAATTGCCAAAAAACAAAATTGAATTGTCAGTTGTTCTACAAGAATTTGCTAGCTCAACTAGTGAATAAGTTTTCTATTTGGTTTTTTAAGGGGGAAAGGATCTTTCTATTGAATTTCTGGCAATGAATGCATCGATGAATGAGAATACTTTAGTCATTCATTTATAATAATCTTTTATAAAGAGAGATCTACGTAAATTTACTTTGTAGTTTGTGATTCTCCCAATTTAGAAATTCAGACAAAATCAGTCAAGTGAATAAGTTGCGTTAAATCAAGAGTCGTAATTCAAGACGAGACGTTTGATAAATGTATTGTAAGAGCAAACAATGTTCTGATTAAAATACTTTGATAAACTAATCTGAGCATGTTGATTCACACTAATCTGGGTTAAATCGAACTTAACGGACATAAATTCCACCATTGTGTATGTCACCCCACCGAAAAAGAAAAAAAAAATTCAAAATCAGGGAATTCACTGAATTTAATGAAATATTCAGTGTTCATATATTAATGCAAGCTTGAAAAGTGACTTACTGAAGTGATATCTAAGGCCAGCCAAAGTTCAAATGTCTTATTTTTCTGCTACGGCTTATGGCCTGTTGGGAGGTTTCTTATGTTAATGGTGTTAGTGGAGGAGAAGAAGGGAGACACATCGTCAGTGTTGATATATTAATGAATAAAATATATAATGCACCAGTTATTTTATTTAAAAACTTTTACATTTTTTCAGGTAAGTTAACTTTGAACCATGTATCTTTGAGTATCTGTTTTATGCCTCAAAGATACGGGGTTAGGCAACCAGCCTAGGAGAAAGAAAACTCTTGATTTCAAACCTGTTAAACTGTGCTTAAAAAATTGACCTTGTATCACATCCTGTTTGTGCAGGGGATTGGTAAATATATATATATATATATATATATATATATATATATGTTAAAAGCCATGGGATATTTCTTTATAATCTTCAGTTGTAGATGTTCAAGTCTTCTAGCAGTTTTTCATAGATCGGGATCCAGATGGTGAAGAAAATGTACCATACTTTTTACCCAAGCACTTTCGACCATTTCGCTGGTTGTTCTCAGGGGATGGTTGTAGTGTTTGTTTGGTGGAAGTTTTATTCATTTTGATTTTTAAAAGAATAATTAATGCACAAATCTTAGCAACTCTCCTAAAATAAATGTTTCTAATCAAATAAACAAAAAATAAAAATCCAAATGGATAAAATTTGCACTACAACCAACAATCTCCTGAGATCATCGAGTGTAGTGATTGAAAGCGCTTGGGTAAAAAGTATGGGACATTTTCTTCACTATCTGGATCCCAATCTACAAAACTACTAGAAGACTTGAACAGCTACAATTGAAGATCATAAAATAGAAATATTTTATGTAGTATATTAGGAAAAATGAAAAAACACAGGTTTAAATGGGTTAAGTGGTGAGTTTATTGGCCGACGCTGCAGTGTTTCGATCTATTAATTAGATCATCTTCAGGGCATTTGTTGGTATATGGAAGGTGATAAGATATTATTTATCACAGAATAACGAGAAAAGTGATTGGTAGTTATTGTTATTCAGTCTGTTTAAAAAAATTTTGAGGTTTGAAAAAAGGGATGGTTTTGAAATATGACATCAAATATTCTATTTTACGGCATGGGTATGGGACGGTGTATGTGTGTGTATCAAAAGGAAACATTGTGCATTTTTTAGGTGTGTGGTTGTGTGTGTGTGTGTAACTGTCGGATTCACTTCCTTTCTTCACATATATATATATATATATATATATATATATATATATACACGGTTTGTTTTTGGAATGGCTTTTTGCCAATAATTTTTGGGAGAATAAGTGCTTAATTGGAGTCGTACCTAATTTTGAAAATTAATTAATAATGAATTAGGCGGGAATACCTATTAAATGTATGGCTAAACAAATCGAGAAAAATTTTTTCTCGATTAAGCACTTATTCTCCCATATATATATATATATATAGTTTATTACCCATCATAAAGGATGATGATGGTTCCTCAAAAGGAACAGTGCATAATGTGTGTAAGTAAATGTAAGTAACTGGTTGTACAGGTCCAGACCCACTATCTAAACATTTCTTTCTGAATCTTGTAACTAATGAGAGCAAGTTACAGTGAATGACCAGATGACTGTTTTGATGCAATAAAAAGGATCATCCATCCTTTGTCAGATCTCATTTTTCATCCTGATGGATCTCTGGTAACCCTCCTCACCATCAGTTAAACCTTATGGGAGAGCCTGGTTAATCTCTGACCATATGACAAGTTGCATGTTACTCATAGCCTGCTTTGAGCAACACACACACACACACACATATATATATATATATATATATATAGGGTCATCCACAGACACGTGTTTCGACTTATCAAGTCTCCTCAGTGTGGCTAGACATTTTGTAAGCTACCTACAGCCGGAATTGAAATCCGATCGGTTGGGTGTCAGTCAGGCACCGTAACCATTAGGCTGTCTTCACTTACAGAATGGGAAGGGGATTTTAACTGTTTTAATACACACATCGCTTTTGCGTGTAAAGGCCGTCACAAAGTGCTCCATTCCTTAGAAGAGCGTTGCGTTTACGCTTGAGTTGGCGGCCGTCAGCAAGATCCCCCCCAGAGTGCTCAACCCTAGGGGATGGGGAGCATAGGTTGATTTAGAAGGCTATCACAATGCAGTTTGGAATAAATAAAAAAATAATAATACGGTAACAATGGTGTTGTGTGTTGACCTGTATTTTTTTTATTATTAAATACAGGTCAACACACAACACCATTGTTACCGTATTATTATTTTTTATTTATTCCAAACTGCATTGTGATAGCCTTCTAAATCAACCTCCTAACCAATACATACACAATGCTTCAAGCAAATTATGAAACTCTCTTATATATATATATATATATATATATATATATATATATATTATAGATGTTTGGTACATGAAATTTGTAAACTACTAAAAGTAGAGGAATCATATGTAAAATGGGGAGGTGATATTTTATTATGAAATAAAATATAAATAAAAGGGGATACGAAGGCCTTTTCGACAATTGACAGTTGACAATTAAAAGTCAGAAATATAAAGAATTTGTTAAGAACAAATAGGGTAAACCAGAGAGTGGGGGGGGGACAAAAAAATAATGGGGAAAGAGGGGTATGTGTGTGTGCCCTAGGTTAAACCAGGGTTATGTTATGCCTCCCAACAAATTAATGGAGTGTCTCGGTGTTTGTCTGCACAGAGTAGGTCTAAGAAAAGAAATATTAACAGCCTCAAGGACTGCTAGATGTTGTTTAGACCTAGCTCTGTGCAGAATGGAGAAGCACTCATCTGTGTAATCGGACAAACAAGCATTTATAGAAAGGTGCTCAGCAATCGCTGAGTCAAATGCTTGGGATAACCTGGATGTATATATATATATATATAAAATTGGAATTTTCAAACATAGTTTTGATGTCTTTTCTAAATCCTAATTCAAAACAGATCTCTTGAATGAAACATTCAATCTTGAAAAAGCAACTTGGTAACTATTTAAGAAAATGATAAGTTACACTCTCTCTCTCTCTCTCTCTCTCTCTCTCTCTCTCTCTCTCTCTCTCTCTCTCTCTCTCTCTATATATATAATATATATATATATATATATATATATTATATATATATATTCATTATAATGTACAATACATTTAAGGTGCAATTGTTACCATTGATTTCCAAGCAGCATGTTAGCCACTTTTCATCAAGACAATGTCCCTGTCTTGACAAAAAGTGGCTAATATGCTGCTTGGAAACCAATGGTAACAATCACACCTTAAATGTATCGTACACTATAATGAATAAATAAATACAGTTCTTACACCCGTAATCGAGCACTTTATTTTCAATTCACTAATACTAGAAAAAAACTACCTATATATATATATGAAGAGAAATGGAAGGGAATCCGACAGTATGTAGTATAGTGAGAAAATTGAAAAAACACAGGTTTAAATAAAATGAATGGTAAGTTTATTAGTCAATGCTGCAGTGTTTCGATCTGTTAAGTAGATCTTCAGGTCTTTTGTTGATATAAGGAAGAGTAAAAAAAATTTTTATCACATTTCTCCTCATTATTCTGTGATAAAATTTAGGTTATTTTATTCATTCTGTTATGCGTANGAGAAGTAGAAAAGAAAGAGAAGAAGAGGAGTACATCTTTATTATTGTACATAAACAGCCATTGCATAAAGGCCAATAATAAAATCCAATAAAAAATTCGCCCGCCATCTTAAAGTCTTATTTTCTATTCAAGAGCTACTTAGCCTCAGAGTGTAAGCCATGCTCCCCCGCCTAGGAACGAGTACAAGTATTTCCAGGGTTTAACTGGCCCTCACCAGACTCAAATACACTAGTTATGCACTAACTTGATCTGTGTGGGGAAGTGGAAAAGGGGACGGGGGACTGCTGATAGTTATAAGTCTTGTAGCGCTCCACCTCCGGGACACCAAAAATAATCTCCCTGCCGCGCTAGTGAAAGAGAATTAGACTCGCCTCACTGTCTGCTGATACCGACAAATAGGCCACTCCAGCGACTTATTTTATAAAATTCATATCATTATTATTTCAGCTCTAAAGGTTACTATACTTTCAGGTAAATTGCAATTAAATGGATTCGATCTTAACCTATTGTGTTTCAACCAAGTCACATCAGAGATTACCACGAAATTCACAATCTCCATCTACAACTCGTGTGGTTTCCAGCAGGGAGGCTAGCCTAACTGGTGAGATTGCCGATAATTTCTTTTCTTTTTGCCCCCTCCCCCATTAGACTCTCTTGTTCTCTATCATAGTTCTTTCTTCCTGTCGTAATCCTCTGATGAGACCAGGTGAAAACAAAGAATTCATGTTAAGGATGAAATCTGCTATGGTTACTATTACTGTATTCATTATAAAAAGATGAATATCATCCATCACAAATCTTCCAACTTGTGATAATGTTGACCAAAGAATATTTGCAAGGAAATGAATCAGATTGGTGCAGCACTGAAGAACAGCATATATGGAAAAAGAAAAAAAAGAAAAAAAAAAAAAAGACGGAAAAACTTCCCTTATACACACATATATAAATGCCACACACATACATACACAAAACACACACACACAATACTATACACAAAAACACACACATCCGTGTATATATATATATATATATATATATATTATGCATGTATGTATTATATATATTTACAACCCCTCTGTATTAGCAGGCATGTAACACAAAGTCAATTTTTTAAATGGAGTTTAAATGGTTTGGATTGAAAGTTTTCCTTCTTCTAGACTGGTTACCTATCCAAGGTTAAAGAGCCCAGACTGCCCTACTATTTACCCATAGTTAGAGGGAGAGTAGTTGGATGCATACCTTTCTCAAGTGTATTAGTGTTATGTGAAATGCAAACAACCTCATCCAGGATTTGAACTCAGGTCAACAAGTCCATTTCCCACAACTCTAACCATTACACCACAAGCCTCCATATAACATGCATTATATAGAAGAAATTACCATCATAATCATTTATATTTATAATATCATAATTATTTATATTTATTTATTTATTCTATAATTTCTAATTCTTAGAAACAAAGTACAAGAGATGGGGGAGTTGTTTCTTCAAGGAAAACTATCTCATCCCCTTTCCTCAGTTCATAAATAAAAACCCTACAATTTATTAAATTTTTTTAGTTGGGACCCATTAAATTTCCAAGGGACTTATTCAAATTAAATCCATGCATCCAATGATGCACTTAATTAACTCTTTGCCTACCAAATTTCCCCCACAGCGCTTACAAATTTCCCTGGTATTTTTTACCTGTATGATGAAATATTTCAAAGTTCACTATCTATTCACCTCAGAACTCATTCTAGTCAAATAAAGTCATATTATTATTGTAATCTGAGTCCCTCTGCTCAATCATAATGAACTAATTATCAGTTTTTGTACTCTGCTTAGGTGTGGTGTGCAGTGATGAGAGAGCCACTGTGAGCGGATATGGTAATCAAAGAATTAAAAAGCTATCAGCATCATGATATATATAGCATTTATTTAAATATCATTTACATTAGCTTATATTTAAAAAAAAAACAAAAAAAACCTAATGCATACATACACACACGTGTGTAACCATAAAATTTGCAATTGTTTTTATTGAAATAAACAAAAGTAAAAGTACCATATACCTAGCTGGTGGGCATTTAAATGAACATAATAGTAAAACTAACAATGGAAAAATGGAAAACCTCAATCATTTCTGAAGAATTCCTGAAGTCTGTCTTTCTAAAGAACAAAAAAAAAAAAAAAGATTTGAAAAGAGGAAATAGAATCAGCAAAAATAGTTTGGAGGCGATGAAAACGTAAAATAAATGAACAGCCAACATAAATTCAAATAATCTGTCTGAAGCTTCAGTGTCAGCCATTTTAATTTCTACTCAGAATTCTTTTTATGGCTAAACTTTTTAAAAAGCATAATTTGGACTAGCTGCAAAGCATAAGACTATAAGGCAATAAGAAAAACTGAAACAATCTGCAACATTATAATATATATATATATATATATAATATATATATGAGGAATGATAAAGAAAAGAAATGTGGATAGATAAAATGAATTTAATCGATATCACTTACACATATGTTTCGGTCAGTTTATGTGTGTGAAAATATTTCACACACATAGAAGATTCGACCTTCATCAGAGTGAACATTTATTTTGAATTATTTATTATTCAAAATAAATGTTAACTCTGATGAAGGTCGAATCTTCTATGTGTGCGAAATATTTTCACACACATAAACTGACCGAAACACATGTGTAAGTGATATCGATTAAATTCATTTTATCCATCCACATTTCTTTTCTTTACTCATTTTTACTCATATTGTCGGATTCAATTCCTTTTCCATTTTACATTATATATATATATATATATATATATATATATATATAGTCCTTTGTTAGTTTTGGAGAATTGAAAATAAAGTGCTCGATTACATGTGCAAGAGTTGTATTTATTTATTTGTTATAGTGTACAATACAGTTAAGGTGCCATTGGTTTCCAGGCAGGATGTTAGCCACCTTTCTTCAAGACAAAGCGCGTTTTCCCATTAAACTAATCCTAAACCCCAACCCTAGACCCTAACCAACATAGTAGACCCCATAATTAAAATTAACAGTTTTATTACAACATTTGTGGGTTCTGTTTTTTCTGGGTCACCCTAATTTTGACACCTTTGTTCAAGTTCAGCTTAATTTCTATATCAACACATCATCTCACCATTTGGAAATAAGTGCCATAACTTAACAGGAGTTTTGCAACGATAACAAGGTTCGATGCTTCTTCAATGACATGACAGTGAGCTGGTATAATATGGGCATACAAAAACTATCACAGTGCCTACAAAAATACATCGACTGAAATGGTGATTATGTAAAAAAAATTTTTTTTTTTAAATAGATACATGTTGAAACTTTAAAATGATGTAAACATCATTGACAATAAACGTTTCTGTGATTTCTAAATATTTTGGAGACCTTACTTTAGGGATTACCTTCATATTCAAAGTTTAAAATGATGTAAACATCATTGATAATAAACGTTTCTGTGATTTCTAAATATTTTGGAGACCTTACTTTAGGGATTACCTTCATATTCAAACTTTAAAATGATGTAAACATCATTGACATAAACGTTTCTGTGATTTCTAAATATTTTGGAGACCTTATTTTTGAGATTACCCTCGAATCATTTCTGCAGCAAGAATTTGATATTAATGGAAAAAGCAGAAGAAAAGAAGTTCTTTGAAAAGCTCATGATGAGCCGTTAATATGTCTAAGTCATCAGATGTGTTTTCTATGAACCAGAAGGATCAAAAAAGAATTATCATTCAATTTCTACTCTAACTTCCCTATCAAGCGTTTCAGATGGATTTTCAGAAACATTCTATAGCAGAAGCTGCTCCCATTACAGCATAACATTTTCAATATAGAATCTGTTTCCTCTCTTACCTGATATCACAAATCAGAGTGCAATCTGTTTCCTGTTTTTAAAGAATGGCAGAATGAAATACGATACCATTTGATAGCTCTTTAGAATAGAATTTTAAATAGTTTGCAGAGGGCATGGAGAGAGAGGAGAGAGAGAGGAGAGAGAGAGAGAGAGAGAGAGAGAGAGAAGAAGGAAAAGAGAGAGAGAGTGGAACAGTGAGAAAAGAGGAGAAAGGGGGAGAGAAAGCTAGAAAGAGAGTAAAGAGAGGAACAGAAAGCAAGAGAGCAGAGCAGAACAGAGAGAGAAGGAAAAATAGAGAGAGAAACAGAGAGAGGGGGGGCAGAGAGAAAAGGAAAAATAGAGAGAGGAACAGAGGAGAGGAGAGAGAGAGAGAGAGAACAGAGAGAAAAGGAAAAGGAGGAGAGAGAGGAACAGAGAGAGAGAGAGAGAGAGAGAGAGAGAGGAACAGAGAGAAAAGGAGAAGAGAGAGAAGAACAGAGAGAGAGAGAGAGAGAAAGAGAGAGAGAGAGAAAGAGACATAAAGCAAGAGTAAAGAGAGAAAGAGAAAGCAAGAGAGCAGAACAGAGAGAGAGTCAGAGTGTGAGAGAGAGAGGAACAGAGAGAAAAGGAGAAATAGAGAGAGAGAGAGAGAGAGAGGACAGAGAGAGAGAGAGAGAGAAAGAGAAAGAGAGAAAGAGAGTAAAGAGAAGAAAAGAGAGAAAGAGAGAAAGCAAGAGAGAGAGAGAGTGAGAGAGTGAGAGAGAGAGAGAGAGAAAAGAAGAAGAGAGCAAGAGTAGAGACACTTGTAGCATTCATACATTTCTCTCCTCCTCTGTGACCATGAACCCATGAATAGTATTCAGAGAAATAGAACACTCCACAACATGAAGTTTCTAAAGAGAAATAAAAAAAAAATATAGTTCAGGGAAGGAATTACATAATCCAAACTTAAGTATTATTGCTGCACAGCAAACTGCTTTAAAGACTGTGTTGAAATAATCCTCTATTTTCACTGACTGATGGTGATATTTTAAATTCTTGCCTATTACGGATTTTATAAAGTCTTGAAATAATTTTAGACATTTTGAACATATTCATATTACTGTTTAAGAAATTTATCACAGACAAAGCAGCTCTGTATTTAGATAATATATGATTTGGTTTTATATGCACTACATAATACTAGGGTTGGTTCTATATGCACTATATAAAAATATGGTTGGTTCTATATGTATATACTATATATATAAAAATATGATGTGTTCTATATGCACTATATAAAAATATGATGTGTTCTATATGCACTATATAAAAATATGATGTGTTCTTATATATGCACTATATAAATATGATGTGTTCTATATGCACTATATAAAATATGATTGTTCTATATGATGTGTTCTATATGCACTATATATATGACTATATGCACTATATAAATATGATGTGTTCTATATGCACTATATAAATATGATGTGTTCTATATGTAGTAAAGTCGACGGGCGGCCTAAAGTCGGTATCAGCCAGTCAGCGAGGGAGTCTATCCCCTTTTCAATAATGCTAGACCAAGGAGATTATTTTAGCATCTGAGGAGGAGCGCCACACCTACCATCAGCTCCTTACTTTACCGCACATATCCCTGTGCTACTCATACGCTGAGTTGGCGAGGACCGGCATCGAACCAGGAACCTAGTGTTTTCTAGCCGAATGCTCTACCAACTAACTAATGTACTATATAAAAATATGGTTGGTTCTCTATGCACTATATTATGGTTGGTTCTATATGCTATATATATGGGGTTGGTTCTATATGTACTCTATATAAATATATATGGTTGGTTCTATATGCACTATATAAAAATATGGTTGGTTCTATATGCACTATATAAAAATATGGTTCTATAATCTGTACTATATATATGGTTGGTTCTATATGCTATATAAAAATATGGTTGTTCTATATGCACTATATAAAATATGGTACTATATAAAAATATGGTGGTTGGTTCTATATGCACTGCACTATATACTGGTTGGCTTATATAAATATGGTTGGTTCTATATGCTATATAAAATATGGTTGGTTCTATATGTATATAAAAATATGGTTGGTTCTATATGCACTATATGGTTGGTTCTATATATATAAAAATATGGTTGGTTCTATGGGTTGGTTCTATATGTATATATAAGAGTATGGTTAGAACTATATTCACTATATAAAAGTATGGTTAAATCTATTTGCACTACCTAAAAGTATGGTAGGTCTTATATGCACTATATATAAGTATGGTTGGTTATAATAGAACCAACCATACTTTTATATTAGTTTCTTACCATATATAGGTATAAAACTTCTATAGCTATATATTGTGATTCCTTGGTGAATGACTGAACTAAACCATCGCTTTCTACACATGTACATAAAACTGCAACTATATTTGTATCTACTGAATGAATTAAGAGTTAGCATGAAATAATCTTTTATTTCTTATAATTTTATTATTCTTTCCTTATATATATATATATATTTCTTTCTTTCCTTTATTTATTTTATAATTCATTTATATTTATCTTATATTTATATTTTATCTTTATTTTAATTTTATTTATATTCTATTTCTATTTCATTTTTATTTCTATTTATTTATTTCATAATTTATTTCTTATAATTTCTTATACTAAAAATAATTAGGATAACTTTAATGAGTTATTAAAAACAATGAAACAGAAGAATTAAACATTTATTTTCCAATTACACGGGTGAGTCAAAAATTTTGCAATATTTTGGTATATGCCCGTTTATTAAGTGACCTAAGCAGTTTTAAAAATTGAGTTAAAAAAAAAAAATGAATAAAAAAAAAATGTGTATACCAACAATACTGAATAAAACAAACACATCTTTGGCATAAAATAACCCAACCCCTGTTGGGTTATTTTATGCCAAAGATGTGTTTTATTCAGTATTGTTGGTATTCAAATTTTTTTTAATTCATTTTTTTTTTAAACAGAATTTATAAAACTCAATTTTGATCTATTTGGCCCATAGATCCTAACAGGTGCTACCACTCTGTGTGTACCTTAGAGTAATAGCAATGAAGGGGTACTCCATACTCCCCAAAGGTCAACAATTAGAATGCAGTTTAACACCATACCCAGATAGGAAATAGACACATTGAGACGTGTTCAAATTTTGGACGATGCTCTTTGCATTTCCCATGGCGCTAATTAGTGACTTCTTGGCCACCCTATACTTGTGTTCCTTTTTTATACAACCATTATTGTCTTGCAACACCCTCTGGTTAAAAATGAGACTGTCCAAATCATTCAAGATGAAATGCAAAAAATATAAATCCTGATTATCTAGTGTTGCTTATCTGCCGAATTATTATTTCTTATGTGTGTTGTCACCTAAGCTAAATATTGGACCATTTTTTATTATAAATAAAGAAAGAGAAGGAAAAGGACATGTGAAACAGAAAAATATAATAAGAAAGAGAGTAGGGGAAAGATAAGAGAGGGGGTGAGTGTGCAAAGTGATAACACTAATCTGTTTCAATTGAAAAAAAATGAAAAGAAGGAAAGAAAGAGAAAAAGAGTGAGAGAGAGAGTTAAATCAAGATTATTATACTTTTTACATATTGAACTAATTGCAATAGCTCTTAATTAAACATATCAAATGTTGTAATAATTAAATTATCATACTGTGGTATATCCACAAGTCCTGCTAGTTACAAATAATTTCCAATACTATGATCCTTTCTTATTCTATATCTGGATAGTCTTTTCTTCTAGCTAATGGATACCAAATTAATAGACTTGATGAAATTATTGAGTATTTAATTTGGCTAGAATGGGGGGGGGGGGAGCTTTATAATTCTTTTTAATAAGTTTGATACAGGAGCAAATGAAATGCCCCAGTGAACATGTTATTACAACTAATAACCAGGTCATAATTCATCCAGTGAAAATTAATTACAATAAAAGCAATCGCAGCAATATCGGCCAAACTGAACATTCTTTCATTTACCTATTTGTTGACTCTTTTAGTAGTTCCTACAAACTGAGGAAAAATACTGGATATACGTAGCAAATTGCTCAAAGCAGGAAGTGAGCATAGTCCTTTCAAGGACCTAATTGGCTAAAAGCCTAAAGATTCTTCAATTGATGCCAATGTATCAAGATGGATTTTTGCCAAATCAAATTGTCATAACATAAGGGGAAAAAATTGCTTGCTCAATAATGTTTTATTCAAACAACTCAACTAGACATTTGAGTAGTTTTTCTTAAGTGCTAACTTGGGTTGTTCTTTATTTTGGTTTTATTTTTATCTTTTTGAAAGCAAGTGTATCTTCGGTTTTCATGATACTTTTTTGTTCACTAATGCCAAAGCCATTCTTGTAGAGGAACAGTAGTGGTATTATTTAATCCATGAAGTGAACTCGTCGGGGTGGCCTTAAAGTCAGTATAATCCAGACAGCGAGGGAGTCTATCCACTATTTCACTAGTGTTAGACCAAGGAGATTGTTTTAGCATCTGAGGTGGAGGGCCATCCAACTCCTCCTTTACAGCACAGATCTTGTGCTACTCACATGCTGAGTTGGTGAGGGCAGGTATCGAACCCAGAACCTATAAGAGCACCTTGTCCTGTCAACTTTTTACCCTGCAGAGGGGTAAAATCCTCCAATTGAGCCACCTGTTGGTCATGGGTGGCAACTCGTGATGCAAAAAGACAGGATCCTAGTGGCTAAGCAGTCCATGACATGCAACACTCCAGTTAGGCTAGATGGGTGGTCAGAGAAGCCTCCTCTGATCAATTGGCTTGTCATGTCAAGCTCTAGTATCTATATGATTGTCCCAACCCCTTTGTGCTTATGGCAAACCTACAACCCTTTTTATCATATATGTGCTAGGAGGTGGTGGCTGAGGGTCTTAGTGTCCTGGGTATCACATTAAACTGCATCTAATGGTGAAGTTCCAATTTTGGATATTTGGGGGAGTGTGTGTCACTTTATCGCCATTACTTCCAGGTCCACCCTGACCTGGAGTGGTAGTACCTGTTAGGATCCCATCTATGGGTTAAATAAAAAAATGAGTTTTTTTTTAAATTTGAATACCCATAATGAATGAATATAAAAAAAACGTCTTCTGCATAAAATAACCCAACAAGGTTTGACATGCCATAAAATCCAACCAAACAACCTATAAGTGGAACACTCAGTGAGAACTGAACTTAAAAACAATGGTACACAAGTTTAACCTGCTAGCAATTGCACTCTGTCAGGTATATTCTTTTTGCATATACATAGTAGACACTTAAACATAAGCAGAATAACAACAGGAAATAGTTAATATTCAGTGAAGCAGTCATTGCATCTCAGAAAATACTTGTTGACAATAATCATGTCTTGACTAATTAGTGAATGGTGCTACAACTTTTGCATCAACACTCAGAATGCTAAACAACTAGGACAGCAGAAAATCATCAACATGCAACACTATGAATACTGCTGCCTAGTGAGCATATCCTCAATAGAGGATTGACAGTCATCGGGGTGGCCTAAAGTTGGTATCAACCAGACGAAGGAGTCTATCCCCTTTTCACTAGTGCTAGACTAAGGAGATTGTTTCTGCA
Organism: Doryteuthis pealeii; assembly: GCA_023376005.1. Taxonomy (NCBI): domain Eukaryota; kingdom Metazoa; phylum Mollusca; class Cephalopoda; order Myopsida; family Loliginidae; genus Doryteuthis; species Doryteuthis pealeii. Next base: position 132,528,554 of record CM042142.1, on the reverse strand, counting down.
TCTGAGGTGGTGTGCCACACCTACCATCAGCTCCTCACTTTACCGCACAGATCCCTATGCTACTCATATGCTGAGTTGGCGAGGGCCGATATCGAACCAGGAACCTTGTGGTTCCTAGTCAGACACTCTACCGACTAAGCTATACCGGCCCCTAAATATAAGATGTTTTTCAGTTAGTATATTAGGTCTGAGGAGACCTGTCAGCTGTTCCTTATATTTAAAACATTTATCTTATTTCCACTGAATATTTATATTCTTTCTACAATTCATTCAAGAATTCAGAGATGGAGCATTCACTACTGATGATGGTAGTTCACGGTTCTTTGAGATTATTTAAGTGAGACAAGAACCCACTTTATTTCCTTAGCATTTTTTTATTTTTATTTTACTAGATAAAAAAAATCACACATTTAAAAAAAAAAAAATCATCTTAAATATATTTTTATATGCTGAGTTGGCGAGGGCCGATATCGAACCAGGAACCTTGTGGTTCCTAGTTGGACACTCTACTGAATAAGCTAAACCAGCCCAATGGATTGATAGTAGTTGATATTAATATGAGTGGAGTAAATAAAGACAAAAACCAATGTACAAAAAACTAAATACTCCCAGTTCCAATCATCATCAATATCAATGGATGTCAACAGCATGGATTCCTTTGACTCTCTCTCACCATCTGTCCCTATTGACAGTAGTCAGTGTGTCCACACAGCACTCATAGATGCATGTGGTTTAGGTGCAATTGTGTTTTAAATAGTGCCTACTGAGCATATCCCCAATAGAGGATTGACAATGTTTAATACTATAGAGTGGAGCAAATAAAAACAATTTTATTATTGTCAGAATGTAATCACCGACAGGGATGGTTGGCAAGTGAGAGTCATGGATATCTGTGCTGCCAACACGAACTGATGATAGTTTGTCTTCAAAATTAAGCAAACATTGATAATAAAAAAAAGAAGCATGATATTGATAATTCATTTATGCTTTGTAATACAAATTAATCATTTCTTATCAGAAACTGAAAGCATTTTGTGAACATCCAAAATATGAAACAAAAATTCATTTGGATTTGAAAATTCTTCCTCAGAGGTTTTAGAGAAAATGAAATATAAAAAAAGTTAAAGTAATGTCAGCAGAGTGGACTGTCGGTATCAGTCGAACAGCGAGGGAATCCATCCCCTTTTCGCTAGACTATTAGTTTCACTAAAGCTACAACTGTATATGCAAGATCATTATTTTAAAATATGAAATAAAATTCATTTGGATTTGAAAATTCTTCGTCAAAGGTTTTATAGAAATATTTATACAAGGTGATTGAAAACTCCCTATTTTAAACTATATTTTTTTAATATGCATTTATATTCTTTTCAATTCTTTAATATATGTTCTTTAATAATTTGTGTTGTTTTTCTTTTCAGATTGATTATTTTGTTTCAAAATTTGAAGTCCTATAAAGATGTCTGGATCTTTAATTTAGTTTTAATTCCCGAGCGGCTGTACTGTAATGCTGTACCTATATAGAATTTTGAATAAAACTCCATGTTATGTATGTTCTTCTCATATTCATTTTTGTAAAAGAAATGATTCAAAAATAAATTAGATTTTTAAAATAGAGAAGGGAGTTACTCGTATTCAATCATCCCTGAATAGTTACTTTACAATCACCATGAATAAAACAAGGTATAGAGAGAATTGTTAGTGAGATCATTTTTTCAATTGTACTTTATCAGCCTTTTAACTATGAAGAAAATAGATTGATTGATTTTAATGGTATGCCAATCAGTCTAGGATGATTTTATGCCTATAAGTTAGGGAATTGTATTCATTATATGTTCATATTTACATTTTTTGTGTAGTTGTTTCTTAAGAGTTTTTTTTATTTTTTTGCACATGGTCCAATCAAATACGATTAATTCTAAAACAGATTTTACCCATAGATGGGACCCTAACAGGTACTACCAATCAGGGGCAAAGTGGATCTGGGAGTAATGGCAATGAAGAGGTGCTCCACACTCCTCAGAACTGGAGCTTTACCATTAGATGCAGCTTAGTGTCATACCCAGGACGTATTTTTGGAGGGAAGAGAGTCTTACTCCATTGCAAGGGATACAGTCAGTGTATTCTAATACATGCTGACAGGAGAGAGAGAGAGAGAGTTTAAAGTTGAAATGAGGCAGTCCATATTAACACCAATATGACTTAATGTTAGTTTAGTTTCTTTGTTTAATGGCATATCAAACTTTGTGAGTTATTCAATGCCAAAGCCATCCTTGTAGAAGAACAGTAGTGTTACTATTTAACCCATAGCTGAGGATTTATCTCGGATGGAAGAAGACAAATTTTCCTGAATGTAAGAAGTTGCATTAAGAACTAAAGGAATTATCTCAGATCTGAAAATGCCGCTTGTTAATATTATCATTAAGACTCCGGCCTTATAGTGTTACATAATTTGTGGGTAGTCTACAAATTATGTATGTAAATGTAGTTAAAATTCAAATAACGGGACAGTAAATGGAAAGTTACCATTAGCCATTATAGATAATGACCTTTACTTGACCCCCTTGACTTCTGCCAATGGGAAAGCATGAGAACAGAAATTAAATTTAGGCAGATTTCGGCCATTAGTCAGTAGGAGCAGAGGTAGAGGTCCTTTGCTCCTGAGATGCAGAATTCTCACCACGCGGTTAGAAACCCTTTTGGGCTGTGGGTTTTTAATAAAGAATAAGAAAAAGTTTTGCTTAATTTTTAACCAAGAAATTAACACAGACTAACCAGCCTAAAAGAAGAAGAATCAGCCCAGAAGGAGATGGCAGTGACGAAGTAAGAACAAGTAAGTGCCCATCTCTTCTCCTCACCTCTCTCATCCCCAATGTGTAAAGGGGTATATAACAATAGAAATGAAAGATAATTATGAGATAAGCACAGTGTTCGAAATTGAAGAACTATGGTTTTGTTGATGTTGAAAGGGTTAACTAAATTCTCATATTTTTTCTTCTTATTCTTTTGCTTTTCACTGTCTTCATCTTCAAAAAAGATCCTTTTTTTTATCTATGGATGTACAAAAAATGATTTTTTTTATTATTCTGCTATATCAAGAAAATTCAATTATCAGCCAAGTGAAGGAGTAATAATCTAGCCCTTACCATAAGGTAAACCCTCAACAAAAATAAATGCTTTCATTGTTGGGATTTTTATAAACCAGCCATTATTATTTTTTTTTTTCACCATTTTCTTGAATGCTTTACCTACATTCATTCTATTTTCGACTGGTGGATCCTCAACTCAATGTTGAAATTGCAAGCCAGCTCCATCAAGTACCTTTTTTTTTTTTTTCTTTTTTTTCGGATCTAAAATTAACAAAACATGGGTGGAGAGGTAATTGACGGATCATGGCAAACTTGACAACCAGCCCGGAGGCTGACTGACCGGACCAGTGAGCTGATCGACCATTTTAACAAATGCTTCCATAAACCAGGTTGGCCTGATATCCGTGCATGACAAATGGTCACTGACCGGGATAGTATGTTGTCTTGTATCACAATCAAAATATGACCTAAGCAAGATTTTTTAAAAATCCAACCTCGAGTGAATTCAACTGATGATTCATCAATGAATGTGAATTCACAACCAAATAATTTGTAATATAGATTACAGAAATTCTCCGAGAAGTATTTATTGATTTGCTATAAGATAGATGAAATTTGCACTCTATTTAAAACACTAAAATATCCATCTAAAAAAAAAAAAAGAAGTTAAGCAGCAATAAGACTGTTCAATGCTTAATTAGGTAACCACTTTACTTTTTGCCTACTTTAAACCACTCACAGCAGCTCTTCCACTGTGATCCACTGATGTTTAGTTCATTATAATTTAGTAGAAAGACTCAGATAACAATAATAATAGGACTTTATTTGAGTTCTGATGTGAATCGATAATGAACTTTGAAATATCCCATCATACAGGCAAAGAATACCAAGAAAATTTGGTATAGTTGTGGGGAAAATTTGGTAGGCAAAGAGTTAACTCTTAACATACTGTTGAGAATTTTCTAAGTCCAGAGTCCCATTCCTATAAAGATTTATCAAAAATGGCTAAAAATGTCCTTTTCATTTTAAGTTTCCTGTTATTCCCATAAATCAAAGACTTCTAAATATGTTTAATATTACATTTAAACAAATGCTATCATTTGGGGTAGATTAGGAAAATGAATGTGACTTCGGCCGGGTGGAATGAGGTGGTATAGAATGTTAAGAGTAGGTGCTAGAAGCAACCCAAGTCCTTTGTTTATCAAAAATGTCTTAATGCAGCATTAAATAACCCGAAAAGGGTTGATATGCTGTAAAACCAACCAACCAACCATCTTTTTCCTTATCAGTGCACTTGAATAAATAGTGAATATATTTCTCATATGACTATAAATGTTGCCTATACATGCATATCATTTAATAAATACTCCCAAATGCAAATAAAAAACAATATTGGTTCTCCTTGACCAGTTATTATGGTCAAGTCATGCTGAAAGCACTGGTTAAGATCAATGAGACTGTTCAATACTTAATTGGGTGACAATGCACTTAAGCAACATGAGTCCTTTGTTTATCAAAATGACTTAATTCAGCATTAAAAACCCGAAAAGGGTTGATATGCTGTAAAACAAAAAAAAACCAAACCAAACCATTTGTAAAACAAATTAGTTAATTTCTAATAATACTTAATAGTTTGATAGGTTTTTCAGGCGTTTAAACTAAATTACTATTCAATATTTCTCATTGGTTATCTTTATTATATTTTCAATCTTTCTAGATTTTATTTCATGCTTATTATATTGTTGTGTGACATTATAAAATTTCATAACTAAACAAGAAACTCTAAAAATTTCAGTTGTTTAAATATAGTAAGCTGTGTCAGTACTACTATATGGTTGAAATGCTTAGAAAAAAAAATTGGGCTAGCCTTTTTGCATTTCACAAAGCACTAATAACCATTGGAAAGGTATGAATCCAACTATTTTTCTTAAGTTAGGCAACCAGTCTAGGAGAAGGAAAACTCTGAATTAAAAGAACTCTGCTGAAAAAAAAATCAACCATGTATCACATACTACTCCTGTGGAGAAGTTGGTAATATATATACATTGATCAGCTCTGTGCAGATATTGGATGTTGTGAGGAGGACCTGCCTGGTGTGAAGACCAATAGGGATGGGTGGTGAGAGAGTCAACGAAATATGTGCTGTCAGCACAGCATCATGATAATCAATACAAGTATATATATATATATATATATATATATATATATATACCAACCTCTCTGCCCAAATAGGATGTGACAAGGTAAATTTCTTAACCAGAGTTTTAACAGGTTTGAATTCAGAACTTTCCTTCTTCTAGACTATTACCTAACTAAGGTTAAAGGGCCCACTCAGCCCATAGCTGGAGGGAGAATAGTTGTATTCATACCTTTCCCAAAGGTATTAGTGCTATGTGAAATGCAAACAGCCTCATGCAGGATTTGAACTTGGGTTGACAAGACCATTTCCTATGATAATTATTATACCACATGCGTCACTACACAAGCATATATATATATATATATATATATATATATATATAACTAGAACTGTCTAACCAGCATTGACTGGGTAGAGGGGAGGGGAGCAAAAATTCTGGTGTATTGATTTGTTTACTTTTCAGATTTACAAATGCTGGACATTTTTAAATAAAATTTCAATGCTATTTCTATGTATATTTTAATTTTTAAATATCTTTGAATATAAATCAAATCTACATAATTTTTACACAAAAAGCAAGAACAGGTGCTATTTAATGTGTATATATATTTACTTTGTCATTAATTGTTTTATTTTTCATAGTTTCATCCAGACATACATACATCCACACCAATTGCTCATTATATATGTATATATATTTACCAACCCCTCCGCATGAGCAGGATGCGACACAAGGTCAATTCTTTAAGTGGAGTTCAACAAGTTTGAATTCAGATTTTTCCTTCTCCTAAACCGGTTGCCTAACCAAGGTTAAAGAGCACAGTCTGCCCTGCTATTTATCCATAGATGGAGGGAGAGTAGGATTTATACCTTTTCCAAGGGTATTAGCGCAAAGTGAAATGCAATTACCACCTCCAGGATTTGAACTCGGGGCAACGATTTGTTTGTTTACGGCATATCAACCTCAGTGGGTCATTTAATGCCAATAAAGTTTTGAAATAAATCAATTCTTAATGGATAATACAATTTTTTTATAAATACATTTTCTATTTAACCCATAGATGGGACCCTAACAGGTACTACCACCAGAGTAGATCAGGGTGCAATGGTGATGAAGGGTGCTCCACATTCCTAAACCTCCAAAATTGGAACTGCACCATCAGATAGAGTTTAACGTCATTCCCAGGACATGTAGACCCTCAGCCACCACCTTCTAGCACCCATATGATAAAAGGTGTTGGGGCTTGCTATAAGAGCAATAGGGTTGGGGCAATCATATAGGTGCTAGGGCTTGACGTGACCAGCCGATTGATCGTAGGGGGCCTCTCCGACCGCCCATCTAGCCTAAGTAAGGTTCTAAGTGGAGTGTTGCAGGTCAAGGATTGCTCATCCACCAAGACTCCATCCTTAAGCATCACAAGTCGCCCCATTTGGGGAAATCTTACCCCTCTGTAGAGGTGCAGTCTGCAAACGCCCCACTGACAAGGCGGTCGGGCGATGAGTCCATTTCCCTTAACTTTAACCATTACACCATGCACTTCCTTTACATATGTATAGATTACACAAAACTAATTATTGCAATAATAACAATAAAAAGGAAATAATATTGTGAAGTAAAACAATCATATTACTGATATTGCCAAACAGAAGTTGTGTATTGCTAATAACAAGTGAAACTAAACAAGACACCAATGAATTGGTCAATGAAGCAATCCAATAGTCAGTGTTCATTTAAGTAGAGACTAATAAACAACAGAATCGCCAGTTACAGTCATAACAAAAGGACACCAAGTCGCCAAGCAGCTGATGCACGAGACTAGAGTTGATGATAAATGATCAATGAACAGAAACTTGAGAAAATATAACTGGTAGCACCACTACTGATAGATAATTGCTTGTTTGTTTTGTTTTATGGCATATCAACCTTGGTGGGTCATTTAATGCCTGCAAAGTTTTTAAATATTCGTAGCAATAGTTCAGAAGAAAATTTTTCAAACTCAGATTTTTTTTTTTGTAAACAAATTTTCTATTTAACCCATAGCTGGGACGCTAACCAGTACCATCACTCTGGGTCAAAGTGGACCTGGGAGCAATGGTGATGAAGGGGTGCACCACATTCCCCAGACCTCGAGAATTGGAACCTCACCATCAGATAGTTTTACATCATTCCAGTACACTAAGACCTTGAGCCACCGCCTTCTAGCACATATATGATAAAAAGGGTTGCCAAGGTTAATAGGATTGGGACAATCATATAGTTGCTAGGGATTGACATGGTCAGCTGATTGATCAGAGGGAGCTTCTCTGCCCGCCTGTCTAGCCTAAGTAAAGGCCAAAGTTGAGTGTTGCATGTCATGGACTGCTCAACCACCAGGATTCCTTCCTTGAGCATTACAGGACACCACCTATGGCCAACAGGTGGCCCCATTTGAAGGGTTCTTACCGCTATGCAGAGGTGCAGTCGGTGTATTCTAAAGTCCCAGCCGACAGGGTTGGAATAGATAATAGTAGTATAAGTAAAGTTGGCAGAGTGACCTATTGTTGGTAGCTGGACAGTGAGAGAGTCTATCCCCTTTTCACTAGCACTACACAAGGGATTGGTTGGTTGTTTTGTTTTTTGGCATAAAAACACTTTTCGGGTCATTTAGTGTCAAATCAAGTCATTTCGATATCAGGTTGCTTACAGTACCTGCTGTTGCTTAAATGGTCACCCATCTAAGTAACGAACACTCATTGCTGCTTAACTTCAGTGATCTAATGTGACTTGAATGTAAGCCATCTAGACCATGGAGATTGTTTTTTGTTGAGCACCACACCTACCATCAGTTCCTCACTTTACCACACAGGTCAGATTATCCAATCTGTGCTACTCATGTGCTGAGTTTGTGGGGACAGTATATAAAAATGTAATATTAAACATACGTTCAATATTAATAATGTTTATACCTAACTTAATTACGGATGGATCTGTTTTCTTTTCCTTTTTTTTTGTCATATTTTAATTTATATCTCTTTAGGAAAAACGTCACATATTTTAAATGGTCTCACTTGTACTAATCACATCATTTTTTTCAAAAAGGAACACTACTAACGAATATGAACATTTTTCTCAATATACTTTCTCATCTCCCGTTATTTTGAAAAAAAATATCCATCACTGTTCAGACATTTTTTTCTATCCTTATGTCCCGATGAAGGTTTGATAAAAACTGAAACAATTTACTGCCAACTTCACCATCTAGAATAAATTTGTCTTTTTTGGAATATTTTGTTTTTCTATTTTCTACATGATAGTAGTAAAGTCAGTGGGGTGGCTTATTGTCAGTATCAGCTGGACAGTGAGGGAGTCTATCTCCTTTTCACTAGTGCTAGACCATGAGCCATCCAGTTATAATTGAACTCTATTCAGTAGCAATGGATCTGTCAGACTAACTTGTTAACCATTACACGATGATGGGAAGCTCTCTTATCCTGTTCGCTATGGGTAGGATGTGATACAAGGTCACACGTATGGAGTATCCAACAAGTATGAAATCCACTATTGAGTAGTTGTGGATCTGTGAGATTAGCTTGTTAACCATTACACCATAATGGAATGCCCATATAACGTTTTGACTTTATATAATGATGATTGAATGGAGGAACGTGGTGAAATGGTTCAAATCATAGGAAATGGACACAAAGAGACAAGTTCAAATCCTGGATGAAGCTGTTTGTATTTCAAATAGTGCTAATACCCTTGGGAAAGGTATGTATCCAACTACTCCCTCCAGCTATGGGTAGATAGTAAGTACAGAAGAATGGGCTGTTTAACCTTGGCTAGGTGACCAGTCGTAGAGTAGGAAAACTCTGAATTCAAACCTGTTAAACTCTGCTTAAGAAACTGAAATTGTGTCATATCTTGCTTGTGCAGAGCGGTTGGTGTGTGTGTGTGTGTATGAGTACATATATATATATATATAAATATACACACACACACACACACACACACACACCATAGAGAATTCAAATAAAAGATAGTTTCACTACTTGTAAAACTCAATTATGATATTTTAATTATATTTTGAATATATTTTATGTACATGACAATTACAAAAAAAAATGTGAACATTTCCCATGGGAATTCCTTTATGATTTTAAAGTCTCCACCTGTTCACCCCCCCCCCGTCGAAACATTGGAAAATTCCCCAGGTAGTCTCCATAATATCAATTTAGTTTTTCTAATAAAGATACTCCCATTTTTTTTAATCACCTGTGGGAGATTCTAAGAATGTGTTGACAAGGATGGTGAAAATGTGGAAACTATTTGAAATTAGAAAAGGTCCTCCCATAAGGGTGTTAACATTTTATTTTAATCTCCCTGTATGATAATTACACAGAAAAACATTTTGGTGAATGGTCTGCACATTGATTTCATTTGAGTATTTCAAACTGATATCAATAAAATAAAAAAAAATAACTTTATAAAGTGTAAAAATTACTTGTAAATAGACAACGTCTGATGAATGAGTGTAAAACATTTATTGTAGAGATTTGTGTAGACTGATCAGGGTATTTGCCTCTCATCCCACTTAAAGGGCATGACACAAGGACATTTTTATGTGGGCCCACTCACAAGCTGAAGCTCATGGGTGGTAGGCACAAAAAAAGATTGTGTAGACTGATCAGTATTCAACTGTGTTGCAAGTTGAATCTGCTTCTGAGAATCCAGACTTGGTAAGTGGTTTAAATAGCAGTTTGGGCTATTCTACTATGTGGCATGGTCAAGTCTATTTCCAGGATTTGGATTGGCTGGTGGTTTTAGTGTGGATATGTTTATCCTCTGATGAATGAGTATAAAACATCTATATTATTGTAGAGATTTGTGTAGACTGATTAGTATTCAACTGTGTTTCAAGTTGAATTTGCTACTGAGAATAAAGATTTGCTAAGTGGTTTAAATAGCCACTTGGGCTATTCTACTATGTGCCATGGTCAAGTCTATTTGCAAGATTTTAATTGGCCAGTGGGTTTACTGTGTATAATTTTATCCATATATACTGAACACTTGACCATATTCTGTCAGTTGCTACAGAGTGTATTTGGTTAAACTCTGGGGTTTTTTGTCTGGTGACTGGATGCTAGTCACAGCCTTCCTGTGAAGGTGAGTATGATGTTCATTCTACAATTATCATATTGGAAAAAAATCCTGAAGGTGATGAACTTCTGTCAGCAAATTGCAAGGAAATACAACAAATGAATTTGTTTTTCATCTTAATTTAAGGATGGTTTGTATTGTTTGATGTATAAAGATTCTTGTATTTGGAGTTTTTGTTTGTCTTTTTTCTTTTTTCTGTTCTTTGTGCAAAATGTGTGTATTTTCCGTGTGTGTATATATATATATATATATATATAATATATATATATATACACAATGTAAGGTATCTAAAACTGGTAGTAAGGGATGATTCTACATGAGATTTTCAAAATCACACTGTATAATTATTGAGGGGTTCTGGTAAAAAAAATTATTTTCAGGTTTCCAATTCATTTGTATCTGTGCCATCTGTCTGATGAGACTAAGGAATTTTAGAAATTTATTTAAATTATAAGTTTTCATCGAAATAAATTTATTACAGAATGATGTTTTTTTTTTTTTTTTAGTTTTTCCTTCAAAGGTATATATAATATATATATATATATATATATATATATATACTTTCAATAAGAAAGAAAAACTTAAGAAGGGGTCATTAAACAGCCTACTACATAATGACTGAGACTAGACTCATTTATTGAGTACTGGTTGAAATAAATTTATAATAGACAAATGATAATTTTTTTTTTCTGACAAACACAAAATTTCTTCTGAACCTTTTCTGTCATTTACTTTTCAATTCATCAACTCTACCATTTTTCTAATGATCGAAAAATCCCAACTTATCTTTGTTGCGCAATCAGGGATCACCATCAGGGGGCATGTGCAAGCTACTGATGGACAGTCTCCTAATGAAAATGTCTTTTGAGTTGCGATGCCGAATTAAAAAGCCTTCACTAGTGGATTTATTTGAAGTCCACTCAGCCAATGATTGATCCTTTCCCAAAGAAATTACTGTGCGATTAGTTGGACCATCTTTTATTCTGGGCCAGCTAAAATATTATGATCACTTGCCTAATAAGGTGGTTTGTCCTCCAACAAAAGAATTCTTATTCCAACAGACATGGACTCTAATATGTTTGGGGAAAGGTATAAATCCAACTATTCTCCCTCCAGCTATGGGTAATTAGTAGAGCAAACTGGGCTTTTAACCTTGGTTAGGCAACCAATCTAGGAGAAGGAAAACTCTGAATTCAAACCTGTTAAACTCCATTTAAGTAACTGTGTCACAGAGGTCAGTTTTTAAGTGAATAAAAACTAGTTTGAATTCAGAGTTTTCTTTCTCCTAAACTGGCTGCCTAACCAAGGATAAAGAACCCAGTCTGCCCTACTATTTACCCATAGTTGGAGTAGGGTTGGTTTGTTTTAAGGTATATCAACACTTTTAGATTCATTTAAAGCCAAATCATTTTGATATCACGTTACTTACAGTACCTGCTGTAGCTTAAATGGTCACCCATCCAATTATTAAACAGGCTCCTCACTGCTTAATTTTGGTGATCCAGTGGGAATAGATGCTTTAAACGTGACACTGGAGGAGGGAGAGGATAGATGAATTCATACCTTTCCCAAGGGTATTAAAACAAAGTGAAAAGCAAACAGCTTCATCCAGGATTTGAACATGGTCACCAATTCTATTCCCCATGACAATAACTGTTATGCTAAGTGAACCTTCCAATTTGATGATTGTGGCTGTGTCACTACTACTGTATGGCTGAACCATTAGGACTCTAACAAAACACTTAAAGAAAAAAACTATATAGGAATTACACAAGTATTCTGGAAGCAGCATCCCACAAAAAAGCAGCTGTATATCCACTTACCTCCTATCACACAAACATCCAAGTAAAATGAACAAGACATGCTGGAGAAGCAAGGACAAACTCATAAGTGGCATTCTCCTATTGACACCGACACATTGATAAACCAGTGTAGGCTGACCAGCAAAAGGATACATCAATCAACTCCGTGCAGATTCTGGATGCCGCATGGAAGACCTGCCGGGAACGATGACTGATAGGGACAGTTGGCAAGAGAGAGTCATGGAAATCTGTGCTATCAGCATGACCTGATGATAGACATTGAAGATTCTTTTAGGGATGGACATTGATTAACATGTACATTCTGATTAGCCTGTGGCTATACAGTTCTACATACAAAATAATCAATGTACTGTGTGTTGTGATACATACTTTCTTTTACTTTGAATAGAGTTAGATGTAGTTTGTACAACAGTAGCACTTCTGTTGGCTTTCATTTGGCCAGAAAGATTCAATTCGCTTCTTACATTGATAAATCTTGTCTTGGCAATTTTCCTCTTATTGGATCACTGCCAATTTGTACTCACTACAACTGAACATGAGCACTCGAGAATGCAATTCTGGTTCGGAAAAACTCTGACCGAGTCTTCTGGAAATAACAATTTAACCTTTGTTAAAGTCACTCAAATCTTTCTTACCCATAACTGTAATTTTCAATATCAAAATAAAGTACCTGAAGCTTCCTTATCTGCCTGCTCATGTGCCTCCTTTACTAGGAGTCACTATGTTCCAGACTCAATAGCAGTCCCCCACCAAATCAGCGCATGTGTAGCTCAGATTGGGTAATGTGATCTGTGCAGTAAAGTAGGTGTGGCGCTTCCTCTCAGCAAAAAGATACCTTGGTCTAGCGCTATCGAAAAGGGGATAGATTCCCTCGCTGTCCAGCTGATACCGGCTATAAGCCACTCCACCAACTTTACTTACTTGCTTATCTTTTAGATAGTAACCACAAAATCACGTGTTCAAGTCCCTCGATTTCAATGTGAAAAAAAGGGGGGGGTCGAGCTAGTAAAGAAGCTTAAAGAGAAACAATAGAAAGAGAAAGACGTACGCACTGAAATCTGTGCACATCACAGAAAATAGTACAATGTATGTTTTTAGATTTATATAGTTATGAGACAGTAGTTGTTATTCTTGCCACATGTCGTAAGTCATTAATGCTTTGGTTCATTAATGCTTTGTATCATGACAGGACTTACAAATGCCAGATATCCACTACTGTACTACTCTTTAGTCCCCCCCCCTTTTAGATTTAACATATTGCAGAGAAATAAGATGTTAGCCAGGTATTGTTTGCCACAGATTTGGACGGGGTGGGGGGTGTAGTGTAATAGTTATCATCATAGGAAATGGATACAGCGAGACGAGTTCAAATCCTGGACACGGTGTTTGCATTTCACATATTACTAAGGTATGAATTCAACTATTCTCCCTCCAGCTATGGGTAAATAGTAGGGTAGCCAGTTAGCCTATCAGCACATCTAAGGTACGCATGGTCCCCAATATAGAACAGATCTATGAGGATCTGCTGGAATGGCCAATAGGAAGATTGTGTCAAGGTGATTGACACAAGTGTGTTTGACTCCGGGTGATGTTTGAGTATATTATACAATTGGTGCTAACACAGAAGATTTTCCTTGACAGTGGGGGGTCATTCTATGTCTTGGGGGACCAAGGCATTTACTCAACATGGGACTCACAAAGGACAACCTTGTTCCATCAAAAAAATAATCATTCAGTCTGTGAGAGGCTTCACTCTCGTGTGTCAGGTTTAGTTGCCAGTTAAATTTGTGGATTATTAAACAAAGATACCTGTTATGTTTTTACATACAAATAAAATACAGAACACTGAATGAAAATGAAAGATCAGGTTGTTGGAAATTAACAAGGTTTTATTTAACACAGGGTAGAGAATGCTTCTACTCCAAAAGTGACTTAACTAGCTCAACCGTGTTGTGCATGTGTCCGTCCAGCACAAACCCCAATCCAAAAGTGTCATGGTGGAAACCTCACTTCAAGGTTCCCATCAAACCCCAATGATCAAGGGGAGTAACTCTAGATTTCATTAGGTCTGAACCTAACAAAACCAAAACTTGGTTCATCAAAAATAAGACTTTTTTTTAAAAAATAGCTTTTTATTACACAACATATTTACCCTCTTGTCCCCCTAGTTTATGCCACCTTTCAAGCAACTTCATTATTCCATCTCCTAGAATTTTATCTCTTTATTTGCAAACAGTTCTAAATGCCTTTTGCACTTTTCCAGAGAATTAAAAAAATTTTCAGAGAATCCTTCAAAGACCAAAATAATAAAGACTAATTTTTACATAAAAAAAACAAAAAAAAAACCATCTTACCTTTTGTACAGCAGGATGAAAAACAATAACATGTATTCTAATGTAAATCCAGTAGAAATAGAATATAATAAAAAGATTTTTAAGTATTAGCTCAGAGACAGTGTCTACTTAGTAAATCCAAATATTGTATACTTTACTGCTGCTTTTCATTGCAAATAAAAATTAATGATACCACAAATTTTAAACTAAATTTTTAATCTTTGAATCAGCAATATTGTAGACATTTGTCATTTTTTTAAATCCTACTTATTTTATCTATGTTTGATTTATTAAAAAACAAGAAAGAAAAAGAAAAAAAAAAGACAAAAAAAAATGTATGATTTGTTATAAATAAATCACTTGCCTTTAAAAAAAGTTCTGAATAAATTTTGTTTCTTTATACTTTTTGTTTTTCTGTTTCATAAAAGAAAACAAAAAATCTCAAATTTGAGTTTTGCCCTTCAAAAATAAAACAAAGTTTAAGATCTTAAAATCAATTCATGTTTATGAGATATCTGACAAATTTTGCCAATCAATTTTCTCATACAGAAAGCGCCTACAAATATACAAGGGGGATTCAAAAATTATCCACACACTTGTTTTAGTGGCCTATTGTCGGTATCAGCCAAAAGGTGAGGGATTCTATCCCCCTTTTCACTAGTACTAGACCAGGTAGTCTTTTTTTTGCTGAGATGTGGTGCCACACCTACTGTCAGCTCCCAGATGCTTTACTGCATGGATCAGATTACCCAACCTGTGCTACTCATATGCTGAGTTGGCAGCAACATGTATCGAACCCAGATTGTAATTCCTAAATGGGTGCTCTACCGACTGAGCTAAGCTGCCCCCCCCCCGCCCCGTCTAAATTTTGTATTGTAACACCTCCCACCCATTTAAGTTGATTTGTTTTTAAACTAAGGTAACTTCTTGGCATTTAAAAAACCCTTAGATGTTTTGTCAGAAAACTTCTATGGTCTTAAATATCAAAATGACATGTTGGCTTTGATCTTATTCAACAGTTTCTGGAAAGAAAATAATAGAAATGCTTTTACTTTACTGAAGTAGTAAAAACAGACAACCTAAAAGAACAGAGAAAAGACTGAAATGTGTAGAAAGTAAAAAAAAGAAAGTATTCTTAAAAAGATGAATTTATTCTAGATGGTTATGTCTATGTTTTTGTTGTAACGCTCATATGTAGATAAAAAGAAGACCAAAAAGACAACTTAATAAAAGTATAAGTATTTCATTCCAAGTGAAATTAATACATTAAACAGAAAATAAGACAAACAAAAAAGATTGTTACTTATCCATAACACTACAGTCTTGTATAGAATAATAACAGAATATTAGTGCTATGTGAAATGCAAACAGACAAGAGTGTACTGGCCAAGCAATGACTGAAGTCTTTCTCACTCTAACAGCATGGTACCTCTATTTATAATATCTGGAGGTTTGCCATTTTTGTTTACAGGTGATCGGTGTTCAAATGCTAGTGTCTCACTTTATGTCATAGGTGCCTTTCCCACCAATATTAGTGCTATGTGAAATGCAAACAGACAAGAGTGTACTGGCCAAGCAATGACTGAAGTCCTTCTCACTCTAACAGCATGGTACCTCTATTTATAATATCTGGAGGTTTGCCATTTTTGTTTACAGGTGATCGGTGTTCAAATGCTAGTGTCTCACTTTATGTCATAGGTGCCTTTCCCACCAATATTAGTGCTATGTGAAATGCAAACAGACAAGAGTGTACTGGCCAAGCAATGACTGAAGTCCTTCTTACTCTAACAGCATGGTACCTCTATTTATAATATCTGGAGTTTGCCATTTTTGTTTACAGGTGATCGGTGTTCAAATGCTAGTGTCTCACTTTATGTCATAGTGCCTTTCCCACCAATATTAGTGCTATGTGAAATGCAAACAGACAAGAGTGTACTGGCCAAGCAATGACTGAAGTCCTTCTTACTCTAACAGCATGGTACCTCTATTTATAATATCTGGAGGTTTGCCATTTTTGTTTACAGGTGATCGGTGTTCAAATGCTAGTGTCTCACTTTATGTCATAGGTGCCTTTCCCACCAATATTAGTGCTATGTGAAATGCAAACAGGCAAGTGTGTACTGGCCAAGCAATGACTGAAGATCTTCTCACTCTAACAGCATGGTACCTCTATTTATAATATCTGGAGGTTTGCCATTTTTATGTACTCATGATCAGTGTTCAAACACTAGTGTCTTAATTTATTTATAATTGACAATGTTAAAATGTTTGGTTTTTATCAAACCTTCATCAGGACATTAGGATGAAAAAAGTTTATTTTATTTATTCATTTATTTTTTAATAACCATCCATCACTGTTTAGACAAAACTTTTTCCATTCTAATGTCCTGATGAGGGTTTGATAAAAACCAAAACATTTAAACGTTGATTTCACCATCCAGAATAAATTCATCTTTTTTTGAATTCTTTGTTTTTTCTACTTTCTACATAACTGTCGGATTTATTTCCTTATTTTACTCACATATTCAACTGTATAATATCAGAGACATATAATAATAATAATGAACTTGTCAACTAGTAGATTTTGCAGTTCCAGCAGATCACAGGGTGAAGATGAAAGAAAACAAAAAGATGGATCTTGCTAGAAAATTGAAAAAACAAAAAAAACTGTGGAATATGAGAGTAAAAGTGATACCAATTGAATTTGGTGGACTTGGAACAGTTTCCAAAAGCTTGGAAAAGAGATTGGAGGAACTAGAAATCAGAAGAAGAATTGAGACCACAGCATTGTTCAAATCAGCTAGAATACTCAGAATAGACCTGAGGAGACTTGTTGTCACTCAGACTCCAGTGAAAGACCATCAGCTTAGGCTAGTGTGAAAAACTCACAAAAGTGAACATAATAATAAAAGAATCTTTTTTTTAAGGAAGTAAATACAGGCTTAACTAATATTTTCTTTTTCTGATAGAAAACTCTGAAATTTTCTCATGAAAAATAGCCCAGTACTCTTGAATGCTTCCAATCTAAAAAAAAAAGAAGCAAAAAAAAAAAAAAGAAAGATAGCACTAGTGAGTCAGTTTTTGCAGTATAGTAATTGTATGTATATAGAGGCCAAGTGTTACCATTATGGTGAGCAGAGAACTGTTTTTAAACATAAGGAGAAAGAAATAAGAATGAACTACTTGAGATTCTTATGTTGATTACTCTATTATAGTTTGGAGCAACCAAGCCATTGCTCTAATAACATTTTATATAACCTACTTTTTTTTTCTTTCTTAGCAGCCATGGAATACAATTTATAAAGCTTTTGTTCATCATTTATTACCAAATGCCATATCACATCAACGTAGATTTTGTTAGCATCAATGTATTTGTGACTATTAGGAATAAAGCAGTTTTTAATAAAAAGTAGATTCATGAATATAGTTTTTTTCTTTTTTCATATTTCAGATAGCACATTATTTCATAACTATGAAAATTTCAAGAATTTATTTTCTTACCTAAAAAAAGAAAAAAAGAAAAGTAACTTAGAATGAATATCTAAAATTCTTTTCTTGTAATATTTACTATAACCTGACAGTCTATTATACAAATGGTATTTTCAGTTGATCTGTACCTTTAACATAAATGACTCACTCATTTCTGATGATTTGTCATGAAATTTCAATTAAAGAATTAATTTATTTTAGAAATTAACACTTACTTTTAAGGTTTAAAATTACAATTGAAAATAATGGTTGAAACTTTTTTTCACCCTCTTTCTTTGATTACCTAGAAAGTCTAGAGGAATTTGATTTTTTTTATGGTGACCAACAAATAACCAATAATATAAAGTCACCTCGGCCTATATTTTTTGTGTGGGGTGAGGGGGAGCCCTATCAGGTTTCGAGTGACTTTTTCATTTTTTTTTTACCAGAGATCTATTTGATTTTCATTTATGAATATTTTTTTAATCAAATTCTTTAGATTTATTACTTAAGATATGTAAACAAATCCATGTATTGATTCATTCCATATTTGTTATGCTACTAATAGAATATTTTCTTACTATTTAAATTTGAGGTTTTGATTAAACAAATTATTTTTATTTGTATTATTTAGATTTTTCGGACAGTTGTTCTCATGTGCCCTTCAGCCTTCTTCAAGTGATTCTTGTCAAAGATGAGGACAACAGTCTGAAAAATCTTTTGCTCCGTTTCTGAAGATGCAGTAATGAACTAAGTTTGTTGCAGTTGAAATAAATTATTTCCTGAAACAAATTTAAACTCTTTTCCTTGATTTATTCATATACAAAATTTGAAGCTAAATTTATAATAAGATTTGACTGAAAATACACTGTTCTTCATTTAAAGAGAAAAATTAATACTATATTTATCTGATGAAGAAAAATGGCATAGAAATGGATTTTTTTTTTGTTTATCTACAGTAAAAGATGAAAGGTTAAGATAAAAATTAGCAAAAGTGAATAATAATGTTAGAAGTTATTTAAACAATTTAAACACAAATAATCTTACAAACATTGCAACAACCTTTCAGGATTTGGCATATCAAATATTAAAATTTAAGTATATATTTATTTTAATTTTTTATAAATATTTTAATTTGAATTTATGAATTTTTCAAGATCTCAAAACAAAACAAAATTTTATTGTATTGCAGTACTAATACTTTGTGATATATGTATTATTGTGTAGTATATTAGAACAATATTTTGTTATTGCTTACTGTAAAACTAAACAGCCCCACCTAACTTTTATTTTCTTGATAAGAATGAAATGAAAAAAAAAAAAAAAAAAAGTATTACTCATCACATGGAAATACATGAAAGTATTAGAATTTCTCAGAATATTTTGGTTGGTAGATTTCCTTTTTGAAATTCTTTTATAAGTCAGGTAAATTAAAGGCATTTAATCTAACATTCCCTTCACAATTCTACCAAATAATTGAAAATTCCAGGTGATAGTATTTGTCTATACCTTTCTCTCAATTATAACATATTTTCTCATAAAATTTAAGATATTATTATGGTTGTCTATCATGACATTTGTTATTAAAAGATATCATATAAAATGAATTTTTATTATCAAAAATTGATTTTGATTCAAATGAGAAAACGTTGCAACTTTTGATTTGCAAATTGTAATTTTACCCCCCCCCCGCCAAAAAAAATCTTATTTTGATTCAAAATGAATTATTTTTATGATATCTTTATGGTTACCTATCATGACATTTTGTTATTAAAAGACCTACTCATTGTGCAAATAAAGTCACTAACTGAAGGTCTAAAATTTATTTCCGGTTTAAGATTTCACTATTTCGCTTGTGTAGTCACAGCTTAAGAAATTCAGAAAGGCAGAACAGTAAGATATAATGGTTCATTGATTATTAAGAATAAAATACTCTAAGACATTGAACTGTGTTTTGCACTTAGAAACAAAAAAAGTGTAGCATGTATTATACATAAAGATAACAAGAAACTGAAAAATCCAATAGAAAGTTTGTGGTTTATTAAACAGGAAAATATATTATAAAGAAATTACAGAACTTTTCAAGCAGAAAATATACACAAGCATAAGATGAAAATCAATATCAAAATAATAAGTAAATTATATTAGTTATTTTGAAATAATCATCTTTAATCTTTTTTTTTTGGGGGGGGGGGTCGTTCTTGTTGACACCCCATTGATTTGTAGCTAGTGAACTCAATTCTCACTGTGAGCACCTGTTGCCATATAAGGTCAAGTTTAATAAATATATGTAAATACATATAGATGAAAGCAATCCATTTTTTTTTAAAAATCCAAATCCAAATTCAAAGATGGAGTATCATGGGAAAAGGAAGTACACAAAATGGTCCTTAAAACCCTGCATGCATGCATACACTCTTATTTGCCGCAGATTATCCAGCAGACAATCGCACAAAAGGCCCAAAGGCACCCGCCAGTTTCTGGTGCAGACGTCTCTTGTAATTTTCACCAGAGCCCCTTTGGCTGGGTTGTGGCCCTAATACCACTGGGTACCAGGCATATTCTGCCTTGGGTGGCCATACCAAGGGATATGCATGTGGGGGAAGAAGGTTTTGCTTTCGATGAAGGCAAAACAGTAAGATATAATAGTTCCGTCTTAAGTATTGAGTGAGAGGATCAATGACTAAAAAAGCCTTTTATTGTAAAAACAAGATTCTTTGATTTCATTCACTCTTTTGTCTCAAAGACAAATTAATTCTTCAAGCATATAGATTGTATGATAGACACATACACACATAATTAAAATATTTAAAAATATTTTTTTTGTTTATTCAATTGCTTACATCAACTTTGGCATTTTCTCTTAACAGTTGGCTTCGTCTTCTGATATATAAAGTTCCTGGAAAATAAAAGAAAAAAAATTAAAGAATTAGCAAAAAGTCAAAATAATTTTGTAATGCTTAAATCTAAAACAAGTTATCCCTTAAAAAATCCAAATGTAATCTTGTATTATTTGTCTCTCTATGAAGACAGATTTAACACAAAGTCTGGTTTAATTTGGTTTAGCTAACTTTATGGATATAAATTAAGGGCTTAGTTTAACATTATGTTTATATTGTAAACCTAGAACCTAATTACAAACTTTAAGTTGGTTGGATTTCATGGCATGTCAATCCTTGTTGGGTTATTTTATGCCGAAGATGTTTTGTTTTATTCATTCTTAATGGTATTCAAATTTTTTTCAAACTCATTTTTTAAACACATTTTTTTTCTATTTAACCCATAAATGGAACCCTAACAGATACTACCACTCCAGATCAGAGTGGACCTGGGAGTAATGGTGATGAAGGGGTACTCTACACTCATTGGAACTTCATTAGATTCAGTTTGATGTCATACCTAGGAGACATTCTTTTTTAAACTTATTTTTTCTATTTAACCCATAGATGAAACTCTAACAGGTAATACCACTCCGGGTCAGAGTGAACCTGGGAGTAATGGTAATGAAGGGGGTACTCTGCACACTCCAGAGCTCCAGAATTGGAACTTTATCACTAGATTAGATGCAGTTTAACAACATACTCTTTTTTCTTTTCTTTCTTAGACACATTTTTAGAACTCATTTTTTTGTCTATTTAACCCATAAATGGGACCCTAACAGGTAATACCACTCCAGAGCAGAGTGGACCTGGGAGTAATGGTGATGAATGGATACTCCTCACTCCCCATAGCTCCAAAATTGGAATTTCACCAGTAGATGCGATTTAATGTCATACCAAGGATACTAACACCCTCAACCACTGCTTTCTAGCACATATATGATAAAAAGGGTTGGGGGTTTGCCATAAGGTTAATACAGCGGGACAATCATATAGGTTCTGGGGATTGATGTGACCAGCCAATTGATCAGAGGGGGCCTCCTTGATCGCTCATCTAGCCTAAGTAATGGCAAAAGTGGAGTGTTGCATGTCATGGACTCCTCAGCAACTAGGATTTTATCGTTAAGCATCAGGAGTCACCACCCACAGCCAACAAGTGGCCTCATTGAGTGGATTTTACCCCGCTACAGAGGTGGTTGGTGTAGTCTACAGCCCCAGCTGACAGGACTGGGTTTAATTTGGTTCAGCTAACTTTATGGATATAAATTAAGGTCTTAGTTCCACATTATACTTACTAGCAAAATAAAAAAACGCCCTCTGGGCGATAAAATAAATATTGCCTGAGGGGATGGGAGTTGAAAATTTAATATCAGAGAGTTTGTATCATAAGTAAGTAAAATCATCAAATTTATTAAAGGAGTAAAAAATAAAATAAATTTATTAAAGGAGTAAAAAATAAAAAAATTTGAAATGTAAACTTAGTTCTGATAACTTTAAATATATATTAAAATAAAAAACTATATATAGATAGATAATAATACATATGGTATTATTAAAATTTGTTTAAAAAACCAATGAGGACTGTCTAACATTGCATGCTCAAATTTTGAGTATTTATTCTACGTTATGACCTTTTAGGTAGTGTGACATAAGCAGTGACGTAGTTTTTGTTACAGACAAAAACCGGGAGGGAATCTCCATTATTAATAGAAGATATTGTAAAGCTAGAACTTAATTACAAACTTTAAAATATTTAATTTAAATGTACTAAAAACTCTAAATTCCCATCAGTAAAAACAAAAAACATTAATGACCTTAGCTTTAGTTAAGTTAAGAGGATAGGAAAACAAAAAACGATATTTGGTGAATTATAGTAAATTAAAAAAGTAAAGTATACAGAGTGGCCTAACAGTGAGGGAGTCTATGCCCTTTTCACTAGTACTAGACCAGAGAGATTGTTTTTTGCTGAGGTGGGGCACCACACCTACCATCAGCTTCAAATGCTTTACTGCTCAGATCACCCAACCTGTACTATTCATTTGATAGATTGGCAAGAATTAGTATCAAACCTGGAACCTTGTGATTCCTAAGCAAATGCTCTACCGACTGAGCTAAACTTGTCCCATTGTGAATTATAGTAGTATTTTATTATAAATATATATTTTATCACTGTTCATATTTCTTCATAGGAGTTGCATTGGTCATCAATACATATGTCTGCGTGATTGACTCCATTTTGAAGGTGCTGTGTAAATAGATTATTAATGAATTAGTTGTAAAAAAATTTTGAACCAATATTTTGATTTCTTTATTCATATATAAGTAATATATAAGTCTAATCTAGTCTACTCATTCCACTTTCTTTTTTTTTTTTTAAATATGTTATGCATATATTTATTAAGATTTTTTCATCCTGAGTCATCTTTAAACCTTTGCTACATAATGAAATTTGAAAAATCAAACCTTACAATCTTTTATCTTTAAAAAACTTAGCATATTTAGAGATGAACAAATGATTGATAAAAGATTACAGACTGAAATTTGATTTATTTAAAAAAGAGAGGGCATTTCATAGTTATATATATATATATATATATATATATATATATATAATGTTTGAATGAGTGTGTGTGTGTATATATATATATATATATATATATATATATATTTGTTTGAATGAGTGTGTGTTATATATATATATATATATATATATATATAGCCATCGGAATTTCAGTCGCAGAGTAGAGGAAAATGTGAATATAACAACACAAAATTGAATATAGTCATTTGTGTTGTTATAACCACATTTTTCTCTACTTTCAACCATATATATATATATATATATATATATATATATATATACACACACACACACACACATTCAAACAAATCTTATTATAATGGAGATTATAACACTACCAACATCACAATTCCTTTAGTTATTTATGTTACATTCTCAATGTTTATTAAATAATCATTATTTAATCATAATTAGTATTTTTTTCATTAACAATGTCTCTATTAAAGTCTGAGAGATTTTATTCAAAGCAATGCATTAATGTGTACTATTGAATATGAATCATTTTTCAACAGATCTTATTTGATCCAGATAGGATCATGACAGGTACTACCACTCCAGGTTAAAGTGGACCTGGAGTAATGGAATTAAGGAATATTCCACATTCCCTAAATCTCTAGAATTGAGGCCTCACTATCAGATTTAGTTTAATGTCCTACCTAGGACCCACCCTTTTTTTGGGGGGAGTGGGCATCTTACCCCCGCCAACCGAGCAAAAAAGAATAAAAACTAGGGAAATTCAAATGCGAGTGAATGTGTACTGTGATTACACCTTAATTTATCAACTGTCTGTAACCAAAACTATGTCACTGCTTTTGTCACAAAATCCAATACCACCATACTCTTGCCCATTTTTTTTCAGTGATAAGAAGTTAACTAAAATGTTTACAAATAAATGAATACCCACGATTTTGTGTAAAATATTCCAAATAATTATCTAATTAATTATCTTATATATATATATATATATATATATATATATATATATATATATATATATATATATACACACACACACATATTCAATAATAATTAATAATTAATAGATGCAAGCATTATTTTAATTTGAGGAGGACAGAACTAAGTTTCCATTTAAATTATTTTATTTTTTACTCCTTTAATAAATTTGATGATTCTGCTTATGATACAAACCTTCTGACATTTAATTTTTAACTCCCACCCCAATCAGGCAATATCTTTCAAAATTAAATTTTTACACCGCCCGGAGTGCGTTTATTTTTGCTAGTAATAATCCTGAAATATCTTTTTAGTTTCCATTGAAAGTTTCATGAGTTTGACTTGTAACCTAATGGACCTGATATAGATGATAATTGTAAAAGCAGTACAATGTTATTCTATCAATATCACTGATAATCTAACAGCAATGTTTACAAATTGTTTTGTTTCCTTCTATTATATCAAACAAAACCATTTTTATGAGCAGAGATAATGTTGGTAGTAAAGGTTGAAATATGATGTAATAAAGATATTAAAAAAAATGAATCTCAAGTAAAACAAATATATACTAATTGCAAATTACTTCAAAACTATTTGAAACCAGTTTAGACTGTTGTCTGGACTATTGATCACATTCTTTTTCTTTTTGTACTTCCCACAACAATTCTGATAATTCATTCTCTAGCTCTCTCCTCTTCCTCTTCCCTCCTTCAACAGATTGTACATTGCACGAATAACAAATATAAAAATGAATGAGATCAATGTTATGAACAATGACTGGAATGATAATCACTTATTTCAAGATCATAATGTATTTTTTCTTTTTAAACCAGATTTATAAAAAATAATATAAATCATTGCTTTAAAGGAAATTTTTCTATAATAAAATTACAATGATACCTTGACTTACGAGTTCAATTTATTCCACTCATGACTCTTCATATATCAAATCAATTTTTTGTATTAAAATAAACTGAAATGCCATTAACCCATTTCAACAAGCTCATTTTTTTGTTACATATTTTTGAATAAGAAAAATAGAATTGTATTGTATAAAAACATAATAAAATAGAATGGAATAAATTTATTTGCTGTTATATGTTTTAATGTTTTGTTTTTTTTGTAAATAATATTTTTCTTTAGCGTAATAAATTTGGAAACTTAAATGTTTTGAGTGAACTTATTAACATAAGCGTATCTGAAGCTCGCTCGTACCTCAAATTTTAGCTCTCAACACAAAACAAAGAATCGGTTGAGTGACAACTCGTAACTTGGAAAACTCTTAAGTTGGCATAAGTCATGGTACCATTTTCAAGATACTTCTATTCCAATTTCATGCTTATTTTTGGTTAAGATCAAATAAGAAGATTTTCCTATGTTGCAGATTAACTATTGTTTCAATTCTTTTGGTGCAAAAAGAAGTTCAAAAAGACAAGGAATTGAGAAACAAAGGATATTCCAGACAGAAGTCTGGATCGAATAAAGAGGAAAAGTGATTAAGATCGAGGCTTACTGCTGACCGGGTCAAACGAACTGTCCAGAAAAACAACAATAGCAAGATGACAAAGGACTTCCTATTGACTGGTGACAAATCTAGGATTGCAGATCACGCAGTACAGTTCCGGTGTAATTTGAATAGACCAGAGCATGCTGGGTAAAAATTGAAAAAGTGACGGTTAGACCGGGGAGTTCAGCAGTTGAGATTTGGTAGCCACTAACTTCAGTCACTCCCGTCAACTCTCCGAAGAAGAGACCTGTTATAACTACGGTTCATTTCACCACTCGTCCAAGCCGGCGTTATCACGTATCACACCTCCTTTCATCCAAGCCGACCAAGGAAAGAAATAAAGTCCAGCTTTCTTTTGTATACCTGCGTTGGTTTTTAATCCAGTGTACTACACACCAGCGCTGTCAATTGATACAGTATATAACACCTACATTTGGTTTGGTTTCTTTATTTAATGGCACATCAGTTTTCATGGGTTATCTAATGCCAAATCCATCCTTTAGAAGAATAGTAGTGGTACAATTTAATCCATTGCTGGGGTATGGGGTGGGAGTTCATACTTTTCCAAAGAATATTAGTCTGAACGTTAATGCAATAACATGATTGGCGTTTGAGTTCACTTACTACAATCTCTCACACTTCAGCACATAAGTTACTACACCACGGGGGGGGGGGGGGGTCTCTGCCCCCTTTCCAACGTTTCACGGGACACCCCCTTTCCGATGTTTAATTTTGTTTTTCATTCAATAACTATCAACAATATGTTCAGTAACATAAACAACTGGTGATATTTGATTGATTTTTTTATAGAATCATAAAGTTACATGACTCTAAGATCAAAACTCCAACATTTATATTTCTTATGATTTTGCTTACATAATTTCAAATTGAAAAATTTGTTGGTTCATAAATGAAAAGATCATAAATTCCACAAAAGAAAGAAATATTCTTTTCTATTTTATTATATCATTGAATAACTTCTTTTTTTTTTTCATGACAACTTTCAAAGGGAAACGATCAATTATTGGCTAAAGTAAGTTTAAAGACTTTTCTCCTAACATGTTTCATCCTTTGATAAAAGGAAATCAATTTTCACATTATTTCTCTGAATTTTTGAGATGAGGCTCGATAATTTGTATTATTTGAACTATTCAGACTATTGTCCTCATCTATATTATTATTGGACACATGGCATAGTGGATATAGGCGTTGAGTTAAGACAGTTCTAAGTGACAGTTATCTCTAGGCTGCAGGTTCAATCCTAGTCAAAGGCGACAATAACATAGAATAATCAACATATCTTAACACTTGTACCCAGTCATGGTTAACGCAATGAGAACAGTCTACCCCCTGTGGATTGAATAAAGGGTTGGGTCTGAAGTTCCATAAACTCTCCCGATTATGACAAGAAGGTTCCCGAGTTCGAGGAGGGGATTCCCAAGTTTGAGAAGGTTCCAAGTCCAACAAGAAATACCTGAAGAAGGCCAAAGGACACATTGGCTGAAATGTGGTGCAGATGAGGAAAATAATCCAATAATCCAAATTATCAAGTCTCTTCTCAAAATTAAGAGAATTTAATTTGGTTTGTCTTTTTTAAAATGATTCTCCTCTATTGTTGATAGATCATTCCCAGCATTTGTTTCTGGAAATTATTTTGAGGTCTAATATACAGGACTAGTATTTTATTCTATCATCTGAATTCAACGCCTTTCAGAGTAGATTTCAGCTTTAGGAACAAAAAGTCCGCAGGATTACAATCTGGAGAATAGGACACCTGAGGGATGAGCTAGCTTGCCAAACATTTATGGATAAGGTGTGATATATGAGCAGGTGCATTATCATGGTGCAGCATCTAACTTTTTGTTTGTTCATTAGGGTAAATTGATTTTTCACTTTTTTTTTTTTATTAAAAAAAAAACAGTGAAAGTTGTGTGTTTGGTATAATAAATACCTATACTAAAAACTAGATCTCTTACTTGCAAGGAAATAGCATCAAAGATCATCTACTAAAATGGACCAAAAAATCCTCATTTTTGCAACATTCAGCTTAGAAAATTTAACAATTACAATATTCAAAACAGAAATGGTTACATTTTAAATGAAGCAAATGAAAAATTGAAAATATGCCATGATCACTACAACATCTCTGATCTGCTGCTTTTTACCTAATAATTAAGCTGTAAAGTGATAAATTTTAAAAGATTGAAGGTAAAGTATTGAAGAAAAATATTTTGTGTGGTAAGTCTTTATGTTAATTTGCAACTTTCACCATCTGTTACAGTTCCAAAATCAACCTACCCTGTTGTCCATGCCACTTCCTTCATACTGAGTTTTTCAAAAGACTTTTAAATAAAAGTTTTATTTACCATCTAAAAAACTCATGATGAGCTTCAAGATCTTCAACTTGGAAACTATGCACACACACACACACATTTGTTATTCTGGCTAGCTCTAATACAAACACACCCAATGTGGCATGATGCAGTCTTTGGGTGGGCAGGGGCTGTATATGCAAAGGTCAAAGGTGCTGTCACGTAATGGTTACTGTCATAGGAATATGGACCGGAAACAGGGGGTCAAATCCCTGGATGAGACTGATTGTATTTCACATAGCACTAATACCTTGGGAAAGGTATGCATCCAACTATTCTCCTTCCAGCTATGTGCAAATAGCAGGATAGACTGGTACCATAATTTGGTATAGCAACCAGTGTAGCTCTGAATTCAAATCTGTTAAACTCCGCTTAAGAAATTGACTTGTGTCACATCTGCTCATATGGAGAGTTGGTAAATACATACAAAAGGTTCAAGTCACTATGAAATGACATTTCAGTTTGTAAGTAGAATAGAGTGATCTGCCCCTGTTTCTAAGCTGAACAGGGTGATCTGCCCTTGGTTAGATAGTATAAATAGAACAATGGAAGTGGCCATTTGCTATTCTACTAGTGATTTGAACACACAGACCACATTTTTGTACTTTATACAGTTGAGAATACACTAAAATGTTTCATTGGCACCATTTTTGCAAGTTCTGGTTCTTTTTTAGCCACACTTGTATATTAAAATGTGAAACTAGGTCAGAAAATAAAATTAACTGATTCTTTTAAACTGTTTTTCTTTCACACATTTCAAGTTAAAAAGACGTCATATGATTGTGGATAATCCTCATAAATACTGATTTTGCAGTCACCATTAAGAAAAACATATAAACAGGTTTCATTTTTTTTTCTCTCAATTTTTAAATTAAAATCAAAATAAAATTTCAAATTATTTACAAGATTTACATTTCCTTCATTCTTTGATCTGTAGAAATATTTAACATTGATTCTTCTAAGCTTCTAACTGACAGTTTTAGAAATCTTGAAAAACAGTTTTTGCTTAAATTAATTACAGAATTATAATTGCTGCATACAGTAAAAGGAGAGGAGAAAATCTTAGAATAAATACTTGAAAGAAATATGAATTATTGAGAAATGAAAAGTTTTTTCTATGAAGAAATATTCTAAAAAAAATAAATAAATAAAATAAAGTTGTGGTGTCAACCGAACAGTGAGGGAGTCTATCTCCTTTTCACTAGCACTAAATCAGGGAGTTTTTTGTTTTTTTTAGATGGAGTGCCACACTTACCATCAGCTACCCACTTTATACTGCACTTAATCTGTGCTACTCATACATCAAGTTGGTATGGACTGGTATCAAACTGGAACCTTACGTTTCCTAGTGGGTGCTCTACTGACTGAACTAATTATTCTAAGTAAAAAATTAAAATATTCAAACAAAATAATTTTTTAAAAAACGTTTCCCTTATGCCACATCCATAATCAAATGGTTTCCACTAACTTTCAAAAAATACAAATTAATCAGAAATCAAATGAAAATGTTTGATGTCAACAATCAACTTGATATCTTCATATTTTATGAAAGCAAGAAGAAAATAAATAGAATTTAATTAATTAGATATCAACTCAGCTTAGTCAGTAGATTATCTACAGGAATCGCAAGGTCCCATTTAATAATCGGTCTTTGCCAATTCAGCGCATGAGTAGCATAGCTTGGGTAATCAGTGCGGTAAAAGCATCTGGGAGCTGACGGTAAGTGTGGCGCTTCAACACAGCAAAGAAAACAATCTCTTGGTCTAGTGCAAATGAAAGAGGATAGACTTCCTCACTGTTCAGCTAATACCAGCAATAGGCATTACACAACTTGATTTTTTACTATGATATTTTTGAAAATTAACATAAATCGAGAATTTTAGCAGATTTCTACATTTTCAATATGTCTATGCAAAATAAAAAAAGTAAATTTAAAAAATACATCTTAAACAGATGATTGTTTTTTTTTTTTTAGATGAATTGATAATACTTATCAATCATTTACTGGAATATAAAAGACTTTCTTTTTTTCCAATCCTTAAAATCAGCAGCAGCTGAGCAGACATAAGTAACTGTAAAATAATATGCTTAAAAATATCTAATGATTATATTTTTATTATAATAGAAATTGTGTGTTTGTATGTCTGAAACTATAATATTACTCAATTCACAATTCCTTAGTTATTTACATCATGTTCTCCATGATTTATTTTTTTTATTAAATTAATAAAATTGTTTTAAAATTATCAATACTGTTGGTCTTATCTACAGGTATTTGCCTCATATCCCACTTGTATGGGCTGGGCACAAGGCCTCGTTTTAACGTGGGCCCACCCACAAGCCGAAGCTCATGGGTCGGAAAGAAAAAAATTGCATTGATCCGTTCGGCATTCCCTTCAGGCACTGGGCAATAAACCCAGCCCTGCCCCTTTAAGTCAAGGGGGTAGGTATTGCCTGGGGGGACAGCCCCCTGGGATCGATGCTATTAACTTATAAAGATCCAGGGCCAAAGCCACTGAGCCCACCCCGTTGGGCGGTCTACATTGTATTTACCTCGTACCCACTTTGTACGGGTTAGGCCAAGGCCCTATTAACGTGGGACCACCACAAACCGAAGCTCATGGTGGCAGGTGAAAATTGTGTCGATCCGTCGGCATTCCCCTCAAGGGGGCACCTCAGGCACTGGGCAATAACCCAGCCCTGCCCCTTTAAATCGAGGGGCAGGTATTGCCTGGGGGATGGCCCTGGATCGACACGTTAATTATAGCAATCCCCACCCATTGGGCGGGGCTGCATACTAATAAAATGCAATTGTATTTATATATACAACAAAATTGCGGTTAACAGTATGAACGGAAAGGCTAATTTTGCATATTGTTATTAAAAAATATGATTTTAATAAATATATGCTTAGTATTATTGATTTCTAATTGTTTGGTTTTATCTTAATGAATATGAGCAAAAATCTCAAGGATAAATCTTAAAAGAAATCTATTAACATAAAAAAATAACTGTATTTTTTACTTCCTATTTTAACTAAATAGTTAAATTAGGAAAATTTAGAAATGAAAGATGGGAGTGATGAAGAGTAAATTTCAGTTGTTCTATTTTTCAATTATACCCCACTCTGTTTCAAATCTTTTTATCTGCATTCTTATTTAGTTTTCATTAGCCTTTCTAAATTTAATATGATATTTAATACATTAAAACTTAAATACTTGCAACCCGGTGAGGGTGCATATATTTGCTAGTTTCTATAAATTATTTGTCACTTAGCATATATAGCAATATAATCCTAATGAATGAGGTACTACTACAAACAGTTTCACTTATTACTCATCAGGGCAAGAATCTGACCAGATTCTTGCCTTGATGACTAATAAGCAAACTGTTAACTGGTAGTACATTAGGATTAATATTACTATTTTTCTCTACTTAGGTATTGAGCACTCTTTATATTTTAGCTGAGACAAACCTAGTGGTATATATAGACATATTTTTTTGCCAAGTGATATCATGTTATTTCTATTATTTTGGTTGGTGCAATTCTCTTGGTCTTTTCTTTTTCAAAATTTTTCCCCAAGCAATTATTTTAGTATATTATTACTTTGTAATTATTTTACCTGGTTTTCTTTACGCAAGGTTCTAATAGATATTAGTATAGTATATAAAACCCTCTTTATGAACAGGAGTGACAGAAGGGCAACTTCTTAAACATTTTTAACAGGTTTAAGTTCAGATTTTCTTCTCTAGACCGGTTGCATACAAGGATTTAAGACTCTGCCCTACTATTTACCATGCTTGGAGAGAGAATAGTTGGATGCATACTATATTTAATTTGATTCCACAGCCAGATACTACATACTGATCCTAGGCAAGGGCACAGATCTACACTGATCCTAGTGGAAGTTATGACAGATAGATAAAGAAAGAAAGTAAGTAAGAAAAAAGAAGTCACATGTTCATTATATAGATAGATAAATAACAAGTATATTAGGGGAAAGTCTCTCATACATCTGAATTGCTTTAGGAAGGGGAAGGAGGGTGGTGATATGCTATTTTGGCATTATATATTCTTCATCTCCATACACAGCTTTCTTTGAATAGTCAGCTCAAAAGCAGTTTGGTCAAAGTCATGTGAATGAAGAGAAGACAGGAGAGAGAAATTTAATCTTAATGCCAAGAAGTAGTATCATCTCTAGCAATTTCATCATCTGTTTTATGAACTAGAGAGATGAGGGGAAAATAAAAAGGGTAATTTATCTACCGCTACAAGAGGATGAAATGGGACACAAGTCAAATTCAACAGGTGACCCACACTCAAAGAAAAAGTGTACAGTTTTCTTAGCATAAACAAGAGACACAGTTAAAAAAAAAAAATAAAAAAAATAAATTATACACACACACACATACAACGAATGAGAGTCAAAAATTATCTGCACTTTTTCCATAACATCTTTATCATTGACACTTTCTGCATTCTGTGCAAGTGCCCTTATCATGCCCACTGTTCTGGTCATGTGATTGAGTTTGGCCCTGATCATGTCATTTTGCTTGCTGTCTTTACAGTATAAACATGGCTACTCCACTAGCAGTATGCACCAAAGAAGTGACCAGAAGTCAGGAGTATCAAGAGCTGAAATTCATCAGAGGCTTTTAGCACAATACAGGGACAGTATACTACTGTTTAGAAGTGTGTATGAGTGGATAGAGAAGCTTTAAGTTTTCTTCTTCTGGGTTGCTTGCTTCCTTCCTTCTGCTGGCTGGGTTGTCTGCTGGGAAGCTTCCCTCCTTCTGCTGGGCTGGGTTGTCTGTGCTCATTTCGTTATGGTAATAACGTTAGTAATGATTAAGCAAGACTTTATTGTTTTACCAGGTTAGCTCAGTCGGTAAAGCGTTCAGCTAGAAACCAAAAGGTTCCTAGTTCGATACTGGCCTTGCCAAATTAGCGTATGAGTAGCACAGGGATCTGTCCGGTAAAGTAAGGGAGCTGATGGTAGATGTGGCGCTCCACTTCAGAT
This sequence comes from Doryteuthis pealeii, assembly GCA_023376005.1. NCBI lineage: Eukaryota > Metazoa > Mollusca > Cephalopoda > Myopsida > Loliginidae > Doryteuthis > Doryteuthis pealeii. The sequence continues at coordinate 132,495,250 of CM042142.1, read as the reverse complement.
GCAAATACAATCTCCTTGGTCTAGCGCTATTGAAAAGGGGATAGACTCTCTCACTGATTGGCTGATACCGACTTTAGGCCACCCAATGACTTTACCTTACTTACTTATTGTTTTACAAGACGCCTTTATTCTTTATTAAAAACCCAAAGCTCAAAAGTGTTTTCAACCGCGTGTTGAAAGTTGGCATCTTGGGAGCAACGAATCTCACGTCTGCTCCTTTCTACTAACAAACCCTAATTTCCGTTCTCATGTTTTCCAGTGGCGGGGGGGGGGGGTGTTGTTAACTAAAGGTCCACTACTAATAATATATACCCCTTTCAACAATTTTAATTTCAAAATCTAAATACCTTACAGACATAATTTGTATGCTACCCACAAATTATGTAACACTTTCACCCCTGAGGAGAAGATTGAGCAAGCTCGAGAGATGGTAATGTCAAACGGATAATCTTTGACTCTCCCTCATATATATATATCACTATATTACTCTTAGGGCCGGTTTAGCTCAGTTGGTAGAGTGTTCGGCTAGGAATCCAAGGTTTCTGGTTCGATACTGGCTCTCGCCACCTCAGCAATATGAGTAGCACAGGGATCTGTGCGGTAAAGTGAAGAGCTGATGGTAGGTGTAGCGCCACACTTCAGACGCTAAAATAATTCCTTGGTCTAGCGCTATTGAAGGGGATAGACTTCCTCGCTGATTAGCTGATATCGACATTAGGCCGCCCTGAGACTTTACTTACTTACTCTTCTACAAAAAGTACTAAAAATCAATTTGTTCAGTTAAATGATCCGATATTTGTCATTACTGATATTTTAAGAAATTCAATATATGGTAAATATAATTTATTAAATATACCAGAGATAATTCTTTGGATTAACCTGTCCATCAGAGAATTTTCATCTGCATTTATAAATATGGCTCAGCAATAAAGTGTGGGAATATATATATATATTTATATATATATATATATATATATATATATATACATCTATATCTTAAGTTTGTTTCAAGTGCTAATTTTCTAAAATTACAAACATTCATCAACTAGAAAAGATAGGAAAAAAAATAATCTCTAACAGGAAGTTGTAAAGGACAATGGTGGTGATAACACAATGATAAATTTTTTTTCAGAATCTATGAATTGAAGATCAAAGTAGTTTCTATAAAATAAAAATGATTATAATATAAAACTTAGATTTAGATTTCAATAAAACACACCTTGAAATGATTGGTAAGTAAAGAATTTTTTAACTAGGTTACAGAAATGATCATAAGATGTTTCATAAAAAGACCGAGAATAATGCTTGAAATTTGATATTTCTTGAGTAAGAAGAATAGTATTTTTGACTCCTTATTCATTTAGTAAAAATGCCCATACTACAATAAAAGTGATAGTTGTGACCTTTCCCCAAATATATTCACTTTTTTTTTAATAAGCTATTCTAGTTGTTGAAGACTTTAATAAAACGTGAAAACTGGTTGGTTGGTTAGTTGGATATTCTTTTACGCTGAAGATATTTCGTTGTTGGGTATTTCAATTTTTTTGAAAACTTTTTTTTTCTATTTAACCCATAGACGGGACCCTAACAGGTCTACAACTCTGGGTCAGAGTAATAATGATGAAAGGGTACCCCAACTCACTGGAGCTCCAAAAATTGGAACTTCACCTTAGATGCAGTTTAACGTCATACCCAGGATACGAAGACCCTCAGCCCTGCCCTCTAGCACATATACGATAAAAAGCATGAGAATGATTGGACACAAGATCAGTTTTCAGCAGAGTTTAACAGGTTCAAATTCAGAGTTTTCCTTCCTAAATCAGTTGCTATACAAATACTACAGATTTGTCACATTTTTTCCTTCTCCTAGACTGGTTGATTTATCAAAGCTAAAAAAAAAACCCAGTCTGTCCTACTAGTAGCTGGAGGGAGAGAAGGATTCATGCCTTTTACAGGGCTTTAGTATGAAGTGAAACTGTTGTAACCAAGTATCAGTTTACAGAGAGAAGATAGGAAGAAATACAAGTATTAAGGATAAGGAGACAGATTTACTAAGCAAACATACAAGGTGAACAGAGTAATTTCATTGTTTCTCTTTCCAAGGTTTCATTCAGACATTGTTTATAGAGAAAAAGATTATTAACATTTTCATTATTTAGGTACTATATGGCAGAAACAAACACCTTCATCCAGGATTTGAACTCTGGTTAGGGATTCCATTTCTTCAATGATAACCATTACACTAAGCACACCTCGTTTAAAGATTCTTGTATTCAACAATCTACCCAATGGATTAATAAAGCATTAAGTTCAAAAGGTTCCATGAAGGCTTCCAAGTTTGACAAGAAAGTTCTCGACTTTTGAAAGTTTTGTCTAGTCAACAATATTCTACATTCAATCTCTGAGTATTTTATTTCTGGAAACAGAATTTCATATTGACAAAAAAAAGGGAACGTTGTTAGATAAGTGGTAAATGAGGATGTTTTTCTAGTCAAATAAAAGACTATTTTCTGCTTTGTTGTTTGTAACAATGAGCAAAAACATCCAGTTAATAATCAATGGAAAGTCTCAATTCTGGGTTAGAGCCAAAATAACATCCAAAAATCACATTATTGCAAGATAAAGTCCATTTATTAGATGTAAATCCAATAAATAAATATCATCATAAAAATTACTACTGCTCACTTTGCTGGCCTCATAAATTGCTCGTTCTCACTGTCCGAGTTCAGTAAAACAGATTGAAATTCACTATATTAATAATGACATTTCTATAGCACGAATAAAGTTTCAGCGAACTATAATTGGTAGAATATATTATAATATAATTTTACTCGTACTTTTCTTACGTGTCTAGACAGATTACAATCAAAGGCAATTATAAATATTGTTCAAATAAGATTACTCCCTAGTGCTTTAATATGAAGGATGAAACTTATACAGTTATATTATACCCTACACACAAACTATCTTATTATACTGGAGATTATGTGTCTGTAGTCTGTAACTGAAACTACATCACCACAAACATCAACGATTCCCATAGTTATTTACATATATTTTAAGGTTATTAAAATAGTCATTATTTAAACTTAATTAGCATCTATTTATTAACGATAGCTCTATAAAGTCTAGCTGAGCTAGATTTTACTTCAAAACAGCTCAATGCATTTAAAATCCAAATATTGTGTTATAAAATAAAGATATAAATAATAATAATAATAATAATAATAATAATATCTTTCAGCTAGTATATTAGGTCTGAGACTGTCCAGCTGTCCTTACATATTCATTTTAAATTCACTGAATATTTAATGTCATTCCACAGATTATCCAACCTTGCCTTATGATGGGAATTATTTAACATAATGATTTTAAAACTGGGTTTAATAAATAATTATTTGCTGTTATTGATTTCTAAATATTACATGTTATTCTCAAACATATTAAAGCAATCTTAATATATAATCTTATATAGAAATCAATTAAAAATAACATAAAAAATAAGTGTAATATTTTTATATTCATTCTTATTTAGTTTTGTTAGACTTTCTAATTTAAATATGAAATTTGTATTACATAAAAATTTAAATACTTCGCCCAGAGGGCACACATTTTTGCTAGTATATAATATAAGTTGAATAATAAGAGTGAACAATAGTAAATGTGAGGATTTTATTGAATATTTGAAAAAAATACAAAAATATTAGTCAACTCTTTTTCAATTGATAATCTATAGTATGAGCAGATATTTAAAATAATATATACAGACATGCACTTAATCTTCAACGACAAATAAATATCAACTGTTGATGTTAGTTTTTTGTTTAACAAGTGATACATACAACAAGAATATACAAATGCAAGAAATACATCAATAATATTTTTTGAAAAAAAAAAAAAAAAAAAAAAAAAAAAAAGGTGATATTTAATGGTATATATATATATATATATATATATTTATATATGGCCGGTTAGCTTCAGTCCCCCCCCCCAGTAAGAAGCGTTTCGGCTAAAATCACAAAGGTTCTGTTCAATAACAGTCCACGCCAACTCAGCATTATGAGTAGCACATGATCTGTGCGGTAGTAAAGCGAGCTGATGGTAGGTGTGGTGCTCCACCTCAAGATGCAAAAACAATCTCCTTGGTTGCGCTAGGGAAAGAGGATAGACTCCCTCGCTGACACCGACATTAGGTTGCCCGACGACTTTTTAACATAATATATATATATATATATATTATAATAAATAAATAAAGCCGCAAACAAATACTAATACCAAATAGCCGGATATATATACATATAATAATAACCACACACATATATATATTAACTTTTGTCATTAATTGGTTTATTTTCAATAGTTCATCCGAACACATACATATCAATATATATATGTATATATGAGAAATACCAATATTAAATACATTTAATACAAACTAATAGTGGATAATTGGTTTCTTGTTGAAAATCATAATACCACCATCTGTTCTGTATATGACTCTATGCAATCTACATTTTTAAGATTTTGGAAGCATTAGATTTATTAGAGAAAAAAAATTGTAACCACCAAGGTTTATAGTATATATTCCATGAAAATTTCTGTAAAACTAAATTCAGTTTAAAAATACATCATTTTTTTTATTCATTTATTTTTTAGTTGGGGTGAGTGGTTTTGTTTGTTTTGTTTTGTTTTTACTGTAGCTCTATATATTATATGTAAAGTTTTTTTTTTTCTCTCCATAAAAACTCTTTATTTTTTACTTGCATTTATCTCTAAAACGGTTTTAATCTATATTCTTGAAAATTCTTTGGGGGAAAAAAAAACATGTATAAAATCAAGTTATTTTAAGACAATTATACGAGAACTAAAAACATACATTTTTTTTTTCTTCTTATAATGAAGTTCTATAACTGATCCCAAAAAAGCACTATTTCTTAAAGTGATGATTAAAATAAGTTGTGATATTGTTTTAAGTTTCTGAAGAAGAAAAGAATCTAGAATTGTGTCATATGTTTACTAAGTCAGGATAATATGACACAATTTGTATTTGTATGAAAGAAGAAGAAGATTCGTCATGGTTTTCTTGAAGTGGAATCTCTTCATAGACTCTCTTTCTTCCTTTACCTTCTTCTGCCTAACTGCTACATACAGAATGTAATAATGACTAGGTGAATGAAAACAATTAAATAGAATTGACAAATTTTCCACAAAAGAAATATTTTGGCTTTTAGTTCAAATTCAACAAATGTTTAAAGCACGCATTTATATATGCTAAAACGGTTGAATAATTAAAAGACTTCTGTCACTATGTATGAACTAGTAATATACTTATTATTAACAAGAATATTTGAATCTATAAGCAGAATCCTATGAAGAATAGGTAGAACAAAGCAAATCAAATAGCTCTAAATTTACCATTATTAGTGTGCAAACATTGTGTTTTTATGAATCATTCAATAAAGAATTGTACTTTTTTTTTTTATTTATTTTTTTAACTAGAAAACAAATAATTGGATAAATTTAATTATGGATATTGCATAGAAATCAATACAATAGAATATTTGTTTGTTAATGTCAATCTCCATAATAAATTTAATCCATTATTGTTTTCTAGTTAAAAAAAATAAATAATAAATAAAATACAAATCTCTTATTGAATGATTCATAAAAACCAATGTTGCAACACCTATATAATGGTAAATTAGTAGCATTTATATTTGCTATTGTTTCTACCTATTCTTAATAGGATTCTGCTTATAGCTTCAAAATACTTTCTTGTAATATAAGTATATTACTAGTCTCATAACATAGTGGAAGAAAGTTTTTTAATTATCACCGTTTTAGATATGATACAATGCGCTTTAACATTTGTGAAATTTGAACTAAAAGCAAAATATTTCTTTGTGGAAAAATTTGTCAGATTTCTATTAATGTTTTCTATTACTAGTCATTTATTACATTCTGTAGTAGCAGTTAAGCAAAGAAGGTAAAGGAAGAAAGAGAGTCTATGAAGAGAATTCCACTCAAGAAATACCATGACAGAATTCTTCTTCTTCTTTCTATACAATAACAAATTGTTGTCATATATCCTGACCTAGTAAACATATGGACACAATTCTAGATTCTTTTTCTTCTTTCAGGAAACTTAAGAACAATATCAACCTTATTTTAATCATCACTTATAGAAATACTGCTTTTTTGGATCAGTTATGAACTTCATTATAAGAACGAAAAAAAATGTATGTTTTTATTCTTCTTTATAATTGTCTTAAAAATAACTTGATTTTATACATGTTTTTTTTCCCCAAAAGAATTTTCAAGAATATTAGATTTTAAACCTTTAGAAGAAAAATGCAAAGTAAAAAAAATAAGAGTTTTTTATGGAGAGAAAAAAAACTTTACATATAGATATATAGAGCTTACAGTAAAAACAAAACAAAACAAAACAAAAAACCACTCACCCAACTAAAAATAAATGAATAAAATAAAATGATGTATTTAAACTGAATTAGTTTTTCAGAATTTTTCATGAAATATATACTTAAAACCTGGTGGTACTATTTTTTTTCTCTAAATAATCTAATGCTCCAAAATCTTAAAAATGTACATTGCATAGATCATATACAGAACAGATGTGGTATATGAATTTTCAAACAAGAAACATTTATCCAACTATTAGTTTGTATAATGTATTTTAATATTGGTAATCTCAATATATCATATATATTGATATGTATGTGTGTCCGGATGAAACTATGAAAAATAAACAATTAATGACAGAAATATATATATGTGTGTGTGTTTATATTATATGTATATATTCCGTCTATTTGTGGTATATGTATTTTGTTTGGCTTATTTATTTATTTAATTATATATATATATATATATATATGTAAAAGTCGTCGGGGCAACCTAATGGTCGGTGTCAGCGAGGACTATCCTCTTTCACTAGCGCTAGACCAAGGAGATTGTTTTTTGCATCTGAGGTGGAGCACCACACCTACCATCAGCTCCTTACTTTACCGCACAGATCACTGTGCCTACTCATAATGCTGAGTTGCGTGGACTGGTTATTGAACTAGGAACCTTGTGATTTCTTGCGAACGCTCTACTGACTGAGCTAACCGGCCATATATATATATATATATATATATAATTATATATACCCATTTTAATATCCCTTTTTTTTTTTTTTTTTTTTTTTTTTTTTTTTTTTTCAAAAAAATATTATGATGTAATTTCTTGCATTTGTATATTTCTGTTTGTTGTATCACTTGTTAAACAAAAAACTAACATCAACAGTTGATATTTATTTTGTCTTGAAGATTGAAGATGCATGTCTGATATATTTTTTATTTTAAATATCTGCTCAATACTATAGATTTCATTGAAAAAGAGTTGACTAATATTTTTGTATTTTTTAAATATCAAAAAATCCTCACATTTACTTATTTTCACTCTTATTATTCAACATTATATTATAACTAGCAAAAATGGTGTGCCCCTCTGGGCGCAAGTATTTAACTTTTTTATGTAATCAATATCATATTAAATTAGAAAGTCTAACAAAACTAAATAAGAATGAATATAAAAATATTACACTTATTTTTTTATGTTATTTTAATTGATTTCTATATAAGATTATATATAAGATTGCTTTAATATGTTTGAGAATAACATGGTAATATTAGAAATCAATAACAGCAAATAATTATTTATTAAACCCAGTTTTTGTTAAAATCATTATGTAAATAATTCCATCATAAGGCAAGGTTGGATAATCTGTGGAATGACATTAAATATTCAGTGAATTTAAAATGAATATTTGTAAGGAACAGCTGACAGGTCTCAGACCTAATATACTAGCTGAAAAGATATTATTATTATTATTATTATTATATTATTATATCTTTATTTTCTTATAACACATATTTCAGGATTTTAAATGCATGAGCTGTTTGAAGTAAATCTAGCTCAGCTAGACTTTAATAGAGCTATCGTTAATATAAGATGCTAATTAAGTTAAATAATGACTATTTAATAACCGTTGAAATATATAGTATACTATGGGAATCGTGATGTTGTGGTGATGTAGTTTCAGTTACAGACTAACAGACACATAATCTCCACATAATAAGATATGTTTGTGGTAGGGTATAATATTAACTGTATAAGTTTTCATCCTTCATATTAAAGCCACCTAGGGAGTTAATCTTATTTGAACAATATTTAAATAATTGACCTTGATTGTAATCTGTCTAGACACGTAAGAAAAGTACGAGTAAACATTATATTATAAATATATTTCTACCAATTATAGTTTCGCTGAAACTTTATTCGTGCTATAATGAAATGTCATTATTAATATAGTGAATTTCAATTCTGTTTTTTTACTGAACTCGGACAGTGAGAACGAGCAATTTTATGAGGCCAGCAAAGTGAGCAGTAGTAATTTTTATGATGATATTTATTTATTGGATTTACATCTAATAAATGGACTTTATCTTTGCATAATGTGATTTTTGGATGTTATTTTGGCTCTAACCCAGAATTGAGACTTTCCATTGATTATTAACTGGATGTTTTTGCTCATTGTTACAAACAACAAAGCAGAAAATAGTCTTTTATTTGACTAGAAAAAACATCCTCATTTACCACTTATCTAACAACGTTCCCTTTTTTTTGTCAATATGAAATTCTGTTTCCAGAAATAAAATACTCAGAGATTGAATGTAGGAATATTGTTGACTAGACAAAACTTTCAAAGTCGAGAACTTTCTTGTCAAACTTGGAAGCCTTCATGGAACCTTTTGAACTTAATGCTTTATTTAATCCATTGGGGTAGATTGTTGAATACAAGAATCTTTAAACGAGGTGTGCTTAGTGTAATGGTTATCATTGAAGGAAATGGAATCCCTAACCAGAGTTCAAATCCTGGATGAAGGTGTTTGTTTCTGCCATATAGTACCTAAATAATGAAAATGTAATAATCTTTTTTCTCTATAAACAATGTCTGATGAAACCTTGGAAAAGAGAAACAATGAAATTACTCTGTTCACCTTGTATGTTTGCTTAGTAAATCTGTCTCCTTATCCTTAATACTTGTATTTCTTCCTATCTTCTCTCTGTAAACTGATACTTGAGTTACAACAGTTTCACTTCATACTAAAGCCCCTGTAAAAGGCATGAATCCTTCTCTCCCTCCAGCTACTAGTAGGACAGACTGGGGTTTTTTTTTTTAGCTTTGATAAATCAACCAGTCTAGGAGAAGGAAAAAATGTGACAAATCTGTAGTATTTGGTATAGCAACTGATTTAGGGGAAGGAAAACTCTGAATTTGAACCTGTTAAACTCTGCTGAAAAACTGATCTTGTGTCCAATCATTCTCATGCTTTTTATCGTATATGTGCTAGAGGGCAGTGGCTGAGGGTCTTCGTATCCTGGGTATGACGTTAAACTGCATCTAATGGTGAAGTTCCAATTTTGGAGCTCCAGTGGAGTGTGGGGTACCCTTTCATCATTATTACTCTGACCCAGAGTTGTAGTACCTGTTAGGGTCCCGTCTATGGGTTAAATAGAAAAAAAAAAGTTTTCAAAAAATTGAATACCCAACAACGAAATATCTTCAGCGTAAAAGAATATCCAACTAACCAACCAACCAGTTTTCACGTTTTATTAAAGTCTTCATACAACTAGAATAGCTTATTAAAAAAAAAGTGAATATTATTTGGGGGAAAGGTCACAACTATCACTTTTATTGTAGTATGGGCATTTTTACTAAATGAATAAGGAGTCAAAAATACTATTCTTCTTACTCAAGAAATATCAAATTTCAAGCATTATTCTCGGTCTTTTTATGAAACATCTTATGATCATTTCTGTAACCTAGTTAAAAATTCTTTACTTACCAATCATTTCAAGGTGTGTTTTATTGAAATCTAAATCTAGTTTTATATTATAATCATTTTTATTTTATAGAAATCTACTTTGATCTTCAATTCATAGATTCTGAAAAAAATATTTATCATTGTGTTTATCACACCATTGTCCTTTACAACTTCCTGTTAGAGATTATTTTTTTTCCTATCTTTTCTAGTTGATGAATGTATTGTAATTTTAGAAAATTAGCACTTGAAACAAAACTTAAGATATAGATGTATATATATATATATATATATATATATATATATATATATATATATTCCCACACTTTTATTGCTGAGCCATATTTATAAATGCAGATGAAAATTCTCTGATGGACAGGTTAATCCAAAGAATTATCTCTGGTATATTTAATAAATTATATTTACCATAATATTGAATTTCTTAAAATATCAGTAATGACAAATATCGGATCATTTAACTGAACAAATTGATTTTTAGTACTTTTTGTAGAAGAGTAAGTAAGTAAAGTCGTCAGGGCGGCCTAATGTCGATATCAGCTAATCAGCGAGGAAGTCTATCCCCTTTTCAATAGCGCTAGACCAAGGAGATTATTTTAGCGTCTGAAGTGTGGCGCTACACCTACCATCAGCTCTTCACTTTACCGCACAGATCCCTGTGCTACTCATATGCTGAGGTGGCGAGAGCCAGTATCGAACCAGAAACCTTGGGATTCCTAGCCGAACACTCTACCAACTGAGCTAAACCGGCCCTAAGAGTAATATAGTGATATATATATATGAGGGAGAGTCAAAGATTATCCGTTTGACATTACCATCTCTCGAGCTTGCTCAATCTTCTCCTCAGGGGTGAAAGTGTTACATAATTTGTGGGTAGCATACAAATTATGTCTGTAAGGGTAGTTAGATTTTGAATTAAAAATTGTTGAAAAGGGGGTTATATTATTTATAGGTAGGGACCTTTAGTTAAACACACCCCCCCACCCCCGCCACTGGGAAAACATGAGAACGGAAATTAGGGTTTGTTAGTAGAAAGGAGCAGACGTGAGATTCGTTGCTCCAAGATGCCAACTTTTCAACACGCGGTTGAAAACACTTTTGAGCTTTGGGTTTTTAATAAAGAATAAAGGCGTCTTGTAAAACAATAAGTAAGTAAGGTAAAGTCATTGGGGTGGCCTAAAGTCGGTATCAGCCAATCAGTGAGAGAGTCTATCCCCTTTTCAATAGCGCTAGACCAAGGAGATTGTATTTGCATCTGAAGTGGAGCGCCACATCTACCATCAGCTCCTTACTTTACCGGACAGATCCCTGTGCTACTCATACGCTAATTTGGCAAGGGCCAGTATCGAACTAGGAACCTTTTGGTTTCTAGCTGAACGCTTTACCGACTGAGCTAACCTGGTAAAACAATAAAGTCTTGCTTAATCATTACTAACGTTATTACCAATAACGAAATGAGCACAGACAACCCAGCCCAGCAGAAGGAGGGAAGCTTCCCAGCAGACAACCCAGCCCAGCAGAAGGAAGGAAGCAAGCAACCCAGAAGAAGAAAACTTTAAAGCTTCTCTATCCACTCATACACACTTCTAAACAGTAGTATACTGTCCCTGTATTGTGCTAAAAGCCTCTGATGAATTTCAGCTCTTGATACTCCTGACTTCTGGGTCACTTCTTTGGTGCATACTGCTAGTGGAGTAGCCATGTTTATACTGTAAAGACAGCAAGCAAAATGACATGATCAGGGCCAAACTTCAATCACATGACCAGAACAGTGGGCATGATAAGGGCACTTGCACAGAATGCAGAGTGTCAATGATAAAGATGTTATGGAAAAAGTGCAGATAATTTTTGACTCTCATTCGTGTGTATGTGTGTGTGTGTATAATTTATTTTTTTTATTTTTTTTTTTTTAACTGTGTCTCTTGTTATGCTAAGAAAACTGTACACTTTTGTCTTTGAGTGTGGGTCACCCTGTTGAATTTGACTTTGTGTCCCATTTCATCCTCTTGTAGCGGTAGATAAATACCCTTTTTATTTTCCCCTCATCTCTCTAGTTCAATAAACAGATGATGAAATTGCTAGAGATGATACTACTTCTTGGCATTAAGATTAAATTTCTCTCTCCTGTCTTCTCTTCATTCACATGACTTTTGACCAAACTGCTTTTGAGCTGACTATTCAAAGAAAGCTGTGTATGGAGATGAAGAATATATAATGCCAAAATAGCATATCACCACCCTCCTCCCCTTCCTAAAGCAAATTCAGATGTATGAGAGACTTTCCCCTAATATACTTGTTATTTATCTATCTATATAATGAACAGTGTGACTTCTTTTTTCTTTTTACTTACTTTCTTTCTTTATCTATCTGTCTATAACTTCCACTAGGATCAGTGTAGTATCTGTGCCCCTTGCCTAGGATCAGTATGTAGTATCTGTAGCTGTGGAAATCAAATTAAATATAGTATGCATCCAACTATTCTCTCTCCAAGCATGGGTAAATAGTAGGGCAGAGTTCTTAAATCCTTGGTATGGCAACCGGTCTAGAAGAAGAAAAACTCTGAACTTAAACCTGTTAAAAATCTGTTTAAGAAGTTGCCCTTCTGTCACGTCCTGTTCATAAAGAGGGGTTGTTATATACTATACTAATTCTATTAGTAAACCCTTGCGGTAAAGAAAACCCAGGTAAATAATTTACAAGTAATAATATACTACAAATAATTGCTTGGGGAAAAATTTGAAAAAAGAAAAGACCAAGAGAATTGCACCAACCAAAAATAATAGAATAACATGATATCACTTGGCCAAAAAAATATGTCTATATATACCACTAGGTTTGTCTCAGCTAAAATATAAAGAGTGCTCAATACCTAAGTAGAGAAAAATAGTAATATTAATCCTAATGTACTACCAGTTAACAGTTTTGCTTATTAGGTCATCAAGGCAAGAATCTGGTCAGATTCTTGCCCTGATGAGCTAATAAGTGAAACTGTTTGTAGGTAGTACCTCATTCATTAGGATTAATATTGCTATATATGCTAAGTGACAAATTAATTTATAGAAACTAGCAAATTATATGCACCCTCACCGGGTGCAAGTATTTAAGTTTTAATGTATTAAAATATCATATAATTTTAGAAAGGCTAATGAAACTAAATAAGAATGCAGATAAAAAGATTTGAAACAGAGTGGGGTATAATTGAAAAATAGAACAACTGAAATTTACTCTTCCATCACTCCCATCTTTCATTTCTAAATTTTCCTAATTTAACTATTTAGTTAAAATAGGAAGTAAAAAATTACAGTTATTTTTTATGTTAATAGATTTCTTTTAAGATTTATCCTTGAGATTTTTGCTCATATTCATTAAGATAAAACCAAACAATTAGAAATCAATAATACTAAGCATATATTTTATTAAAATCATATTTTTTTAATAACAATATGCAAATTAGCCTTCCCGTTCATACTGTTAACCGCAATTTTGTTGTATATATAAATACAATTGCATGTTATTAGTATGCAGCCCCGCCCAATGGGTGGGGATTGCTATAATTAACGGTGTCGATCCCAGGGGGCCATCCCCCCAGGCAATACCTGCCCCTCGATTTAAAGGGGCAGGGCTGGGTTTATTGCCCAGTGCCTGAGGTGCCCCCTTGAGGGGGAATGCCGACGGGATCGACACAATTTTTCACCTGCCACCCATGAGCTTCGGTTTGTGGGTGGTCCCACGTTAATAGGGCCTTGTGCCTAACCCGTACAAGTGGGGGTACGAGGTAAATACAATGTAGACCCGCCCAACGGGGTGGGGGCTCAGTGGCTTTGGCCCTGGATCTTTATAAGTTAATAGCATCGATCCCAGGGGGCTGTCCCCCCAGGCAATACCTACCCCCTTGACTTAAAGGGGCAGGGCTGGGTTTATTGCCCAGTGCCTGAAGGGGAATGCCGAACGGATCAATGCAATTTTTGTTCTTTCCGACCCATGAGCTTCGGCTTGTGGGTGGGCCCACGTTAAAACGAGGCCTTGTGCCCAGCCCATACAAGTGGGATATGAGGCAAATACCTGTAGATAAGACCAACAGTATTGATAATTTAAAACAATTTTATTAATAATTTAAATAAAAAATAAAATCATGGAGAACATGATGTAAATAACTAAGGGAATTGTGAATTGAGTAATATTATAGTTTCAGACATACAAACACACAATTTCTATTATAATAAAATATATATTCATTAGATATTTTTAAGCATATATTTTACAGCTTACTTATGTCTGCTCAGCTGCTGCTGATATTTAAAGGATTGGAAAAAAAGAAAGTCTTTTATATTCCAGTAAATGATTGATAAGTATTATCAATTCATCTAAAAAAAAAAAAAACAATCATCTGTTTAAGATGTATTTTTTTAATTTACTTTTTTTTATTTTGCATAGACATATTGAAAATGTAGAAATCTGCTAAATTCTCGATTTATGTTAATTTTCAAAAATATCATAGTAAAAAATCAAGTTGGTGTAATGGCCTATTGCTGGTATTAGCTGAACAGTGAGGAAGTCTATCCTCTTTTCATTTGCACTAGACCAAGGAGATTGTTTTTCTTTGCTGTGTTGAAGCGCCACACTTACCGTCAGCTCCCAGATGCTTTACCGCACTGATTACCCAAGCTATGCTACTCATGCGCTGAATTGGCAAAGACCGATATTAAATGGGACCTTGCGATTCCTGTAGATAATCTACTGACTAAGCTGAGTTGATATCTAATTAATTAAATTCTATTTATTTTCTTCTTGCTTTTCATAAAATATGAAGATATCAAGTTGACTTGTTGACATCAAACATTTTCATTTGATTCTGATTAATTTGTATTTTTTGAAAAGTTAGTTGGTAAACCATTTTGATTATGGATGTGCATAAGGGAAACGTTTTTTAAAAATTATTTTGTTTGAATATTTTTAATTTTTTTACTTAGAATAATTTAGTTCAGTCAGTAGAGCACCCACCTAGGAAACGTAAGGTTCCAGGTTTGATACCAGTCCATACCAACTTGATGTATGAGTAGCACAGATTAAGTGCAGTAAAGTGGGTAGCTGATGGTAAGTGTGGCACTCCATCTAAAAAAAAACAAAAAACTCCCTGATTTAGTGCTAGTGAAAAGGAGATAGACTCCCTCACTGTTCGGTTGACACCACCAACTTTATTTTTATTTATTTTTTTTTTTTTAGAATATTTCTTCATAGAAATAAACTTTTCATTTCTCAATAATTCATATTTCTTCAAGTATTTATTCTAAGATTTTCTCCTCTCCTTTTACTGTATGCAGCAATTATAATTCTGTAATTAATTTAAGCAAAAACTGTTTTTCAAGATTTTCTAAACTGTCAGTTAGAAGCTTAGAAGAATCAATGTTAAATATTTCTACAGATCAAAGAATGAAGGAAATGTAAAATCTTGTAAATAATTTGAAATTTTATTTTGATTTTAATTTTAAAAATTGAGAGAAAAAAATGAAAACCTGTTTATATGTATTTTCTTCTTAATGGTGACTGCAAAATCGCAGTACATGATTTTATTTTTATGAGGATTATCCACAATCATATGACGTTCTTTTTAACTGTGAAATGTGTGAAAGAAAAACAGTTTAAAAGAATCAGTTAATTTTATTTTCTGACCTAGTTTCACATTTTAATATACAAGATGTGGCTAAAAAAGAACCAGAACTTGCAAAAATGGGTGCCAATGAAACATTTTAGTGTATTCTCAACTGTATAAAGTACAAAAGATGTGGTCTGTGGTGTTCAGACATCACTAGTAGAATAGCAAATGGCCACTTCCATTGTTCTATTTATACTATCTAACCAAGGGCAGATCACCCTGTTCAGCTTAGAAACAGGGGCAGATCACTCTATTCTACTTACAAACTGAAATGTCATTTCATAGTGACTTTGACCTTTTGTATGTATTTACCAACCTCTCCATATGAGCAGGATGTGACACAAGGTCAATTTCTTAAGCGGAGTTTAACAGATTTGAATTCAGAGCTACACTGGTTGCTATACCAGAGTTAGTGGTCAGTCTATCCTGCTATTTGCACATAGCTGGAAGGAGAATAGTTGGATGCATACCTTTCCCAAGGGTATTAGTGCTATGTGAAATACAATCAGCCTCATCCAGGATTTGACCCCCTGTTTCCGGTCCATTTCCTATGACAGTAACCATTACGTGACAGGCACCTTTGACCTTTTGCATATACAGCCCCTGCCCACCCAAAGACTGCATCATGCCACATTGGGTGTTGTTTGTATTAGAGCTAGCCAGAATAACAAATGTGTGTGTGTGCATAGTTTCCAAGTTGAAGGATCTTGAAGCTCATCATGAGTTTGTTCAGATGGTGAATAAAAACTTTTATTTAAAAGTCTTTTGAAAAACTCAGTATGAAGGAAGTGGCATGGACAACAGGGTAGGTTGATTTTGGAACTGTAACAGATGGTGAAAGTTGCAAATTAACATAAAGACTTACCACACAAAATATTTTTTCTTCAATACTTTACCTTCAATCTTTTAAAATGTTATCACTGTTACAGCTTAATTATTAGGTAAAAAGCAGCAGATCAGAGATGTTGGTAGTGATCATGGCATATTTTCAATTTTTCATTTGCTTCATTTAAAATGATAACCATTTCTGTTTTGAATATTGTAATTGTTAAATTTTCTAAGCTGAATGTTGCAAAAATGAGGATTTTTTGGTCCATTTTAGTAGACGATCTTTGATGCTATTTCCTTGCAAGTAAGATCTAGTTTTTAGTATAGGTATTTATTATACCAACACACAACTTTCACTGTTTTTTTTTTTTAAAAAAAAAAAGTGAAAAAATCAATTTACCCTAATGAACAAACAAAAAGTTAGATGCTGCACCATGATAATGCACCTGCTCATATATCACACCTTATCCATAAATGTTTGGCAAGCTAGCTCATCCCTCAGGTGTCCTATTCTCCAGATTGTAATCCTGCGGACTTTTTTGTTCCTAAAGCTGAAATCTACTCTGAAAGGCGGTTGAATTCAGATGATAGAATAAAATACTAGTCCTGTATATTAGACCTCAAAATAATTTCCAGAAACAAATGCTGGGAATGATCTATCAACAATAGAGGAGGAATCATTTTAAAAAAGACAAACCAAATTAATTTCTCTTAATTTTTGAGAAGAGACTTGATAATTTGGATTATTTGGATTATTTTCCTCATCTGCACCACATTTCAGCCAATGTGTCCTTTGGCCTTCTTCAGGTATTTCTTGTTGGACTTGGGAACCTTCTCAAACTTGGGAATCCCCTCCTCGAACTCGGGAACCTTCTTGTCATAATCGGGAGAGTTTATGGAACTTCAGACCCAACCCTTTATTCAATCCACAGGGGGTAGACTGTTCTCATTCCGTTAACCATGACTGGGTACAAGTGTTAAGATATGTTGATTATTCTATGTTATTGTCGCCTTTGACTAGGATTGAACCTGCAGCCTAGAGATAACTGTCACTTAGAACTGTCTTAACTCAACGCCTATATCCACTATGCCATGTGTCCAATAATAATATAGATGAGGACAATAGTCTGAATAGTTCAAATAATACAAATTATCGAGCCTCATCTCAAAAATTCAGAGAAATAATGTGAAAATTGATTTCCTTTTATCAAAGGATGAAACATGTTAGGAGAAAAGTCTTTAAACTTACTTTAGCCAATAATTGATCGTTTCCCTTTGAAAGTTGTCATGAAAAAAAAAAAGAAGTTATTCAATGATATAATAAAATAGAAAAGAATATTTCTTTCTTTTGTGGAATTTATGATCTTTTCATTTATGAACCAACAAATATTTTCAATT
>CM042142.1:132446873-132472366 GCA_023376005.1 Doryteuthis pealeii | reverse complement strand
TCTAATATTTTACTGCATAGGACAATACCATAAAATACTTGCGACAGTTTGCATTAGTTTTTGCACCAAAGGAATTACCACCAAAATCAGTGAAATGCACCTATTCAACCATCTCGACATAAATGTAACAAGCACGTACTTCATTGTTTATTTACCGTTAAGTTGCAAAAATCAACAATCTGCAATGACACAGAATGTATACAATCTGCACTTGAAAGCTTTCAAGCCTTTATTATACACAATATATATGTATGGTAAAAATGTGAGGAGGTTCAATCCGAACAGTATGTGGGAGAAAAGTAGACAGACACGGGAGTTGTGTTGGAAACTTGTGTATTTATTTGCGAGGTGCAACCGTTTCGGTCTCTTATTAGACCATCTTCAGGACATTGAATATTTTCTTACTCCAATAGATTTTGAGAATTTCCATCATTGGTAGTAAGAACTATATTCAGTCCTGAAGCATGAGTCCTAATAAGCAGACCGGAACACGTATTGCACCGTTCGACACATAAACATCAAGTTTCCACCACATCCCGTGTTTGTCACTTTCTCCACAATATATATATATATAATATTTGGGCCTGATTAGGCCCTTCACAGCGAGCTATAGATCGCATACCGCCCTGTGTTGTTGATTCGAAAACCCAAACTGTCAAGCTGACAAGTAAGCATCTACCTCCACACCCAACGGACTTAGCAGGGATTTCTTCGTTTCGTTTTAGGAGTAGGTATTAATATTCCTCTTAAGTGACCTCTACACGAACTTACGAGAAGTAAACAAAAGACAATGTTTGTGAATATGGCTATTTTCAGCCGACAATATTTGGGAGAATATGTGCTTAAATGAAGTCGAACCTAATTTTTGAAGTTAATTAATTAATAATTAATTAGGCGGGATTACCTATTTAAATGTAAGGCTAAACAAATTGAGAAAATTATAGATATATTATATATATATATATATATATATATATCTCAAAGATTCCTGCCAACTCATTGCTTTAAACTGACCTGATGCTGAGTTGACGTTATACTTCTTTTTACCAGGCTAATTTATGATTGTAAGTACTAAAAGATGCAACCCTTTATTTCTATGTTTGCATTATGCATTTATAGTCTTCAAAATTTCTAGATAGAATATTTATAAGCAAAGTTTTGAACAAAAATTGAATATTTGATAAAGTTTTTAATGTTAGATAAGTCATGAAACTAACCAGATTATAATGTGACCTATGCTGTGGGTCAACCGCAAAATAACCCCCTTGACAACCAGGAAATTAGGGGTGCGACCTATATACTGGTGGGACCTATCCGCGATATATATTATATATATATATGGTAGTTTAATTTTTAGTGAGTAAGGACAACCCTAACAATATCCATGTAAGTTTTATTTGAAATCTGGCCAAAAATGGCAGAACCTTAGTGGGACTACAGACAGACGGAACGGACATTTGGTGAATTATATGAATCTATTTCTTCTTAATAGTTTAAAAAAAATTTTTTTTTAATTAAATATGCAAAATGGCCTAATTAAAGTATAACACTAAAGAAAAAATTTCAGTAAATACAACTTTGCAATTTATTCTCTTTGTAGCTTAATCTTTACAAGACAGTATTTATTACAGTATGCCAAAATTGTGGAGTGTGTGTGAGAGAGTGAGGGGTTGGGTCACATTTACCAGAATGAGCCTAATTTTTAAGACTAGTGGAATATAAGCAATATTCTAATACCAATGAGTAATTGAAAGACAAATTGTAGGTCAGTGAGCAAACAATTCATGCCTAATTTCAGAGCTAGAATTTAAAACTATGTACTAACTCACTCTCTTAGATTGAACATTACCATGCAAGAACACATTTCTTAGGGGTCACAGTTTTTATACACTAAGATAATATTATATCATACAATTCACTAAATGTCATTAAAATGTCATTAAAATCTAAATGAAAACCATGAAAAAAATTCGAATGACC
Source organism: Doryteuthis pealeii (assembly GCA_023376005.1). NCBI lineage: Eukaryota > Metazoa > Mollusca > Cephalopoda > Myopsida > Loliginidae > Doryteuthis > Doryteuthis pealeii. The sequence continues at coordinate 132,470,386 of CM042142.1, read as the reverse complement.
TTTATCTTAAAAGTAACTTAAATCTTTAAAAGTGTAGCTAAAATAAAAATAACTTCAAATAAATTTAAATTAACAAAAAAAAAAAGTTATCAACACATCTATTAATAATGAATATTCGGCCTTAATTTGTCTGTAACCAAAACTATGTCCACTGCTTATGTCACAATATCCAAAACGACAATACATAGAATAAAGAACAACCTTTCATTATATACACTCAAAATTTGAATATGCAACCTTAGACAGTCATTGTTTTTTTTTTTAAATAGTTTTAATAAATACATTACCCCCAGTATTATATATTTATATACGCTTTGTTTTATTTTGATATATATCTAAAGTTTTCTAATGCATAGAGTTTTACGAGAAAATTATTTACAAACAAGAAATAGTTATTTTTTTCAGTATCAAGAGCTTAACTAAAATGTTTACAAATAAATAAATACTTATGATTTTGTGTAAAATTTATGTGCAAAATATTCAAAATAATTATTTAATTAATAATCAATAGATGCATGCAACATTCATTTGAGGAGGACAGAACTAAGTTTCCATTTCAAATTGTTGGGTTTTTTTTACTCCTTTAATAAATGTGATGATTTTACTGATGGTACAAACCCTCTGACATTGATTTTAACCCCCCCCCCCCCCCGACAAAATCTTTCAAAAATTAATTTTTACATTGCCAGAAAGGCGTTTTTTATTTTGCTAATGATTTATAATAAACTTTTTCAGCACTTAATGGTGATCCCAAATAAAATTGAAGCAAACTTTATATGCATTTACCCAACCCTTCCACACAAGCAGGATGCAACACAAGGTCAGTTTTTAAGTAGAGTTTAACAGGTTTGAATTCAGAGTTTTCCTTCTCTGAGACTAGTTGCCGTATCATGGTTAAAGAGCCCAGTCTACCCTACCCTATAGCTGGAGGGAGAATAGTTGGATGCATACATTTGTTTTAGCTGTATAACTTTCCACAAAATAAATAATTGTAATTAATAAAAATAACCATTCAATCCAAACTTACTATTGTGTTTCCCTAAAAAAATAAGAAAGGGGGGCTTATATTAATTTTCACTCTGAAATATAACACAAAGGCTTATTTTTGGAGAATGACTTACTCTTCATATATCAAAAAATGACATTATGAAGTAGAAAAGAATGAATTTTTTAAATAAACAAAATTACAAAAAACATCTACATTTGATTATTGATGAAGACGAGTGTTTGGTCACGCAATTGTGAAGAATACTTATTTCTTTCATCTCTCTGCCGCTCTCAACTAGGGCTTATTTGAGAGAAGGGCTTATATTAAAATCATCCTGAAAAATCTGCTAGGTCTTATTTTGCAGGTAGGTCTTATTTTTGAGGAAACATGGTAGTTTGACACTTTTGGTTCATATAACAACGTGAGGGATCTTTCAATCTGATTCTAAACAAGAATTGACAGAAAGAAAAAAAAAACTTATTTTCATTTAACATTTCTATTAATAACACCTGCCAAGTAATTTAACATTCAGAAAAAAAAAATGTGAACAACTATATCAAGCCTTGTTACTTTATCACAATAAATGTGGTTCTTTCCTACACAAAATTCCTTTTATAACTATCAAAACCAAGCTTTTAGAAGCAAAATTATCTATTAATTCCAATATCATGTTTTTTGTTTGGTTATTTAATGACATATATCAAACCCTTATGGGTTATTTAATGCTGAAATCCATTATTCGTTTATATAGTTTGATTGTAATCTAACTACTATTTAAATGGTTCATTGCATTTTTAAAAAAAATGCATTTTATTTGTCAATAATCATTTATTTTGCACAAAATTTATATATCAGGTATTCCTATCTAATAAAAATAATTTGTACACAATTATATGATTTAGTATTCCTAACTAATATTAATAATTTGCACACAATTATATGATTTTAGTATTCCTAAAACTAATATAATAATTTATACAAGGTATATGGTTCATTTAATAATAATTTTCAGTTATTTGTTTCAAGCATCCCTATACAATACTAATAATTTTTCAAAACAGGTTTATTTGATCTATAGATGAGACCCTAACAATGTACTCACCATTCTGGATCAAAAAAAGACCCTCAAAGTAATGGCAAATGAATGAAGTACTCCACATTTCCCAATGATCCAGAATTGGAGTCTCACCAATAGATGTAGTTTAGTGTCATACACACGATACCAAATATATGACAAGTTCTATGTTAATATATGTATATATATATTATATATAATATATATATATATATACTATATATATTAGCCAAGCACATGAGCCCTAAATCTAGAATACAGTATAGCCCATCTATATAGCAAATCTAACTTCATGTGAAGTGAAGCAGTTTTGCTTTGGTGAAAAAGGAATTACTAGTCAAGGTCAGAGCAGACCTGAAAGGGGTACTCCACATACCCCAGAGCAGGAACCTCACTAGTAGATGCAAGTTTAGTATCATACCAAGGGCACCAAATACTTATGACATGTTAGAGATTCTTTTTAATTGAAAATTCAACCAATGATTGTATAATATTTTATAACCACCCACTTTATTCTCTTTTTAATTAAAACTCAAGATTCAGGATTGTCATATGACATTACACGGAGAAAAAAAAAACTATGATATGTAAAACTAAAGCCAGTTTGACTTTTACCAATTGCATTTAATATATATTAAAAGATTAGACACAGTTTGTTTTTATTATTCTTCTGCTCAAGTCAAAGTCATTTTCAAACTCTAGTTAAAAATATCAATCAGTATCTAACAGCTAAATTCTTAGCAGACCCCAAAAATAATATATATATATATATATAATTATATATATATTATATATCACATGCTTTTATGAAAAAAAAAGACTTGTTCAGGAAAAAAAAAAAATTCTTATTAACCAAAATCAAGTGTACTTTTAAATATTCTTCTACACAAAATGTCTGTAATTGCATGTATATTTGTTAGAGATAATTCCCTTGATAAAAATTATGGAATTAGCAGACTTACAAGATGTTTAATTTGGTTATATTTTTTGGCAGTAAATAAACTAATAACAGATAAGATGCAAAACGTTTTTCTTTAACAGCTGAACATTCTGGTTTCATAAAATATTCCTTAAAAAAATTAGATTAAATTATTTGAATTAATGCAGTAATAAAGATATGCTGTGGTGAAAGTGTGGATAATTTCTAAATCCTTTGTAAATAATTTAATCTAGCTTGTTTAAGAAATATTTTATAAAACAAGTATGTTCAGTTATTAAAAATATGTGTTGTATCTTATGTTATTAGTTTATTTACTGCTAATTAAACAACTTAATTGAACATCCTCTAAGTGTACTAATTCCATAACATTTGTCAGGAGTAAAATAGAATTGAATAATTTTTTATTATTTCCAAGTAATGCCAAAAGAAACAGAGAGACCACACACAAGAGGAAGTTCCTATAGAACTCTCTCTGGTCCCAATTGAATGTTTTACAATTTCATGATAAATTTGTATTAACAATTCAGCAAGAGAGTATTAGAGGATAGACCTTATATATATCTACCAACCCCTCCCCATGAATAGGATGTGACACAAGGTTGATTTCTTAAACGGAGTTTAACAGGTTTGAATTCAGAGTTTTCCTTCTCATAGACTGGTTGCCTAACCAAGGTTAAAGAGCCCAGCCCACCCTACTATTTACCCATAGCTGGAGGGAGAATAGTTAGATTCATACCTTTCCCAAACGTCTTAGTGCTATGTGAAATGCAAGCAGCTTCATCTAGGATTTGAACTCATCTCGCTGTGTCCATTTCCTATTATGGTAACCACCATACGCCTGGTATGATTATATAGGATAGCTGTATATGATTGTTAAAATTTATAAATCAAGGATATTAAGTGGCTAGCACTTTGAAAAACACAACCAATAGAATAATAATAATAATAATAATAATGAAATATATTGTGTACAGTGCTCAGGTGCACCACAACTCATCAAAGTCTCATGTCTAGTACATAGAATAATGTATTAGTGTCAGGAACATGAACAGTTTACAGTAATAATATACATGTATGTGTGCACATGTGTGCATATGTGTGTGGAGAGGGGTATCAGGTATGGTATTGGCAGACTACAGGAAGCATGGAGGCCTTGAAAAATGCAGTGTTTTGGCAGCCTACAACGGACGCAGGCAGCTTATTCCATGCCTCGACAATTTTGAGCGTGAAAAAATGTTTCTGAAAGTCATGTGAGCAATGCTGTTTTCTGACTTTGTAGGCATGTCCACGTGTGTTAGAAACATGGAGATCAAAAAGGTGCTCAAGGTTGCTGTTGCTAAGATGATTAATGACCTTATGAGCGTTTACCAGGTCAGTTGCCAGACGTCGAAGTTTCAGCGAATCCATTCCCAGGGCAGCGAGACGTTCAGAATCAAGTAGTTTATAACTAAATTAAAGAGTGTCTGAGAAACAATATCTTTTGTAAAACTTTTTGATTTTGAGAACACTCATAAGTTTTATGATAGGAGATTCTATACAAATTATTTGAAATGAACAATTAATGTTTGGAGTAAGTAATTTTTCTCTTATATAATTATAAAATGTCAATGTAATACAATTAGAGAACAAAATTAGTTTTTGTTTTTAAGATAAGATTTTCAATAAAAGTAGATTTGATCACTTAAATTTTAAAAATCCTTATTGCCTAAGAATTTTTTTTTAACTCTTATCATCCTGTTGAGAATTTTCTAAGTCCAGAGCCGCATTTCTCTAAGGATTTATCAATAAATGGCTAAAAATGGCCTTTTAATTTAAAGTTACCTGTTATTTTCCATAAATCAAAGACTGCTAAATATGTTTAATATTACATTTAAACAAATGCTATCGTTTGGGGTGGATTATGAAAATGAATGCGACTTCTGGCCAGATGCAGTAAGGCAGTATAGGACATTAAAAGTTAAATAGATATTTTCATCTAATTTAAAGTTATATTTTCTTTCTATGTGAGTAACATGCTTATAAAATGATATATTTATCTTTAAATTTTAGAACTAAATGAATCATGGGAATGATAACTCAGATTTTTTTTTTATAGATTCTTTTTAAAATGACAATATTAAGAAAATTGTTAGAAGAATTGAAAAGAAAAGAAAAAACTTCAAACAACTTGGATTCTATTGTTTTCAACAAAATTTGTTTGAAAATTCCTTAAATCAAGATTTATATGTCTCTGAGGGTGGCATCAGAATTTTACAGATGCTTTGGTGGGGCATGGACAAAAAAAAAAACAAAAAAAAAAAAACAACAACTTGGAACCACTGCCTTAAACTCTTTAAATGACAGACTAAAATGATTTAATAATTTTTCACTCCTATTGAATTAAAGTTATAAAGTGATTTTCAAATGAAGATATGAAACAAACTAATTGAAAGTAAATAATTAGCAGGTAGTTTGGTAGAAAGTTTTCTTTAAACGGATAAACTCTAGAGTTGCAAAGTAGTCTAGAATCATAACAGAGAAATGACCCATTTTTAAGTTGGGGGTAAAAGAAGGCTGAGAGGTTGAATGGGTTCCCTCCCTCATCATACTCTTGTATGGTGACTACACCAAGGGGAAACTCTCATGATGTGTTCTCAGCTGAAAAAGAGAGAGAGAGAAAAAAAAGTTGGCAAGTCAATTTAGTACAGCTGACAACACAAGCATTTCTTTTTTTCATTTTGAAAGTCCCAGAATAAAAGGGAGATAGATTCTATAAGAAACAGAAGCAATAAAATTTCCTCTGTTTGCTAATATTCAAGTTGATTTGACCAAAAGAATTATATTTCTTTCTCATATATAAACATTTGATTTAGAAAATATCTACAAAAAACATAGACCAGTAAATAAGAAAACCTTCAAAACATAATTTTAAAATTCTGTTACCATTTTCTCTAAAACTATTAATGAAAATGTGATGCTTTTATACGTTCAGATAATGTGTAGAAATGTAAATAAGAAAAAAAAACAAAGTTATTCCAAAAGATGAATTTATTAATAGATGAAAAGTTAGTCAATATTAAAAGGTTTACATTTTTACATAAAAAACTTTCATCAGGACAATTGGATGACAAGATGAAAAATGTGTCATCTTAAAACTATCACCATACCAATAAATAGTGGGAGTCGTGAGAAATGATCAAGAAAGGGACAGATAAACATATTAACAAGTCAACCTGTTAGTGGTACTGACTATATGAAATACAAAAAAAAATGCACTTTGCGGAACTGCTCATCTCTTTAGAAGAATCCTATCAATATGATGAGAGAAGAATAACCCAATAGAAGTAGAAAAATAAATAAGAAAAAAACAAAGAATTTTAAAGGATCAATTTATTAATAGATGGAAAGTTAGTGAACATTAAAATGTTTCATTTTTTTTTTTTCATAAGAACTTTCATCAGTACAATTGGATGATAAGATAGTCTAAACCAAGTTAAAATTTATTTCAAAATGAAAATGAGAAATTATTATGAGAAAAACATTATTTTTGTGAATACCAATTACATATTTTTTAAACAGAAAAAGAATGTTTTTTTTCTACAATACTTATTTCTCGTTTGCATTTTGAAATAAATTTTAATATAGGTTAGACAACATCTTATCATCTGATTGTTCTGATGAAGGCTTTTATGAAAAAAACCCAAAAAAACCCAAAACATCTTAACGTTGATTAACTTCATATCTATTAATAATTCATTGTTTGGAATACTTTGCTTTTTTTCTTATTCCTATTTCTACATAATGTTAGATTTATTTTCATATTTCTTCCACTTTCACTTAGTGTAATTCTTATTAAATGACTGACATAGAACCTTTCAGATGCTGCATAAATAGGGATACAAAACAGAAACAAATTTGTCACAAAAAATCAGATTGAAAAAAAACAAACAATTGCAGTAATTAAAACTTGGGAATCCCAAATTTCAAGACTGCAGTCCATTCAGACTGGAATGTTTTTAATTTGTTCATGGAGTTAGCCCAATTCCAAAATGGTATGATATGTTGGGCTACAGCCTCTAGGAGTAAAGTTGAACAAATGTGACACACTGACATTCACATTTCTTATTAGAGATGACATTTTAAAAATATTTATTTATTGGTCTAGATGAAAATTACACTGGAAATATAAAATAATCTATTATATTAAATCTCTGTGTTTGTGTAACTGGGTTATTGGGGAAAATGAGATATATTATCATAAATAAATTTAGGTATGATAAAATAGCCCAGAATTTGCTCGGCGATTAAAGTGGATGTTGGTTTTAAGTTGATTCAACTATCAGAAGTTGAGTTATGGGTGTTTTTTTGGTATCTCGGCTTGGAAAATTTTCAGATCTTACACACACTATTACATTTATCTCCCTTGTCTTTCACTCTTTCAAAATCAAAACAAGACCAAAACAAGTAAGTAGTAGATTAATGTTGCATTGCTAAAAGGATTTGTCAAATCAGGCAAAAGAGAACAGAAAAATTAAATAACTTTTATTCTTTGTGAAAAAAGAAAAAAAAGAAAAAGAAATGACTATTGAAATAATGATGATTATTAACTCTTTGCATACCAATCGCCCCCCCCCCCAGCTGCACAAATTTTTCTTGGTATTTTTTTACCTGTATGATGAGATATTTCAAAGTTCACTATCTGTCCACCTCAGAACTTATTCTATTCAAATAAAGTCATATTATTTCTGCTCAATTATAATGAACTAACCATCAGTAGCTTGTGGTGGGAGAGCCGTTGTGAGTGGCTTAAAGTAGGTTCTTGTTTTGTTTTATGGCATATCAAGCTTTGTCGGGTCATTTAATGCTAAATGAAGTCATTTTTGATAAACAAAGGAGCCAGATTGCTTACAGTACCTGCTGTTGCTTAAATGGTCACTCAAGTTTAAAGTAGGCAAAGAGTTAATATTCATATTTCATCTTATATAAAAAGAATAATGAGAAAAAAAAAATGAATGAGGAATTGTTTTTAAATTTTGTTTTTTTGAAAACTACCAATGATTTTATTGCTTGTATTTTCTTAATAATGATAATTATCTTAATAATTGCATAAGTGTTTCTTAATAATAATTGTTTGTATTTTCTTAATTGCATCAATTGTTAATTAATTTGGTTTCAGAATTTAGTCATTAATGAATGTAATTATCTTTTTTTAAGTTTTAATTTTTAGAAAAAATCTTTTTCAAGTTTATTACACTTCACTTCATTTATTTTTTTGAATTTCCTATGAAAAAAAAATCTCTACATATTTATATATCTTATAAAGATAAATCCTGGAGGAACATAGTGTAATGGTTATCATCGTATGAATGGACTATGGCGAGAAGAGTTCAAATCCTGGTTGAGGCTGTTTGTATTTCATGTTGAGCTAATACCTTTGAGAAAGGAATTATAATAAATGAATTGAAATTGGATCTCTCCACCGAAAAAAGACCAAGCCCTTGTCGCCAGCAACCATTTTTTCTAGCAGCCCTTTGCCAAAGCTCACTCGCCTCTTGTTCCTTGTCGTATGTCAGTGCCCTCGTCAGCAAGACTGGAACACAACTCCCCGGTGTGTTAAGGCAGGCCTTAAATAATCATACTAAAATACCACATCCGGGTCAATCAGGTAGTGTAGTAATTTACATGCGTGCCAACGGGGTAGTCCAACGTCAAGCCATGACTAACGATCAGGAGGATGTGAGATCAATCTCCCTAATTGCCCACTACACTCCCCCCTGATCTCTTTTTGCACGCCAGACATATTTGTGTATGCATTGAGCTACCACATGCGTGATTTCTCTCACCACAGGTATGCATTCAATTATTCTCCCCCAGCTATGGGTAAATAGTAGGGCAGACTGATCTCTTTAACCATAGTTAGGCAACCAGTCTAGGAGAAGGAAAACTCTGAATTCAAACCTGTTAAACTCTGCTTAAGAAATTGACCTTATGTCACATCCTGATTGTACGGAGGGGTTGGTAAATACGTACAAAGATAAATCCTCATGGAATTTAAATTGTTCAAAAGATAGGGCAATAGGGTTGGGGCAATCATATAGGTGCTAGGGCTTGATGTGGCCAGCTGATTGATCGGAGGGGGCCTCTCCGACCGCCCATCTAGCCCAAGAAAAGCCTAAAGTGGAATATTGCAAGTCATGGGCTGCTCAGCCACCTGGGTTCTATCCTTAAGCATCACGGGTCGCCACCCATTGCCAACAGGTGGCTCCATCGGGGGAGTTTTACCCCTCTGCAGAGGTGCAGTCAGTGCATTCTAACGCCCCAGCCGACAGGGCGAAGAAAATACTTTGTAGAAATATATTTCTGTGTAGGAAAATATAAATTCAGAAGAAATATAATATAGAACACTTTTCTTACTATGTAATGTTATTCCTTCTACCTGGGCAATACCAGGTAGCCTTTTAGATATATACTCAGGGCTTTGAAGTTCTTACAATTTTTCATTAATGAATACAGTCTAATTGTAATTATTCACTAATATTTTACAAAAATATTATCTCGTAATATACAGTCCTGGTCATAATTATTGGCACCCATGAAATTTTGGTAATTAATACAGAATATCTCCAGAAAAAAAAAAAATGAGTGAAACAGCTTTGGTCTATTAACAAATCATCGTTGATAAAGAAGAGTAAATGATAAAACAAGTTTATATAAATTTTGTTATTTTCTGTTTATTTCTGAAGATCTCTATCAATAATGGAGATTCGCTTCCAGTTTTTGTCTGTAACAAAAATTACATCACTGCTTACGTCACATTACCCAAAATCGTCATAACATAGAATAAATACATTCAAAATTTGAACATGCAACATTAGACAGTCCTCATTGTTTTTTTAAAACAAATTTTAATAAATACATGACTGGTATTATATATCTATATATAGTTTGTTTTATTTTAATACTTATTTAAAGTTTACATTTCAAATTGTTTTATTTTTTAATCCTTTAATGAATTTGATGATTTTACTTACTTAGGGTACAAACTCGTTGACATTAAATTTTTTTACTCCCCCCCTCCCTCAGGCAATATGTTTCAAAAATCTCAGGCGGAGGGCGTTTTTTATTTTGTACTAGTATATATAAAAAAAAAAAAAATGAAGGGGTGCCAATAATGAACGATGACCAGAACTGTATGTAGATATCTCTTTTAAAAGCAAGTATAAGTAAAGTAACGTAGAGGCCTAATGTGGGCATCAGCCAGACAATGAGGGAGTCTATCTCCTTTTCACTAGCACTAGAGTAGGGAAATTTTTTTTTTTGCCTGAGGTGGAGTACCACACCTACCAGCTGCCCACTTTACCTAGTAGATCTAAGCTGTGCTGCACGTACACGAGTTTGCAAGTGCTGGTATTGAACCAGAACCTTGTGGTTTCAAGGCAGATGTTCTGCTGACTGAGATTTCATTGTAAATTCTTTAAAATTGAAAAAGAACAGATACTTTATTTTTATCTTGCAAAAGAGAGTGGAGTCAATAAATTTTAAGTATTATTGATAAAAACTGTATTTATAAAAATAAATTGGACACATGGCCCAGTGGATAAAGGAGTTAGGTTAAGACAGTTCTAAGTGACGGTTATCACTAGATTGCAGGTTCAATCCTGATCAGGGGCAGCAGTAACATAGAATAATAATTAACACAGCTTAACACCTGTACCCCAGCTATGGTTAGCGGAATGAGAACAGTATACCCCTGTGGACTGAATAAAGGGTTCAAAGTTCAGTGATGGCTCCCGATTACGACAAGAAAGTTCCTGAGTTTGACAAGAAGGTTCCTGAGTCCAACAAGAAATACCTGAAGAAGGCCGGAGGGCACATCGTCCGAAACGTTGTACAGATAACAATAAAGATGAGGACAATAGTCCGATTAATTCAAATAATACAAATTATCTCAAAAATTCAGAGAAATAGTAAAAATAAATAGATAAATAAACAAAACTGGTAAGTGTTTATTTACAAAGTTTGACAACTTGAATTCTTGTTAATTCAACCAATAAACAGATTCAGTATTACTAAAATGACTTGCAGTTTAAATAATCGTAACTTTAGATCTACATTAAAAAAAAAAATGTCCTTTGTCATGGTTTCAACTGAATTTTTATTCTCAGTTAACTCTTTGATTACTTTAAACTGTGAGCAGTTTAAAGTATGACCTGTAAAAGTATGACCTCTAAAAAAATCCATTTTAGGTTGATTTAAATTTCATATAATAATCACCACAGTTAAGATTGCCAGGTAATTCCACACACAAGTAAAGAACAAATTTTCTTGGCTGAACTTGCACAAAGGTGTCAAAATTAGAGTGACCCAGAAAAAACAGAACCCACAAATTTTGTAATAAAACTGTTAATTTTAATTATGGGGGTCTAGAGTTAGAGGTTAGGGTTAGGGTTGGGGTTTAGGGTTAGTTTAATGGGAAAATGAATAAATAATTTGGGTTCTGTTTTTTCTGAGTCACCCTGTATACAGGTAACCCAGAAAAAACAGAACCCACAAATTTTGTAATAAAACTGTTAATTTTAATTATGGGGGTTTAGGGTTAGAGTGTAAGGGTTAGGCTTAAGCTTAGGGGTTAGGGTTGGGATTGGGGTTTAAGATTAATGGGAAAATAAATAAATAATTTGGGTTCTGTTTTTTCTGAGTCACCCTAATTTTGAGACCTTTGTGCAAGTTCAGCCATTTTCTTTTCTCTCTTTGGCCTCCATCTATTACAAGCTATGGAGAAATAGTAGGGCAGACTGGGCTCTTTAATATTTAGTATGGCAACCCGTCTAAGAGAAGTAAAAACATCTGAATTCAAACTAAAAGGCCTCTGTTCTCACTAGTCAAAACTATTTTGAGAGTGCTTTTTCCTCTTTTCTCTTAATTAAAAACTAACATGACAAGGTGTGTTGAAAGAGTATTGAGACTGAAGCTATATTTAATAGCTTAACAAATAGAACATTGGTATCCCCACTACAGAGTTTAGAGTTTGATTTATAGCATTAAGTAGCTGACAGTAATTATCTTGAAAAATACAAATTTCTGTCTTTAATAACCTGATAAAAAAAAGTGTGTGCATGGGGTGGGGTGTCTTTTGGCAATAATTACAAACTACTGCTGTTTTACAGTAATAAAAATATTAGGTGAGGAAATAGGCACTGATGAAATGTTATTAAATGTCTTATGAACCTCAAATATCCAATTAGAAAAGGTGTGGCCTTATGATCCATTGCACAGCTTGTATATTCATGAATTCATGTCTAGGCAAGACTGAAATTAGTAGACCAGTTCATATAGTTTGGTAGCAGTATCGCATCGACTGAAAATGATGTCAACATAGATATAGGTAAAGCATTGCACAACTTGTATATTCATGAATTCATGTGTAGGCAAGACTGAAATTAGTAGACCAGTTCATATAGTTTGGTAGCAGTATCGCATCGACTGAAAATGATGTCAACATAGATATAGGTAAAAGCATTGCACAACTTGTATATTCATGAATTCATGTGTAGGCAAGACTGAAATTAGTAGACCAGTTCATATAGTTTGGTAGCAGTATCGCATCGACTGAAAATGATGTCAACATAGATATAGGTAAAGCATTGCACAACTTGTATATTCATGAATTCATGTGTAGGCAAGACTGAAATTAGTAGACCAGTTCATATAGTTTGGTAGCAGTATCGCATCGACTGAAAATGATGTCAACATAGATATAGGTAAAGCATTGCACAACTTGTATATTCATGAATTCATGTGTAGGCAAGACTGAAATTAGTAGACCAGTTCATATAGTTTGGTAGCAGTATCGCATCGACTGAAAATGATGTCAACATAGATATAGGTAAAGCATTGCACAACTTGTATATTCATGAATTCATGTGTAGGCAAGACTGAAATTAGTAGACCAGTTCATATAGTTTGGTAGCAGTATCGCATCGACTGAAAATGATGTCAACATAGATATAGGTAAAGCATTGCACAACTTGTATATTCATGAATTCATGTGTAGGCAAGACTGAAATTAGTAGACCAGTTCATATAGCCATTGTTGGGAAAGTCAGAACCAACTCATAAGTGATGTTCTCTTATGGGCATCTACAGATGGACACACCAGTGTTGGGTGACCAGCAAAAACTTATATTCATCAACTTTGTAAAAATTCTAGATGCCATCTAGAAAAATTACCAATAATGATGACTGATGCTGAGAGAGAATCCTTTGATTCTCTCTCGGCATCAGTCATATATATATATATATATATATATATATATTATATATATATATATATATACCATTCAGGAATCTACAAGCTGTGTAATCAATCATGAGCCCACACCTTCTATTATTGGATCTTTGAGGTTTGTAAGACATTCAATAACATTTCATCAGTGCCTGTTTTTATGTGCATGTATATATTTTTATATATATATATATATATATATATAAGTGTATTTAGGCAGCATTTTTTCTTTTATACAGGTTTCGTTGAATTGAACAGACAATTCCTATCTGACAAGACTTTCTACCTACCGCAAAATTCTAACTGAAAATACACACACACTACATAGAGAAAAAAACAAACAAAAACTTCAAATAATTGAAGCTTTATATATAAAACAAAAAAACCTACCCTAAACAAAATAAACTTTGAAGTAAGTCAACATATCCTAAAATGCTTATAATTTTCTGCCTACATTACTTCCATTATTCCCCCCCCCATCACAACCTGTGCCCACCCCCTCCAAAAAAGATCACCACTGCTTTGTTCAAGCTACTACCATTCCAAAAACCTCCCACTACCAATTGATATTACCTCCCACTAATTCCTTGCTTCTATTCGTTCTCGTTAAAAACGAGACATGAAAACTATTCCATCATTTCCCACCTGAGGATGGCAAAATGTATTGCCGAAAGCGCTAGTGTTGAAACATTCGGTGGACTGGTATACCAGTTCCACCCTGACACCAGAAGGATGGCCCAAAGACTAGAAAGGATCAGTGAAAGACTTGTCAGACAGGAATTGTCTGTTCAATTCAACGAAACCTATATATATATAAGTAAAGAAATAACAAAAGATTTAGAGATTTTGCATTATAGTCTATTTCAGGGAGCTTAGACAAAGTGTCTAACTCTCCTGACTCATCAGATGCGAATGATGAATTCTTTATTACTTTTAAGGCATTTGAAAAGTTTTTTTTTTATTGTCCTGTATCGCTCAGCTGTAGGGTAATAAAGCTGAGAGATACAGGACAATAAAAAAAAATTCAAAAAATACAAAAAAATATGTTTTCAAATGCCTTAAAAGTAATAAAGAATTCATCATTCACATCTGATGAGTCGGGAGAGTTAGACACGTTGTCTAAGCTCCCTGAAATAGACTATAAAGCAAAATCTCTAAGTTTTTTGTTATTTCTTTACTTATAAATTTGCTCTGTGACTCTAACAATAAGAGTACACATTGAGCTCTCAAACTGCGACAGGTTTTTAAAAAAAAACTCCTATGTCGTAAGGAAGATTTCTTCTCTGGACTTTTGGATTATATATATATATATATATTGAAAGGATAAATAAATAAAGGAAAGAAAATGTTTAATGGATAAAAATGGTTTAATTCAACATTTTCTTTTTTTTATTTATTTATCCTTTCAATATATTATTGGATTTGTTTCCATTTTTCAACTTTTATATATATATAAGTGTTTTATAATTTGCTTGAAGCATTGTGTTTATTTTGGTTTGGTGGTTGGTTTTGAAGGCTATCACAATGCAGGTGTAATGTTTAGAAAAAAAAAATTACAGGTTAAGAAACAACACCATATTAACCTTATTTTTATTTACACTTGCATTGTGATAGCCTTCAAATCCAACCACCAAACCATATATATATAAGTAAAGAAATAACAAAAGACTTAGAGATTTTGCATTATAGTCTATTTCAGGGAGCTTAGACAAATAGTCTAACTCTCCTGACTCTTCAGATGCGAATGATGAAATTTTTTATTACTTTAAAGGTATTTGAAAACAGATTTTTATTTTTTATATATTTTTAAACATTTTTTAAAATTTTATAGTCCTGTGATATGAATTCCGAATGAAATCCTTGATGTTGCAAAAAAAACAAAAAAACATCAAGGATTTCATTCGGAATTCATATCACATGATTATAAAATTAAAAAAATTTTTTTTAAATATATAAAAAATAAAAATCTGTTTCAAATGCCTTTAAAGTAATAAAAAATTTCATCATTCGCATCTGATGAGTCGGGAGAGTTAGACTATTTGTCTAAGCTCCCTGAAATAGACTATAATGCTAAATCTCTAAGTCTTTTGTTATTTCTTTACTTATATATTTGCTCTGTGACTAACATTAAGAGCACACATTGAGCTCTCAAACTGCGACTTGGTTTTTTTTTAAATAAAATTCTTGTGTCATAAGGAAGATTTCTTCTCTGGACTTTTGGATTATTATACATATATATATATATATATATATATATATATTATATATATATATATATTACACACACACACACACACATAGTTCTATTTATAATTTTCAGCTCACTTTCAAAAAGGAAATCATAGATCAATTTCATCAAAGAAAGAAATTTGTTTACATCAAATATGGCAGATTTTGTTGTGTAACAAAATAAACATTAAAGTTTATTTCAAACAACCTTAAAAAAATTGATGTCACACAAGTCACATTTGATTCATAGAATCAAAATTTACTACAATCACTAATTTTAGTAAAATGACATTTTGATTATCAGTTTTTGATAAAATTTGAACTTTTTAATAACCTTAAAATTTAATTCTTGTTTGGTCAACAAAAGTAAATAATGTTTATCTGTAGTGTGTTAGGACCGGTTTAGCTCAGTTGGTAGAGCATTCATCTACGAACCACAACGTATTGGTTCGATACCGGTCCTTGCTAACTCAGTGCATGAGAAGCCCAGGGATCTGTGTGGTAAAGTGAGGAGGTGATGGTAGGTGTGGCGCTCCACCTCAGATGCAAAACAATCTCCTTGGTCTAGCGCTAGTGAAAAGGGGATAGACTCTCTCACTGTCTGGCTAGGTTCCCCCCACCCCGACGACTTACTATCTGTAGTATATTATTAAATGACCATCTCAAAGTTATTGATATCTCATTACTCACAAATAAATTCTTTTATTTCAGAGAAAATGTGGACTATGAAAAATATATAATTAAACAAAATAAGTATACACAATAAACATTTATATATATATTATATATATATATATATATATATATAATACTAATAATATTATTGTTAGATAGAAAATAAAGGGTCTACCACGGTTTCAATCAAAAAATGATTTCCTCAGGACCCTACTCTACATTAACTAAGCTGATGTAATTCCTTAGTTAAATTGAAGATATTTATTGGATAATAGGGTTGAATGCTACGTTATTTTTCTCTCAATCTTTGCGTGCGACCTGTGCGTGAAAAATTTAGAAAAAAAAAAAACAATGTATCATTCCACAGGTGTATTAATTCCTTAATTCTCGTTGCTATATTGTTATCAATTTAATTCTAATTATAAATAATAGCTAATAAAAACAGTTAAAATCTAATTCTAATTATACATTAGGGGTTTAATATTACTAATTCATACTTCTTATTTTTAGTTTTTGTATTTATCCTATTTAAAATGAATAACTATTAAAAAAAAAAATTTTTTTAAATAAAAAAAATTATTTATTTAGTAATGTAGTTCTAACAATATTTTAGTGACTGACCTAACTTTATTTACTGCTCTATATTTTTAATATATTGAGCACTTTTGTATTATTTACTGATACCACTGCGATGGAAAAGTTAAAGCGGCAAATGGATAATATATATATATATATATATATATGTGTGTGTGTGTGTGTGTGTATATAATGAACAATAGAATAGATACATAAACACTGATTTAAAAAAATGTTCTTTTTAAATTCGTTAATCCCAACTGATATTGTCCTTCAGCTATTATGAGAGGATGTTCATTTCATGACTATTCATATTTCAAGACTGAAAGGTTTGTGAATGCTAGGGGATTGGCCTCATGTGTGAATGTAATTTGAACTTTAGCTTAAGTGACATTATTATCGGATTTTGCAAATGTTTGTATAGGATTTTACTTTTTACTTCCTGTCATTCACACACACACACACACACATTATATATATATATATATATATATATATATATATATACTAGCAAAGTGTACCCAGTCCATGACCGGACTAAAACATTTTTTAAGAACACCAAGTAGTGAGTGGGTAAGAGAGAAAATAAGAAAATAATTTATAGAATTTAAAAAAAATATGTAATTCTTAACTTTTGAGTGTTTTGAAATATAATTCTATTTTTCAAAAACTGTTTTGTACATATGACAAAAACTTAAAAGCAGTTCCTAATTGCTTATTTTTCTTAATTGCTTGTTACATTAAAGTGATAAAAAATATTAATTTAATTAATTTTTTTTTACCCCTAAAAAGTAACAATTAAAAGGAGCTAAGTATTAAACATGTGTCCTTATTTATTTAGCTCTATCGTCTGAGGCTGTACAATATGCTGTTAGCACCTCTGATAAGTAAAACCTCCTTTCAATTGGGCTAACTGTCGGACATAGGTGACAACCTGTGGTGTTTGTAGAGCAGTTCATGGCATGCACCGTTACTTGGGCTAGACGGGCAGTTGGAGAGGTCCTTTCAATCAATTGGCTGATCATGTCAAGCCCTAGCACCTATATGATTGTCCCTACCATATTGCTCTTATGGTAAAACTGAATCTAGTGGTAGGGTTCCAATTATGGAGCTCTGGGAAGTGTGGAATACCCCTTCATTGCCATTACTCCCAGGCCCACATTGACCCAGGGGTAATACTTGTTAGGCTCACCAAGTATGACCACTCCAGGTCCCATCTATTGGTTAAATAGATAAAAAGAAAGAATTTTAAAAATATGTTTAAAAAATGAATTAGAAATAATTTGACTACCCAGTAATAATGAATTAAACAAACATGACTTCGGCATAAATTGTTTTAAAATCTCAATAACATGTTTTTTTTAGTACGTAATTTACTTCAGACAATACATCCATTTTTGTAAATTTTTTTGCAGAATTTAATGTTTAGAATGTATCAAAAATTAATTACATATGTAATATCATTTAGCTTTTTTACTGATGCTCATTATGTTACTACTTTTTTACTGATGCTCATTATGTTACTACTTTTTGACTTAAACAAAAATTTGACCTTATATAATCAATTTGATTAATTTTAATTTGTTTTTAAAGTGAAAATTGGCACTTGAATTGTTGATACCTAATAAAAGTACATATTAGTAAATATTATTTGCCTTTCTACGACCATATGTTTAGAATAGAATTATTTTAGAAATAAAAAATTTGTCTTTTTTTATACAGTAAGGGTCTGTTTTAAAGCAAGTTCAAAGCCTGTGCCGACAATTAGAGAGGGAGGTTTTTTTATTACAGTCAGCTGTCTTAACGCTACTTCAAAACTCGCTTTGTGCCGACGAGAGATGGGGTGGGTGGGTCTGTTTAAGGGTAGTTTTTGTTTTTTAGAAATGAACATTTGTATTTTTTTTCATACAGTAAGAGACTGGGTTTGATGTCTGGGAAGTTCAAAACTAAACTCACGTCGACGTGAGTAGGGTGGGGGTTGACAGGTGTGTATATGGTATTATTTTTTTTTTCTTAACTATTGAATTATATTGCTTAATTATTAAAAATCAAAACCAAATTTGTGTGTTCTTAGTTATAAGCATATTAGTTGTATGTGAGATTTCACATCTGAATGACCTCTTGTTTGTGAGTTATAAGCCGACATGTACATAACTTCCTTTTATATATATAGATGTGTGGAGAAATGTAGACAAACACGGGATGTTACACTGGATGGAAGTTTATTATTGATCTTAATGTCAATGTTCAAACGTTTCGGTTTATATAGAAAGCTTCTTCAGGACAATATGAAACAAGTAAAGGAAAAAAAGATTTTTGTTGTTAAAAATTTCTAAACGCAACTAATTCAAAATATCCATTATCTTTAATTCCACATTCTCCAGAGTTCCAGAATTGGAACTTCACGACGAGATACAGTTTAACGTCATACTCAGGACATAATATGATAAAAAGGGGTAGGGGGTTTGCAATACGGGCAGTAGGGTTGGGATAATCATATAGGTACTAGGGCTTGACATGACTAGCCGATTGATTGAAGGGGCCTCTTTGATCACCCATGTGGCCTAAGTAAGGCCAAAGTGAATTGTTGCATGTCATGGACTGCTCAGGAACCAGGATTTTGTCCTTAAGCTTCATGGGTGGCCACCCACAGCCAATAGGTGGCCCCATTAAGGGGGGAGGGATTTTACCCCTCTGCAGAGGTGCAGTCAGTGTATTCTATAATCCTACCCAACATGGTGATAGAATAGAAGGCATCTTTTATGCATTGTGCCACACAGGAACATTATTCAGGAACATAACAATGAAGAAATCTTCAATGTGTTACAATGATGGGTATCTAGAAGACATTATAATGGATCCTTTCCACCCACTAAGGACGATGGTGTAGTGTCCAAAAAATAAAAAATAAATAAAAATTTTATCGGCATCTGCGCAAATGACTCTGCAGGCCAATTCTTGAGTGACAGTCTTTGGTGCATTGAATGCACACAAACTGATGCTTTCTGGGGCTGTTGGCTTTTCTCTCTTTTCTGTCGAGGCCACTCTCCGCTCTGCGTCAACTCTCTCCATGCCTTGCTTAACGTTGAGGCGCCAGGCCGCTCTATTTTTTGCATCTACCTCCCACGTGTTTGTGTCAATATGGCATATCCTCATAACTCTCCAGCAGACATCTTTAAATCGTAGACATGTTCTACCAAGCGATCAGAAGCCTTTTGCTAATTTGCCATACAAAAGATCTTTTGGGATGCGTCTATTTACCATTCTCCTGACATGTCCAATGTAGGTGCCTTCTCACAGAGAATGGAGAACATGCTGTTCATGTCGGTGCAATCCAGCATGATTGTGTTGGGCACTTTATCCTGCCAGCAAATGTGTAGAATACGTCGTAGACAACAGAGATGGAAACTCTGTTGTCTACATCTTATTATACAAATGCACATAATGCTTTGACTCATCAAAGTTTGTATAAAAAGGGTTAATCATTAATGTTAAACAATGATACAATAACCCATCAATAAGAATAATTATGAAAAGAGGATAGACTCCCTCACTGTCTGGCTGATATCGACTTTCGGCCACTACGTCGACTTTACTTTTACTTAGTTACTTGAAACCATATAATTGTGTATAAATCATTAATGTGTATCACCTTTCCTACTCGGTCATGCCTAGTCTTGCATTCCTTTTGTGCCAGTTTGCTGCATTCGTGTACCATGTGATAAGTGAATGCAGCAAAAAATACCATGTTTTCATGGGTTTAAGATTAATAACTTTAAAAAATTTTTTTTTTTTAGGCTAGATCATTTTATAGAATCAACTAATTTATTTTTTGTCCTGTTGGCGAGGCTTAGAATATGCCAACTGTATCTCCTGCAGAGGGGTAAAACCCATCGGTACCATTATAGTATGTGGCCTATGAAATCATGTTTCTCTTATAGTATGTGGCCTACATAAAAAGCATATTATAAGGTTATAATAATAACTGCTAACCTTAACCGTAACTCTTAACCCTATTTCAGAATTTTAGAATATTTAGTGGTACATTAACTTATGTGTTTAATTGCAATTGTACATCAGCATACAGTCCTTCATTTGAAGCCACTCTGTCCTTTCCTTTAGTTCCCTCGATCGCTTGCTAGATCTTAGGGCTCCCAGTCCTGCATTTTGGAGGTCACCTGTTCAAATGAGTCATATCTTCCAGCTCTTTCAAACAAATAGCAGAGTTCATTTGTAAAGGACACTTCATAAGGCTATGGATCCAGCCGGTCAGTATCAGGACTGTGGCATCAGAACACAAAACCCTTTGACTCCAACTATTTCTGGTACTTCCGACTTCTCTTTATGTAAATAAGTGATTCTGGCCTACAAATAAATATAAAACCATCATATTTTTTTATAATCTATTTATAAGGAGTGTGTAAGTTTAATATTACAGTAAATTCCAGGGATTTTATGCAGGTGCTTCTTCAGGTATATGTAGGATATGACCAAACGTGGACTATTGTAGTTGTGTCACCTTTGTTGTTAATGGAATAATGTTGTACATCTTGTACAGAGCTTTGTTGGAGATTTGGCCTTTTGGCCATTGGTGTTTGGTGATAATTCTCAGATGTTTGGTGGTGGCAAGCATCAAGATTATCTATAGCTGCCCCTTTGGAGCAGCCCAGCTTTTGCTATTGTACATCAAAGCCGCACATGTTGCTTCCTGTAGGGATTTCATAATGATTAAACAATAAAGGTACCATTATTGACATCAGTTACTTCACCTGGAATTAGCAATCATCATCAACTTTAGGCCACCCCAACGACTTACTTACTTACTGTATAACTCTACAAACATAAATTAAGGCCATATAAAGTGTAAATTCAACTGAAATCGGTCGGTATAGTTTTAATGACTCCCCCCGACTCCAGAGACACATTAATTGCTTTCGACTGACTCCACAGTCCTGGTCAGCAAATTGGTGGTGGCAGTGGCTTTGTGTGTGGGTTGTGCTCTGTTGGACCATGGAGACTGGCTTCATCGTCAGCATTGGACATAGAGACTGCTTCATCGTCATCATCATTACCTGTTCAACATGAGTCACATCTTCCAGCCCTTCTTACAAACACAATGCCAGAGTCATTTGTAAAACACTTCATAAGCTATCGGATCCAGCCAGTCAGCATTTCAGGATTTGCGTTCAAAACACAAAACTTTGACTACTAACTATTTCGGTACCTCCGACTTCTCTTTACAGGTAAATAAGTGATTCTGGCCTACAAATAAATATAAACCTTTATTTTTTAATAATCTATTTATAAGGGTGTTGTACTGTATAACTCACGCTGGAGTAGACACAGGGAGCTGTGATATGGTAAGTGAGGAGTTTGATGGTAGGTGTTTGCACTCCACCTCACGACGCCATGAACAATCTCTTTGGTCTAGCAGCTAGCTGAAAAGAATAGACTCCCTCACGTCTGGCTGATCAACTGATTTAGGCCACCCGCGATGACTTACTTACTTACATGTTAACTCATACAAACATAAACTAGGGCCATATAAGAGTGTAAACAAACTAAAATCGGTCAGATATAGTTTTAATGACCTCCCCCCCGACTCCAGAGACACCTTAACTTGCTTCCGCAATGACTCCCACAGTCCTGGGGTCAAGCAAATTGTGGTTAGCAGTGGCTTTGTAGTGTGGGTTGTTTTCTGTTAGAGTTTGTAAATGACCACTGTGAAACTAAAATCGGTCTTCGATAATTCTGAAGAGTACAGCAGAATTTGATGTTGCACGACATTTAAACCCTATGTATGTTTCAATTATGTTTCCTGGATGGTGGATGCTTGTTGTAATAATATAAACACCTACCCTCCCCCACAATTCATGTGTGAGGTGACCACAAAACTGCCTTTGAAGAGATTACTTGGCTGTTCTTCCAAGTAGTTGCATTTGGCATCCATGCACCAGATTGAAACCTCATTGAGGAATGTTAGTATTAGACGTCGTTGTATGAATTCTTTATGCATTTACAACCCTGGTTGTTATTTAGTGCTGAAGCATGCTTTGTTTTATTCATTCTGATGGGTATTCAACTTTTTTTAACCAATTTTTAAAACATCACATTTTTCTATCTAACCATGGATGGACCACTAAGGGGCGACTACCCACTCCGGAGTCAGAGTGGAACATGGGCAGTAAGAGCAATGAAGGGTACCACAATCACAAAGCTCATAAATTAGAACTTCACCATTAGAGCAGAGATCAGTAAATTTCCTGTAGCACATGCCAATGAGACGCTTACAGCAAGGTCACATTGAAAGCACCCGTTCCTGCTAGATACCGAAGTTAAGCAGAAATTTAGCCTGTTCAAACTAGATGGCTGACCATTTAAGCAACAGCAGGTACTGTAATGTAACCCGAATATGAAAATTGAGCTTGATTCAGCATTATGACCAAAAAAGGTTATATGCCATTAAAACAACAATTAATCAACCACGCACCAACATCCAATTAGACAAACTCTAATTACTGGAATACTATATAATGCATGCGAAGCATAGCACAAGTCCATTTATGTTTCACTTGCAGTAATACTTTGGGAGAAAGCGATGATCAATGGTTCTTCTCTAAGTTATGAGTAAATAATAGGTAGATGGGGTCTTTAGACCTTGGTACAGCAACTAGTCTAGAAGGAAACTGATTTACAGCTTAAACATGCGACCTTTTTTGCATCTATGTCTGTAGCAGAGGGTGGATCTCTCTCTTTTTTTTTTGTT
>CM042142.1:132171027-132446773 GCA_023376005.1 Doryteuthis pealeii | reverse complement strand
TTTAAAAAAAAAACTAGCATATTTAGAGATGAAACAAATGATTGATAAAAATTACAGACTGAAAATTTGGATTTATTTTAAAAAGAGAGGACATTTATAGTTATATATATATATATATATAATATATTATATATATATATATATATATATATATATAGCCATCGGAATTTCAGTTGGAGAGTAGAGGAAATGGATATAAAAAACACAAAATTGAATATAGTCATCTTTATTATATAAATATATATATATATAATATAATTTTTGATGCAGTGTGTGGTGGTATATTATACATATATTATAATATATATATATATATAGATATATATATATAAATTTGTTGAATGAGGTGTGTGTGTGTATATATATAAATAATCTTTTTGAATGATGGGTGTATATAAATATATATATATATATATATATAATATATTAATCTTGTTTTGAATGAGTGTGTGTGTGTGTATAATAATATATATATATATATATATATATATATATTATATATATATATATATATTAGCCATCGGAATGTTCAGTCGCAGAGTGAAGAAGGAAAATGTGGAAATAACAACACAAAATTGAATAAGTCATTGTGTTGTTTTTAACCACATTTTTCTCTTTACTTTCAACCATATATAATATATATATATAATATATTATACCACAACACACACACCACAAACATTCAAACAAATCTTATTATAATGAATTATAACACTACAACATCACAAATTCCTTTATTATTTTATGTTACATTCTTCAATGTTTATTAAATAATCAATTTAATCATAATTAGTATTTTTTTTCATTAACAAATGTCTCTATTAAAGTCTGAGAGATTTTCTTCAAAGCAATGCATTAATGTGTACTATTGAATATGAATCATTTTTCAACAGATCTTATTTGATCCAGAATACGATCATGACAAAGGTACTACCCACTCCAGGCTTAAAGTGGAACTCGGAGTAATGGAATTAGAATATTCCCACATTCCTAGATCTCTAGAATTGAGGCCTCACGATCAGAATTTAGTTGTAATTCTTACCTAGGAACCCCACCCCTTTTTTTGGGGGAGTGGCTCTTACCCCGCCAACCCCGAGCAAAAAAGAATAAAAACTAGGAAATTCAAATTTGAAAGTGAATTGTTACTGTTGATTACACCTTAAAATTATCAACTTGTTGCTTGTAACCAAAACTATGTCACTGCTTTTGTCCAACATAAATCCAATACCACCATACTCTTGCCCATTTTTTTTCAGTGATAAAGAAGTTAAAACTAAAATGTTTACAAATAAATGAAATACCTACGATTTTGTGTAAAATATTCCAAATAATTATCTTAATAATTATCTTATATAAATATATATAATATATATAATATATATATATATATATATATATATATATATATATATACACACAACACACACATATCAAAATCAATAATTAATAATAAATAGATGCAAGCATTATTTTATTTGAGGAGGACAGAAAACTAAGTTTCCATTTCAAATTATTTTATTTTTTTACTCCTAATAAATTTTGAATGATTCTGCTTATGATACAAACCTTCTGACATTTAATTTTTAACTCCCACCCCAATCAGGCAATATCTTTCAAAAATTAATTTTTACACCGCCCGGAGTGCGTTTATTTTTGCTAGTAATAATCCTGAAATATCTTTTTAGTTTCCATTTGAAAGTTATTGAGTTTGACTTGTAACCTAATATGACCTGATATAGATTGATAATTGTAAAAAGCAGTAACATTATTCTATCAATATTCACTTGATAAATCTAACAGCAATGTTTAACAAAATTGTTTTGTTTTCCTTCTTATTATATCAAACAAAACCATTTTTATGAGCAGAGGATAATTTGCGTAGTAAAGGTTGAAATATGATGTAATAAAGATATTAAAAAAAATGAATCTCAAAGTAAAACAAAAATCATATACTAATTGCAAATTACTTCAAAACATTTGAAACCAGTTTAAGGACTGTTGTCTGACTATTGAATCACATTCTTTTTCTTTTGTTACTTCCCACAACAATTCGATAATTCATTCTCTAGCTCTTCTCATTTCTTCCTCTTCCCTCCTCCCCTCCTTCAAACAGTTGTACATTGCACGAATAGAACCCAAATATTTAAAAATGAATGAGATCAATGTTATGAACAATTGACTGAATGATAATCACTTATTTCAAGATCATAATGTATTTTTTCTTTTAAACCAGATTTATAAAAAACAAATAAATCAATTGCTTTAAAGGAAATTTTTCTATAATAAAATTACAATGATACCTTACTTACGAGTTCAATTTATTCCACTTCATGACTCTTCATATATCAAATCAATTTTCTGTACTAAAATAAACTGAAATGCCATTAAACCCCAGTTTCATAACCCAAGCTCATTTTTTTGTTACATATTTTTTGAATAAGAAAAAATAGAATTGTATTGTATAAACATAATAAAATAGAATGGAATAAATTTATTTGCTGTTATATGTTTTAAATGTTGTTTTTTTTGTAAATAAATATTTTTCTTTTGGCGTAATAAATTGGGAAACTTAAATGGTTTTGAGTGAACTTTTAACATAAGCGTATCTGAAGCTCGCTCGTACCTCAAATTTTAGCTCTCAACACAAAACAAAGAATCGTTGAGTGACAACTCGTAACTTGGAAAACTCTTAAGTTGCATAAATCATGGTACCATTTTTCAAGATACCTTCTATTCCAATTTTTCAATGCTTATTTTTGGTTAAAGATCAAATAGAAGATTTCCTTATGTTGCAGGATTAACTATTGTTTCAATTTCTTTTTGGTGCAAAAAGAAGTTCAAAAAGACAAGGGAATTGAGAAACAAAGGATTTCCAGACAGAAGTCTGGATCGAATAAAGAGGAAAAGTGATAAAGAATCGGAAGGGCTTACTTGCTGACCGGGTCAAAACGAACTGTCCAGAAAAAAACAACCAAATTAGCATGATGAACAAAGGGACTTCCCTATTGCACTGTGAAGCAAATCTAGGGTTGCAGATCACGCAAGTACAGTTTCGTGTAAATTTGAAAGTAGACCAGCAGCATCTGGGGTAAATTGAAAAAAGTGGACGGTTTAGACCGGGGGTTCAGCAGTCTGAATTTGTTAGGCACTAACTTCAGTCAGTCACTCCCGTCGACTCTCCGAAGAAGAGACCTGTTATAACACGGTTTCATTTCACCACTCATCCAAGCCGGCGTTATCATGTACACACCTCTTTCATCCAAGCGACCCGAGAAAGAAATAAAGTCCAGCTTTCTTTTTGTATACCTGCGTTGGTTTTAATCCAGTGTTACTACACAACCAGCGCTGTTCAATTGATACAGTATATAACACCTACATTTGTTTGGTTTTCTTTATTTAATGGTACAATCAAGTTTTTCATGGGTTATCTATGCCAAATCCATCCTAGAAGAATAGTATGGTACAATTTAATCCATGCTGGGGTATGGGTGGGAGTTCATACTTTTCCAAAGAAATATTAGTTCTGAACGTTAATGCAATAACATGATTGGCGTTTGAGTTCACTTACTACAAATCTCTCACACTTCAGGCACATAAGTTACTACACCACGGGGGGGGGGGCTCTCTGCCCCCCTTTCCCAACGTTTCACGGGACACCCCCTTTCCGATGTTAATTTTGTTTTTTCATTCAATAAACTATCAAAATATGTTCAGTAACAATAAACAACTGGTGATATTTGAATTTGATTTTTTTTATAGAATCATAAAAGTTACATGACTCTAAGATCAAAACTCCAACATTATATTTCTTATGATTTTGCTTACATAATTTAAATTGAAAATATTTGTTGTTTCATAAATGGAAAAGATTCATAAATTCCACAAAAGAAAGAAATATTCTTCTAATTTATTATATCATTGAATAACTTCTTTTTTTTTTTTCATGACAACTTTCAAGGGAAACGATCAATTATTGGCTAAAGTAAGTTTTAAAGACTTTTCTCCTAACATGTTTCATCCTTTGATAAAAGGAAATCAATTTCACATTATTTCTCTGAATTTTTGAGATGAGGCTCGATAATTTGTATTATTTGAACTATTCAGACTATTGTCCTCATCTATTATTATTATTGGACACATGGCATAGTGGATATAGGCGTTGAGTTAAGACAGTTCTAAGTGACATTTATCTCTAGGCTGCAGGTTTCAATCCTAGTCAAAGGCGACAATAACATAGAATAATCAACATATCTTAACACTGTTACCCAGTCATGGTTAACGAATGAGAACAGTCTACCCCCTGTGGATTGAATAAGGGTTGGGTCTTGAAGTTCCATAAACTCTCCCGATTATGACAAGAAGGTTCCCGAGTTCGAGGAGGGGATCCCAAGTTTGAGAAGGTTCCAAGTCCAACAAGAAATACCTGAAGAAGGCCAAAGGACACATTGGCTGAAATGTGGTGCAGATGAGGAAAATAATCCAAATAATCCAAATTATCGTCTCTTCTTCAAAAATTAAGAGAAATTAATTTGGGTTTGTCTTTTTTTAAAATGATTCCTCCTCTATTGTTGATAGATCATTCCAGCATTTGTTTCTGGAAATTATTTTGAGGTCTAATATACAGGACTAGTATTTTATTCTATCATCTGAATTCAACCGCCTTTCAGAGTAGATTTCAGCTTTAGGAACAAAAAAGTCCGCAGGATTACAATCTGGAGAATAGGACACCTGAGGGATGAGCTAGCTTGCCAAACATTTATGGATAAGGTGTGATATATGAGCAGGTGCATTATCATGGTGCAGCATCTAACTTTTTGTTTGTTCATTAGGGTAAATTGATTTTTCACTTTTTTTTTATTAAAAAAAAAACAGTGAAAGTTGTGTGTTGGTATAATAAATACCTATACTAAAAACTAGATCTCTTACTTGCAAGGAAATAGCATCAAAGATCGTCTACTAAAATGGACCAAAAAATCCTCATTTTTGCAACATTCAGCTTAGAAAATTTAACAATTACAATATTCAAAACAGAAATGGTTATCATTTTAAATGAAGCAAATGAAAAATTGAAAATATGCCATGATCACTACCAACATCTCTGATCTGCTGCTTTTTACCTAATAATTAAGCTGTAACAGTGATAACATTTTAAAAGATTGAAGGTAAAGTATTGAAGAAAAAATATTTTGTGTGGTAAGTCTTTATGTTAATTTGCAACTTTCACCATCTGTTACAGTTCCAAAATCAACCTACCCTGTTGTCCATGCCACTTCCTTCATACTGAGTTTTTCAAAAGACTTTTAAATAAAAGTTTTTATTCACCATCTGAACAAACTCATGATGAGCTTCAAGATCCTTCAACTTGGAAACTATGCACACACACACATTTGTTATTCTGGCTAGCTCTAATACAAACAACACCCAATGTGGCATGATGCAGTCTTTGGGTGGGCAGGGGCTGTATATGCAAAAGGTCAAAGGTGCCTGTCACGTAATGGTTACTGTCATAGGAAATGGACCGGAAACAGGGGTCAAATCCTGGATGAGGCTGATTGTATTTCACATAGCACTAATACCCTTGGGAAAGGTATGCATCCAACTATTCTCCTTCCAGCTATGTGCAAATAGCAGGATAGACTGACACTAACTCTGGTATAGCAACCAGTGTAGCTCTGAATTCAAATCTGTTAAACTCCGCTTAAGAAATTGACCTTGTGTCACATCCTGCTCATATGGAGAGGTTGGTAAATACATACAAAAGGTCAAAGTCACTATGAAATGACATTTCAGTTTGTAAGTAGAATAGAGTGATCTGCCCCTGTTTCTAAGCTGAACAGGGTGATCTGCCCTTGGTTAGATAGTATAAATAGAACAATGGAAGTGGCCATTTGCTATTCTACTAGTGATGTCTGAACACCACAGACCACATCTTTTGTACTTTATACAGTTGAGAATACACTAAAATGTTTCATTGGCACCCATTTTTGCAAGTTCTGGTTCTTTTTTAGCCACATCTTGTATATTAAAATGTGAAACTAGGTCAGAAAATAAAATTAACTGATTCTTTTAAACTGTTTTTCTTTCACACATTTCACAGTTAAAAAGAACGTCATATGATTGTGGATAATCCTCATAAAAATAAAATCATGTACTGCGATTTTGCAGTCACCATTAAGAAAGAAAATACATATAAACAGGTTTTCATTTTTTTCTCTCAATTTTTAAAATTAAAATCAAAAAAAATTTCAAATTATTTACAAGATTTTACATTTCCTTCATTCTTTGATCTGTAGAAATATTTAACATTGATTCTTCTAAGCTTCTAACTGACAGTTTAGAAAATCTTGAAAAACAGTTTTTGCTTAAATTAATTACAGAATTATAATTGCTGCATACAGTAAAAGGAGAGGAGAAAATCTTAGAATAAATACTTGAAGAAATATGAATTATTGAGAAATGAAAAGTTTATTTCTATGAAGAAATATTCTAAAAAAAATAAATAAATAAAAATAAAGTTGGTGGTGTCAACCGAACAGTGAGGGAGTCTATCTCCTTTTCACTAGCACTAAATCAGGGAGTTTTTTTTTTTTTAGATGGAGTGCCACACTTACCATCAGCTACCCACTTTACTGCACTTAATCTGTGCTACTCATACATCAAGTTGGTATGGACTGGTATCAAACCTGGAACCTTACGTTTCCTAGGTGGGTGCTCTACTGACTGAACTAAATTATTCTAAGTAAAAAAATTAAAAATATTCAAACAAAATAATTTTTAAAAAACGTTTCCCTTATGCACATCCATAATCAAAATGGTTTACCAACTAACTTTTCAAAAATACAAATTAATCAGAAATCAAATGAAAATGTTTGATGTCAACAAGTCAACTTGATATCTTCATATTTTATGAAAAGCAAGAAGAAAATAAATAGAATTTAATTAATTAGATATCAACTCAGCTTAGTCAGTAGATTATCTACAGGAATCGCAAGGTCCCATTTAATATCGGTCTTTGCCAATTCAGCGCATGAGTAGCATAGCTTGGGTAATCAGTGCGGTAAAGCATCTGGGAGCTGACGGTAAGTGTGGCGCTTCAACACAGCAAAGAAAAACAATCTCCTTGGTCTAGTGCAAATGAAAAGAGGATAGACTTCCTCACTGTTCAGCTAATACCAGCAATAGGCCACCACGCCAACTTGATTTTTTACTATGATATTTTTGAAAATTAACATAAATCGAGAATTTAGCAGATTTCTACATTTTCAATATGTCTCTATGCAAAATAAAAAAAAGTAAATTAAAAAAATACATCTTAAACAGATGATTGTTTTTTTTTTTTTTAGATGAATTGATAATACTTATCAATCATTTACTGGAATGTAAAAGACTTTCTTTTTTTCCAATCCTTTAAATATCAGCAGCAGCTGAGCAGACATAAGTAAGCTGTAAAATATATGCTTAAAAATATCTAATGAATATATATTTTATTATAATAGAAATTGTGTGTTTGTATGTCTGAAACTATAATATTACTCAATTCACAATTCCCTTAGTTATTTACATCATGTTCTCCATGATTTTATTTTTTTATTTAAATTATTAATAAAATTGTTTTAAATTATCAATACTGTTGGTCTTATCTACAGGTATTTGCCTCATATCCCACTTGTATGGGCTGGGCACAAGGCCTCGTTTTAACGTGGGCCACCCACAAGCCGAAGCTCATGGGTCGGAAAGAACAAAAATTGCATTGATCCGTTCGGCATTCCCCTTCAGGCACTGGGCAATAAACCCAGCCCTGCCCCTTTAAGTCAAGGGGGTAGGTATTGCCTGGGGGACAGCCCCCTGGGATCGATGCTATTAACTTATAAAGATCCAGGGCCAAAGCCACTGAGCCCCACCCGTTGGGCGGGTCTACATTGTATTTACCTCGTACCCCACTTGTACGGGTTAGGCACAAGGCCCTATTAACGTGGGACCACCACAAACCGAAGCTCATGGGTGGCAGGTGAAAAATTGTGTCGATCCCGTCGGCATTCCCCTCAAGGGGGCACCTCAGGCACTGGGCAATAAACCCAGCCCTGCCCCTTTAAATCGAGAGGGCAGGTATTGCCTGGGGGGATGGCCCCCTGGGATCGACACCGTTAATTATAGCAATCCCCACCCATTGGGCGGGGCTGCATACTAATAACATGCAATTGTATTTATATATACAACAAAATTGCGGTTAACAGTATGAACGGGAAGGCTAATTTGCATATTGTTATTAAAAAATATGATTTTAATAAATATATGCTTAGTATTATTGATTTCTAATTGTTTGGTTTTATCTTAATGAATATGAGCAAAAATCTCAAGGATAAATCTTAAAAGAAATCTATTAACATAAAAAAATAACTGTAAATTTTTTACTTCCTATTTTAACTAAATAGTTAAATTAGGAAAATTTAGAAATGAAAGATGGGAGTGATGGAAGAGTAAATTTCAGTTGTTCTATTTTTCAATTATACCCCACTCTGTTTCAAATCTTTTTATCTGCATTCTTATTTAGTTTCATTAGCCTTTCTAAATTTATATGATATTTTAATACATTAAAACTTAAATACTTGCACCCGGTGAGGGTGCATATATTTGCTAGTTTCTATAAATTAATTTGTCACTTAGCATATATAGCAATATTAATCCTAATGAATGAGGTACTACCTACAAACAGTTTCACTTATTAGCTCATCAGGGCAAGAATCTGACCAGATTCTTGTCTTGATGACCTAATAAGCAAAACTGTTAACTGGTAGTACATTAGGATTAATATTACTATTTTTCTCTACTTAGGTATTGAGCACTCTTTACATTTTAGCTGAGACAAACCTAGTGGTATATATATATATTTTTTTTTTTTGGCCAAGTGATATCATGTTATTCTATTATTTTTGGTTGGTGCAATTCTCTTGGTCTTTTCTTATTTTTATTTTTCCCCAAGCAATTATTTGTAGTATATTATTACTTGTAAATTATTTACCTGGGTTTTTCTTTACCACAAGGGTTTACTAATAGGATTAGTATAGTATATAACAACCCCTCTTCATGAACAGGACGTGACAGAAGGGCAACTTCTTAAACAGATTTTTAACAGGTTTAAGTTCAGAGTTTTTCTTCTCCTAGACCAGTTGCCATACCAAGGATTTAAGAACTCTGCCCTACTATTTACCCATGGTTGGAGAGAGAATAGTTGGGTGCATAATATATTTAATTTGATTTCCACAGCTACAGATACTACACTGATCCTAGTGGAAGTTATAGACAGATAGATAAAGAAAGAAAGTAAGTAAAAAAAAAAGAAGTCACACTGTTCATTATATAGATAGATAAATAACAAGTATATTAGGGGAAAGTCTCTCATACATCTGAATTTGCTTTAGGAAGGGGAGGAGGGTGGTGATATGCTATTTTGGCATTATATATTCTTCATCTCCATACACAGCTTTCTTTGAATAGTCAGCTCAAAAGCAGTTTGGTCAAAAGTCATGTGAATGAAGAGAAGACAGGAGAGAAATTTAATCTTAATGCCAAGAAGTAGTATCATCTCTAGCAATTTCATCATCTGTTTATTGAACTAGAGAGATGAGGGGAAAATAAAAAGGGTATTTATCTACCGCTACAAGAGGATGAAATGGGACACAAAGTCAAATTCAACAGGGTGACCCACACTCAAAGACAAAAGTGTACAGTTTTCTTAGCATAACAAGAGACACAGTTAAAAAAAAAAAAAAAAAAAATAAATAATATATACACACACACACACACAAATGAGAGTCAAAAATTATCTGCACTTTTCCATAACATCTTTATCATTGACACTCTGCATTCTGTGCAAGTGCCCTTATCATGCCCACTGTTCTGGTCATGTGATTGAAGTTTGGCCCTGATCAT
The DNA here is from genome assembly GCA_023376005.1 of Doryteuthis pealeii. Classification (NCBI taxonomy): domain Eukaryota; kingdom Metazoa; phylum Mollusca; class Cephalopoda; order Myopsida; family Loliginidae; genus Doryteuthis; species Doryteuthis pealeii. The sequence continues at coordinate 132,436,843 of CM042142.1, read as the reverse complement.
GTCATTTTGCTTGCTGTCTTTACAGTATAAACATGGCTACTCCACTAGCAGTATGCACCAAAGAAGTGACCCAGAAGTCAGGAGTATCAAGAGCTGAAATTCATCAGAGGCTTTTAGCACAATACAGGGACAGTATACTACTGTTTAGAAGTGTGTATGAGTGGATAGAGAAGCTTTAAAGTTTTTCTTCTGGGTTGCTTGCTTCCTTCTGCTGGGCTGGGTTGTCTGCTGGGAAGCTTCCCTCCTTCTGCTGGGCTGGGTTGTCTGTGCTCATTTCGTTATTGGTAATAACGTTAGTAATGATTAAGCAAGACTTTATTGTTTTACCGGGTTAGCTCAGTCGGTAAAGCGTTTGGCTAGAAACCACAAGGTTCCTAGTTTGATACCAGCCCTTGCCAACTTAGCATATGAGTAGCACAGGGATCTGTGCGGTAAAGAAGCTGATGGTAGATGTGGCGCTCCACCTCAGACACAAATACAATCTCCTTGGTCTAGTGCTAGTGAAAAGGGGATAGACTCCCTCACTGATTGGCTGATACCGACTTTAGGCCACCTTGCATGACTTTACCTTACTTACTTATTGTTTTACAAGACGCCTTTATTCTTTATTAAAAACCCAAAGCTCAAAAGGGTTTTCAACTGCATGTTGAAAAGTTGGCATCTTGGGAGCAACAAGTCTCCTATCTGCTCCTTTCTACTAACAAAGCCTAATTTCCGTTCTCATGTTTTCCCAGTGGTGGGGGGTGGGGGGTATTGTTAACTAAAGGTCCCTACCTATGAATAATATAACCCCCATTTCAACAAATTTTAATTCAAAATCTAACTACACTTACAGACATAATTTGTAGGCTACCCACAAATTATGTAACACTTCCACCCCTGAGGAGAAGATTGAGCAAGCTCGAGAGATGGTAATGGCAAACAGATAATCTTTGACTCTCCCTCATATATATATATATATATCACTATATTACTCTTAGGGCCGGTTTAGCTCAGTTGGTAGAGCATTCGGCTAGGAATCCCAAGGTATCTGGTTCGATACTGGCCCTCGCCAACTCAGCATATGAGTAGCACAGGAATCTGTGCAGTAAAGTGAAGAGCTGGTGGTAGGTGTGGTGCTCCACCTCAGACGCTAAAATAATCTCCTTGGTCTAGCACTATTGAAAAGGGGATAGACTCCCTCGCTGATTGGCTGATATCGACATTAGGCCGCCCCGACGACTTTACTTACTTACTCTTCTACAAAAAGTACTAAAAATCAATTTGTTCAGTTAAATGATCCGATATTTGTCATTACTGATATTCAATATTATGGTAAGTATAATTTATTAAAATATACCAGAGATAATTCTTTGGATTAACCTGTCCATCAGAGAATTTTCATCTGCATTTATAAATATGGCTCAGCAATAAAAGTGTGGGGAATATATATATATATATATATATATATATATATATATATATATATACATATATCTTAAGTTTTGTTTCAAGTGCTAATTTTCTAAAATTACAATACATTCATCAACTAGAAAAGATAAGAAAAAAAATAATCTCTAACAGGAAGTTGTAAAGGACAATGGTGTGATAAACACAATGATAAATATTTTTTTCAGAATCTATGAATTGAAGATCAAAGTAGATTTCTATAAAATAAAAATGATTATAATATAAAACTAGATTTAGATTTCAATAAAACACACCTTGAAATGATTGGTAAGTAAAGAATTTTTAACTAGGTTACAGAAATGATCATAAGATGTTTCATAAAAAGACTGAGAATAATGCTTGAAATTTGATATTTCTTGAGTAAGAAGAATAGTATTTTTGACTCCTTATTCATTTAGTAAAAATGCCCATACTACAATAAAAGTGATAGTTGTGACCTTTCCCCCAAATAATATTCACTTTTTTTTAATAAGCTATTCTAGTTGTATGAAGACTTTAATAAAACGTGAAAACTGGTTGGTTGGTTAGTTGGATATTCTTTTACGCTGAAGATATTTCGTTGTTGGGTATTCAATTTTTTGAAAATTTTTTTTTCTATTTAACCCATAGATGGGACCCTAACAGGTACTACAACTCTGGGTCAGAGTAATAATGATGAAAGGGTACCCCACACTCCACTGGAGCTCCAAAATTGGAACTTCACCATTAGATGCAGTTTAACGTCATACCCAGGATACGAAGACCCTCAGTCACTGCCCTCTAGCACATATACGATAAAAAGCACGAGAATGATTGGATACAAGATCAGTTTTTCAGCAGAGTTTAACAGGTTCAAATTCAGAGTTTTCCTTCCCCTAAATCAGTTGCTATACCAAATACTACAGATTTGTCACATTTTTTCCTTCTCCTAGACTGGTTGATTTATCAAAGCTAAAAAAAAAAAACCCAGTCTGTCCTACTAGTAGCTGGAGGGAGAGAAGGATTCATGCCTTTTACAGGGGCTTTAGTATGAAGTGAAACTGTTGTAACTCAAGTATCAGTTTACAGAGAGAAGATAGGAAGAAATACAAGTATTAAGGATAAGGAGAAAGATTTACTAAGCAAACATACAAGGTGAACAGAGTAATTTCATTGTTTCTCTTTTACAAGGTTTCATCAGACATTGTTTATAGAGAAAACAGATATTACATTTTCATTATTTAGGTACTATATGGCAGAAACAAACACCTTCATCCAGGATTTGAACTCTGGTTAGGGATTCCATTTCCTTCAATGATAACCATTACACTAAGCACACCTCGTTTAAAGATTCTTGTATTCAACAATCTACCCCAATGGATTAAATAAAGCATTAAGTTCAAAAGGTTCCATGAAGGCTTCCAAGTTTGACAAGAAAGTTCTCGACTTTGAAAGTTTTGTCTAGTCAACAATATTCCTACATTCAATCTCTGAGTATTTTATTTCTGGAAACAGAATTTCATATTGACAAAAAAAAGGGAACGTTGTTAGATAAGTGGTAAATGAGGATGTTTTTCTAGTCAAATAAAAGACTATTTTCTGCTTTGTTGTTTGTAACAATGAGCAAAAACATCCAGTTAATAATCAATGGAAAGTCTCAATTCTGGGTTAGAGCCAAAATAACATCCAAAAATCACATTATTGCAAAGATAAAGTCCATTTATTAGATGTAAATCCAATAAATAAATATCATCATAAAAATTACTACTGCTCACTTTGCTGGCCTCATAAAATTGCTCGTTCTCACTGTCCGAGTTCAGTAAAAACAGAATTGAAATTCACTATATTAATAATGACATTTCATTATAGCACGAATAAAGTTTCAGCGAACTATAATTGGTAGAAATATATTTATAATATAATGTTTACTCGTACTTTTCTTACGTGTCTAGACAGATTACAATCAAAAGGTCAATTATTTAAATATTGTTCAAATAAGATTAACTCCCTAGGTGGCTTTAATATGAAGGATGAAACTTATACAGTTATATTATACCCTACACACAAACATATCTTATTATAGTGGAGATTATGTGTCTGTTAGTCTGTAACTGAAACTACATCACCACCAACATCACGATTCCCATAGTTATTTACTATATATTTTCAACGGTTATTAAATAGTCATTATTTAAACTTAATTAGCATCTTATTTATTAACGATAGCTCTATTAAAGTCTAGCTGAGCTAGATTTACTTCAAAACAGCTCATGCATTTAAAATCCTGAAATATGTGTTATAAGAAATAAAGATATAATAATAATAATAATAATAATAATAATAATATCTTTTCAGCTAGTATATTAGGTCTGAGACCTGTCAGCTGTTCCTTACAAATATTCATTTTAAATTCACTGAATATTTAATGTCATTCCACAGATTATCCAACCTTGCCTTATGATGGGAATTATTTACATAATGATTTTAACAAAACTGGGTTTAATAAATAATTATTTGCTGTTATTGATTTCTAATATTACCATGTTATTCTCAAACATATTAAAAGCAATCTTATATATAATCTTATATAGAAATCAATTAAAATAACATAAAAAAATAAGTGTAATATTTTTATATTCATTCTTATTTAGTTTTGTTAGACTTTCTAATTTAATATGATATTGTATTACATAAAAATTTAAATACTTGCGCCCAGAGGGCACACATTTTTGCTAGTATATATATAATGTTGAATAATAAGAGTGAAAAATAGTAAATGTGAGGATTTATTGATATTTGAAAAAAAATACAAAAATATTAGTCAACTCTTTTTCAATTGATAATCTATAGTATTGAGCAGATATTTAAAATAAATATATATCAGACATGCATCTTCAATCTTCAAGACAAAATAAATATCAACTGTTGATGTTAGTTTTTTGTTTAACAAGTGATACATACAACAAGAAATATACAAATGCAAGAAATTACATCATAATATTTTTTTTGAAAAAAAAAAAAAAAAAAAAAAAAAAAAAAAAGGTGATATTTAATGGGATATATATATATATATATATATATATATATGGGCCGGTTAGCTCAGTCAGTAGAGCGTTCGGCTAGAAATCACAAGGTTCCTAGTTCAATACCAGTCCACGCCAACTCAGCATTATGAGTAGCACAGTGATCTGTGCGGTAAAGTAAGGAGCTGATGGTAGGTGTGGTGCTCCACCTCAGATGCAAAAACAATCTCCTTGGTCTAGCGCTAGTGAAAAGAGGATAGACTCCCTCGCTGACACCGACATTAGGTTGCCCCGACGACTTTTACATATATTATATATATATATATATATATAAATAAATAAATAAAGCCCAAACAAAATACATATACCACAAATAGACGGATATATATACATATAATATAAACACACACACATATATATATTTACTTTGTCATTAATTGTTTTATTTTCATAGTTTCATCCGGACACACATACATATCAATATATATATGTATATGAGATACCAATATTAAAATACATTTATACAAACTAATAGTTGGATAAATTGTTTCTTGTTTGAAAATTCATATACCACCATCTGTTCTGTATATGATCTATGCAATGTACATTTTTAAGATTTTGAAGCATTAGATTATTTAGAGAAAAAAAATAGTACCACCAAGGTTTTAAGTATATATTCATGAAAAATTTCTGAAAACTAAATTCAGTTTAAATACATCATTTTATTTTATTCATTTATTTTTTTAGTTGGGGTGAGTGGTTTTTTTGTTTTGTTTTGTTTTGTTTTTTACTGTAAGCTCTATATATCTATATGTAAAGTTTTTTTTTTTCTCTCCATAAAAACTCTTTATTTTTTTTACTTGCATTTTATCTTCTAAAGGTTTTTAAAATCTAATATTCTTGAAAATTCTTTGGGGGAAAAAAACATGTATAAAATCAAGTTATTTTTAAGACAATTATAAAGAAGAACTAAAAACATACATTTTTTTTTCTTCTTATAATGAAGTTCTATAACTGATCCCAAAAAGCAGTATTTCTATAAGTGATGATTAAAATAAGGTTGATATTGTTCTTAAGTTTCCTGAAAGAAGAAAAAGAATCTAGAATTGTGTCCATATGTTTACTAGGTCAGGATAATATGACAACAATTTGTATTTGTATAGAAAGAAGAAGAAGAATTCTGTCATGGTATTTCTTGAGTGGAATCTCTTCATAGACTCTCTTTCTTCCTTTACCTTCTTCTGCCTTAACTGCTACATACAGAATGTAATAAATGACTAGGTGAATAGAAAACATTAATAGAAATCTGACAAATTTTCCACAAAGAAATATTTTGCTTTTAGTTCAAATTCAACAAATGTTTAAAGCAGCATTTATATATGCTAAAACGGTTGATAATTAAAAAGACTTCTGTCACTATGTTATGAGACTAGTAATATACTTATTATTAACAAGAATTATTTGAATCTATAAGCAGAAATCCTATGAAGAATAGGTAGAACAATAGCAAATATCAAATAGCTACTAATTTACCATTATATAGTGTTGCAACATTGTGTTTTTATGAATCATTCAATAAAGAGATTGTACTTTTATTTATTTATTTATTTTTTTTAACTAGAAAACAATAATTGGATTAAATTTATTATGGATGATTGCATAGAAATCAATACAATAAGAATAATTTGTTTGTTTAATGTCATTTTAGATTTGATAACAAAAATATTCAAACATATCTCTTTTTATAATGGAGATTGTGTGTCTGTCTGTAACCAAAACTATGTCACCACCACCGTCACAATTCACTTAATCATTTACGTTATATTCTCAACGGTTATCAAATAATCATTATTTAATCTTAATTAGCATCTTATTTATTAACAATGTCTCCATAAGATCCCTGTGCTACTCATATGCTGAGTTGGCGAGGGCCGGTATTGAACCCAGGAACTTTGTGGTTCCCAGGCGGCTGATCTACTGACCAAGATGGAACAAATTATAAATAAACATACATTCCAGTGGCTATTTCTTTGTAGCAATAGAAAACTGAAAGTGTTTATAACACATTAATTAGTTTTGACCATAGATATAACTTACATTTAGTCATGTCATACTAAATATGGTGATTTATCTGTCAGGGGAAAAAAGTTAATATTCAAGTCTTGTTTATAATATGCATCCCTAAATTTGGGGCTGAAAAATCTGTGAAAATAGTGTGTCCGTAGATAATTATGGTAATTTCATAAAATACTATACTCAAAAACTTGATTGTGATGGTATAGTTAGCATGTTAGTCATTTGAATAAGCGTTTAAAATATTCCTTGCAAGGAATATTTTAAAGTGAATTATTTGTGTATGAACAAAATTGTACAAATTACCTTTGATAATTAAGGATATCAAAAATAATATCGCTACAGAGAGCTTTATCATTTTTAAAAGCACTAGCCAAAATATGGCCCCACCCCCTAGGCGCAAGTATTTAAGTTTTAATGTAATAAAATATTCTATTAAATTAGAAAGACTAACGAAACTAAATAAGAACGAATATAAAAATATTACACTTATTTTAATGTTATTTTAATTGATTTCTATATAAAAATTATACATAGGATTTTTTTAAATACATTTGAGAATAATTAGAAATCAGTAAGAGCAAATAATTATTTATTAAACCCAGTTTTGTTAAAATCATTATGAAAATTATTTCCAACATATATTATGTAAATCTTTATTTCTTAAAGATATATAACACATATTTCAGGATTTTAAGTGCATTAATAAGATGGGCAGTTTTGCAGCAAATCTAACTCAGCTAGACTTTTATAATAACATTGTTAATAAATAAGATGCTAATTAAGATTAAATAATGACTATTTCATAATCGTTGAGAATATAACTTAAATAACAAAGGAAATCATGATGTCAGTGGTGACATAGTTTTGGTTACAGACAGAATGTTATATAATCTTCATTATAATAAGATTATTATAATTTCAAATTTCAAACTCCACCCGCCAAAAAAAGAAAAAACAAGAAATCACTGGAAATTAAATTCAAATATCTTATATACATAAGAAAAAAAAAATGGAGGCGCTCACTGTGTAATGGTCATCGTCATAGTAAACAGACATCTGACACAAATTCAAATCCTGGACAAGGCTGGTAACATTTCACATAGCGCTAATACACATGGAAAGGTATGCATCCAACTATTCTCCCACTATCTATGGGTAAATAGTAGAGCAGACTGGGTTCTTTAACTTTGGTATGGTGATCATTCTATAAGAAAAGGAACTTTTAATTCAAACCTGTTAAACTGAACTTAAAAATAGACCTTGTGTCACATCCTACACTCATGTATCCATGTGTAGGTGTCCACAGGAGAATGTCACTTATGAGATCGTCCTTGCTTCTTCAGCAGGTCTTGTTCATCTTACTTGGATGGTTTGTGTGATAGGAAGCAAGTGGTCATACTGCTACTTTCTTGTGAGATGCTGTATCCAGGATTTAGCATGCAGTATCCTTGTGTAGTTCGCATCTAGCTTTTTCTCTGTTTTATTAAGGTCCAAGTAGTGCAGCCATACAGAAGTACTGACACGGCTACACCTTCAAAGTATTCACACTTTATCTTGTCAGAGATAAGCTTCGAAAAGATTGATAATCTGTCTATAGTAGTCCATGTCTTTCCAATGTGTATATTGAAATCACTTTCTGTAGATGAGATATTGCTACCTAGGTATGTAAACGGGTCTACTAAATTGAGAGGCTTACCATCCAGTTGGGAGATATCTCCATCTCGCTTAAAAATAGTACTTGGGCTCATGGAATAGCTATATATATTTCCCAACCCCTCCGCACGAGCAGGATGTGACACAAGGTCAATTTCTTAAGCAGAGTTCAACAGGTTTGAATTCAGAGTTTTCCATCTCCTAGACCAGTTGCCTAACCAAGGTTAAAGAGCCCAGTCTGCCCTGCTATTTATCCATAGCTAGAGGGAGAGTAGGATTCATACCTTTTCCAAGGCTATTAGCGCTAAGTGAAATGCAATTACCACATCCAGGAATTGAACTCGGGTCGACGAGTCCATTTCCCATGACTTTAACCATTACACCACGCGCTTCCATGAAATAGCTATATGAATCATTTCTGTAGAAAATTAATAATCTAAGCCGACACAAAGAGAAATGACAGCTGTTAATGCTCGAAAAGGGGGGGGGGTTGGCATAAATGAGAAACTGACATGTCAATAGTTTCATTTTACACAATAAACTTAATCAGATTTTTTCATCTAATCTTAAATAAGTAACATGAGTTCCTAGATAGTCAAAGATAAAAGACATTATGTTCGATAAGAATTGGATATATGATAACCGGTAGAGATCAATATCAGGATCTCCAAAAGGATATCAATCATTCTTTTCCGAATGCAGTGTGGATAGGAACGAATTGCAAAAGCATGTTCCAACTAGTTAGAAAAGAAAAAAACGAGACAAGAAATAATTATAGGTATATCTGTTACATAATCTATGCGGTTACATAAGATTATTGTCAACTCCTTGTATTTCTAAAGGGATGGCCCCTTTTCATATCACGGGCGGGACTTTCCATGGAATATTACAGAAAGCCTGCGAAATACGTGAAGTTACATGGGACCTGGTTGGGTCCTCAGTTTCAGTTTGGACATCAGGCAGAGAAGATGTACTGCCTTAACTGGAGCTCACTGCATACGCGCGTTATGTTAGTTCCATGAAATGTTTAGTTAAGTAAATAAAAGCTTACATAAGTAATATGGTTTTGTGGTTAATGAATGTCTTGGCAACAAGACTGATCTAGAAGAAGGAATGAATTAAGGACAACCAACCAGAAGAGACGTTAGAAGAACTTAAGATACCAAAGATGACAAGAATAATAGAAGTAAGAAAAGAAAGAAGGGTATACGACATATCTAGGAGTCAGTTGGGATCTTTACATATTGATGAACTGTTAATAATAATAATAATAATAATAATATAAATTGAGCATTATGTATAAAGACATCCTTACTATTAGTATTTTCAGGACAGATTTCCCACAAACCTACGATATGTATATGTACACATTCCATTTACTATAGACTTTTGACGTGCTTATATTTTGCTGTTTTGATGGAAGCGTGTGGCATAATGGTTAGAGTCGTGGGAAATTGACTCGTCGACCAGAGTTCAAATCCTAGACGAAACTGTTTGTATTTCACTTAGCGCTAATACCCTTGGGAAAGGTATGAATCCAACTATACTCCCTCCAGCTATGGGTAAATAGTAGGGCATACTGGGCTCTTCAGTCTTGGTAAGACAACCTGTCTAGGAGAAGGAAAACTCTGAATTCAAAACTGTTAAACTCCACTTAAGAAATTGACCTTGTGTCACATCCTGCTCGTGCGGAGGAGTTGGTGTGTGTATGTATATGTGTGTGTGTGTGTATATATATATATATATATATATATATATATATATATTGCTGTTTTGATATCCTAACAATTCATTATTTGAGGTTTGGGAACCAATATTTAAGCCTGTCAGATAAAGGTGGAAATGTGCTATACTTTGTATTAGACTAATTTGAAAATCTGTATTGAAAATATGGTAATTTTCACCTTTAGTTGTCAAAATTGCTAGCAAATAAGGCAATTAGAGTAACCTCCCTTGACTTTCACTTTGAACCATCTCCGTGTGAAATAAACAAATCTTAGAAACTTTTTCAAAAACAATATAACTGCATGCTTTAACACAAAAATATCATAAAATGTGTTTTTAATAACAATTAAGTTCTTTTCCGATAATGTGCACGCACAATTTTATGCTAGGAATTTTGACAACTAAAGGTGAAAATTACCGAAAATATATCCAATTGATTGATTTTAATGGCATCTCATCAATACAATCTATTTAAAAATTTCTTAGTTTCACTTTGATTGATTTTAACATCATGTCAACCCATCTTGGGTTATTTCATGCCTAGAGGTTAGGAACTCATGCTCATTGTACATTTATATCTAAATCATTTGTGTAATTATTTCTTAAGAGCTTTTTTTTTTGCACACTGTATAGTTGCTTCTTAAGGATTTTTTTTTTGCGGGGGGGGGGGATTTTTTGCACCCAATCCAAGTGAATACAATTCATTTTTAAACAGATCTATTTAACCTATAGATGAATTGGTTTGTTGGATTTTACAACATGGCTCATTTTATGACGAATACATTTTTTTTATTCATTCTTGTTACGTATTTAATTTTTTTTAACACATTTTTTAAAACTAATTTTGATCTAATGTGTAGATGGGACCCTAACAGGCACTACCATTCCATGTCAGTGGACCTGAGAGTAATGACAATGAAGGGGTACTCCACACTCCTCAGAGTTCTAGAATTGGAACCCATAGATGGGACCCTTACTACTCCGGGTCAAAGTGGACCTGAGAGTAATGGCAATGAAAGAGTACTCCACACTCCCCAGAGCAGCTCCAGATCTGAAGCCCTCATCACTGGATGCAGTTTGGTGCCATACCCATGACTCTTAGTTTCACTTAACTTGTGTAGTTTAAATTAATACACTTCTGATACAATGCATAGATATTTTATAGAAAAGCAATATATCTTCATAAGGTATCTGTATAATGAACATGATATATATATATATATATATATATATCTGTTCTGTGTATAAATATTTCATCTGATCAAGAAAGATGGAGGGAAGAGGTGGTGAAAGAAGGCAGACAACTAATGCGGCCTTTGCAACATTGGTATAAAAGATATATATATATATATATATATATATTATATGCACACATGCCAATGTGAACATAACTGATTATTGGTTGAGTCAATAATGACATTTGAGAAGTAGAATAAACAAATCATTTTTTTCTTCCTTCCCAAAATGAATGGAGGAATAATAATAATAATAATGATAATAATAATAATAATAATAATACTTTGGAGTCAATAATAATTGAAGTACAAGAATGATTATTAAGTAGAGAAACAAGAGATTAAGAAGAGGCAGTGTGTATGAAATGAACAATGCTCAAAATCAATGGAGATTGCTGTGTGTGTGCTATAATAAAAAGAAAGAAAAGAAAAGAAACCATAAGAAGAGATAATCTCTTGTAGCAGACGAAACAAGATATTTGATGACAATAATAAGTACAATTGGCAATAAGGATACATTTGTCAATAAAGTTTACACCAAGAAATTTAGATCTTTATATTCAATCACTTGTTGGATTCTCTCTGAAATGAACTTTTGCCAGTGATCATCATCAGGTGTAAGAAGAACTCTTTATAAGCATTCCTTCAGATCATTTTTTGGTTTTTAATGTGTGTAATATTTTAGTTGATTGGATATTACGGCATGTTAATCCTTGTTGGGTCATTTTATGCTGAAGACGTTTGGTTTTATTCATTCTTGAAAGGAACTCAATTTTTTTTTCAAACACATTTTTTTATTTAACCCATAGATGGGACCCTAACAGGTACTACCACTTCTAGTCAGAGTGAACCTGGGAGCAATGGTGATGAAGGGCTGCTCCACATTCCTCATACCTCCAGAATTGGAACCTCACCATCAGATAGAGTTTAACATCATTCCCAGGACACTAAGACCTTCAGCCACTGCCTTCTAGTACATATATGATAAAAAGGGTTGGTGTTTTGCCATAAGGGCAAAGGGGTTGGGATAATCATATTGGTGCTAGGGGTTCACTGCTCAGCCAACAGGATTCCATCCTTAAGCATCATGGGTCACCACAAAAATCATGAAAAAGACATGAACATCCTCAGTCACTGCCTTCTAGTACATATATGATAAAAAGTGTTGAGGCTTGCCATAAGGGCAATAGGGTTGGGGCAATCATATAGGTACTAGGACTTGGCATGACCAGCCAATTGATCGGAGGTGGGGGGGGGGGGCTGCTTGTCTAGCCTTAAGTAAGGGTCTAAGTAAAGTGTGACACCAAAAAGATGTTTATTTTTACTATGTTGCATTTTCATTAAATCAGCTTTATACAAAAAAAAAAAACTTTCAATGATATTAATAGATATTTTTGGTTTGATAAACAGCAATTAATTTATAAGTGTTTATTTCCATTTCAACACTTGTGAAATAAGCAATTAATCTATTTTTAACAATTAAGGTAGAAAACTTTAAAATGATTTCACTTACAGCACAATTTTGCATTTCTAACATATATATATATATATATATATATATACTTTTTATATAGTAGATTTTCTTAGCTGTCTACTACATAGGGCCAGTTTAGCTTAGTCGGTAAAGCATTCACCTGGGAATCGTAAGGTTCCAGGTTCAATACTGATCCTTGCCAACACAACATATGAATAACACAGCTTAGGTAATCTGATCTGTGTAGTAAAGCATCTGGGAGCTGATGGTAGGTGTAGCGCTCCACCTCAACAAAACACTTTCCCTGGTCTAACACTTTTTTTTTTTTTTTAGATATATCTACATACTTCCTATATATATATATATATATATATAATCAGGGAAAATGGAAATAGATATTTAATGGCCTTCTTCAGGTATTTCTTGTCAGACTCGGGAACCTTCTTGTCGTAGTCGGGAGCCATCACGGAACTTTGAACCTAACCCTTTATTCAGTCCACGGGGGTATCCTGTTTCTCATTCCGCTAACCATAGCTGTGGTAGGAGCTGTGTTAATTATTTTTCTATGTTACTGCCGCTGGACAGGATTGAACCTGGAATCCAGAGATAACTTTCACTTAGAACTGTCTTAACCTAACTACCTTATCCACTAGGCCATGTGTCCAATTGGACAATTCAGAAATACCTGAAAAAGGCCGGAGGGTATATCAGCCGAAATGTTGTACAGATAACAATGAAGATGAGGACAATAGTCCGAATAACGCAGATAATACTAATAAAAAAGCATTTTAAAACTTTTTGACAGAATAGATAATCTAAGACAGTGATTCTCAAACTTTTTCTTTTAACTATGCCCCCCCCCCTTATGCCTATTTTATTCAGGTGGACCCCCAACCCAATCATTTGACGTTTAAAAATCCTATTGTATTTTTTATAATTGAATATTTTTTTACTTGCTAGTACTTCAAAAATATTATATGGTCCCTGGGGGTCCATGTGGGCCCTGGTTGAGAACCACTGATCCAAGATATTGTAAAAAAAAAAAAATGTAAACATAAAATAGTGTTTAGCAATAAAGAAAGACAAAGTTAGGAAAGAAAAAGCTTTTAAAGAAAAGTTATTGAAATCAATTATCTTCATATTCTCCAACTATAGAGTGAATAATAATTAGCAGTAAGAAATAAAACAGACCGAAAATGTTCATCCAGATGAATGCAGTTAGAATTGATTTGTTGTCAATATGGTCACATGACAGGCTACCCCCAAAACTGAACTATTAAGCAGATGTTATTTTGAAAATCATTAACAACAATTCAAGAGTCATTTGGGTATATTTGTGCGGGTATGTGTGTGTGTATATATATATATATATATATATATATATATATATAAAAGAGATATTTTGGTATATAATATAAAGATATGTGTGTGTGTGTGTGTATATATATATATATGAGCTATTTTGGTATATAATATATATAAAAGATTTGTATATATATATATATATATATATATATATATATATATATATATATATATAAACCTAATGAGTCAGATAAACCTACAAAAAGTTTCGCTAAGTGCTCTTCAGGGCTAAGATCCGACTAAAGACAAGTTTGGTATATATATATATATATATATATATATATGATATTCAGGTACATAATATATATAAAAAATATATTTGTGAGGGTGTCTCTCAGTCTTATATATGTATATATATATATATATATATTACTACCTAATTTATATAATTATCTTTTTTCCTACTTAAGTCACTTGAAGTTTTCAAATATTTCTTTAAAATCTCAACATTTAATGACAGCTCTTTTAAAGACTAAATTAAATAAATGACTTCAATACTTTTTTTTATTTTTCCTTTCGTATCTGTTAAAATTAAAAATTAAGAAAGCATCCCTTTATTTAAAAAAAGATTTAAATAATTTATAAATTATTTTAATTCATTATCTAGGTATATAAATAAATTATTTATATTATATCTACATAATAAATGTTCTGCTTAAATAATAGGTACCAGGTACTTTTTACAATATCACATTTTTTTTGGCATGCATATCCAATTTTTAACTTGGGTTATTTTAAGCCTAGAGATTAGGGAATCGTGTTCCTATCAAATACGAATAATTCTTAAACAGATCTATTTCACCCATACAGGACCCTAATAGGTACTACCAATCTAGCTAGTGGACATGGGAGTAATGGCAATGAAAGGGTACTCCACACTCCCCAGATCTCTAAAACAGGAGCCTCACTATCAAATACAGTTTACTCAGGACATCCCCCCTATTTGGGGAGGTCTTACCCCTCTGTAGGGGATACAGTCAATATATTTTAAGGTTTGCTGATAGGGCATTCTATGAAATTTAAAAATATTTTTGTGAAGAGATGTTGTTTATTTTCAAATTTTACTTTCATTTATTTTTAATTTGAAACAATCCTAAACTCTTTTCCATGGACTTAAAAATACACACACACAGACAATTCTTTTAAAAAAATTTTTTTTATTAATGTCAGATTTAGTAGGATGCTGTAGTCAATTACTAAGCATTGTTTGGCACAAGGCCAGAAGTATGAGGCACCCAGTGAAAAATCGAACTCACTGACAATAGTCTGTTAGGCTAGCATGCTCTCCATTACACCACTTGATGCACCCCAGATTTAGTAGGATACGATGCTGGGTGTGTGTGTGGGGGGGGGGCAACCTCAGAATTTCAATGTAGACTCCATTTCCAGCCCGTAGAGTACAAACCAATGTGTGTGACTCCCACTGTTATTTTGTCTGCATATTAATTCTGGGTCTGCTATTTTATTTGTTTCTATTAAATACTAAGCAGTCTATATTTAAAGAATAAAGATACCAAGTTTAAGTTCGATGCTTTTGAATTCACAAAATTGTGATGTTGAACTAATTGACCCGACATAAAAAAAAAAAAATGGACAGAGCAGAGGTTAGGGTTAAGCGGGACAGTTGGTATGGACCTATGATTTGGAGGGGGGCCCTTACTCCTTTGGTAGAGTATGTGATATATATACAAACACACACACGTGTGTATGTGTGTGTGCGTGTGTGTGTATGTGTGTGTGCGCGCGCGCAATGGGGTTTACATTTCCCATCTGTCATGGAGCGATTATCAGTATGCAGCAGGCTGATAAAAACTGATCATGCCAGAAAGCGGCAAACTATTTATATGGTAGGTTATGGAACTGGTAGCTAAACCCCAATGGAATGTTTACATTTCACACAAAAAAATATTCATGTTTTATTGTTTTATGTTTTCCTAATCACTTGGGGGGGGGGGTGAAATGTAAGTTCGCGACCCTAGACAATGCATATGTTACTTTTAATAAGTGGACAATTACGCTGACATTTAAAAGTACAAATCATTTTTAAACCAAGTGACTTTATAATCATTACCATTAGTACTACTAGTAACTTTGTTGCTACTAAAAAAATTTTTTTTTAAAGTAATTGATTTATTGTTAGAAGAGTCCCTAAAAAGAAATTGATTCGGGTCAATAGATACTTTTTCGTTTGATAAACTTTATACATACTATAAAGATTGTTAAACAAAAAAGTATCAATTAACCCGAATAATTTTTATACGCACACACACACACACTACACTTTATAGTTACATAGCATGTGACACATACACTGTATATATTATATATAATACACGCACACAAATATTTTTTTTAATACTGGATTTGTGTGTGTGTGTGTGTGTGTGTGTGTGAGAATGAGTGAGAGAGAGAAATATGCACTACTTGTTGTATAAAATGACATATATGTCAATCGTGAATAAGCTGTCATTACCACAGGGACATTAATGAAATCTGTATCCCCCTCCCCCATAATTACATGGAAGTTTTGTTTTGTTTTTTTGTACTCGTGCAGAGAAAATAATTTTCTCGCCGTGGGGGTAATGGATGTTAAGAAATTAGCAGAACATTAATACTTATATCCTAAATTCGGTCTTCGCCGGCCATCCCATACTTGTAGCCTTTTGTCAGACTATGGTAAAATTAGCAGGAGAAAGAAAAAAAACGCGGAAGGGTCTTGTCATACTTTGTTATCACGCTTCGTTAATAAGTTAATATTTACTAACTAATCTTAGGTAAGTTGTGGTACAAGGTCAGAAATGTGGGGCACCTAGTGAGAATCGAACTCACTAACAAAGGTTTGCTAATCTAGCCCCCTATTACACATTGTGCTTCGTTAATAATGACATAAGGAAGCTTAAGAGAACTTTTAAGTCTTAAGAGAACGAAATATACTGGACTAAGTACTATGTGGGTGTATATGTTTATTTGTACTACAACCACTTGTGTTGTTAAGAATTGCCTGTTAGAAATTAAACATTTTTTTTTTAATTGTTTCCTGGGCCTTTAAAGAATGTTGTTAAAAAGTTTTTATAATGACAGTCATTCCAAGAAATGATAATAAAATAAAATAAAAATGAAAATAGGTTGGATGATGTAGTTTAAAATCTATTTATTTCATTAAAAAATTTTTTTTTTATTTTTTAGCTGAGATCTATTTAGCCGTGTGAATAATGTAGTGTTACGGTGTTATAACAAGATTAAAAAAAAAAAAAAAAAATGGGGTACTACAAAAAAAAAAAAAAAAAAGTTTATCACTGCAATGAAAATAAATAAAAAGAGCGATAAAATGAACTGTTATCGGACGACCGACCATTCTGGCGATAGTTCACTTTAAAAACACTTTTTTCACTTTCTTCTTACGGTTGTATAAAAAAGTAATGGTTTTTTAAGTTAAATACTAGAATTACTAGATTAACTAACTAGTAATTCTAGTGTTTAACTTATGTTTTTTTCTTTCTTGAGCTTCACTCAGCCATTTTGACAATATTTCACTTTTTTTCTTTCTTCTTACGCTTGTATAAAAATGTAATGATTAACTTAACTAACTAGTAATTCTAATGTTTAACTTAAACTTTTTTGTCTCTTCACTGAATCAAGTGATTTGTTAAAGTCGTGAAAAGATTGTAATGGAAAATAATGGTTGGTTGGTTGGTTCAACCAGCTAGACTGGTTGGTTTGACGGCAGACAGAAAAGGAAAAAAAAGAAGTTTTTTTTTTTTTTCAAATAGGTAGGCCTGTTTCCACTTTTTAAAATACTACCAACAAGACGAAAGAAGAAAAAAAAGCATTGACTTGGTAGAAGAGTTCACACACACACAGTCTCATAGGCTGGACTGACTTTGACATGGTCAGGCAGCATGGAATGTTAATTACTAGTCACCGCTGAGTAGGAAAGAGAGGGATAAACAAAACAAAAAAACACACTAACACGAGAGATCCATTTCAACAACAATTACACCAACTTAACAGCAAATATACTGCTACTGCTAACTATACTATAGTTGGTGCTGCTATATGTACTTATTCCAACCGCTTCCTTTCAACAGTTGAGGCAGGGACGGTCGTAGTACGTGTTGTGTATTCGATAAAATGACTATCACGGCATAAATAGTAGTAAAAATACTCATTGCCTTGTAGATACCACCACCACTACTACTATGAAACAGTCTTGTAGATTGTCAGAAGTAGAGTTGACAGCAAACAGTCTGGTTGGTTAGCAAGTGCCCCTATGTTGTGAACAGAAACAGCATTCAACAAATATTACAGTCAGTACCGACTAGTAAAACGAAACTAGGTACTTACTACTACTTTGGTATTTTGATGGTTACACCTTCCTTTAGTTACCTTTAAAAAAAAACCTTTTTTTGCCATTGAAGAGGAACAGAAGAGGAAGAAGGAAAAAAAGAAGAAAAAAAAAAAAAAGGATTCGTTCATTCATTTAAATTGGAGAAATCACATCCAACTTTGCTCTAACCCTGGAATGCTTTAAAAATCAAAATTAGAATTTTTTTAAATTAAAAAAAGAAAAAAAAAGAAAAAAAAAGAGAGAGAAGAGACAGAAAAAAAAAAGTTTACAATGCATTATTTTGTTTTTCCCCTTCTTTCTTTCAGAAATCTAGATTTAAAAGTTGCCCCAAATTTTTTAATAGGATCACAGAAATTCCCCTAATAGCTTTTGCTGAGCGACTGAGAATTTCTTTAATTTTTTTTTTTTTTTTTTTTTTTTTTTTTTTTTTTTCAATTTTAATTTTTCATTTTTTAACTGCCGGCAATTTCAACTCCAATACAAAATTGAATAGTGAATTATTAATAACTGTGTTGGATTATGCCTTAATTAAAAAAATAAAAATAAAAGACAATGTTATCATTCCTTTTTCTTCCTTCACCCGTTACTGTTTTCGTTTTGTTAAAAGATTCGACTTTAACTGTCTTCTTTGACAAAAATTTCAACTGATTACAGAAAAAATAAAAAATAAAGATGTGTTAGATTAAAAGTACTTTGCCCTCCCTTAGTCTTTCTTTTTCAATTAATAAAAAGAGGAAATGATTATCAGCTGTGTTGATCTCACCGGCATCAATGTGTGTTTTAGTGAGATTTTTTGTGACAACTATCAGTAACATTCAGGAAATTACCGCTGAGCAACGAAGAGACAACGATGTTAAATGTTGTTTTCTATTCGTTTATTCAGTAACATTACATGATGACTCGGTGAGAAAATAACAGTGACTACGAGAATCGAGAGGGAACAAAATAATTCAATTCTTTTCAGTTTACTACACAAATCTGGAGAAATAAAAGATTACGAGGCTTTAAGTAGTCAATCTAATCTTTTCTGTGGGAAAATATTTCAAATAACAATTGATGATGATGATAATTGATAATAATAACAACTAGTGTTTTATGAAAAACCCTTAAAAAAATAAATAATAATATTTGGTGCCTTTCGAATGGTTATCAAGAATTTAGACAACAGACTGGAGGAATTGGAAATCAAAGGAAGAACCGAGACCATCCAGACAACAGTTTTGTTAAGATTGGCTAGAATACTCAGAAGAGTCATGGAGACCTGAGAAACTTGTCACTCAGCCTCCAGTGAAAAGACCACCAGTTAACGTTGTTATGAAAAACTCACAAGGAGTGAAATAATAAAAATAATAATAACCAGATATATTTAAAAAAATATTTTACCCTCTTTCGTATTATTTAGATTTTTCGGCCTGCTGTCCTCATCTTTATTGTTATATACACAATGTTTCAGGCAATGTGCTCACTTCTTCAAACAAATAATATTTTACCCTCCTATAATACCCGTTTCTATCCGAACATAGTTGATTAAACAAATTAAATACTGGTTGCCATTTCATTCCATTCGTGAGCAGAATCGGTGATGCTTCTTACACCACATTTACCATTTTCAAGAAGGAATGTGCTTATTTCAAAACAGGATAACAAGCACCTCTTACCCCCGCCCCGAATTTATTCTTAAAATACACCCCCCCTCCTTATATTAACTGGATCAACTTTCTTTCCACAGATAACAGCTGATCCTTAAATCCATTATGGATTCAAACGATTTGGCTTGTAACTTTTCATAATACCAAAGCTTTTTGGTGGTTAGCGATACCTGCACACCTGGTTGGGTGAATTTTTCCAGCAAGTCTCATCTGGTAATTAACTAGAAAAATTTCCTCAGTCATCTGCACATAGTCAAGAATCCCGCTGATTTAGAGAACAGTTTTGATTCCGTATCCAAATCGGTTAAATGACTACCAACTTCTTCTCAACTCAGGTATAAATACAGGTGTTGATTTAATATACATTACAAAATGTTTACTAAAGAGAAGGAAATACATTTTAAATAAAACTTGGGGATTGGTAGTAACAGGTTAATTTTATACATTTTTTTTTTAAATCCCAAAGAACCAATGTATATATATATATATATATATATATATATATATATATATATATATACATACACTCTCCTGATTGAGGCTAACCTCTCAATACAACTCAATAACCAACTTCTTACATTTAACATTGGATAATATAGATCAATGGAAAATGGAATTACAACCATCAGATCCAGGATTCTTTTATGGAACAGGATTCACTCTCATTAAAAAAAAAAAATAAACTCCATATGAAAGAAAAATAATAATAAAAAAAAACAGTTCTGCATTTAATTAGTCTCATTTGAAAATCTGGGATTTTTATCTGATAAAAAAAAAATGAATCACTGAATAGTCAAAATACTAATTTACAATAAATTAAAAAATATACTTTTAAAAATATCTTATAAACATTTTTTTAAAATGCCATTGTAAAAAGGTGCATTTAGAACATTTTCAAATACATTTTTATTGTGTCATTTACAAAGTCTTGAAATTCAAATTATTTCTCAATTGATTTCTTTTTTTAAATCAATTAACTATTACCTTACAATACTCTAACTATCAAATGCATGTATTTGTACTGCATGGGTATCATGGAATTTAGGGGGGAAATCTAGATTCAAATCCATTGTGAATTTGAAATACCTAGCAGCAAATCAACTCATAATTATTAGCATCTAATGGTGAGGCTTCAGTTCTGGAGATCTGGATAATGAGGAGTACTCCTTTATTGCTATTACTCCCAGGCCCACTCTGACTCAGAGTGGTAGTACCTGTTAGGGTCCCATCTATGGGTTAAATAAATGATCAAAAAATGAGGTTTTAAAGAAAAAGAGTTTGAAAAAAAAATTGTATACCCAACAAGAATGAATAAAACAAAATGACTTTGGCATAAAATAACCCAAGTTTTGATATGCCGTAAAATCCAACCAACCTTTAATGTAAGAAAGCTTTTGATTTCTAACTAAAGATGGTTAAGGTATTTTGCATACACACTGATAAGTTTGCTGTTATAATAAATCAATAATATATTATAATAATAATTAATTTTAGTGTATTTAGGTTACTAGGCCTGGGAATAATAGAAATGAAGGTGTCCTCCACACTCCCCAGAGCACCAGAACTGGAACATCACCACTAGATGCAGTTTAATATTATACCCAGGACACTAAGGCCTTCAGCCACTGCCTTCTAGCACATATATGATAAAAAGGATTGGGGTTTGCCATAAGGGCAATAGGGTTGGGACAACCATATAGATGCTAGGGTTTGATGTGACTAGCTAATTGATTGGAGGGGGTCACTCCGACCGACTGTTTAGTCTAAGTAATGGCCAAAGTGGAGTGTTGCATGTCATGGACTGCTCAGCTACCAGGATTCCATCCTGAAGCATCATGGGTTACCACCCACAGCAAACAGGTGGCCCTATTGGGGAGGAGGGATTGTTTTACTCTTCTGCAAAAACACATTAAGTGTATTCTACTATGGGCCTAGCTGATAGGGCTCTTACTTTAAAGTGAGTTTCTCTTTCTAATAACTGAAAACTGAAACAGCTTTAGTTTTCACTTCTCTTTTTCACTATTTCATTTACTTAATCCTAAATCAATTACAAATACTCTTAAAGATATTTGACTTGGTTTGAATTTTTTTCTCTCTTGGTAAATTTGTAGCAAAGAGTGTCACTAAACAAGAGCCTGGTAACCTATTTGACTATAAACACACTATTATAAATATTTTTAAAGTTTTAGGAATAAAAAAATAAAAATAAAAAATAAAAAATTGATTGCAAAAAAGAAAAATCCTTTGACCTGAATTGACTTTGAAATTAATTTGTGATCATAAACTTTACATTTAGGATAGAATTGTAGGCCTCCTCTCAAATTACTTCTACCACTTGAGCTAAACTTACAGATTGCTATTCAAGTATTTATCACATGGTAATTGTTACTTAAGAAAAAAAAAAAAAAAAAAAACTCCTATTTTTTTTTGCGGAGGGGGGAGGCTGAAAAAATAGGAGTTTTTGTTTTTTTAAATTAAAAAAAAAAAATAGACAAGTTTTCCTTCTTTAAATTAAATTATGATAAAAAAAAATCCCACCAAATGTAACACAAATATTTGAACTTTTGACTTTGCAGTCACTAGTTGACTATGTGAACTTGAAGGAACCTATTTCAAGAAAATTAATGACTTTTTCAAGACCGATGGAAATTCTTTATATCTGAACATTTTTATTTGCCTTTTTTTTTATTAGAGAAAACAGATCAATTATCAAACCTTAAGATATGTGAATCGATAAATGGAATTTTAATTTTTGTGAGAGCTGAAGTTTTTCAAATCTGAAAAACTCATAATTTGTAATGATAAAGTTTGTAATAGTCATTAAAATGCATTTCTAGGTAACATTTCATCTAAACTCAATAATGTACAAGAAATACTTTTTGAAAGTTGTCCTACACTGAACAAATAAATAAAATTAGTACAAACTATAATAATAAAAATATACACCACAAATAAGTAGTTTTGGTACATTATGTCTTAAAATAATAAAGTAAATTAATTTCAGAGGTTTTTTTTTCTTTGATAATTAAATTTCATGAGTTTTAACAAATTTAGTAAATTATGAATCTTACACAAAATCTTAAAATACATCAAATAAAGAAAATCAGACATATTGATAGATAAATAGTTTTAATACTAAGTATACTTTCATGGCAAAATTATTCATTTTCTTGAGAAGAAAAAAAAAATACATTCGGCTAAGATGATAATTCATAAACAAACAGCCTTTACCCATCTTAACTCTTTGCCTTCCAAATTTCCTTGGTATTTTTTACCTGTATAATGGGATATGTCAAAGTTTACTATCTATTCACCTCAGAAAATTCATTCTATTCAAATAAAATTCTATTATTATTGTAATCTGAGTCCTTCTGATCAATTATAATGAACTAACCATTAGTTTTTTTTATGTTGGAAGAGCTGCTGTGAGCAGTTTAAAGTAGGCAAAGAATTAAAGAAAGTTAAATAAAAATAATTTATTTCAAACCATCAGTAACTAGTTATAAAAATAAAACCCCAAAAATAATTTCTTTAAAAATATAGATATTTAAAAAAATGGTCAAATTTAAAGATTATTTGAGTTGCCTGAAATTTTTATGATGAGAAAAAATCCTTGAAAAGATGAAACAAGTTTTTTTGATTGCCTTTTTTTTAAATGGATACTAAATTTAAATGAAATAAACATTTTAGATCACATCAAATTGATCCTCTTTTCAACCAATAACAGAAATCTTTGGTTAATTTGTTTTATGGCATATCAACCTCAGTGGGTCATTTAATGCTGACAAAGTTTTGAAATAAATTCATTGTTGATGGATAATCAATTTTTTTATAAACACATTTTTCTATTTAACCTATAGATGGGACTCTAACAGGTACTACCACTCTGGGTCAGAGTGGACCAGGCAGCAAAGTGATGAAGGGGTGCTCCACATTCCCCAGACCCCCAGAACTGGAACCTCAGCATCAGAGAGTTTTAATGTCATACCCAGGATATGAAGACCCTCAGCCACCACCTTCTAGCATCCATAAGATAAAAAGAGTTGGGGCTTGTCATAAGGGCAATAGGGTTGGGACAGTCCTATAGGTGCTAGGGCTTGACATGGCCAATCGATTGATCGGGGGGGTCTCAGATCGTCTGTTTAGCCTAAGTAAGGACTAAAGTGGAGTGTTGCATGTCATGGACTGCTCAGCCACCAGGGTTCCATCCTTAAGCATCACAGGTCACCACGCACAGCCAACATGTGGCCCCATAGTGGGGAGGTCTGACCTCTCTGCAGAGGTACAGTCAATGTATTTGAAAACCCCAGCCAACAGGGCTGATTGAAACCTTTCTCTAAAAATGTTAACAAGACACTTAGAAAACTAGCAAGGTTATCTAACACTGCCTAGTTTTTGAAATTAACATTTATGCTTTACTTAATTTTGTCAGATTTTAACTATCTACTTAGCTCTTTAAAAATCAAATTGAAAACAAAAATTTTAAATATCTATTTATTGAAGTTTCAACTTAATTTCAATTTCAAATCTGAATCTGGATATTTTCAGAATATCTAAAGAGAAAAAAATTCTAAATCTATGAGTGAAATTTTATTTTAAAATTACCTGTAGTTCCTGATACAGATGTACAAACCAAAAACATTTTAAATTAAATGAATGTCAGATCTCTTAGAATGAAGGTTCTATTTAAACATCTTGTATATTTGGGACACTTTGAGATCAATGGATAAAAAGTATTTAAAAAAATTAACAGGTTTTTATCAGCATCTCAAAATTTCTATTGCTTAAATTGTATAAATGCCTTCAGTCTCCTTTAAGATCATAAACAATTTTCTTAAGGAAAATAAAATTGTAATATTTTTGGTCATATCTCCACTATAAATATACATTGATTCAAATATCAAGGATTTTTTTAATTTAAGGAATATCCTCAACATTTTTATCTAATTTATTTTTTCTTGATGAGAAAAAAATAAAATATACTTTTATTAAATATAAAAGCTTAGCAATGGGCTCTTCATCATGGTGTAATGGTTATTTACTAGTGAGTTAGATTCTCACTGTGCTAAAATTAAGTTGCCTAGTATATAACTACAAGACCTTAAAATAGTATTTTATTCTGTATTATTAAAACTACCAAGAATATGCACCCTTCATGTGTAAGTATTTAAGTTTTAATGTAATGAAATATATTAAATTAGAAAGACTAACAAATTAAATAAGAACACATATAAAAAGATTACTTATTCTAATTATATTTTAATTGGTTTCTATATGAAATCATTCATAGAATTGATTTTAATATGTTGGAGAATGAAACATTAATATTAGGAAGATCAATAACACCAAGTAATTATTTATTAAACCCGATTTTTTAAAAACCAGTAGGCAAATTAACCACATCACATATTATGTAAACCTTTGTTTCTTAGTGATATATAAGGCACATTGCAGGATTTTAAATGCACTAATAATATGGGCTGTTTTGAGGCAAAAACTAAGATTTTCATTAAGACATTGTTAATAAATAAGATTTATTCTATGTATTAATGATTTTGACTATAAATTAAATATTAATTGATAAACTTATGCAATTCCTAAGGGTATTGTGATGTAAGCAGTGATGTAGTTTCGGTTACAGACAGACACCAAATCTCCATTATAATAAAGATTCTATTTCAAACAAAACAGATTTTCTGATTAAGTGATTATCTTAATTGTAATACAAGTTAATAATGTTAACTTATATTTATGATTGTTGAGGCACATAGTGTAATGGTCATTGTCAAAGGAAATCGACACAGTGAGAAGAGTTAAAATCATGGACAATGCTGTTTGCTTTTCCCCATAGAGCTAATACTCTTGGGAAAGGTATGAATCCAATTATTCTCCCCCAGCTGTGGGTAAAATAGTAGGGCAGACTGGACTCTTTAATCTAGGCAACCCCGTGGTTGACCTTGTGGGCTCCAGAATCTCTTAGAGAAAAAAACTCTGTTTGAACCATGAAATTAGAAATGTACTCCCCTGTGAAATCAACGAAATTACATTATGGGGAGAAATTTAGGTCCCGGTATTACTAGAACTTCCAGTTTTATTTTTAACTTTAGTTCCGGGGTCATTGGTCAGTCAATTGAGTTCCAAACTTTAACCTCTCTTTGTTCTTATTTCTTTTTCCTCTCTTTCTCCAGAAATCCTAATACTGTTTTATTTTCAATCCCCAAATTCCCAAATAGACCATAATAATTATGCTACATAAATATATATACTACACTCTTTTCAATATTATGAGCAAATAAAAAGCACTTGATAAATTTATCTGAATAGATATCCAAGTGCAATGTGTGTATGTACGCACATGTATTTTTGTGAAACTTGGAAACAGAAATCACGAACAATTTTACAAGAATCTTTTGATAACGAAACTCATAGTAAACAGGTGGATTCTAATAGAAAAAAAAAAAAACCTTTTAAAAGGTTAGTTGCTTAGGTTATACATCAAACTTCATTTTGCCTCATCTACCTACTGTGAAGACTGGTGTTTTAGTTTTAACATCATTATATATATATATATATATATATATATAAAAAGATACATTTCATCACAAAAAATGAGAATTAAAAAAAAAATACTTTCATCTTGGTTATCCTGACAA
The DNA here is from genome assembly GCA_023376005.1 of Doryteuthis pealeii. Taxonomy (NCBI): domain Eukaryota; kingdom Metazoa; phylum Mollusca; class Cephalopoda; order Myopsida; family Loliginidae; genus Doryteuthis; species Doryteuthis pealeii. The sequence goes on along the minus strand of CM042142.1, from coordinate 132,410,235 downwards.
AATATATCCTGTGATATTGATGGCCATGTTTCCTTTTAAAATGTCAGGGTATATGTAGTGCTTTGCTGCAACAAGACACAGATTTTCACTGAAAATTATCTGACATGAACCATATGAAATGTAGACATTTTTAAACAGTGTTCTATCTAATTGATAGATGATTATTTTCTCTATGTTAAAGTGGTTTTTATTTGATCAAAAACATCTTTACATTTCTTTTTGAAGGCAATACAAGATCAAGATTCTGTAAGAATAATCTGTCCAACAGAAAATGTAGGTTTAGAGTTTTCTTGCCTCTTTTACTATAAACCAAACAAACTGAATTAAAATTTTTGAATATTTCAATCATACCTGGCACTAAAAGGTCATATTTACTAAAATATGATACACATTAGTTCAGAGGTCAGTTTAGTTCTGTCAGTAGAGTATCCATCTTGGAACCACAATGTTCTGGAGTCAATACAGCTCATCGCTAACTCAGCACATGAGTAGCACAGCTTTGATCTGTGCAGTAAAGGGGGAGCTGATGGTAGGTATGGTACCCTGCCTCAGATGCAAAAAAAAAACAATCTCCCTGGTCTAGTGCTAGTGAAAATTGGATAGATTCATTTGCTATCCAGCTGATACCAACAATAGGCCTTACCGTTAAATTTTATTATTTTTTTTATATACTAGAAAGCTAAGATACTTTTTATGACAATATAACTAGTATGAACAGTGCTGGTCTAGCGCTCTAGGGAAAAGAGGATAGACTCCTTCACTGCCTGGCGATACCACAATAGGCCACTCTCACTACTTTACTTTTACACATTAAAATTCATTATCATATTTACTGAAATGGGATACACATTAGTCCAGGGTCTGGTTTAGTTCTGTCAGTAGAATATCCACCAAGAAACCACACAGTTCCAGGGTCAATACCAGTCCTCACCAACTCAGCAAAGCTAGGATCTATGTGGTAAAGTGGGAGCTGATAGTAGGTGTGGTGCTCCACCTCTGATGCAAAAATCAATTTCCCCTGGTCTAGTGCTCTAACTAATAGAGGATAGACTCCCTCACTATCTGACAGATATCACTATTTACTTTTTACACATGTCGAAACAGTATCTGAGATAATTATCAATTTTTGAAAATTTATTTTGCTTTAGATTAGATATTTAATTAAAAAATATCACAAATAAATTATGTAGAATAATGCTTTCTATAGATATAAATTTTTTAGCTTAATCAATGTGGGGCGACTTTTGACCCCAATTCCAAGTTAAAAAATAAATAAATAAATAAATTTCAAGTAAATAATACCAGATTTATTTCAAGTTGTCATCTGTGATGAAAACTTGAGGATTTTATGATTTCAATATCATTTGACCAAAAAATTAATAAACACAACTTAACAGCAGAGTATAAAAGAATAAATGATATAAGGTTTTTCTTATTGTCTTTTTTTTTTCTATAAAAAGTAAATAACCTGAAGTCTTATTTTTAGAGACAGAGTTTTCTGTGCTTTCAGCTCAAACAAAATCTTGGATTCAGTTTTTTTTTTCCTCTTTAAAGAGAATATATTTAAAACTTGCAATTATGCTGCTCCATGTTTTTTTGTTTAAATAATGAGATTATTGCTGAAGGCATGTAAGATTACAAATAGAAAAAGATTTCAAAAAAATATTCTTGCCTTTTTTCCCCATATATATATATATATATATATATATGTGTATATATAATCATTTTTATTTTCTTCTCTTGAAATCTCCTAAGAAAAGTGGTGCTCATGGCATATTTTTGGCTTTTGTGTGGGATACTCAAAAAAACATTGCGTATCTACAAGATATTATCTGATGGTCATATTGACCTTTTTAAGTCCATTTTCCATCTATTTATAAATATATAAAATGGGCAGTTGGTGTGTATGTATGTATGTATGTCCAGAGGAAACTACGAAAATAAAACAATTAACGATAAAGTAATCTATCACTATCACCAGAGCTTGCTTTTTGTGCAAAAATAATGAAGATTTTATCTATATCTGGAAAGATATTTAAAAATTAGGATTTGAATTGTAAGAGAAGGGAAAGTCATTGGTTGCATTTGTGACTAAAACAAATCAATTATTTAAGACCAAAACAATCAATGGACCGCCCTGTTGGCTGGGGCGTTAGAATGCACCGACTGTACCTCTGCAGAGGGGTAAGACTCCCCCAATGGGGCCACCTGTTGGCCGTGGGTGGCAACCCGTGATGCTTAAGGATAGAGCCCAGGTGGATGAGCAGTTCATGACCTGCAATACTCCACTTTGGCCCTATCTTGGGCTAGACGGGCGGTCGGAGAGGCCCCCTCCGATCAATCGGCTGATCACGTCAAGCCCTAGCACCTATATGATTTCCCCAACCCTATTGCCCTTATGGCAAGCCCCAACCCCTTTTATCATATGGGTGCTAGAAGGTGGTGGCTGCGGTGCTAGAAAAATGTGTTAATAAAAAAAAATGGTATTATCCATTAAGAATTGATTTATTTCAAAACTTTATCGGCATTAAATGACCCACTGAGGTTGATATGCCGTAAAACAAAACAAACCAGACCAAACAATCAATGGGTCTGCGAGACTAACTTTTTATTATACCCCCTCTCCCAAGCAACGTTGGGTAGCCACTTCTAGTACTAGAATAAAAGAATTTCGCTAATAGAAAAATGACTTTTTTTTTCTAAAGTTGCCTTAAATCATTTCTTTAGCATTTTAATAAACTACATGATTGAATGAACATTTTATAAAAGCTTAAGTTAATTTAACACCATTTATAACTTCTTGTGAATCTATTTGGTTCCCATTGTGATAGCTGTCCATGATTATATTAATGCTTCTATTTTTGAAGGAGTGAAGGATTCTCATTAGTAGAGTTATTAGCCTCACACCCGGTGGTTTTGGACAGAGTTCTTCCTTCTCCAAGACCAGTTGGCTTATCAAGGCTAAAAGAGTACAGGCAACTTACCCATAGCTGAAAGAGGGAAGAGATGGATTCATGCCTTTCCCCAAGGCATTAGCATGAAATTAAAAGGTAAACAGTCTCAGCTAGGACTTAACTCTTTGCCTACTTTAAACCACTCACAGTGTCTCTCTCACCACACCTAAGTACAAAAACTGATGGTTAGTTCAATATAATTGAGCAGAAAGACTCAGATTACAATAATAATAGGGGAGAGAGAGAGAAGGGGAAGACAGAGAGAGAGAAAAGGAGAGACAGAGAAAGGGGAGAGAGAGAGGGGAAGGAGAGAGAGAGGGAGAGAGAAGGGAGAGAGAGAAGGACAGAGAGAAGGGGAGACAGAGAGAGATAAGGGAGACAGAGAGAGAGAGAAGGGAGACAGAGAGAAGAAGGGGAGACAGAGAAAGGGAGACAGAGAGAGGAAGGGGAGACAGAGAAAGGGGAGAGAGAGTGAAGAGTGAGACAGAAAGAAGAGTGAGAGAGAGAAGAGGAGAGACAGAGAGAAGGGGAGAGAGAGAAGGGGAGACAGAGAAAGAGAGAGAGTGAAGAGGAGACAGAGAAGAGAAAGAGAGAGAGAGAAGGAGAGACAGAGAGAAGGGGAGAGACAGAGAGAGAGTGGGGGGGAGAGAGAGAAGGGGGGAGAGAGGGGGGAGAGAGAGAGCAACACTTTTCAAATCATTATCCATTTGACAATACATCATGTTCAAATAGGTTTGAAGGATACAAGAGATTTTTGTCATTTTATAGTCCCAGTCCCACTGGTAAGTGGTTTATATCTGATTGTAAGTAATTACATTTTTTTCTTTTAGAGGATTCGGAAATTTAAAAAAAAAGACAGCAAAAGATTGTATTCTAATCTGCCTTGGGATAATTCTTTGTCAAAGTTAACATCAATGCTTTGTGTTAGCATAAAATTAGGAAAGGAATTCTTTGTACAAGAAAAACAAGTTCATTTCAAGAAATAATTAATCTCTCAAGATTAGTCAGTTCTCCTAAATACAACAATTATGTAAATAACCAAAATATATTTTTTTGATGCAACGGATATAAAAGTTGAATTTATACAGTTCTAAGTGACAATCATCTGTAAGTTGCAGGTTCAATCTTCACTATGAAAATAACATAGAATACTTAACATAGCTTAACATTATTACCCGGTCATGGTTAAAGAAGGAGAACAATCTACCCCAATGGATTAAATAAAGTGTTTGGTTCAAAGTACCATGAAGGTTCCCAAGTTCGACAAGAAACACCTGAAGAAGGCGAGAGGGCACATTGGCCGAAATGTTAAATATATGTTAATAGATGAGGACAACAGTCCAAAAAATCTAAATAATACACATTATGAAGCCTCATCTCAAAATTCAGACGAATGATATTTTTCTTATTTGTTTGTTATACCTTTTTGAGCATCTTCCCTTTTTTTTTTCTCTCTTCTCACATCAAACCTTAGACAAAAAAAAAGGAATCTTTGAACAGAACATATGCATGATTGTTAGGGCACATAGTGTAATGGTTATTGTCATAGGAAATAGACACAGTGAACCAAACTCAAATTCTAGACAAGGCTATTTTCACTTCACATATTGCCTAATAGCTTTGGAAAAGATATGAATCAAATTATTCTCACTCCAGCTATCCGTAAATAGTAGGGCAAACTGGGCTGTTTAACCTTGGTTACACAGTTTAGAAGGAAAACTGAATTCAAACCTGTTAAACCCAGTTTAAAAATTGACCTTGTGTCACATCCTACTTGTGCAGAGTGGTTGGTAAATATATATACATGAATATATATATAGCTCAGATGGTAGCATTCACCTAGGAATTGCAAGGTTCTGGGTTCGATACTGGTCCTCGCCAACTCAGTGCACAAGTAGCACAGCTTGGGGAATCTGATCTGTGCAGTAAAGCATCTGGGAGTTGACGGTGCACCACCTCAGCAAAAATGATTTCCCTTGTCTAGCGCTAGTGAAAAGGGAATAGACTCCCTCACTGTTCAGCTGATACTGACAATAGGCCACACTGCAGATTTTACTACTTTACTGCAAAGTTCAACTCATACCATAATGAAACAGAAAGAACAATTAATTCAATGAATCATTTGCAACACTAACTAACCTGGTTATATATGTTTAAAAACGAATGGCTTAAGATTTTAAGCCATTCGTTTTTAAACGTCTATTTAGCTCTTTATATTGAGCACTTTGAAATCATTTTTTTTTTTAAATCCAGAAGTGAATATATTTGTTTGCTTGGTGGATTTAAAGGTAACTGTGATACACACACACACACACACACACACACACACACACACACATACATATATATATTGTATATTTTGGTAACAAGTTATGATTTAAACAGGTTTGGTTGTATACCATGGAATATTTTCTCTTAATGATTTCCAACTGCTTACGTTCAAGCCCGCTTGTAGTTTTTCTAATAGGTCAAAATGGTAGAGAAGGGGCCTCATATTTTTTTCAAGCGCTTTCAACCACATCCATGAACATCTGCAGGGGTATTATTCGTTGAATTTTTTTGGGGGGAGGAGGGTAGTTGTGGTGGAGGATTTATTGTAGGTTGAAGTGCTTATAGTTACTGCATTAGTTATAAAAAAAAACCTATTGTATTCACCCAAACCTATTTTATATATATATATATATATATATATATATATATATATATATAATATAAAACAGCTTCATAGCAAAACAAATAAATAGTGTATATTTCAGAAGTACTTCACAGGAGTATAAAAGGAAAAACCCAAAACATAATAAGCAAACTACGTCTTTATTAAAAAAAATAAATGACTACCCATAAAAGAGAGCAAAGGAAAGAAAACAGACATTTTGTGTTGCTAATTTATTAATTGGTTGGTTGTGTTAGAGAAACATGGAACACTGGAAGATTAATTAATAAGTCTGTAGTTTAACATACAATCATTGGCTGAATTCTTATCTGAAATTTCCCCTCTGTATAATATTTGATCTATATGAGTAATGGACGAGAATTCGGGTAAGTAAATTGGTTGAAAAAAAAAAGAAAAAGAAAAAGAAAAGATTATGTAGAGAAATAAATAGTTGAATAAAATAAATGCTTTCCAAATCATTAGGATGTTGACTTATTGATATTTCTATAAAATCATAAATGGAGTAAAGAACACCGTTGAAGATTTAATACATATAACTAAAAGCAAAACTAATTATAGAGAAAACACACAATTTTGACTGTAGCAATATAATTACTAACAAGAGTTAAGAATAAGTTATTCAAAGATAAATTAAGGTAAGACTAACATATATCAGACTGCATGGTAATTTCATTATATATAAACACACACATAAACAGGTAAACAGGCATAAACACACACATATATAACAGGCATAAACACACACATATATATAAACAGGTAAACAGGCATATATATATATATATATATATATATATATATATATATATAAACAAGCACACATATATAACACAGATTTAAACACAAACATATACACTCACACACATATTTATATATATAAAAAACGCACATACACATAAATAGACACATGCATATATATATATATATATATATGTAAACAAGGTTTGTTTAGAATGGCTTTTTGCCGATAATTTTTTGGAGAATAAGTGCTTAATTGGAGTCGTACCTAATTTTGAAAATTAATCAATTAATAATGAATTAGGCGGGAATACCTATTAAATGTATGGCTAAACAAATCGAGAAAAATCAATCTCTGTATGTACATTTCGGCCTATTAGGCCTCATCAGCAGAGCTATAGATCGGAAGACCGCCCTGTGCGTGATTTGAAACCGGACCGTCAAGCTGACAGGCCGATCCATAACCCAACACCAAACGAACTTCTTAGATTTTATGATTTGTTTAGAGTAGGTTAACATTCCTCTTCTAGTGACTTTTATTACACGACGGTGTGATAAGTTGTAAACAAGGTTTGTTTAGAATGGCTTTTTGCCGATAATTTTTTGGAGAATAAGTGCTTAATTGGAGTCGTACCTAATTTTGAAAATTAATCAATTAATAATGAATTAGGCGGGAATACCTATTAAATGTATGGCTAAACAAATCGAGAAAAATCAATCTATGTACATACAGAGATTGATTTTTCTCGATTTGTTTAGCCATACATTTAATAGGTATTCCCGCCTAATTCATTATTAATTGATTAATTTTCAAAATTAGGTACGACTCCAATTAAGCACTTATTCTCCAAAAAATTATCGGCAAAAAGCCATTCTAAACAAACCTTGTTTACAACTTATCACACCGTCGTGTAATAAAAGTCACTAGAAGAGGAATGTTAACCTACTCTAAACAAATCATAAAATCTAAGAAGTTCGTTTGGTGTTGGGGTTATGAGATCGGCCTGTCAGCTTGACGGTCCGGTTTCAAATCACGCACAGGGCGGTCTTCCGATCTATAGCTCTGCTGATGAGGCCTAATAGGCCGAAATGTACATACAGAGATTGATTTTTCTCGATTTGTTTAGCCATACATTTAATAGGTATTCCCGCCTAATTCATTATTAATTGATTAATTTTCAAAATTAGGTACGACTCCAATTAAGCACTTATTCTCCAAAAAATTATCGGCAAAAAGCCATTCTAAACAAACCTTGTTTACAACTTATCACACCGTCGTGTAATAAAAGTCACTAGAAGAGGAATGTTAACCTACTCTAAACAAATCATAAAATCTAAGAAGTTCGTTTGGTGTTGGGGTTATGGATCGGCCTGTCAGCTTGACGGTCCGGTTTCAAATCACGCACAGGGCGGTCTTCCGATCTATAGCTCTGCTGATGAGGCCTAATAGGCCGAAATGTACATACAGAGATTGATTTTTCTCGATTTGTTTAGCCATACATTTAATAGGTATTCCCGCCTAATTCATTATTAATTGATTAATTTTCAAAATTAGGTACGACTCCAATTAAGCACTTATTCTCCAAAAAATTATCGGCAAAAAGCCATTCTAAACAAACCTTGTTTACAACTTATCACACCGTCGTGTAATAAAAGTCACTAGAAGAGGAATGTTAACCTACTCTAAACAAATCATAAAATCTAAGAAGTTCGTTTGGTGTTGGGGTTATGGATCGGCCTGTCAGCTTGACGGTCCGGTTTCAAATCACGCACAGGGCGGTCTTCCGATCTATAGCTCTGCTGATGAGGCCTAATAGGCCGAAATGTACATACAGAGATTGATTTTTCTCGATTTGTTTAGCCATACATTTAATAGGTATTCCCGCCTAATTCATTATTAATTGATTAATTTTCAAAATTAGGTACGACTCCAATTAAGCACTTATTCTCCAAAAAATTATCGGCAAAAAGCCATTCTAAACAAACCTTGTTTACAACTTATCACACCGTCGTGTAATAAAAGTCACTAGAAGAGGAATGTTAACCTACTCTAAACAAATCATAAAATCTAAGAAGTTCGTTTGGTGTTGGGGTTATGAGATCGGCCTGTCAGCTTGACGGTCCGGTTTCAAATCACGCACAGGGCGGTCTTCCGATCTATAGCTCTGCTGATGAGGCCTAATAGGCCGAAATGTACATACAGAGATTGATTTTTCTCGATTTGTTTAGCCATACATTTAATAGGTATTCCCGCCTAATTCATTATTAATTGATTAATTTTCAAAATTAGGTACGACTCCAATTAAGCACTTATATATATATATATATATATACATGTATATAAAAACGCACATGCACACGCACACACATATATATATGCACACATACATAACCACACACTACACACACACATACATACATACATAACCACACACACACACACACACACGCATACATACAACCACACACACACACGCATACATAACCAACACACACACCACACACACACACACACACATACATAACCACAACCACAACACACACACACACATACCACACACACACACATACACACACATACACATAACCATACACACACACACACACACACACACACACACATAACCACACACACACACACACATTATATACATAACAATCACGCACATATACACATACATACATACACAAATTTTGTGAAAAAATGTTTCAAAAGCCATAAAGAAGGAGATAACCTAAAGGCTATAAAATGCTATTTTCATTCATTCATCATTTCTTGAATTTCTTTAATCCCAATCTAACAAAAAAAAAAAGATTTAATTCTAAAAATTAGCAAAAAAGAAAAGAAAAAAAAAAAAAGGTAATCTCCATTTCAGCACCTTCTCTAGTGTGTGTTTGAGTGTGAGAGAAAGAATCAGTTTTTCCAATTACATTTCAAAGGAAACTTTCTTATAAACACTTTTTCATACAAAAGTTAAAAAAAAAAAAACAAAAAAAACCAACCCAAACATTTAGGGAGCATAGAAGCAACAGATTTTGATTTTTATGTTTTGTCAAAAGCAGATGTTTTCTCAATCTATATAATCTTTAAATCGTATCTTTAAAATATTTATATCAATTATTGATTCAGAAAAAATTAGCTTTGCATATTAAAAACATTATCATTAGCATTTAATAATTCATTCATGAAACTTAGCATCTTTAAATGCCGGTTCTTCATTGGCCTTGGTTTTCTCAGTTTTAAAAGATTGCTCAATTTTATTCCATTTGTCAATTCATGACCTAAACAACATTATAACAGAATATCATTGATATTATATTGATTATTGATAACCTGTTTATAATATAAACAGATTGTCAACAATCAATTTAATTAGCACTCAAATCTAAAATTAAAGGGATGAAATCAGATGAACATGAATATGTTTATCCCACAAGAAATAATAATTCTAGTTGCAAAAATATTGAGCAAAACATAAAGGAGACAAGATTATATGGACCATATGACCTTTAGGCACCCCTTTTTAATCTCGATTAAGAAAGGACATGTTTTTCATTTACACCGTCAATATCCAGTTGTTTTAACAGACGATTTAAAAACAATTTTTTTAAAAATTATAAAACTAACCCCTAACCATAACCCTAACAAACAACCGGATATTGACGGTATAAATGAAAAACATGTCCTTTCTTAATCGAGATTAAAAAGGGGTGCCTTAAGGTCATATGGTCCAATTATATTTGTAATGCACTCCTATCTAACAACTAAACAGTAATAATTTGTCTGAATCTTTAAGACAAGGCTTGATAATTTGTATTATTTAGATTTTTCGGACTGTTGTCCACATCTTTATTATTACTAGCAAATATATGCACCCTCCGACAGCAAGTATTTAAGTTTTAATGTAATAAAATATTATATTAAATTAGAAAGGCTGATTAAACTAAATAAGAATGCAGATAAAAAGATTTGAAACAGAGTGGGGTATAATCGAAAAATAGAACAACTGAAACTTACTCTTCCATCACTCGTCTTTTATTGATAAATTTTCCTAATTTAATTATTTCCTTAAAATAGGAAGTAAAGAATAAAATTACACTTATTTCTTTTAGTTAATGGATTTCTTTTAAGATTTATCCTCGAGATTTTTGCTCATATTCATTAAGATAAACCAAACAATTAGAAATTAATAATACAAAGCACATATTTATTAAAATCAAATTTTTAATATCAATATGCAAATTAGGCTTTCCATTCACACTGTAAACCACTATTTTGATCTATATATAAATACAATTGCATGTTATTAGTATGTAGACATGGTCAACAGTATTCAGAGCGTAAAACAAATTTATTAATAATTGAAGTTTAAATAAAAATAAAATCATGGAGAATGTGACATAAATAACTAAGGGAATTGTGACTTGAGTAGTAATATAGTTTCACTTACAGACAGACAAACACACAATCTCCATTATAGTAAGATATACACAACATTTTGGTTGATGTGCCTTCATGAACCATTGTTACAATAGAAACCCAACAGGTTGTTTAGTTCAGTGGTTCTCAACCTTTTTCCCCCCTATGGCCCCCTTTGATTCCTATTTTACTCTAGTGGACTCCCTCAGTCATTCAATGTTTAAAAGTCCTATTGTATTTTATAATCAAATATTTTGTGCTTGTTAGGAAAAAAAAAAATAAAATAAAAAAAAAAAAATAAAAGGATTGATATTCTTTCAATAATCACCTAATGTAAAACAAAGAAGTCCTGGGTATCACACTAAATTGCATCTGATGGTGAGACTACAGTTCTGGAGTGCTCTGTTAGGGTCCCATCTATGGGTCAAATAAATCTATTAATAATGGAGATTCGTTTCCGGTTTTTGTCTGTAACAAAAACTACATCACTGCTTACGTCACATTACCCAAAATCATCATAACATAGAATAAATACACTCAAAATTTGAACATGCAACATTAGACAGTCCACATTGTTTGTCAAAACAAGTTTTAATAAATACATGACTGGTATTATATATCTATATATAGTTTGTTTTATTTTAATACATATTTAAAGTTTACATTTCAAAATGTTTTATTTTTTTTAATCCTTTAATGAATTTGATGATTTTACTTACTTAGGGTAGAAACTCACTGACATTGAATTTTTAACTCCCACCCCGCAGGCAATATGTTTCAAAAATCTATGTTTACATCGCCCAGAGTGCGTTTTTTTTTTTTTGCTAGTCTATCTAAAAATTATTTGTATTCAATAAAACTGTGTGCAAAAAAAAAGTAAAAAATAAAAATAAACTCTTAAGAAATTACACAAACATGTAAATATGAAACATACATTGAATATGATTCTCTAACTTCTAGGTATGAAATAATCATATTTTAAAGAAAAAGTTTAAAGAAAAAAAATCCTACAAAATATAGAAAGAATTCAAGTCATCTTCACTCTATAAAACACCTAACTTTCATTATTTTGATTTTTTTTATTGTTGTCCTCATCTTTATTTTGAAATATACATACACAACGTTTTGGCCAATATACCCGCTGAACTTCTTCAGATGTTCCTTGTAATCCATTGGGCAGACTGCTCTCACACCATGACAAATGTCAAAACTTCGTCTATTTGAGCATAGCAATGATTCAACATGGAAATGTGTATGTAGATTTCACAATAAAGATGAGGACAACAGCCAGAAAAATCAAAATAGTACATATCAAGACTCATCTAAAAAAATTCAGATAAATAATACCTAACTTTTAATTTGGCACAAAGGATGCAGTTATTTTTTAGCTAAAAGTTGTTAGCAATAAAATCTTATGTCATTATAAAACATAATTTAAGTAATTGTTTGGTTGGTTGGATTTTATGACATGTCAACCCTTGTTGAGTTATTTTATGCTGAAGACATTATTTTTTTTCATTCTTGTTGGGTATTCAATTTTTTTTAAAACTCTTTTTTTAAAACATCTTTTTAAAACTCATTTTTTAATTTATTTAATTGATAGATGGGACTCTAACAGGTACTACTATTCCAGGACTGGAGTAATGGTAATGAAGGCATACTTCACACTCCCCAGAAATCCAGGATTAATCTCACCACTAGATACAGTTTAACTCTGGGTCAGATTGGACCTGGAGTAATGGCAATGAAGGGGTACTCCACACTCCCCAGAAATCCAGGATTGGAACCTCACCACTAGATACAGTTTAGTGTCATACCAGGACACTTAAGTATATGGATTCAATAATATGTATTAAAGGCTGATAAAACATAGATACTAGTTTCAGCAGTAATTCAGCACTTACTTTTGCTTATTAGCAAAGAAGAAACAATAACATTCTTGGTCAAGTATTTGTTTGTTTGTTTTGTTTTATGGCATATCAAACTTGATGGGTCATTTAATGCCAACAAAATTTTGAAATAAATTCATTCTTGATGGGTACTCAATTTTTTTTATAAACACATTTTTTCTATTTAACCCATAGATGGGACCCTAACAGGTACTACCATATTCCCCAGACCTCAAGAATTGGAACCTCACCATCAGATAGAGTTTAACATCATACCCAGAACACTAAAGAATGTCAACCACCGCATTCTAGCACCCATATGATAAAAAGGGTTGGGGCTTGCCATAAGGGCAATAATGTTGGGGCAATCATATAGGTGCTAGGGCTTGACATGACCAGGCAATTGATTGGAAGAGGCCTCTCCGACCACCCATCTAGCGTAAATAAGGGCCAAAGTGGAGTGCTGCATGTCATGGACTGTTGATCCAACAGGATTCCGTCCTTAAGCATCACAGGTCACTACCCACAGCCAACAGGTGGCCCCATTGGGGGTGGGGCTTACTCTTCTGCAGTGGTGCTGTCAGTGTATTCTAAAGCCCCAGCCGACGGGGCTGCTTGGTCAAAAAAAAAAAAAAGGATACAACCCCCCCAAAAAAAAACAAAAAAAAACAACATTGTTGGTTCCTAGAAAGTTTATAGTGGAACAATGTTTCCCATGTGAATAATTATTTTTCTTTCATTTAAAGAAATGTGCAATTGAACATGCAACAATTATTTTGTATTTCAAGAGCAAAAATAATGACCAGAAAATGGAGCCTAAATTTTGAATAAAAGAAACATGTTTATTGAATTTTCATTTAAAAAAGAAAAAAAATCAATTACATGAATTAAGAAAAATAACAAAACTTTACTTCATTTGCAACAAAGAAATTCTGCTCTAAAACTGCTGGCAGCAAACCAACAAAAAATCATTTATTTGTCCATCATATAAAGTACTTCAATTTTATATTCTTTACAATAATAATAATAATAATAATAATAATAAATTAATTTCCATACAATTGATATTAAATGAATGTCCTATGAATTTTACTGTTTGTATCTCCAGTTAGTAAATGTCAGAAAGACATTAAGAACAAAAATTTGTGATAATATAAATCATGATATCAATTCTATACATTTAGATTATTTGGATTATTCAGACTATTGTCCTCATCTTTATTGTTATCTGTACAACATTTTGGCCAATGTGCTCTCTGGCCTTCTTCAGGTATTTCTTGTAGGGCTCGGGAGCTTTCTCGAACTCAGGAACCTTCTTGTTGTAATTGGGAGCCATCACAGAACTTTGAACCCAACCCTTTATTCAATCTACGGGGGTATCCTGTTCTCATTCATCTAACCCTAGCTGGGTACATGTGTTAAGCTGTGTTAATTATCATTCTATGTTACTGTTGCCCTTGACCAGGATTGAACCTGCAGTACAGATAACAATAAAGACAAGGAAAATAGTCCAAATAATCAAGCTTCATCTAAAAAATTCAGAGAAATAATTCTATACATGTTGACTAACTAAGCTACTATTATCACCCTGTTAACAAAGCTTAAAATATATTGACTGTTTCCCCTGTAGAGGGATAAGACCCCCTTAAAAAGTGATGTTCTGGGTATGACACTAAAAAAATCTGATAAGACTACAAGTCTGGAGAATGTGGAATACTCCTTCATTGCCATTACTCCCAGGTCCACTGACCCATATTGGTAGTACCTGTTAATGTTCCATCTATGGGTCAAATAGATCTGCTAAATGATAGGACCGTGTGCAAAAAGAAAGAAAGAAAAAATTCTTAGGAAACAACTACTCAAGAATGTAAATATCTATTACATGCAGAGGGCTACCCCCCCACACACACACACCCATACACACACAAAAAGTGAATGTACAATCAACATGATTCCCTAACCTCTAGGCATAAAATAACCCTAGACAAGTTGACATGCTGTTAAAAATCAATCAACCAATCAGATATTATTAAAACTTCTGCATTTGATTTATTAGATACGGATTGAAATGAATAAGATTAGATTAAATTTTTTAAACTTTTGATTATTTTTCTAAAGTATTAGTTGGTTTTAAACTCTAACAAGTTTTATCTACTGACCAAAAAATACAGCTGATTCATCAGTTGAGAAAATGACTTGCTAAATGAACATTTGATTAGTAGATTTATTCTTTTAAGTAACAAGTCAATACAGAATACCAGAGTTACTATCAGCATTCTACATTTTTATACTTTTATACAATTTAAAAAGAGAACTTAGATATGAATATATTCATAACAAGTTGTCCCATTAAACAGCAACTAAGATAGTTATTCATAAATTTATTCCCAAATTATAAAAATTATTGTACAAATAAAAAATTTAAAAATCGCATTAAAAAAAAAAATGTTAAAAACACTCCCAATAATTGAAATCTAGGAATCCAAAATTTTTGGATTGCAGGTCTGGATTTAACCTGGAATTTTTAAAATTGGCTCACAGAGTCGGCCTGATTCCAAAATGGTATGATATGTTGGGCTAAGGCCTCTAGGAGTAAAATTGAAAAAAATGTGACACACTGACATTTGTATCCATCATTAGATAAGAAAGGTAAATAGTAACACAAGAAGCTAAAACTTCCGATGGTGTCCACTTGTTGAGAAATTCAAATTAGGTAAAGTGCGACTTTTGCGACCCACTAGTGAAGAACACCCAGTCTTCCATAATAATTGGTCAAAAATGGAAGGCTCAACAAGCTGTAAAAAACGCAGAATCCTCCCTCAAGATGAAAGAAATAATTGGAACTGTGGCAAAGGGAAGATCAGGACTAGGTCTTCACCCACAGCGTTGGTGGTCTAAAGAATCTACGTTAGATAAAAGGATTATGATTTTGGAGGAAATTCACCAACTTGAGGAAGTCAAGCATATTGCTACAGCTGTGGGACAAAGTAAACAGGGCGCATGGACCAGGTGGGAGAGTGCAAAAGAGAGAGCTGTCACATAGAGTGACATCAGACATATGGAAACTAAAAAATTAAGTTTCCTGATGAAGGCAGTCTACGATATATTACCAACACCAGTCAACCTACATGTCTGGGGGTTAGCTACATCCGACCTATGCAAAGCATGTGGGAAAACTGCTAGCCTAAAACATATACTCACGGGATGTGAGTATGCTCTAAGAAGCTACACGTGGAGGCACAATGAAGTCCTCGAGATTGTTGCAGGGGCGTTGAAGATATGTTGTGAGATTGCAAATAAAGCTGTTAATAACATCAACAAAGCAGTGCATTTCGTTTAAGAAGAAAACATTTCAAAATCTTTGCGTAAAAATAGGCACATTTCGTCACTGTTTGATGGCTCCACGGACTGGTGCATTGCATGTGACTTGGAACATCAGTTCATTTTTCCAACTGAAATAACGTTAATAACCCAGCATCCTGATATTGTCATTTGGTCTGTTAATCAAAAGAAAGTGTTTATCGTTGAATTAACAGTTCCATTTGAGGAAAATCTTGACTGGGCACATCAGCGTAAGTTGAAAAATATGAAGATTTACGAGAACAATGTGCCAGAAATGGATGGATAACAGATGTATTTCCTATCGAAGTCGGATGCCGGGGATTTATTACCAACTCATCCTTGGCATGTTTGTCTATACTTGGACTTTCTTCACCAGACAAGAGGAAATACATCAAAAAGGATAAAGCTCTAACCGCATCAGCGTCGATATGGCAATCCTATATTGTGACATCAAACCGACAAAGTCTGGTGGTATCATGAGATACTGCTGGGGCACTCTGGGTTAGTGGTAATGATGCTCCGCCCCCGAAACCATGCCTGAACCCAGAGTCATCATCTGATGAAGGCTTTGTTGGTTGCAATGCTACTGTGTAAATAGCAGTCATTGTATGAAGATTTTTTTCTCATTAGATTACATATAAAAAAAGTTTAGGTTCGGCTAGGAATGCAATGCTACTGTGTAAATAGCAGTCATTGTATGAAGATTATTAGAAAATTGGTATTAAAAAAGCTAACAAGTCATTTAAAAGGAATTCTTATCTTTAAAACAATAAACTTGTTGCCAAGATCGAAAATTTATTCCAATGATGAGTAATATCAGAATATAAAACAATTAAAATGTCTATTAAGTGTCAGCATTAATTAGTTAATTATCAGAAAAGTGTCTTGATAAATCATTGTAATTGTTTGAATATTGTATCTATCATAATTATAGAATGTGAATGTTGGTTTACACAGGGAGATTTTTAAAGAGTCAACTCTAACCATTCCCTTCTAGATATTTATTAGTCAATTGCCCTAATCATCAGGAAACAAAAAAACTGTTTCATGAATTGAGTAAAAATAAATATATTTTCATGGGAAAGAGATAAGAAACACTCCACGAATGAAAAATATGCGAATACAAATGTGGAGGTGTGCGTGGTATAACAGTAATCATTGTAAGTAATGGAATCAGTGACCAGAGTTCAAATCCAGGACAAGGCTGTTTGCATTTTACATAGCACTAATACCCAAGGGAAAGGTATGAATCCAACTATTCTACCCCCAGCTATGGGAACATTGTAGACAGACTGGGTTTTTAGTCTTGTTGTGGCAACCAGTCTAGGAAAGGAAAACTCTGAATTCAAACCAGTTAAAATCTGCTTAAAATTTGACCTTGTGTCACATCCTGCTGTGCTGAGGGGTTGGGTAAATATATATATATATCAACAATTTGGATAATTAAAAAGTGACATTAAGCAAAAATGCAGACCCCACAGAATTATCATCTATAAAAGAATGTTAGTAATATATAGATTAAATGTTGGAGTCTATATAAAGGCTTTTAGTTTATTCTCCCAGCTATGGGAAAATAATAGGACAGTCTGGGTTCTTTAACCTTGTTGAAGCAACTGGTATTACTGTAGACATTTACCCAACCCATTCATCATGGGTAGGATGTGACACAA
Organism: Doryteuthis pealeii; assembly: GCA_023376005.1. Taxonomy (NCBI): domain Eukaryota; kingdom Metazoa; phylum Mollusca; class Cephalopoda; order Myopsida; family Loliginidae; genus Doryteuthis; species Doryteuthis pealeii. The sequence goes on along the minus strand of CM042142.1, from coordinate 132,392,548 downwards.
GGTCATGAGTAAGAGGCATCCAGGGAAAATTGAACTCGATATTCAGTAGTAATGGATCAATGAGAATAGTGTATCCTATTTAGAATATTAGATAAAAAAAAAAAATTCAGGCTGATACTCTTTAAATTTTATTTTTTAACCATCTTCATAAATCATAAATTAAATCTTCATTATTTTTGCTCAAAAAGCTCTGGTGATAGTAAATATGTATATATATTTACTTTGTCGTTAATTGTTTTATTTTCACAATTTCAGCCAGACATACACACATACATACATACATACACACAACTGCCCTTTATATATGTACTAGAAGTGGCTACCCAGCATCGCCTGGATAGAGGAGGGGGTATATGATGGTAATTTTGGTAAATTTTTTGAGATTTCCAAATGCTGGACATTTTTAAGTAGAATTTCAATGCCATTTCTATATATATTTTAATTTTTAAATATCTTTGAATATAAATCAAATATTCATAATTTTTACACAAAAAGCAAAAACCAATGATATTTAATGTGTATATATATTTACTTTGTTGTTAATTGTTTTATTTTCATAGTTTCAGTCGGACATTCATACATACCTAACTGCCATTATATATATATATATATATACAGATAGATTAGTTTTGTTTTTCTTACTATGTTAGAAGTGTTTGAAACAAAGTCAGATCTTTATTCTCATAGAAATTCAATATTTATCATTTGACAAACTTGACCAACAAACAGACAATGCATAAAATTTGGCTGAAATCCACTGGAACAATTCAGTTGAGTACTTTAATAGACACATGCACATATTTATATTGATCAAATGAAAGTTAGGAATCTAACAATTATATGGTTTTTGTTAATGCTCAACAGAAAAACTGATCATAGTAGCTTAGAATATGCTCAGTAAATCCCCTACAGAGGATTAAGATCCCACGCACACACACCAAAAGGGGTGTCTTGGGTATGACACTAAACTGCATCTGATTGTGAGGCTTCAGTTCTAGAGTTCTGAGAGTGGAGTATTCTTTTATTGCCATTACTCCCAGGTCCACTAACCTAGAGTGGTAGTACCTGTTAGGATATCATTTTTTGTCAAATAGAACTATTTAATCATTTACTAAGGATTATTATCATTACTAGCAACAGAACCCCCCCCCCCCGGGCATCATAAGAATTAATTTTTGAAAGACATTGCCTGAGAGGGTGGGAGTTAAAAATTCAATGTCAGAGGGTTTGTATCATAAGTAAGACAAATCCTCATATTTATTAAAGGAGTAAAAAAAAATATAAACAATTTGAAATGAAAACTGAGCCCCATCCCTCTCAAAAATAATCAAACAATTATTTTGAATATTTTCCACATCCATTTTCCACAAAATCTTAGGTATTTATTTATTTGTAAACTTTTTAGTTAACTTCTTGTTACTGTAAAAAAAAAAAAAAACAACAATTTTTAAAATTGCTTACTCAAATTTTGGATGTATATAGCATAAGAATACTGTGACGTGAGCTATGACGTAGTTTTTGTTACAGACAGAAATACAGACAATCTTCATTATTAATAGATTAGTTACTTAAAACCATACAACGGTGTGGAAATGATTTGTATTAGATAGGAATAGTTGATATCACATAATCATGTGCACCCCCCCCCAAAAAAAAAACCCTCCTTCTCTTAAGCAACAACTGCACAAAAATTTTAAATAAGTATGTGATTCTCTAATGTCAAGGAACAAAATAACCCTAGATGGGTTGATATGCTGTTAAAATCAATCAATCAATATGATCACTTTTTAGAAAGTTCTGTTAGAAGTTTACATGTTTTTAAACATCAGATTTTTATGTTAAATTTCTAAGTCCAAAAATGACTGAAAAAATGCATGAAATTCTCTCGGATTTCAATACTAGTGAATTAACTTTAACAGCACAATAAACATCTATTAATAATTTTTAGAGAACTATATTGTCATCTTCCAGGCTGTGGTTATATCAGTACTGCTGTATGGCTGCACCACTTGGAGCCTAACAAAGCGCCTTGAGAATAAGCTCGATGGGAGCTGCACAAGAATGCTGCACACAGTCTTGAACAAGTCGTGGAAACAGCACCCCACAAGCTGTATGGCCACCTGCCCCCCATCTCGCAACCATCCAAGTGAGACAGACTAGGCATGCAGAACACTGCTGGAGAAGCAAGGATGAGCTCATAAGCGACGTTCTCCTGTGGAAGCCAACACATGGACATGCTAGTGTGGGTCACCCACCAAGGACCTACATTGACCAACTATGCGAGTATGCTGGTTGCTGCACAGAGGACCTCCTTGGGATAATGAATGATAGGGAAGGTTGGTGAGAGATTGTCCTGGATATCCGTGCTGCGTGCGCGACATGATGATGATGATGATATTGTCATGTAATATAAACTTGACTGAAGACATACATATTCATTAAAAAGCATTTTACATGTTTATTACAACAAATAATAAATGAGACTAAAATAAAAGACTTTCGCAACATGGCATACATTGACAAAGTTTTCAAATACTTTCTGAAAATGGTTAGACTTAATAATGGGAATATATATATATATATATATATTTGGGAGATTATGCGCTTAATTAAAGTCATACCTAATTTTAAATTAATTAATTATAATTAAATGAATTAGGCGTGCATATCGGTTTAGATGTAAGGCGTAAACAAATCGAGAAAAAGTCAATCTCTATATGTACATTTCAGCCTATTAGGCCTCACCAACAGAGTTATAGACAGAGCAGTGCTTTGTGCATGATTCGAAACCCTGGCTGACAGGCGGAGACTCTAACCATTACACTAGCTGGCTTACCCCGCCATCTCAAACAGATTGTTTGTCCACCTCATACTGTCGTGCTGTAAGTCACCCAAAAAAGTGCGATATATATATATCAGTTTAGAATAAACGAGAAATTCTGGGTAAGGCAGCTAGTGTAATGGTTAGAGTCTCTGCCTGTCAGCCTGACAGGTAGGGTTCGAATCATGAGGCCTAATAGGCTGAAATGTACATACAGAGATTGACTTTTTCTCCATTTGTTTACACCTTACATTTAAACCAATATGCACACCTAATTCATTTAATTATAATTAATTAATTTACAAATTAGATATGACTTTAATTAAGCACATAATCTCCCAAAAATTGTCGGCTATCGCCATCTCAAACAGATTGTTTGTCCACTTCATATATATATATATATTTTTTTTTTGTAATAACAAAACTGGTGTTCAAACTCACTTACTACGATGTTGCAGTCATGCACGTTAATTACTTAGTGAGGGGGACTCCATCAATGTGCTTGGTGGATAAATGTCCTCATCTTTGTTGTTAAAACAGTCACAATGTTTTGGTTGTTGTACCCTCCAGTCTCCTTTAGTTGTTTTTGGTAGTCAATAACCTAAGAATTTCAAACTAAACCCTTTATTCACTCCACAACAAAATATTGAGAGTATAATAACAACAAAGATGAGGAAATTAGTCCAAGTACATCAGTGAATAATAATGATAATTTCTTTTTTCAAAGATTCACAAAGAAAATGTGATTTACCAAACATCTTAATCAGTGTTAAATTTCTTTTAAAATTAAAAGAACTAAATGAAATGGACTACCATAGATAAATTATAGATCATATGGAAATCTGATTTCTCTGGTAAGATAAAGTGACAATTCTTCAAACTTTTAGCTGGATCAGTGCTACTGTATGACTGTACCACTTGGACTAACAAAATGCTTAGAGAAAAAGATACAAGGATGTTGCATACCGTCTTGAACAAATCTTGGAAGCAGCACCCCCCCAAAAAAAAAATGCAGCTGTACAGCCACTTGCCTCCTATCACACAAACCATCCGCGTAAAACAAACAAGATATGCTCATAAATAAGATGGTTTTCTCATAAAGAAAAGATTTCAATAAGAAAAATATAGATTTACTAGCAGGACCTGTGGATATACCACAGTAAGATTATTTAATTACTACATCAGATATGTTTATTTAAGAGCTATTTAAAAATAGTTCAATATGTAAAAAGTTTAATATTCGTGGATGATTTGGGCGGTCTCGTGTTGCAAGAAGATAATAATGGTTATACAAACACAAGTATTAATATAGATAATAATGGAATAATAATTAACAAAAAAAAAAAAAAAGCAAATGAACAAAACTTAAACAGCACACAAACACACACATAAACAAGCACCCCCCCCACACACACACACACAGAATTTTGAAAGACAGAATAAATGAACAGCCACAAGCAACAACTTCAGTTCTAGTAATCTCCTGTAGATGGGATTTTTATCCCGAAATATTGAGAATAAATTACAGGTTAACAAACAACACCACAGTTACCTTCTTTTTTCTTTACACTTGCATTGTGATAGCCTTCAAAACCAACCAACCAAACCAATATAAACACAATGCTTCAAGCAAATTAGAAAATACTTTTAATATAGAGATATTTAAATGAATAACTAAATTTCCGAGGAGAAACTCGATATTTGGTCAGCAAAATAATTTATAGAATAAAATCCCCCTAAAATTCCAAAACTGAAGGATATTTACTTTTTGATCAATCTTTTCACAAACACTATGACAATTACATATTCTGATATAATCATATTAAGTAGCAAGATTATAGCTTAAAGCTACACACATTTCTGGTGAGACATTCATAGATCTCTTTGAACCAATCATCTGTTAGAATTGTGTAAAAGGCTACTCATATTTGGTGCAAGCATGAGAGAGAGAGAGAGAGAGAGAGAGAGAGAGAGGCATACTTGATATTAAACAGTCATTTCTTTTTATCACTGTAAGCAGAAAGATCATAAAGATAGATTCCACAAACAGTGCATTGATCAAAACACCCACACTAAATTTGTAAAAAAGACCATATTCCATCACACTAATTCCATTCATTCACATACTGTGTTCATTCATAAATATTAAGTACTTTGGCAACATTCTACCTTATGATAAACAATTCTAAGTTTTTAATTAAAAGAAAAAAAGAAAAAAGAAAAACATAGCCAAAAAAAAAAAAAAAAAAAAAAAAAAAAATTTGCTATTATCTACAGAGTTAATGTCATGACTTATTTGGCAAAAAGATAAAATGTTGACTTTACTAAAATATCTTTTAAGATAATCTTGTCAATATGGCTGGTCTCAATTAAAGAATGACTAAACAGACTTTGGCAAATCTTTTATGCCAGTAGCCCACTAAAGTCATTTTGCACACTCGTTATTTGCATAATATTTGAAAAATTAAATATTGATTCTAGCAAAAAAAAACAAACAAAAAAAAAAAAACGCCCACCGGGCAGTGTAAAAATAAACTTTTGAAAGATATTGCCAGAGGGGGTGGGAGCTAAAAATTTAATATCAGAGAGTTTGTACCATAAGTAAGTAAAAATCATCAAATTAAAAAATAGTAAATATTTATGTATCAGTGTATAACTCTTCTGAATAAGAAAACCAAAAAAGGAAAATGGAATCATGAATATTTGTACCATAAATCAAAGAAAGACAAAACAAAATTCTAAAATAAATTTTGGCTTTATTAAAATATTCAACTTTCGATCAACACTTATGAAATTTAAGAGATATAACCAATAATTATTATCACCCTTAGATTTATTCTTAAAAAAAATATTTTAAAATTCAAAATCTGAATTCATTTTTCATAAAACTATAAATATTGAAGATATTCATGTTTTCTAAAACAACATAAAAAGATTTCCATAGCTCATCTTTGTGCAGCTCAAGGTCACCTTTAGGTAAATGTATGTCAGTTGTTACCCCCCCCCCACCCCCTCAGATGTCATTAGATAAATAATCTGGTCCTGTGTGGGTGTTTTGAATTGTAATTTTGAATTTCTTATATTTTAGATCAAAATAAATACAAAAGCAGCTTCCATTCCTATAAAAGGAAGTGGGGGGGGGGGAGAATCATTTGAAAGAAATTTCACAGGTTGGGATAAATTTTCTTAATACCTTCATCACCAAAGGTGCTAAGTTTTACACAATTGCAATAATTTTTGATCTCATCAAAAAGCATTTTAATTTCAATAAAATCTGAAGTGAAGAAATTCTTAATGAAAAGAGTTTCTAAAACAATAGAATGGACCATTGCACTCGGAATAATTAATGCACAAGAATTATTAATCTTTTAAAAAATAAACTGTTTAAAAACTTATCTATTTTTAAGAAAAATTTTTTTAAATCTTTCTTACGGTAGGTGTGGCACTCCATCTCAGCAAAAACAATCTAGCTCTAGCACTAGCAAAAAGGGGATAGACTTCCTCACTGTTTGGCTGATACAGACAATAGGCCAATCTACAGACCTTACTTTACAGTGATTTAGCAGAGTATTCACCTAAGACTCGCAAGGTTCTGGGTTCAATAACAGCCCCCGCCAAATCAGCGCATAAGTAGCACAGCTTGGGTAATTTCATCTGTGCGATAAAGCATCTGGGAGCTGAGGGTAGGTGTGGTGCTCCACCTCAGCAAAGAAATAATTTCCTTGGTCTAGCACAAGCGAAAAGGGGATTGACTCCTTCACTATTTGGCCAATACTGACAATATAGGCCACTTTGTAGATTTTATTTTTTTTTACCTTTTAACTAATTTTGAGAAAAAAAAAAACGAGAAAACAAAACAAAAAAACAATCTAGAGCAATTATGATTTGAATATCTTTGCTTCTCTTATTCAGAGCAGATAATCTATGTTTATTCGTTTACGAAGAAATTAAATAATTAAAGGAAGACTGAATTAAGAAATCAAAACAAATAAAACATAAAACATAGAAAATAAATCTATGAAATAAAAACCCCAAAAGATAATCAAAACAATAGCAATTTATAAATAAATAAATATTTTTTTAGTATTATCTGTGTTATTCGGACTATTGTCCCCATCTTCATTGTTATTTGTACAACGTTTCGGCCGATATGCCCTCCGGCCTTCTTCAGGTATTTCTTGTCGGACTCGGGAACCTTCTTGTCGTAATCAGGAGCCATCACGTTGTACAAATAACAATCAAGATGGGGACAATAGTCCAAATATCGCAGATAATACTAATCATCAAGCCTCATCTCAAACATTCAGAGAAATATTTTTTATATAAAAAAAGCTGACAAAATATGAGATGTTGACAATATCCACTTATCAAATTTGTTTATGATACTGAGAAGGTGTGAAACATAAGTTTCACACTATAAATGTCTAGAGGTGCTCATGATGCAATGGTTATTGTCATAGGAAATGGATATGGCAAGTTCAAATCCTGAACAAATCTGTTTGCATTTCACAGAGCAATAATACCCTAGGGAAAGGTATGAATCCAACTATTCTCCCTTCCAGCTATTGGAAAATAGTAGGACAGACTGGGTTCTTTAACCTTGTTGTGGCAACCAGTCTAGGAGAAAGAAAACTCTAAATTCAAATCAGTTGTACTTCACTTTAAAATTGACCTTGTGTTACATCCTACTTGAGCAGAGGGGTTGGGTAAATGCATATAGAGTGTCTAGCATTTTTTTGATAAAGTATGAAATAAACTTATTTCATCCTGATCTTATATACTAACATATAGGCTGGGATTTTAATAGAATGCCAAGGTATTCTATAGAAAGTCTAAGTTCTGTATAGAATATCTCACTTTTTTTTTTTTGGCAAATTATATAATAGCCAACAAAGAGTGGACATTTTAATAACAAATCTACGAGACGTAAACTAATTAAAAATATAATATAAGCCAACAAAGATGAGAAAATGTTATTAATGAACCGATATCCAAAACCAAAAATTGAATAAGAATATTGTGATGAATGTTGCATCTTTTATATTCTTCTATTTATTGCTGCAATGTGGGTTAGTAGTTCAATATAAAACACATTACTTCATTCTATACAAAAAAAGGTTCATTAGATGTATTCACCTTTATCTGAAGGATTAATGAGGCACAAAATGCTAAGATCTTAAGTGTTAGGCCATCTTGAATAATACTGGAAGGAAAGGGGGGTGGCTGGGGGGCACAAAGGCAATAGATGCTTAAAATAAGAGACAAAAGTTGGTCAATGTCAGGCATAGGCACATTTGCTGCGGTTTGGTCATTGCTTAAAACAAACTATAATCTACAGCAGGGATTCTCAACCGGAGGCCATATGGACCCCCAGGTTCATATAAACCTTTCATTGGGTCCAGAGATGCAGTTTAATGTCATCCCTAGAACATTTCTAGGGATGACATTAATTGTATTTCTCAGAAAGGAATACAGTCAGCATATTCTAAGCGACACCAATATGGCAAATTTTTTATAAAATTCATTTGAACACTTTGCCTACTTTAAGCCACTCCCAGCGGTTCTCCCACTATTGTGATCCTACTGTAAACCACTGGCAGCAGCTCTCACACATGTCACTTGTTTACACTAAAAAAATCACTACATGAACACTCCTGCCATCTTTATTTGAATAGAATGAGTTCTGAGGTGAATAGATAGTGAACTTTGCAATATCTCATCATACAGGTAAAAAAAATACCAAAAAACATTTGGTACAGTCAGTCGAATAAACATCGTACTCACCTCCACAGGAAGGCTTTTACTAGTGTCCAGTAACCAGACAAAAAAAGTGAGCGTGACTGAATACACTCTATACTAACTGCCTGAACACAGTCAAATGTCCAGTATATATAGATGAAAGTGTCCACCTTAAAACAAGCAGGCAATGAGGATCCAGGAAGTGAACTTGACCCAAATACACATTGAATAGCCCAACTTGCTATTTAAACCACCTACCAAGTCTAGATTCTCAGTACATACTCAGCTTGCAACACAGCTGAATACTGGTCACTCAACACTCAATGAGAATCCTGGAAATGGACTTGACCAAGATACACAAGTAGAATAGCCCAACTTGTTATTTAAACCACCTACCAAGTCTGGATCCTCACAACATACTCAGCTTGTAACACAGCTGGATACTAATCACTCCACAAATCTCTACACAGCCATGGGGAAAATTTGGGAGGCAAAGAGTTAATTTAGCAGACTTCATTTGAATATCAAATGGACTGAAATAGAAAACAATATGGTAGCCGCTCATATCAACCATTTCTTATTGTTTATCTCACCTGCCTGGTTAGAGCTGAGATTACCACCCAAAATGTCACAATGTTCAAGTGCACTTGAAAATGATTAAGTGTACAACCAATAGTACCATGGAAAAAGAATTTGTAGAAGATTATAGAAAATTATTGATTTATAAAAGGAGACTGGGATCAAAGGGGATGATACAAAAAGTGAGAAAAGCACAAATAGAATTTGTCACTATTGGTATTTCAATAGAACATTCAAACATCTGGTAAATCTAGAATTGCTTATATAATGATATAATAACAAAAACCTTTCTGACTAGGCAGCTAGAAAAATTGGCTTGTCAATGAAATTCTTATTATGCAATTAAATTCTATTAGTGATTAATTAATTGATATACAAATATCTCCTTGACCCAAGTGATTCATTAGGAAATATCCAAATGTTGTCAGCGTTGTGGCTAATTCTTTACAAAGTGTTTTTGAAGTTCATCTCTTTTTAAACTATTAATCATAGATGTTCTTTTTTGGAGCTTGCTACACTATTTCCAAACCAAATTCACAAAATTGCAAGATGGTTTTCCTTGAAACTTTTCTATGTTCAAAATAGGTTTCATGCCAGGAATTACAGAGCTATAAAGAGAAAATAATCGTTTATTAGTTAGAGAAAGAAAGATGACTGAAATGTTACTGTTCGGTCAGAATTGTATGATACAATAATTTCATAAATTGGAAGCACAAATATTTATAAGTAAGTCATCGGGGTGGCCTAATCATCCAGCAAGACAGCAATGGAGTCTATCCCCTTTTCACAATCACTAGACCAAGGAAATTATTTTGGTGTCTGAGGCGGGGCGCCATGCTAACCATCAACTCCTCAGTTTGCTATACATATGCTGAGTTGATGAGAGTCAGTATTGAACCCAGAACCTTGTGGTTCCTAGTCAAACGCTCTACCGACTGAGCTAAACTGGCCCAAATATTTATAGATTAACATATTTTAGTTACTTGGAAGCAAAACAACAATGAAAGAGGTGGCTTTATTTTCATGATGAAATGTTTAATTATCAATCATGAAAATAAATATCTCTTATTCCATTGTTGTTTTGTTTCCAAGTAACTAAAATATGTTAATCTATAAATATTTGAGGTTCTCATTCATAAAATTAGTTTATCTATCATAATTCTATAAGTAGAAAGAAAAGTTGGCTGAGTGGGCTATTGTCAGTATCAACCAGACAGCGAATGAGTCTATCCCCTTTTTGCTAGCGCCAGACCAGGGTGATTTTTTTTGCTGACATGGAACGTCACACCTATCATCAGTTCTCAGATGCTGCTTTATTTCATAGATCAGATTATTCAATCTGCTACTCATGCACTCAGTCGGTGGGGACTAGTATTGAACCCAGAACCTTGTAATTCCTAAGCAAATGCTCTACCAACAGACCAATATTTCAATCCTGTTTTTACCTCTAAAACATAAATGAATAATTATTTTCTCAAACACTTTGAGCACTAATTATGTTTTAAACAAGCAAAAGAATTAAAATTGATTGATTTTAATATCATGTCAAACTGTCTATTTCATGCCTAGAGGTTAGGTTGGCTGGTTGGTTGGATTTTACAGCATATCAACCCTTGTTAGGTTATTTTATGCCAGAGATGTTTTGTTTTATTCATTCTTGTGTCAGAGTGGACCTGGGAGTAATAGTTCCAGAATTGGATTTTCACTATTAGATGCAGTTTAATGTCGTATCAAGGACACCTGGAATCATATTAATCATCTATCAATAATGGAGATTCGCTTCTGGTTTTTGTCTGTAACAAAAATTATGTCACTGCGTATGTCACATTACCCAAAATCATCATAACATAGAATAAATACACTCAAAATTTGAACATGCAACATTAGACAGTCCTCATTGTTTTTTAAAACAAGTTTTAATAAATACATGACTGGTATTATAGATCTATATATAGTTTGTTTTATTTTAATACATATTTAAAGTTTACATTTCAAATTGTTTTATTTTTTTTAATCCTTTAATGAATTTGATGATTTTACTTACTTAGGGTATAAGCTCGCTGACATTGAATTTTTACTCCCACCCCTCAGTTTTTTATTTTGTACTAGTACATTCATATTTACATTTTTTGTGTAGCTGTTAAGAGTTGTTTTTTGTACATGCTTCTATCAAATACAAATAATTTTTAAACATATCTATTTTACCTAAAGTTGGGGCCCTAACAACTACTTCCACTCTGGAATGGGGCGTAATGTCAATGAAAGGATACTACATACTCCCCAAATTGCCAGAACTGAAGCCTTACCATCAGATACAGTTTAGTGTCACACCAAAGACACCCCCCTTTTTAGTGGAGTCTTACCCCTCTGCAGGGGATATGGTTAATGTATTCTAAACCCCCACTGACAGGGCGAGCAAAAGATTCAAGTAAAAACACTTAAAATACTGTGAATTTAATCTGCTATATTAAATTGGTCTGAAAATAGTAGAGTTTGTCATTGCCTTTTACTGAATTATGGTATTAAATATTTCTAACAAGTTTGAAAAACCTTTTTTTATTAGAATTATTCATAACAATAACATAAAAAAATAAATAAAAAATAAAAATGGGTTAAATATTTCAGTTCTACTAAAATGAAGGATGAGACAATGCAAAATGACACTCTCGGAGTGTCGGGCTACATTCGAGTCATGACTCTTGGATGTCCACCTGCTGTCCGTTTTAGTATGCCTTAGCTGGGGTTGGTTTCTTTGGTTTTCTAGCCCTGCTGTGATATATGCTGCGGCCCTGATAAGGGCTAAGTACCCGTTTCCCGCTAGGTACACTGGTGAGCGCTCGTAAACCCAGGTGTGAGGGTTCTTTTTTTATGGTCCCAGCAGGATTTGAACCCGTTTTGCCGGCTCCAGATGCACAGGCCTACACGAACATGGCAGTTTGGCACTCACTTTTGAAAAGTATCACTTTTTTAGTATAATCATTCAGTTACAACAAGCAAAGAATTTTAATGTTCATGGCTTTATGTATATCTTATACACAGATGACAGGTGCTTTTACTGAACGTATAATAGTTTATCTCTTAAGCCAGATTACCTTATAAATTATTCAGACTATTGTCATCATAATTTTTGTTTTTACTAATATTCAAAACCAGCCTAACCAGAAATAAAGTACCAAACTATGATTCTACATTTTCTGATAAATGTTATCTGAAATTCTGTCATGAAACCTTGTAAAAGGTAATCATGCTCATAGTACTATTTAATGACTTCCACATTTTAGAGGCGCTCATTGTGTAATAGTTATCATAATAGGAAATGGACAGAGCAACACAAGTCCAAATCCTGGACAAGGCTGATTGTATTTAGTGCTAATATCTTTGGGAAAGGTATGCATTCAACTATTCTCCCTCCAGCTATGGGCAAAATAGTAAGGCAGTATGGGCTCTTGAACCTTGGTATGTCAACCAGACTAAGAGAAAGAAAATTCTGAATTCAAACCTGTTAAACTCTGTTTAAAAATTGACCTTGTGTTGCATCCTATTTGTGTGGAACGGTTCATAAATATGTATAGTAAACCCTTGTAATGGTACTCATTCTTATAGTACTATTTAATGACATAATATTCTAATGATGCATTTGTTTTTATAGTTTTACAAGACTATTGTTGGAAATTAGTTAGCAGCAACAGTACAAAGATTTCAAGACATTATTTTAAAAAGTAAAATTAGAAATTTACACAGAAATTTAAGATAAAATTTTATTTATCAACTAATGATAAGTTGGAAATAATTATTTAGTATTCTTTATATAAATTTCACCAAATAAACACAAATTTATTATAACAAAACTCTTAAATCTCCAAGCGTGAATTACCATGACGTAGTGGTTAACATGCTGGATTGTGATATTGTAGTGAACGAGTTTGAACTCCAGCCACACTATTACATGCACTTTCACACTAAAATCCTTGGGAAAGGCATGAACCCTTTCATCCCTCCAGCTATAGATTAAATAGCACCCCTACTGTTCTTCTACAAGGATGACTTTGGCATTAAATAACTCTTGAAGGTTGATATGCCATTAAACAGAGAAACCAAACCCAAATGTGTTGTAATAACAGGAATTTACCATATTTTCATTATTTTAGAAGTTTAGATTAGTATTCTCCCTGGTTTTACCTATCCCCAAGCCAGTACATTTTTGAATTTTAAAAATCTTTAATGACCATGGAATATAAACACAACTGATTAGGAATTAACAAATTGTAACAAATAGATTGAATTAGAGACAAATAAGTTACAATTTATAATTTGCATTGTCAAACGCTTAACTGGATGGCAGTTGCATCAACTCTGATGCAACAATTTGAAATAAAAGAAATAAGAGTGCAGTGACTCATGCAGCACGTTGCATGGTATAATTTAGCAAGAAAGGGTTGAACTTGTTTTTGTTTTGTTTTTTTCTCTCTTGTTTAAATTTTCTTTTCTTCTTTTCATTTTTGCCAATATGATTCACAGATTTGAAACGGTTGCAGCAGCCATCCGCATCTTGTTAAATAATTTTCTAATAGTCTTGAACAAGTATTTCAACGGGTTGTGTTTATTCCCTTTTTTGGGATTCTTTTTTTTCTTTAGCACAGTGTTTATTTATTCAAACTTCTTTCTTGTGTATGGCTTCTGTTATTAAGTAGATGAATTGGTGATGGCCTATTGTTGGTATCAGCAGAAACAGTGATGGAGTCTATCTCTTTTTCACTTGTTTTGGTTTGGTTTGTTTTACGGCATATCAACCTCAGTGGGTCATTTAATGCCAATAAAGTTTTGAAATAAATCAATTCTTAATGGATAATACAATTTTTTTATAAATACATTTTTCTATTTAACCCATAGATGGGACCCTAACAGGTACTACCACTCCGGGTCAGAGTGGACCAGGGAGCAATGGTGATGAAGGGGTGCTCCACATTCCCCAAACCTCCAAAACTGGAACCTCACCATCAGATAGAGTTTAGCGTCATTCCCAGGACATGTAGACCTGCAGCCACCGCCTTCTAGCACCCATATGATAAAAAGGGGTTGGGGCTTGCCATAAGGGTTTTTCACTTGTGCTTGTCCAGAGAGATTGTTTTGCTGAAGTGGAGCGCCACACCTACTACTTGGGACAGTTTAGCTCAGCTGGAAGTGCATTTGCCTAGGAATTACAAAGTTCCAGGTTTGATACTGGTCCTCACCAATTCAACACATGAGTAGCACAGCCTAGGTAAACTGATCTGTGCGGTAGAGCAACTGATAGTAGATGTGGTGATCCACTTTAGCAAAACAATCTCTCTGGTCTAGTGCTAGTGAAAAGTGGATAGACTCCCTTGTTGTCTGGTTGATATCAACAATAGGCCACTCGACAGACTTTATTATCATGGGTATGGTGTTAAACTGCATCTAGTGGTGAAGTTCCAGTTCTGGAAACTCTGAGTAATGTGGAGTTCCCCTTTATCACTATTACTCTCAGGTCCACTCTGACCCAGAGTGGTAGTACCTGTTAGGAACTAACGTCTTTGGCATAAACAAAAACTCAACAATGTCGTAAAATCCAACCAACCACAGACTTTACTAAGTAGATAAATAGATAGGTATTATATATTAAATTTGAGGAACAAAGTTATTATGGCACATGAATAGAAAATATAAATCAGATTTTCACAATAAATAAACAATCAAATGATCTGTCAACAAAAACAAATGTGAAAATAAATAAAAAATCATAATGTAAACAAAAACAATTATAATTCTGGATTGTTTATTTCAAGCGATTGATAAACACTTTATAATGAATAGAAAGGTAACATCTATAATTTTGAGAATTATACAGTGACACCTGCTGTGATCCTGATTTAAATGTGACCTTTTATTCACATAAAGATTTGAAATTATTTATTATATAAAAAAATATCAAACATTTGGAGAACAGATGGTTCTGACTCAAAAGTAGTAACACATTTTAGTGTCACTTGCTTTCCAGTCCCCACCCCCACCCCATTTTTAAATCAATCAGTACCAACTTTACTATTCGTAATCAGACTATCTTTTAATATTCTGACAGTGAGGCTCCAGTTCTGGAGATTTGGGGAGTGTGGATCTATTTAAAAATTAATTGTATTTGATAGACCATGTGGGGGAAAAAAAACTTAAACAACGACTACACAAAAAATGTAAATATGAGTGTACAATGAATGTGATTCCATAACCTCTAGGCATAAAATAACCCTACAAAGATTGACATGCCGTTAATATTAATTAATCAATCATTTAAATATTCTACATGTAAAACAATTGTGTAACTATTTGTGATTGCTGTAACATTTTCAAATTATTCACACGGTATAAGACTGTGTCTTTTATTGTAGTCTAAAAGAAGTAATAATTATTGTAGTGTTTATCACGGTAAAAATGTAAACACCATAAATAAATATTCACAACTGATATGAGAGAAGCATAGAAAAAGTTAGGAATATCTTTGTTCAACTAATTCAACCAGATAATTTTCTCTAACCATGACATTTTTAACAATTATATTTTTTTTGTTGTGATTATCTAAAATTCATTTTAAGATTTTGTATAGATATCTAACTTAATTTCATAAACAAGTAAGTCTGTAGAATGGACTAGTGTCAGTATCACGAAGGCGCATGGGGTAATGGTTAACGATTAAGGAAATGGACTTGATGAGGCTGTTTGCATTTCACATAGCATTGATACACGAAATGTAGTGGGAAATGTATGCATCGAACTATTCTCCCCCAGCTATAGGTAAATAGTAGGGAAGACTGGGTTCTTTAACCTTGACTAGATAACCAGTCTAGGAGAAGGAAAACTCTGAATACAAACCTGTTTAACTCCGCTTAAGAAATTGACCTTGTGTCACATCATGCAGAGTGGTTGGTAAATATGTATTGTCAGTATCAGCCAGACAGTGAAGGAGTCTATACTCTTTTCATTAATGGGGTGAAGAAATTGATGGATGTTTTGTAGATGACAGGAGTTAGAAAAATATTTATAAAAAGTTTGTAACTGTATTTGTTCAGCGTTATATTTTTTGAAAGACGAGCCGCGATCCACACACAAAACATCCATCAATTTCTTCACCCCATAATCTATCCTGATGAAGGTTTAAATAAACCGAAACATTTAAGCGTTGATAAATAAATTCATCTTATTTTTGGAACACTTCGTTTTTCAAATTTCTTAATATTGTTGGATTTATTTCCATATTTACTCCCATATATATTATTGATTTTTTTAAAAATGTACAAATATTATTTCTATATGGTTTCTACCTGTTATTTTAAATCATATGAATTATTCATAAATATTTTTCAATGCTCCTATTATTTTATTGATTTATTACTATGACATCCCCTCCCACATAAAAGATATATATATATATATATTGAATGTTGATCTCCATGAATTTGAACAAATATACTTTGAATAATTCTTATAGAATAATAACTCAAAGATAAGGTTTTAGAGTGATGTAGAACATTGCTTAGTTTATGCAAAAAGAAAAAAAAAACAATTGCCAGAAATGTGCAGAGGAAGAAGAGCTAAAGAAAAGCTTTGTAGATACACGACAGTAAATATGTTGCAATTATCAGAATGTTAAGAAACAATGTAGATTTTTATAGAACTTGGGAATTTACATTTTAGAAATACCAAACCTCTAAAAGAGTTTTCTTTTGAAATTGGCAGGGAAGTTGAAGTGTTTTTGGTTATGTGTTCATCATTTGTAACAGTTGAACAAGAAAAACTGCTATTGTCTGAGAGTGAAGGCGTTGAATAGCTACCAAAA
Organism: Doryteuthis pealeii; assembly: GCA_023376005.1. NCBI lineage: Eukaryota > Metazoa > Mollusca > Cephalopoda > Myopsida > Loliginidae > Doryteuthis > Doryteuthis pealeii. The sequence continues at coordinate 132,375,563 of CM042142.1, read as the reverse complement.
TCTTGCAAAAAAGGGCATTTCTCACGTGCAGATGACATGGGTACTTTAAGTAATTTAAAAACATGTACCAAAGTGCTTTGTCTTTATGCAATAGTTTACCTGAAAAGAAAATTTGGAGCTTTGAGATAACTGAATACAAGAAACTGAGGCCTTTCCGGGGGCTACATGAGGGGGTGGGGGGGGTGTCAAAGAGGCCCCCTCCAATCAATCAGTTGGTCACATCAACCCTAGCACCTATATGATTGTCCCAAGCTTAATGCCCTGATGGCAAACCCACAATCCTTTTTATCATATATGTGTTAGAAGGCAGTGGCTGAGGGTCTTAGTGTCTTGGGTATGACTTGATCTGATGGTGAAGTCCAGTTCTGGAGCTCAGGGGAATGTAGAGCACCACTTCACCACCATTACTCCCAGGTCTACTCTGACCCAGAAAAGTTGTACCTGTTAGGGTCCTATCTATGGGCTAAATAGAAAAAAAAAGAGTTTAAAGAAAATGTGTTTTAAAAAAATGAGTTTAAAAAAGAAAAATTGAGTACCCATCAAGAATGACTAAAACAAAGCATCTCTGGCATAAAATAACCCAACAAGGGTTGATATGACGTAAAACCTAACCAACCAACCAACCAACCTGAAAAGAAGATCTCGAGCTTTGAGACAACTGATTTGATTTGGCAACCAAAGCAACCGATAATTTGAGAAAAATTCATATTTTATTCTCTAATTGCTTAATCGTTATAAAATTATTAATTTTATTCTCTAATTTATCCTACTTCAAATTAAGTTGCTAGAGCATTCACCTAGGAATTGCAAGGTTCTGGGTTTTGATACCGATCCTCACCAACTCAGTGCATGAGTAGTTCAGTTCTTTAGGAAAATATAAGTAAATTAAGATAGGACCGGGTTAGCTTAGTCGGTAGAGCGTTGACCAAGAACCACAAGGTTCCTAGTTTGATACCGGCTCTCGCCAACTCAGCTTATGAGTAGCACACAGATCTGTGCGGGGAAAGTAAGGAGCTGGTGGTAGGTGTGACACTCCACCTCAGACGCTAAAATAATCTCCTTGGTCTTGCGCTAGTGAAAAGGGGATAGACGCCCTCGCTGATTGGCTGATACCGACATTAGGCCGCCTCATTGACTTTACTTTACTTTACTTAGGATAGGGAATGCCAATGAATCCTGTTCTGAGGATTAATGGAGAAGTACTGCCAATAATAATAAAATTCTTTATTTAAATGGAATCATTTTAAGAGGAGCGTAGTCTTATCTTATAAAGTAATATTCTGTCCAATTAAAAAAAAATCCCAAATATGGAATGTGATCATATATATATATATATATATTATATATATATATATATATATATATATATATATATATAAAGTAAAGTCGTCGAGCCGGCCTAATGTATCAAATCAGGAACCTTGTGATTCCTAGCCGAACGCTCTACCAACTGAGCTAAGCTGGCCCTTATATATATATATATATATATATATATATATACACACACACACACACACACAGGGTGTTCGGGATAAATTGATTATATATATATATATATATATATATATATTATATATGAAATTTAAAAAAGCAATGAAAAATAAATAAAATAAAGATGATAAATTGAACTATTTTGAAATGTAACTAAAGATTAAGTGCATAATATATTGGGATAAAATCTTTAACCTCTTAGTAACAAGTTATTATTCAGATTCCTCGATGAAAGCGTCTCATTTATATGTTAACTACCTGGGTTTTCTCCAGTTGATCTTGCTGGCTATAAATTTAAAGCAGTAATGGATTTGGCTAGTATCAGTTTTTTGCCTAAAGGCAAGACACTCTGTAGAATTCAGATGTAGCATCTTGCGTGTGCATATATATATATATATATTTTATATATTTACCTTAAGCTTCATCATGAAATTTCAGTTTTATATTTTGTTTCATTGCATCAATAGTGCTATATGGATGGGTAATTAATATGAAAGCAGGTTTTGAAGAAAGAAAATCTATTTCAGTAAATGATTATCATCATCATCATCAAGGCATGCTTCTTTCGCACCACCCATCCCTATTGGCAATCCCTCTTGGTATGTCCTCATGATGGTACAGAATGTAAGTGTGTCCATGTGTAGAAGTCCACAGGAGAAGATCACTTATAAGTTTGTTCTTGCTTCTCCACCAGTGCCCAGCATGTCTTATTTGGATGAGTTGTGAGATAGGAGGTAAGTGGCCATAGAGTGCTGCTTCCAGGATTTGTTCAAATCCTTGTGTAGTTCCCATCTAACCTTTTCTCCAAGTGTTTTGTTGGAGTACAAATGGTGCAACCATACAGTAGTATTGATATGGCTACAGATTGGAATAATTCCTGTTTTATTTTATCAGAGAAATTAAATAACCAATTTATATATACACTATTGAAGTCAGTCAGTCAGTCAGTCAGTCAGTCAACAATTGGTTTGAACAATGTGACTGGCCAAGCACAACTGAACCAGTGTCAAGACAACTGGTACTTATGGGAATTCAGAACAGTCCACTCATGCATTTGGGTGATTCCATTCCTCGAGTCCTGATTGGCTGCTTGGTTTGTATGATCCTCTGAGGCTTCATAAATATCCTGCCATTTTGCAGTAGTCTTTGCAGCAAACCAGAATTGTATTGGGTTACGACTACTTGCTGTCTTGTCTTGCCAATTCGACGGTAATTGGACTTAGTATGATTATTGTTGGAGTACAAATGGTGCAACCATACAGTAGTATTGATACGGCTACAGATTGGAATAATTCCTGTTTTATTTTATCAGAGAAATTAAATAACAAATTTATATATATACTTTTTGAAATGGTTGCGTGTATCTCTGACTGTGATATTAATACAAATGCCATATTGTTAATTACTAAGTGTAGATGCAGTACAAGGCCAGAAGTACAGGGCACCCAGTAAGAATCAAACTCACTAACAATGGTCTGCTAATCTAGTTTGCTAACCATTACACCAAATGAGGTACCTAAATGCCATATGTATTCAACCAACTTCTCTGCCACAAGCAGGATGCAACACAAGGTCAATTTTTAAGTAAAGTTTAACAGGTTTCAGAGTTTTTCTTCTCCTAGACTGGTTGCCATACTAAGGTTAAAGAGTCCAGTCTGACCTACTATTTACCCATAGCAAGATAGAGAATAGTTTGATGCATATATGGTATAGAAGATTTGGTTCTTATAGTGTATAAACAAATAAACTCTTCTTAATCATTAATATATGTTATTTACCTAACCTCTCTGTTCGAGCAGGATGTGACACAAGGGTAATATCTAAGTGGAGTTTAACAAGTCTGATTTCAGTTGATTGATTATAATGGCATATCAACCCATCTAGGGATATCTTATACTTAGAGGTTAGGGAATTGCATTCTTTGTCCATTCATATTTACATTTTTTTGTGTAGTTGTTTCTTAAGAGTTTTCCCATGTTCCTAATGAATACAAATGATTTTTAAACAGATCTGACTCATAGGTGGAACCCTAACAGGTACTACCACTCTGGATCAGTGGATCTGGGAGTAATGGCAATAAAGGAGTACTCCACACTTTCTAGAGCCACTCTATCAGACACAGTTTAGTGTCATACCCAGAACAACCCTATTTCTTGTGAGGGGCAGGGGCCTTACCTCTTTTGCAGGGGATACAGTCAGTGTATTCTAAGCCCCACCAAGAGGGGGCAAAAGTGAAAATCTATCATAGCTCATAAGAACACCCAACATGGCACTAGAGGTAGGCGGTACAGAATAGCAAAATATAACCTTGAATTAAGGAAGTGATTAGTGAAAGGAATTCATTGAGAAAGACTAATCAAGGGGATAAATTATATTAATACCTGAATGCATCTGAGAACCACTAGAGCGTGAACCTGAAATTAACTTAGTAAGGATAGTGTAAAATTGGAAAGTCCCAAAAGTTACAAGTTGAAAATACAGCTGGAAATCATGACCTTTCAGTCGGCTGCTAACAGAAGCACGATACACTGTAACAGCCACATGTTGATGTGATGTAAACTCAATGCCTTAAAAAGAAAAAAAAAAACAAAGAGCAGAGGAGTTCTAGTCCTGCTAACGGCCACCCACACCAACAGTAATAAGAGTGGGTACTTACTACACATATAAACCCTCAAATTGGTTAGATGCAGCTCCTTGGCCCTGGTCGTCAGTCCATCTCTAGGGCCAGGAAAATCTCTGATAAAACCACGGCTGCCTAGCAGATTACATGATCCCAAGGAAAGTCTAGGTAAGTAAACCCTGAAAACAAATCCAGAGCTGGAGTCCTAAGGTGGAGTAACCCTGAATTCAGTGCTACACAGCTACTCCTTTAACACTGCCGTTGCCAAACTGCATTGGTTTCTTACCTTTCATTTGAACCACAGTGGCAGTATGGAGAGGGACATCTGCTGCATGGGCAACAGTACATCCTCCATATCAATCCACCCAGGCTACGTAGCTCAAAAAAAAAAAAAAAAAAAAAAAAAAAAAGGACACTACGCCATCATCTTTAGCAGATAGAAGAACAGCGACAATATCAACAGTCAGGAATTATTAAATACCAAAGCCATTTTATAGAAGAACAGTAGTGATACTATCTAACCCACAGGTGCGGAGATAAGGGGGTTAATATTTTCCCAAGAGTATTAGTCCAAAAGTCAATGTGATAACATGATTGTGTTATATATTGATGGGCGAAACGTCATTTTGGACAGTTAGTGTAGAAACAGATTTGTGTTCAGGGTTGTTGAATTCAAAATCTGGGCCATTGGAGTAGGGATTGATTGACATCCAATGACATCAATCTGACCCCACTTCCTGCTGCTAGGAAATGGTGGGAATAGACAGTGAGAGAAGGCTTAGTTAGTGAGTTGACTGCTGGACCTCATGATGAAAAGAATGGTTGGCTCTGCTCCTGCATGCGGTTGAGAAATCCTAAGTTTAATAAAATGTGATCCCAAAAACTATATGCCTTGAGTTTGTCTCTAAAAACTATGACAAGCTTAGCATATCTTAAGACACTAGAACCAGAAGTTAGAAGAAATATCAGCCTAGAACCAAAGACCAAATAATGAACATAGCTACAGACTACGAGAAAGAAAGTACAGACCATAAGAAAGCTAATAGTTACTCAAGAAATCATCATCATCATCATCATCATCATGTCGCGCTGTTAGTACAGATATCCATAAAAAATCTCTCTCCATCCATCCCTATCGCTCATCATTCTCAGGAGGTCCTCTATGCAACATCCTGTATCCGCACAGAGCTGTACGTCTTTGCTGGTCGGCCCATACTGGCGTGCCCATGTGCTGGCTTCCACAGGACAACGTTGCTTATGAATTCATCCTTGCTTCTCCAGCAGTGTCCGTGTGTCTTGTCTATCTTACTTGGATGTGATGGGTGATATGTGGCAGGTGGCCGTATAGCTGATTTCTCAATACTAGCCCAGCTACTCAAAAAGTAAGTATACAGTAGAAGATTTTTGTGAGAGATATAACCATGGATATTTCTCATAGTACAGAAGTAAGGGTAATTTATGAGGAAGTGCATTCCGGTCTCCTGCCTCAAAAATTGCTGTCCGGTGACTATCAAAATAACAACCCCAGCTATGGTGTTACTTGAAAGAAAACAACCAACTAGATAGATAGATAGATAGATAGATATGACAATGGATAGATAGATAAACAAACAAAATGATATAGATAGATATGAACAAATGGAGATAGATAGATATGAAGATGACTAGACAGATAGATGGGAGGATAGATAAATATAAACAAAGTAAAAAATGAACAAATTGAGTAGATAGATAGATATCCATCTTCATATCTAAACAAGAATTACGACAAATTACGATAAATAAACATTAAACAAAAATTATGATAAATAAACAAGAATTACGACAAATTTCTATAAATAAATATGAATTACGACAAATTTCTATAAATAAATATGAATTACGACAAAAAAGAGAAGCCCCCCCCCTAAAATACATTTAACACCCTAAGTTGGTTGTTTTCTTTCAAGTAACACCGTAGCTGGGGTCATTATTTTAATAGTCACCGGGTAGCAATTTATGAGGCAGGAGACTGGGACGCACTTCCTCATAAATTACCGAAGTAAGTTTAGTGTCATACTCTGGACACATTTTAAGAAGAGAAGAAAAAGGTTATACAATTCTGTGATTTCTAAATATTTTAAAAACCTTACGTTTTGCATTATTCTCATAATAAATTTGTTTGTTTGTTTGGTTTTTTTACGGCATATCAACCTCGGTGGGTCATGCCAATAAAGTTTTGAAATAAATCAATTCTTAATGGATAATACAATTTTTTTATAAATACATTTTTCTATTTAACCCATAAATGGGACCCTAACAGGTACTACCCTCCGGGTCAGAGTGGACCAGGAGCAATGGTGATGAAGGGGTGCTCCACATTCCCCAAACCTCCAAAACTGGAACCTCACCATCAGATAGAGATTAACGTCATTCCCAGGACATGTAGACCTGCAGCCACCGCCTTCTAGCACCCATATGATAAAAAGGGGTTGGGGCTTGCCATAAGGCAATAGGGTTGGGAAAATCATATAGGTGTTAGGGCTTGACGTGACTAGCCGATTGATCGGAGGGGGCCTCTCCGACTGCCCGTCTAGCCCAAGATAGGGCCAAAGTGGAGTATTGCATGTCATGAACTGCTCATCCACCTGGGCTCTATCCTTAAGCATCACGGGTCACCACCCACGCCAACAGGTAGCCCCATTGGGGGAGTCTTACCCCTCTGCAGAGGTGCAGTCAGTGCATTCTAACGCCCCAGCGGAATAAATTTGTGTTACTCAATTATTTTTTCTTCTTCTGTATAATGTTTTGTATTGTATTTCTAATCATCCTTAAGATGACCAAAAGACTTTCCTGAATCCGTCAGCTAATATCAATTACTTCAAAAGTTAGAAATATTAAGTTCCCTTGTATTAATGCTATGATTATATCCAAAAATAAAACAAGGAAGACACTTGATTTTGCTTCTTTTGAAACATCTATTGCTGAAGAGAGAGAGCTTTATAAAAAAAAGAAGACATGTGGGTGGTTAATAGAAAAATTCTCCAGTAAGGATTGTCAAGATATTCTGATTGATGACTTGAAGAATTTAGAAGGTTTACCAGTTGGAACAATTGTCTGAAATATTTAGGAATATAATCTTAACATTCTTCTCGATAGATGGAAAAGATTTAAAGAAATTCCAAGTAGATTTCTTTTTGTTTTGACAAAAGAACAAGAGTTGATGTTCATGTTTTATATCTCAAAGATAAAAGTAGAATTTAAGCTAAATCTGGATTCATATGAATTTAATATTAGTTTCATCAGCTTTGAAGAACTTGAGATAGACCACAGGTCAAACATTTCCAATATCAGAACAAAAAATTTTTTATTTTTTTATTTTTAATATTCCTGTACGGTAATAGATATGTCTACAAACAATGGAGTTTTATATGAATAAACTCTTTAGCTAAACATGGGCATTTTTGACAATTTTAGAAAACTAAAGAAAATGTAATATACATGAGAACTGAAAAATGAAATCTTTAATATTTCCAAGCAACCTGAGAAAAGTAGTTGAGTTCATTGGATTTTATGGCATGTCAACCCTAGGGTTATTTTATGCCAAAATCATTTTGTTTCCTTTATTCTTGTTGCATATCTATTAATAATGGAGATTCGCTTCTGGTTTTTGTCTCTAACAAAAATTACATCACTGCTTACATCACATTACCCAAAATCGTCATAACATAGAATAAATACACTCAAAATTTGAACATGCAACATTAGACAGTCCTCATTGTTTTTTAAAACAAGTTTTAATAAATACGTGACTGGTATTATATATCTATATATAGTTAGTTTTATTTTAATACATATTTAAAGTTTACATTTCAAATTGTTTTATTTTTTAATCCTTTAATGAATTTGATGATTTTACTTACTTAGGGTACAAACTCGCTGACATTGAATTTTTTACTCCCACCCCTCAGGCAATATGTTTCAAAAATCTATTTTTACATCACCCGGAGGTCGTTTTTTTTAATTTTGTACTAGTTCAAATAACAACATGTACTGTAAGCAACTTGAAGCCTGTGTAAAAGATAAAGATAAAATAACCCAACAAGAGTTGATTGGTCATAAAAGAAGAACTATATCAATTGGAACAGAAGTAATGAAGCAATATTACCAAAATGGATGCTGTTTGTTTACTGCTGTGCAGAATCCTATGTTATTGGAGACAATTGTGCATGTCAGTATTGCGAAACGATTGGCTAAATTCAGTTCAAATACATCCAGTCAATAAGAAGATATTTGAATGAATGTGACCAGCATAAAATGTTGGAACACATTTGGATTCTATAGATTATTGTCCTAATCTTTATAAAGTTGAGGACAACAGTCCAAATAATCCAAATTATCAAACGTCATATCAAAAATTCAGAGAAATTGGATATTATTGTATACTATCTTCAGAATAAAAATATTAGTTATACTTCTATTCTTTCTTAACTTTGGACTTCAACAACCTTCAGGTTCTAACCCAAAAATAAAACCACAAGCCAATGTATTCTACTAGATTCACCAGGAAACCAAATCACTAGTATTTCTTGGTGTTATCAGTTATTACATGAACTAACACATTTAATACTAACCAAAAGTACATATTGGTAGAATTAGTTGAATTCATGGTTCTGTTTTTTTTAATTCTTCTCTTTAAATTTCATTATTCTACTGAGAAGGAGTTATATATATAAGTAAAGAAATAACAAAAGACTTAGAGATGTTGCTTATAGTCTATTTCAGGGAGCTGAAATGCAAAATCTCTAAGTCTTTTGTAGTTTCTTTACTTATATATTTGCTCTGTGACTCTAATATTAAGAGCACACATTGAGCTATCAAACTGCGACAGGTGTGTTGTAAGGAAGATTTCTTCTCTGGACTTTTGGATTATATATACATATATATATATCCGCAAACTCCTTCACAGTCATCAAAAACATACAATAAATTGTTTCTTAAAAGTATTTTATATATACTACTTGACAAAGTTTAGGTTTGTTTTACGGCATATCAACCATAGATGGGACCCTAACAGGTACTACCACTCCAGGTCAGAGTGGACCAGGGAACAATGGTGATGAAGGGGTGCTCCACATTCCCCAAACCTCCAAAACTGGAACCTCACCATTAGATAGAGTTTAACATCATTCCCAGGACATGTAGGCCCTCAGTGACCGCCTTCTAGTACCCATATGATAAAAAGGGGTTGGGGCTTGCCATAAGAGCAATAGGGTTGGGAAAATCATGTAGGTGCTAGGGCTTGACGTGACCAGCCAATTGATCAGAGGGGGCCTCTCCGACTGCCCGTCTAGCCCAAGATAGGGCCAAAGTGGAGTATTGCAAGTCATGAAATGCTCATCCACCTGGGCTCTATCCTTAAGCATCACGGGTCGCCACCTACGGCCAACAGGTGGTCCCATTGGGGAGTCTTACCCCTTTGCAGAGGTGCAGTCAGTGCATTCTAACGCCCCACCAACAGGGCGGACAAAGTTTAGGATAACAAAACTGCAATCTTGGTATTTTAACTTCATCTTTTATAACTGATGGAATTTATTGCATTGATTCCAAATTATGGTCAACTCACACTGAAAGCAATAATTTTTGCTAATCACCAAAGTTAAGCAGTGATGTACCAGTTCAATACTTGATTGGGTGACCACTTAAGCAACAGCAGTTACTGTAAGCAACTGGAGTCCTTGGTTTATCAAAAATGACTTGATTTGGCATTAAATAACCCGGGAAAGGTTGATATGCCGTAAACCAAAACAACTGACCAACCAAATAAGCAAAGGTTTCTGGCATCTATTTGATAAAAGCTTATATGAATTTATAACCTTATGCCACATTTCAACTAAATTGTACAATTAAAAATATTTTTTCTTTATTTCTTAATAAAACTGCACAGAAAAACAGGTGATAGTCTGAAATTGAAACATTGAGAAAATGTATTAGAATACTGGGATAAATTCTCATCTCGATTGTATGATTATTTGCTGAGTTATTGTTGTAACTGTAGTATAAGAGTTAACAGAGAAATAATAGGAAGAAACACAACAAGTATTAAGGATAGGAAAAAAGGTTTACTAAGCTAAGATACAAGATAGAGTAATTAGCAATTGCTAATTGCTAGATTCATTAACAAGTCCATGAGATCTCGTTGTTTCTGCCTTCCGATGTTTCATCAGACATTATTTATAGGAAAAAAAGATGATTCCATTTTCATTATTTAGGTACTATATGACAGTCATCATGTGCAAAAAACACATAAATAAATAAATAAAAGTTAAATCGAACAACAAAAATAAAGTTTATTTCTTTATATAGAAAAATGTGTAAGTTGATCCATGTTGTACAATAAATAGTTCTTGAGGCCACTTCATTACAGACCAAGTAAATCAATCTAATTTAAATATAATTAAAATATTCAAACTTGACTGACCCAAGAATTTAAATTAACAGAGTTTGTTAACAGCAAATCAATATGAAATCAAGCATTGTGGGTAATTTTCCTATCAAATTGTAAATGGGTAACTAAGCACTAAAATATCCACTGCACCATTGGCAGGAATTAGAATACGCTGACTGTATCCCCTGCAGAGGGTTAAGACACCCCCCCTCTTTGCCAAGGGTATGATACTAAACTACATTTGAAAGTGGGGCTCCAGTTTGGGAGATCTGGAGAGTGTGGAGTATTTCTTGCCATTACTCCCAGGTTCACTTAAAACCCAGAGTGGTAATGTGTGTTAGGGTCCCATCTATGTGTCAAATATATGTTTAAAATGTATCTATATTCAATAGGACTGTGCAAAAAAAATACCATCCTCAAAAAAAAAAAAAAACTTAAGTAAAGCAACTATACAAATAAATGTAAATTTGAATGTGCAGTGAATGCAATAAACTAACCTTTAGGCATAAAATAACCCCAGACAGGTTTATTTCCTATAAGTCTAACATAAACAAAGGGGGACCAATCTTGACTGATAGATTATTTATTTATTTATTGATCTACTAGGATAAAAGAAGACGGGGTTAGGGTTAGGGTTTAGGGTTAGTTTAATGGGAAAATAAATAATTTATCAGTCAAGAGTGTTTCCCCTTTGTTTATGTTAGACTTCTATGAAATAACCCCAGAGAGTTTGTTATGCCATTAAAATCAATCAATCTAAATTATCCAAGTGAAAACTGAATAGTGCATGATCCAGAAGCTATGAATGATGATAGACATGCTGTATTATAAAAAGAAACTTTTGATTGAATTGTATTCCACTTTGTGCAAAGATTAACAGAACAAGGAAAATAATGCCAAACCATTTCATCATTAATTATTAAAAAAAAAAAGAAAAGAAAACTGATTCTGCCAAAAGCAATGTATTCTTTAAAAAAAGAAAGAAAGAAGAAAAAGGAATTTTCTGCCAATGTAGAAAAAGCTGATTTCACTTGATGAGTTGGGTTATTATAGTCTTAATTCTAATCAGCTTCCAAACATTGGTAAAAGAAACCTTAAAAGAACAATTGTTTTATTCACTTCAGCAAAATTCATTTTATTAATGAAAAACTGATGAAGAGTATTAACTCAAATATAATATTGCTATTAGGCTAAAGAAACAAATATTGATGAATTTTTTTAAGTACTTAAATAAAACAAAGCAAAAAAAAAAAAAAAAAGCAAAGATTACTTGTTTTTTAATGAAATATAAATAAGCTTGTTGGTGTGTTTTTTTTTTTGTTTTTTTTTTTGGGGGGGGGGTCCTAACAGAATCAAACTTGGTATTATTGTAATGTTCACAATGTGCCATTGTAGTAGCCCCCCTCTCCCCCCAAACAAGAGCATCTGACTAGCAGCCACAAAGTCTGAGCATCAATGTCTATTGGCAAATAATGACTTTAAAACCAGAGGAGGCGAGATTCTTTTTAGTGATAAATAAAATCTATTCAGCAATAGACAATGGTAAACTATGACTGTAATATGTTTGGAAATAAGTATAAACTAAAAACCTTTTATATTCAAGGGATTTATCAGATTTTAATGTACTAAATGGCACTCTAAAAAAAAAAAAACAAGCAATACAATTGGTAACGTAATATTGATTGGGTAAATTACTGCTCATTTTTTTAATCATTTATAATTGTCAAATCATATATATATATATATATATATATATATATATATATATATATATAAAATGGATCACATTACCATTCTCTCTCCTAGGGTGGCCATTTTAACATCCCTCCACCTCAGTTTTTGTAATCATACATCATCCAGCCTAAAGTAGTCTAAGTAAAAGCAAAGTTGTTGGGGTGGCCTAAAGTCAGTATCAGCCAGACAGTCGAAGGAGCCTATCCCCTTTTCACTAGTACTAGACCAAGGAGATTGTTTTTATTTGCCGTCTGAGATGTAGCACCACACCTACCATCAACTCCTTACTTTACTGCACAGATCCCTGTGCTACTCATGCGCTGAGTTGGCAAGGTCTGGTATTGAACCCAGAACTTGGTGGTTCCTAGTCAGATGCTCTACCAACTGAACTAAGAAATGCTTTAATTCTATTGATGAAATTAAAGATATTATTTACACATATGAATAAATACATTTTTAAATGCATTATCAACATATTTGATAATAATAACATAAAAATAACATGTTTCCTCTGAAAATAAGACCTAGAATGATTTTAATAGAAGCTCTCCCCTTTAAATAACACCTAGGATGATTTTAATAAGCTCTCCCTTTAAAATAACACCTAGGATGATTTTAATAGAAGCTCTCCCCTTTAAAATAACACCTAGGATGATTTTAATAGAAGCTCTCCCCTTTAAAATAAGACCTAGGATGATTTTAATAGAAGCTCTCCCTTTAAAATAAGACTAGGATGATTTTAATAGAAGCTCTCCCCTTTAAAATAAGACCTAGGATGATTTTAATAGAAGCTCTCCCCTTTAAAATAAGACCTAGGATGATTTTAATAGAAGCTCTCCCCTTTAAAATAAGACCTAGGATGATTTTAATAGAAGCTCTCCCTTTAAAATAAGACCTAGGATGATTTTAATAGAAGCTCTCCCCTTTAAAATAAGACCTAGGATGATTTTAATAGAAGCTCTCCCCTTTAAAATAAGACCTAGATGATTTTAATAGAAGCTCTCCCCTTTAAAATAAGACCTAGGATGATTTTAATAGAAGCTCTCCCTTTAAAATAAGACCTAGATGATTTTAATAGAAGCTCTCCCCTTTAAGACCTAGGATGATTTTAATAGAAGCTCTCCCCTTTAAAATAAGACCTAGATGATTTAATAGAAGCTCTCCCTTTTAAATAAGACCTAGGATGATTTAATAGAAGCTCTCCCCTTTAAAATAAGACCTAGGATGATTTTAATATAAGCTCTCCCTTTAAAATAAGACCTAGGATGATTTTAATAGAACCTAGGATGATTTTAATAGAAGCTCTCCCTTTAAAATAAGACCTAGATGATTTTAATAGAAGCTCTCCCCTTTAAAATAAGACCTAGGATGATTTTAATAGAAGCTCTCCCTTTAAAATAAGACCTAGGATGATTTTAATAGAAGCTCTCCCCTTTAAATAAGACCTAGGATGATTTTAATAGAAGCTCTCCCCTTTAAAATAAGACCTAGGATGATTTTAATAAAGCTCTCCCTTTAAAATAAGACCTAGATGATTTTAATAGAAGCTCTCCCCTTTAAAATAAGACCTAGGATGATTTTAATAGAAGCTCTCCCTTTAAAATAAGACCTAGGATGATTTTAAATAGAAGCTCTCCCCTTTAAAATAAGACCTAGGATGATTTTAATAGAAGCTCTCCCCTTTAAATAAGACCTAGGATGATTTTAATAAGCTCTCCCTTTAAATAAGACCTCTCCCCTTTAAAATAAGACCTAGGATGATTTTAATAGAAGCTCTCCCCTTTTGATGATTTTAATAGAAGCTCTCCCCTTTAAATAAGACCTAGGATGATTTTAATAGAAGCTCTCCCTTTAAAATAAGACCTAGGATGATTTAATAGAAGCTCTCCTTTAAAATAAGACCTGATTTTAATAATAGAAGCTCTCCCTTTAAAATAAGACCTAGGATGATTTTAATATAAGCTCTCCCCTTTTAAATAAGCCCTAGTTAAGAGCAGGAGACAAGACAAAATAAATAATAATTCTTCACAATCACATCATGCGACACAAACAGTTAACATCCCCCGAAAATAATCCCTAGGAATTTCAGAATGATAATTAATATAAGCCCTGTATTGTTTTCAGGGAAACACGGTACCCATCAGGACTTTTTTGTGTATTGGGTCAATTTAATGTTTTATTCTATGTTACACATAGCTTCATATTTTAAAAGAGTGTTTTGTTTCAATTATTGAATAGGTGATCGAATATGCAGAGGAATGATGGCTTGGGATGCATTGTCAGATATGGGTTATCCTCCTTTAATTTTAGCAACTAGCCATCCCCCCAATCTCATCTCAAACCAAGACTAGTGGGACGAATGTCACAAAGAGAAAAATATAATACAACTGATAATTGAACATTAGTAGATTTACTATAGTGAAAATCAATTTCTCGAAACCCCAAAGTCGAAGGGGAAAACATTAACAAACATTATATCACTTAATATTAGGACAGTGATAGGATTACACCATTCATTATATGTACTAGCAAATATATGCACCCTCTGGGTACAAGTATTTAAGTGTTAATGTAATAAAATGCTATATTAAATTAGAAAGGCTAATGAAACTAAATAAGAATGCAGTTAAAAAGATTTGAAACAGAAGGCGGTATAATCGAATAAATAGAACAACTGAAACTTACTCTTCCATCACTCTCGTCTTTCATTTTTATTTTTCTAATTTAAGTATTTAGTTAAAAGAGGAAGTAAGAGGAAGTAAAGAATAAAATGACAGTTATTTTTTCTTGTTAATTGATTTAATTTAAGATTCATTGAAGAGATTTTTGCTTATATTCATTACAATAAAACCAAACAGTTAGAAATCAATAATACTAAGCACATGTTTATTAAAATCACATTTTTAATATCAATATGCAAATTAGCATTCCCATCCACACTGTAAACCGCTATTTTGTTGTATATATAAATATAATTACATGTTATTAGTATGTAGATATGGTTAACAGTATTAATAATGTAACACAATTTTATTAATCATTGAGGTTTAAATAAAAATGTAATCATTGAGAATGCGATGTCAATAACTGTAGTTTCGGTTACAGACAGAAAAACACACAATCTCCATTATAATAGAGATATATTGATAATATGGTGAGCTATATTTATAAGTAATTAGTGCTCAAAATCTTGGATAGAGCATTTATATATATATATATATATATTATTTAATTCCTAGAAGGGATCCTAACAGGTACTACCACTTGGGTCAAAGTGGACCTGGGTGTAATGGTGATGAAGGGGGACTCCACATTCCCCAGAATTCCAGAATTGGAACTTCACCACGAGATGCAGTTTAACGTCATACCAGGACACTAAGGCCTTCAGCCACCACTGAGCTAAACCAGCCCTAAGAGGAAATAATAATCAAAATAAATTTTTAACAAATATTTTTATTTATGGAGACTTGTAGAATTTTTTTTCTCTCCTCTCCAGTTTCTCCACCCTCATCTCCTGATTTTTAATCGAAATGTATTTTGCCTATGACTTTTAAACAATTACTGTTAGTTTATTTGGAAAATGATTGCGGTTGAAAGGGCTCTAAAGTTTCTCCCCCCCCCACTTTTTTTTTCACTGTCAATTATTTTCTTTTAATAAAAGTAGGATTCCTCTAATCAAAGTAATTATTGCTGTCTTTAGGGGTAGTTTAGCTCAGTAGGTAAAGAGTAAACCACAAGGTTCCTGGTTCAATACCGGCCCTTGCCAACACAGCGTATGAGTAGTGCAGTAAAGTGAGGAGCTGATGGTAGGTGTGATGCTCCACCTCAGGCACAAAAAAAAAAATATCCTTGGTCTAGTGCTGGCGAAAAGGGGATAGACTCGCTCTCTGTCTGGCTGATACTGATTTAAGACCACCCTGATGACTTTTACTTACTTAAATAAAATATTAAATTAAAAAAATGTATATTCCATATTATAAGATAATTCTGTATCTGGATGAATGATTGACAGGGAAATTATCTACTAATCTACATAAAAAGCTGTCATCACTAAATTTGTTCACCAGAAAATGTCATGCTAATCAAACAGAAAGAGAAGAAGAAGGTACAGAGAACACACAGATACAAAACTGGACTGGTATTGATGAAGAACAAGGCTCTGTGTGTGTCCAATGGTAATATTACTACTACTACTACTACTACTATTGATGCTGCTGCTGCTGATGATGATGAGGTCTCAGTTTCACCTTATTCTACTCAATTCTGTAATGTTTTCTTTTGGATTATTTTGAAAATATGTAGAAAATAATTGCTCACCCCCCTATATATATATATATATATATATATATATATATATATATATATATTGATAATATGTTGTGCTATATTTATAAGTAAGTAGTGCCCAATATCTTGGATAGAGCATATATATCTAAGATAGAGTAGGATAGACATGAAGTCAATGGCATTTGGTTACTGACAATTTCTCACCCATGTGATTCTCAAAGCAAGTGCACTTGGTTTGAGAAGCGCAATTGACTTCATGTCTATGCTACCCTAATTTATATATATGGGTAATTCCATGTCAAATCATCCAGAAAAAAGTAAAATTGTCACCCACCTCCTTCAATTTTTCTGAAATTTTGTACAGGTGTGGAAAGTGTTAAAGTTAGACATTCCCCAAAATTTGAGCCTCCAATTTCAAAATTTGACGGAGTTATATCGATTTTTAGCTCTCCAAATTTGGTGGAGTTCACGAAAAATGGCGACTTTTTGTAGTCTATTTTTGTCTGTAAAATGAGTTCTAGAGCTTCTGTACTCCTAAAAATTGGGGGTGGGTAACATGACCTGGATGATTTGACATGGAATTACCTATATATATATATATATATATATATAGGTTTGAAAATTACATAGGCAAGAAACTGTTAGCTACAAAGTGCCACTGACTTCATGTCTTCGTAACCCTAACTTAGATATAAATGATACTGATCACTCTTTACTTATATATATATATATATATATATATATATATATATATATGAGAATTTTTTAAAATATCACTGCAATTTTTTTTTTTTCCAAAATGTATTATTTTTCTAAATGTAAAATTTTCTTAAATTTTAACTGGAAAAAATTGATTTAATTTTCTTTGGATTCTTTTTTCTTTTCTTTTTTTAGCCACTGGAAATGGGGGAAAAAAAGATTATTATTCTACCCAGATGGTTTATATACATCTTATTTTGAAAGTGGACATTGGTTAAATGGTTTATAAAGATTAACTGAAGACTAAATTATAAATACTAGCAAATATAAGTATTAAATTAGAAAGGCTAATGGAATACAGATAAAAAGATTTGAAACTGAAACAAATGGAACAACTGGTTAACAGTTATTTTATCTTGTTAATGGATTTCATTTAAGATTCATTGAAGAGATTTTTGCTTATATTCATTAAATAAAACGAAACAGTTAGAAATCAATAATACTAAGCACATTTATTAAATTTGATTTTTTAATATTAATATGCAAATTAGCCTTCCCATTCACACTGTAAACCGCTATTTTGTTGTATATATAAATATAATTGCATGTTGTCAGTATGAAGACATAGTTAACAGTATTAATAATGTAAGACAGTTTAGATAAAAATAAAATCATGGAGAATGTGATGTCAATAACTATTGTGACTTGAGTAGGAATATATTTCCATTATAATAAGATTAGTTTCAACAAGTTTGTAATGTTTGAAAGTGAATTGTCAAAACAAAGTGAAGACATTTATCATATTATGATACTGTATGTGCAATTGTATTTGCCTACATCTCTTAAGGGGTGGATTTGACACAACGTTGGGTTTGAAGGGGAGTGGAACTCCTTATGAGTACATGTGGGTAAAAGACAGAAAATTGTTCAGTCTCACTGGCATGTTCAGACATTAGAAACTGACCCAGACTTGACTGTTTTAAGTGCAAAAAGGGAAATGGAACAGCTCCCTGGAACTGGGGGGTTTTTTTTTTTTTTTTTTTTTGCACTTCTTGTTTGTTTCTAAGATTAGTGAGCTCTACAGCAGGTGTTGGGCAAAATTATGTTTTGATTAGGGCTAAGAACGGGATGTGTCAAGTGAACTCTGACCCTATGTGGTTTAATGTGATAAGAAAAGTCATGTGATTTTTTTTAAGTATATAAATCAGGAGGCACTCATGGCGTAATGATTATTGTCATAGAATGTGGACTCGGCTGTTTGCATCTCACATAGCTCTAATACCCTTGGGAAAGGTACGAATCCAACTATTTTCCTTTCAGTTATGGGTGAATAGTAGGATTGGCTGGGCTCTTTAACTGTAATATAACAACTGGTCTCGGAAAAGGAAAACTCTAAATTCAAACCAGTTGTAGACTTGGAGAGGAAGGGGCTCTGTCAGACTATTCCTGTATAAGACATGTTACACGAGTAACACACCCAAGACCAAATCAAATTTGATACATCATATGTCTTTGTTTCTCTCTTTCTTAATCTTTTTTATATAAATCAATGATGAAAAGAAGTTTAATATCAAATCTTTAAGTACAAAATGAAATTTCCACAATTTAAAGAAAACTAAGGCATAAAAAACTTTTATATTACAAATTAAAATCCAGATATTTGAAATAAATAAATAAATATATAAATATATATACATGTATGTGAATCAATCACATTTTGTCAGATTTTCCCAAATCTGTTACTCCTCATATATATATATATATATATATATATTATATATGAAAGTAAAATGGAAGTGAATCCAACAGTATGCATAGAAAGTTTTTAGAAAAAAACAACAAAAGATGTTATTAGTTTGCTGACAGATCTGTTTCGACCTTTAATAAAGCAGTCTTTTTCAAAGCAACTATATTTATGAGGAAAGACGGAATAAATAAACATATATAGAAGATATAAAATATTTGATAATGAATGTAAATCATTGAAAACAATATAAAATACTACACAGCTCAGTCGGTAGAGTGTTCGACTGGGAACCACAAGGCTCCTTTTCGATACCAGCCCTCACCAATCTCAGCATATGAGTAGCACAGGGATCTGTGTGGTAAAGTGAGGAGCTGGTGGTAGGTGTGGTGTTCTGTCTCAGACGCTAAAAACAATCTCTTTGGTCTAGCACCAGTGAAAAGGGGATAGACTCCCTTGCTGTATGGCTGATACCGACTTTAGACCGCCCCAATGACTTTACTTTTTTTACTTATACATTCTAAACTTTAATTATATAATTCAAATATAATTTTACAGTGTCCCTTTTTTTAGTAATTGACAGTTAGTGTAAAAGAAAAAAAAATTCCCAAAGTGCAAATTAACATATGATCAGCTGATTAAATGCAGTTCAATATGAAATTTGATAAATAGAAAATTTATCTACCATTAAAAAAATCAACAATAATAATTCCTTGTCACTTTGAAACATGGTGACTGAAATGACAAAAGTAATTTTAAATTTAATTTTCACAAGGTTTACAATACGTTATAAGTCATTGTACTGAACTAGATCTAAAAAGCTCACATTTAATATCATCGAATGCCAAATATATTCTGGAGTATGTCTGCAATAATAGTCAAAAATCAATTACTTTTACTTCAGTGGGCTTGTGTAGTGCACAATAATATTCTTCATATTATTTATAGGAATATATATGCTCCACAGAGCCTCAAAGTAATTGGACATGATATTTGAAAGAATATGGCTTAAGATAATTAGGGGTGCCAAATTACGTTTTGGGTAGAGAGACTCCCACCCGATTTGAACTTTAAGTGGTATTTTTCAAATAAATTTGTATTTGCATATGGACTGAAAACTGTATACAAATATAGTACCTTTTAGAATACTAGGAAGCACAAGATTCCGGGTTTGATAAAAGCCCTTGCCAACTTAGTGCATGTGTGGTAAAGCAAGAAGCTGATGGTAAGTGTGGCGCTCCACCTCAGACACAATAACAATATTTAAAGTACTAGTAACCACAAGGTTCAACAATATTTCGAGTACTAGGAGCCACAAGGTTCCAGGCTTGATAACAGCCCTCACCAACTCAGCATATGAGTAGCAAAGCTTAGATCTGTGTAGTAAAGTGGGAAGCTGATGGTAGGTGCGGTGTTCCACCTCAGACGCAAAGACAATATTTAGGTACTAGGAACCAGAAGGTCCTAGGTTCTATAACAATCCTTGCCAACTCAATACATGAGTAGCAAAGCTTAGATCTGAGCCGTAAAGTTGGGAGCTGATGGTAGGTATGGTGCTCCACCTCAGATACAAAAACAATCTCCCTGGTCTAGCACTAGTGAAAAGGGGATAGACTCCCTCACTATTTTGTATGCATAACAAAACTGATGTCAAGAGTCACAAGCAGCTTGACAAAATAGTCAGCAAGGCTAGAGTGATAAAGTAAACAAATTATTTTATGGCAAAAGTGCGGATAATTTTTGACTCACCCGTCATACATTATAAATTGAATCTCTAATTAAAAGCCCGTTCATTTGTTTGGACATTTAAACTTGAATTCTCTCAAAAAAGAAAACTTTCTTGAAGAAATGATGATCACTTCCATACAGTGCAGATAAAACTACATTGGAAAGAAATTGAAATCACAAGGTTCTGGGTTCGATACCAATCCTTGCCAACTAAGCACATGAAAGGGGGGGGGAGACATACCATGTAACCTGGTTCAGTCATGGGGGTGTTACTCATGTAGTGGTTCTTGGGCAAGCAGAGCCCATCCTACTCCAGGTCTACAACTGGGTTAAAGATCCCAGCCGATCCTGCTCGGGATAATCTGATCTGTGTGGTAAATCAACTTGGAGCTGACGGTAGATGTGGCATTCCACTTCAGTAAAACAATCCCACTGGTCTAGTGCTAGTGAAAATGAGACAGACTCCCTCATTGTTTGGCTGATACTGACAATATGTCACTCTGCAGATTTTACATTAGTACTGTTAGTAATAAGAAATTATCACTAAGAACTTTGAAAATTAATCCAGTTCTCTTTGGTTTGGGTTGGGTTTTACGGCATGTCAACCCCCTTGGGTTATTTTATGCCGAATACTTCTATTAGTAAAAAAAATGTTTAATGCTAACAAAGTTTTGAAATAATTTCATTTTTAATGGATAATACAATTTTGTTTATAAACTCATGTTTTCTATTTAACCCATAGATGGGACCCTAACAGGTACTACCACTCCGGGTCAGAGTGTACCAGGGAACAATGGTGATGAAGGGGTGCTCCACATTCCCCAAAGCTCCAAAACTGGAACCTCACCATCAGATAGAGTTTAACGTCATTCCCAGGACATGTAGACCCGCAGCCACCGTCTTCTAGCACCCATATGATAAAAAGGGTTGGGCCTTGCCATAAGGGCAATAGAGTTGGGGCAACCATATAGGTGCTAGGGCTTGATGTGACCAGCAGTTCTCTTTGAATAGCGTAAAATATGGCATTAACTTTTGGGATTACTTAATATTTTACTGGCATAGGAAGTACCATAAATACTTGCAGATGGTGTCAAAGGTGGAGCACCACACCTACCATCAGCTCCTTGCTTTACTGCACAGATATATGTGCTACTCATACGCTGAGTTGGTGAGGGCTGGTATCAAGCTAGGAACCATGTGGTTTCTAGCCAAACGCACTTGCGACCAATCTGCAGGTCAACCACAAATTAATGGTGCAACCTATCCACATGTATGCTACTTGCTCTTATTTATTCATTTGCAATTAATTATAATAGAAATTTTCATAAGATGTGACTTGACATTGAGCTTAATGGTCACTGAAGGCAGCATTTATGCAAATATGCAGTTGTTGTATTGTCCTCGCCCGGAAGTTGGAACTTCCGGCTGAGGGACAAAGAGAAAGATAAAAAAAAATATATTTAAAAAGAAAGAGAAAGTGGAACAGATAGTTTCCGGTCAAGGAAGCAGGGTGAAGATAAAGAGATATATAACAAAGGTCGTTATCAGATCAAAAAGATAAAAATGTGTAGGTGTGTTGTCAATACAAAAAGCCAGAGGGTCAAGCCGACAGGATCAGACGCCGGCCTGGCAGTGGAAAGGACACTTCACGTCTCCCATCAACAAAACACCCCTTGGGCACTCATTGTGAACACTGCGCTCTCAGCTAGCCACCGGCATTTTCATTGTGAAGCTCTGCGCCCCTCACCTACCACACACCGAAGAAAAATAAACACGGGTCTTATATTTTTTTACATACGTATCTGTTGTTATTGAAGTCCAGTAGTTGGTAAGGCTGTACTACGTACATCGCTCTTGGGTTAGTGACGATATCCGCTACGATATGTACGCCGATTTAGCAGCGTGAATTTGAAAAAGCCGCTATATAGAATTTGATGCCAGTATACAACACAGTGATGCGAACTATTTGAAATAAATGTAAAACAGCACTACATTAATTCTTATTTATCATTCAGTTGCTTTGATCAGCAATTGCAATGATGTGAAATGTGTACAATATGGCATTAACTTTAGGGATTACTTAATATTTTACTGGCATAGGAACTACCATAAATACTTGCAGATAGGTCACATTAGTTTTGACCAAGAATTCCACCAAAATCAGTGATGCAACCTATTCAACCATTCGACATAAATGTAACACAGCACTACTTTCATTTTTATTTACCGTTAAGTTGCAAAAATCAACAATTGCAATGACACAGAATGTATACAATATGCATTTGAAAGCTTTCAAAGCCTTTATTATACACAATATATATATATATATATATTTCGGCCTATTAGGCCTCATCAGCAGAGCTATAGATACGAAGACCGCCCTGTGTGTGATTCGAAACCTAACTGTCAAGCTGACAAGTAAGCATCTTACCTCCACACCAAACGGACTTAGCAGGATTTCTTCGTTTCGTTTTAGGAGTAGGTATTAATATTCCTCTTAAGTGACCTCTACACGAACTTACGAGAAGTAAACAAACAGACAATGTTTGTGATATGCCTATTTTCAGCCGACAATATTTGGGAGAATATGTGCTTAAATGAAGTCGAACCTAATTTTTGAAAGTTAATTAATTAATAATTAATTAGGCGGGATTACCTATTTAAATGTAAGGCTAAACAAATTGAGAAAAATATATATATATATATATATATATTATATATATATATATATATATCTCAAAGATTCCTGCCAACTCATTGCTTTAAACTGACCTGATGCTGAGTTGACTGTTATACTTCTTTTTACCCAGGCTAATTTATGATTGTAGTACTAAAAAGATGCAACCCTTTATTTCTATGTTTGCATTATGCATTATAGTCTATGACAAAGTTTTCTAGATGAAATATTTATAAGCAAAGTTTTGAAACAAAAATTGAATATTTGATAAAGTTTTATGTTAGAATAGGTCATGAAACTAACCAGATTATAATGTGGCCTATGCTGTGGGTCAACCGCAAATAACCCCCTTGACAACCAGAAATTAGGGGTGCGACCTATATACTGGTGGGACCTATCCGCATATATATATGGTAGTTTAATTTTTAGTGAGTAAGGACAACCCTAACAATATCCATAAGTTTTGTTTGAAATCTGGCCAAAAATGGCAGAACCTTAGTGGGACATACAGACAGACGGACGGACATTTGGTGAATTATATGAATCTATTTCTTTCTTAATAGTTTAAAAAAAATTTTTTTTTTAAATTAAATATGCAAAATGGCCTAATTAAAGTATAACACTAAAGAAAAAATTTCAGTAATATACACTTTGCAATTTATTCTCTTTTGTAGCTTAATCCTTTACAGACAGTATTTATTACCAGTATGCCAAAATTGTGGAGTGTGTGTGAGAGAGTGAGGGGTGGGGTCACATTTACCAGAATGAGCCTAATTTTAAGACTAGTGGAATATAAGCAATATTCTAATACCAATGAGTAATTGAAAGACAAATTGTAGGTCAGTGAGCAAACAATTCATGCCTAATTTCAGAGCTAGAATTTAAAACTATGTACTAACTCACTCTCTTAGATTGAACATTACCATGCAAGAACACATTTCTTAGGGGGTCACAGTTTTTATACACTAAGATAATATTATATCATACAATTCACTAAATGTCATTAAAATGTCATTAAAATCTAAATGAAAACCATGAAAAAAATTCGAATGACCTTTATCTTAAAAGTAACTTAAATCTTTAAAAGTGTAGCTAAAATAAAAATAACTTCAAATAAATTTAAATTAACAAAAAAAAAGTTATCAACACATCTATTAATAATGAATATTTGGCCTTAATTTGTCTGTAACCAAAACTATGTCCACTGCTTATGTCATATTATCCAAAACCGTCAATACATAGAATAAAGAACCTTTCATTATATACACTCAAAATTTGAATATGCAACCTTAGACAGTCATTGTTTTTTTTTTTAAATAGTTTTAATAAATACATTACCCCCAGTATTATATATTTATATATACTTTGTTTTATTCTAATATATATCTAAAGTTTTCTAATGCATAGAGTTTTACGAGAAAATTATTTACAAACAAGAAATACTTATTTTTTTTCAGTATCAAGAGCTTAACTAAAATGTTTACAAATAAATAAATACCTAAAATCTATGTGTAAAATTTATGTACAAAATATTCAAAATAATTATTTAATTAATAATCAATAGATGCATGCAACATTTTGTTTGAGGACTAAGTTTCCATTTCAAATTGTTGTTTTTTTTTTTACTCCTTTAATAAATGTGATGATTTTACTGATGGTACAAACCCTCTGACATTGAATTTTAACCTACCTCCCTCCCTCCCTCTGACAATATCTTTCAAAAATTAATTTTTACATTGCCCAGAAGGCGTTTTGTTATTTTGCTAATGATTTATAATAAACTTTTTCAGCACTTAATGGTGATCCCAAATAAAATTGAAGCAAACTTTATATGTATTTACCCAACCCTTTCACACAAGCAAGATGCAACACAAGGTCAATTTTTAAGCAGAGTTTAACAGGTTTGAATTCAGAGTTTTCCTTCTCTGAGACTAGTTGCTGTATCATGGTTAAAGAGCCCAGTCTACCCTACCCTATAGCTGGAGGGAGAATAGTTGGATGCATACATTTGTTTTAGCTGTATAACTTTCCACAAAATAAATAATTGTAATTAATAAAAATAACCATTCAATCCAAACTTACTATTGTGTTTCCTTAAAAAAATAAGAAAGGGGGGCTTATATTAATTTTCACTCTGAAATATAACACAAAGGCTTATTTTTGGAGAATGACTTACTCTTCATATATCAAAAAATGACATTATGAAGTAGAAAAGAATGAATTTTTTAAATAAACAAAAATTACAAAAAACAATCTACATTTGATTATTGATGAAGACGAGTGTTTGCGTCACACAATTGTGAAGAATACTTATTTCTTTCATCTCTCTGCCGCTCTCAACTAGGGCTTATTTTGAGGGAAGGGCTTATATTAAAATCATCCCGAAAAATCATGCTAGGTCTTATTTTGCAGGTAGGTCTTATTTTTGAGGAAACATGGTAGTTTGACACTTTTGGTTCATATAACAACGTGAGGATCTTTTCAATCTGATTCTAAACAAGAATGACAGAAAGAGAAAAAAACTTATTTTTATTTAACAATTCTATTAATAACACCTGCCCAAGTAATTTAACATTCAGAAAAATAAAATGTGACCAACTATATCAAGCCTTGTTACATTTATTACAATAAAATGTGGTTCTTCCTACACAAAATTCCTTTTATAACTATCAAAACCAAGCTTTTAGAAGCAAATTATCTATTAATTCAAATATTCATGGTTTTGTTTGGCTTATTTAATGACATATCAAACCCTTATGGGTTATTTAATGCTGAAATCCTATTCTTTTATAATAGTTTGATTGTAATCCTAACTATATTTTAAATGGTTCATTGCATTTTTTTAAAAATTGCATTTTATTTGTCAATAATCATTTATTTGCACAAAATTATATATCAGGTATTCCTATCTAATAAAAATAATTTGTACACAATTATATGATTTTAAGTATTCCTAACTAATATTAATAATTTGCACACAATTATATGATTTTAAGTATTCCTAACTAATATTAATAATTTATACAAGGTTATATGGTTCCATTTAATAATAATTTTCAGTTATTTGTTTCAAGCATCCCTATACAATACTAATAATTTTCAAACAGGTTTATTTGATCTATAGATGAGACCCTAACATGTACTACCATTCTGGATCAAAAAAGACCTCAAAGTAATGGCAATGAATGAGTACTCCACATTTCCTAATGCTCAAGAATTGGAGTCTCACCAATAGATGCAGTTTAGTATCATACACACGATACCAAATACTTATGACAAGTTCTATGTATATATGTATATATAATATATATATATATATATATATATATATATATAATATAATATATTAGCAAGCACATGAGCCCTAATCTAAATACAATATAGCCCATCTATATAGCAAATCTACTTCATGTGAAGTGAAGCAGTTTTGCTTTGGTGAGGAAAAGGAATTACTAGTCAAGGTCAGAGCAGACCTGAAAGGGGTACTCCACATACCCCAGAGCAGGAGCCTCACTAGTAGATGCAAGTTTAGTATCATACAAAGGGCACCAAAATACTTATGACATATTAGAGATTCTTTTTAATTGAAAATTCAACCAATGATTGTATAATATTTTATAACCACCCACTTTATTCTTTTTTTAATTAAAACTCAAGATTCAGGATTGTCATATGACATTACACGGAGAGAAAAAAAACTATGATATGTAAAACTAAAGCCAGTTTGACTTTTACCAATTGCATTTAATCTATATTAAAAGATTAAACACAATTTTTTTTATTATTCTTCTGCTCAAGGCAAAGACATTTTCAAACTCTAGTTAAAAATATTAATATATAAATCACATGCTTTTATGAAAAAAAAAGACTTGTTCAGGAAAAAAAAAAAAATCCTTATTAACCAAAATCAAGTGTACTTTTAAATATTCTTCTACACAAAATGTCTGTAATTGCATGTATATTTGTTAGAGATAATTCCCTTGACAAAAATTATGGAATTAGCAGACTTACAAGATGTTTAATTTGGTTATATTTTTAGCAGTAAATAAACTAATAACAGATAAGATGCAAAACGTTTTTCTTTAACAGCTGAACATTCTGGTTTCATAAAATATTCCTTAAAAAAATTAGATTAAATTATTTGAATTAATGCAGTAATAAAGATATGCTGTGGTGAAAGTGTGGATAATTTCTAAATCCTTTGTAAATAATTTAATCTAGCTTGTTTAAGAAATATTTTATAAAACAAGTATGTTCAGTTATTAAAAATATGTGTTGTATCTTATGTTATTAGTTTATTTACTGCTAATTAAACAACTTAATTGAACATCCTCTAAGTGTACTAATTCCATAACATTTGTCAGGAGTAAAATAGAATTGAACAAATTTTTATTATTTCCAAGTAATGCCAAAAGAAACAGAGAGACCACACACAAGAGGAAGTTCCTATAAAACACTCTCTATAGTCCCAATTGAATGTTTTACAATTTCATGATGAATTTGTATTAACAATTCAGCAAGAGAGTATAGACCTTATATATATTTACCAACCCCTCCCCATGAATAGGATGTGACACAAGGTTGATTTCTTAAGCAGAGTTTAACAGGTTTGAATTCAAAGTTTTCCTTCTCATAGACTGGTTGCCTAACCAAGGTTAAAGAGCCCAGCCCAACCTACTATTTACCCATAGCTGGAGGGAGAGTAGTTAGATTCATACCTTTCCCAAACGTCTTAGTGCTATGTGAAATGCAAGCAGCTTCATTTAGGACTTGAACTCGTCTCGCGGTGTCCATTTCCTATTACGGTAACCATCACACCACAACACGCCTGGTATGATTATATAGGGTAGCTGTATGATATGATTGTTGAAATTTATAAATCAAGGATATTAAATGGCTAGCACTTTGAAAAACACAACCAATAGGTTAATAATAATAATGAAATGTATTGTGTACAGTGCTCAGATGCACCACAGCTCATCAAAGTCTCATGTCTAGTACATAGAATAATGTATTAGTGTCAGGAACATGAACAGTTTACAGTAATAATATACATGTATGTGTGCGCGTGTGTGCATATGTGTGTGGAGAGGGGTATCAGGTATGGTATTGGCAGACTACAGGAAGCATGGAGGCCTTGAAAGATGCAGTGTTTCGGCAGCCTACAATGGACGTGGGCAGCTTATTCCATGCCTCGACAATTCAGAGAGTGAAAAAATGTTTCCGAAAGTCATGTGAGCAATGCTGTTTTCTGACTTTGTAGGCATGTCCACGTGTGTTAGAAACATGGAGATCAAAAAGGTGCTCAAGGTTGCTGTTGTTAAGATGATTAATGACCTTATGAGCGTTTACCAGGTCAGTTGCCAGACGTCGAAGTTTCAGCGAATCCATTCCCAGGGCAGCGAGACGTTCAGAATCAAGTAGTTTATAACTAAAGTAAAGAGTGTCTGAGAAACAATATCTTTTGTAAAACTTTTTGATTTTGAGAACACTCATAAGTTTTATGATAGGAGATTCTATACAAATTATTTGAAATGAACAATTAATGTTTGGAGTAAGTAATTTTTCTCTTATGTAATTATAAAATATCAATGTAATACAATTAGAGAACAAAATTAGTTTTTGTTTTTAAGATAAGATTTTCAATAAAAGTAGATTTGATCACTTGAATTTAAAAAAGTCTTATTAACTAGGAATTTTTTTAAAAATCTTATCATCCTGTTGAGAATTTTCTAAGTCCAGAGCCCCATTCCTGTAAGGATTTATCAATAAATGGCTAAAAATGGCCTTTTAATTTAAAGTTACCTGTTATTTCACTTAAATCAAAGACTGCTAAATATGTTTAATATTACATTTAAACAAACGCTATCGTTTGGGGTGGATTATGAAAATGAATGCGACTTCTGGCCAGATGCAATAAGGCAGTATAGGACATTAAAAGTTAAATAGATGTTTTCATCTAATTTAAAGTTATATTTTCTTTCTATGTGAGTAACATGCTTATAAAATGATATATTTATCTTTAAATTTTAGAACTAAATGAATCATGGGAATGATAACTCAGATTTTTTTTTATAGATTCTTTTTAAAATGACAATATTAAGAAAATTGTTAGAAGAATTGAAAAGAAAAAGAAAAAAACTTAAAAACAACTTGGATTCTATTGTTTTCAACAAAATTTGTTTGAAAATTCCTTAAATCAAGATTTATATGTCTCTGAGGGTGGCATCAGAATTTTACAGATGCTTTGGTGGGGCATGAACAAAAAAAAACCAAAAAAACAAAAAAAAAAAAACAACAACTTGGGAACCACTGCCTTAAACTCTTTAAATGACAGACCAAAATGATTTAATATCAAGTTTTTTTTTTTCACTCCTATTGAATTAAAGTTATAAAGTGATTTTCAAATGAAGATATGAAACAAACTAATTGAAAGTAAATAATTAGCAGTTTGGTAGAAAGTTTTCTTTAAACGGATAAACTCTAGAGTTGCAAAGTAGTCTAGAATCATAACAGAGAAATGACCCATTTTTAAGTTGGGGGTAAAAGAAGGCTGAGAGGTTGAATGGGTTCCCTCCCTCATCATACTCTTGTATGGTGACTACACCAAGGGGAAACTCTCATGATGTGTTCTCAGCTGAAAAAGAGAGAAAGAAAAAAAAAGTTGGCAAGTCAATTTAGTACAGCTGACAACACAAGCATTTCTTTTTTTCATTTTGAAAGTCCCAGAATAAAAGGGAGATAGATTCTATAAGAAACGGAAGCAAGAAAATTTCCTCTGTTTGTTAATATTCAAGTTGATTTGACCAAAAGAATTATATTTCTTTCTCATATATAAACATTTGATTTAGAAAATATCTACAAAAAACATAGACCAGTAAATAAGAAAACCTTCAAAACATAATTTTAAAATTCTGTTACCATTTTCTCTAAAACTATTAATGAAAATGTGATGCTTTTATACGTTCAGATAATGTGTAGAAATGTAAATAAGAAAAAAAAACAAAGTTATTCCAAAAGATGAATTTATTAATAGATGAAAAGTTAGTCAATATTAAAATGTTTACATTTTTACATAAAAAACTTTCATCAGGACAATTGGATGACAAGATGAAAAATGTGTCATCTTAAAACTATCACCATACCAATAAATAGTGGGAGTCGTGAGAAATGATCAAGAAAGGGACAGATAAACATATTAACAAGTCAACCTGTTAGTGGTACTGACTATATGAAATACAAAAAAAAATGCACTTTGCGGAACTGCTCATCTCTTTAGAAGAATCCTATCAATATGATGAGAGAAGAATAACCCAATAGAAGTAGAAAAATAAATAAGAAAAAAACAAAGAATTTTAAAGGATCAATTTTTATTAATAGATGGAAAGTTAGTGAACATTAAAATGTTTCATTTTTTTTTTTCATAAGAACTTTCATCAGGACAATTGGATGATAAGATCCAATAAACCAAGTTAAAATTTATTTCAAAATGAAAATGAAAAATAAGAAAAACATTCTTTTTGTGAATACCAATTACATTTTTTAAACAGAAAAAGAATGTTTTTTTTCTACAATACTCATTTCTCGTTTGCATTTTGAAATAAATTTTAACACAGGTTAGACAACATCTTATCATCCGATTGTTCTGATGAAGGCTTTTATGAAAAAAAAAAAAAACCCCCAAAACATTTTAACGTTGATTAACTTCATATCTATTAATAAATTCATCGTTTGGAATACTTTGCTTTTTTTCTTATTCCTATTTCTACATAATGTTAGATTTATTTTCATATTTCTTCCACTTTCACTTAGTGTAATTCTTATTAAATGACTGACATAGAACCTTTCAGATGCTGCATAAATAGGGATACAAAACAGAAACAAATTTGTCACAAAAAATCAGATTGAAAAAAACAAAACGATTGCAGTAATTAAAACTTGGGAATCCCAAATTTCAAGACTGCAGTCCATTCAGACTGGAATGTTTTTAATTTGTTCATGGAGTTAGCCCGATTCTAAAATGGTATGATATGTTGGGCTACAGCCTCTAGGAGTAAAGTTGAACAAATGTGACACACTGACATTCACATTTCTTATTAGAGATGACATTTTAAAAATATTTATTTATTGGTCTAGATGAAAATTACACTGGAAATATAAAATAATCTATTATATTAAATCTCTGTGTTTGTGTGTAATTATTGGGGAAAATGAGATATATTATCATAAATAAATTTAGGTATGATAAAATAGCCCAGAATTTGCTCGGCGATTAAAGTGGATGTTGGTTTTAAGTTGATTCAACTATCAGAAGTTGAGTTATGGGTGTTTTTTTTTGGGTATCTCGGCTTGGAAAATTTTCAGATCTTACACACACTATTACATTTATCTCCCTTGTCTTTCACTCTTTCAAAATCAAAACAAGACCAAAACAAGTAAGTAGTAGATTAATGTTGCATTGCTAAAAGGATTTGTCAAATCAGGCAAAAGAGAACAGAAAAATTAAATAACTTTTATTCTTTGTGAAAAAAAAGGAAAAGAAATGACTATGAAATAATGATGATTATTAACTCTTTGCCTACCAGCTGCACCAAATTTTATTGGTATTTTTTCTACCTGTATGATGAGATATTTCAAAGTTCACTATCTGTCCACTTCAGAACTTATACTATTCAAATAAAGTCATATTATTTCTGCTCAATTATAATGAACTAACCATCAGTAGCTTGTGGTGGGAGAGCCGTTGTGAGTGGCTTAAAGTAGGTTTTTGTTTTGTTTTATGGCATATCCATCTTTGACGGGTCATTTAATGCTAAATGAAGTCATTTTTGATAAACAAAGGAGTCAGGTTGCTTACAGTACCTGCTGTTGCTTAAATGGTCACTCAAGCTTAAAGTAGGCAAAGAGTTAATATTCATATTTCATCTTATATAAAAAAGAATAATGAGAAAAAAAAATGAATGGGGAATTGTTTTTAAATTTTGTTTTTTTGAAAACTACCAATGATTTTATTGCTTGTATTTTCTTAATAATGATAATTATCTTAATAATTGCATAAGTGTTTCTTAATAATAATTGTTTGTATTTTCTTAATTGCATCAATTGTTGATTAATTTGGTTTCAGAATTTAGTCATTAATGAATGTAATTATCTTTTTTTAAGTTTTAATTTTTAGAAAAAATCTTTTTCAAGTTTATTACACTTCACTTCATTTATTTTTTTGAATTTCCTATGAAAAAAAAATCTCTACATATTTATATATCTTATAAAGATAAATCCTGGAGGAACATAGTGTAATGGTTATCATGAATGGACTATGGCGAGAAGAGTTCAAATCCTGGTTGAGGCTGTTTGTATTTCATGTTGAGCTAATACCTTTGAGAAAGGAATTATAATAAATGAATTGAAATTGGATCTCTCCACCGAAAAAAGACATTCTCCCAGCTTTTCCTGACCAAGCCCTTGTCGCCAGCAACAATTTTTTCTAGCAGCCCTTTGCCAAAGCTCACTCGCCTCTTGTTCCTTGTCGTATGTCAGTGCCCTCGTCAGCAAGACTGGAACACAACTCCCCGGTGTGTTAAGGCAGGCCTTAAATAATCATACTAAAATACCACATCCGGGTCAATCAGGTAGTGTAGTAATTTACATGCGTGCCAACGAGGTAGTCCGACGTCAAGCCATGACTAACGATCAGGAGGATGTGAGATCAATCTCCCTAATTGCCCACTACACTCCCCCCTGATCTCTTTTTGCACGCCAGACATATTCGTGTACGCATTGAGCTACCACATGCGTGATTTCTCTCACCACAGGTATGCATTCAATTATTCTCCCCCAGCTATGGGTAAATAGTAGGGCAGACTGATCTCTTTAACCATAGTTAGGCAACCAGTCTAGGAGAAGGAAAACTCTGAATTCAAACCTGTTAAACTCTGCTTAAGAAATTGACCTTATGTCACATCCTGATTGTACGGAGGGGTTGGTAAATACGTACAAAGATAAATCCTCATGGAATTTAAATTGTTCAAAAGATAGGGCAATAGGGTTGGGGCAATCATATAGGTGCTAGGGCTTGACGTGGCCAGCTGATTGATCGGAGGGGGCCTCTCCGACCACTCGTCTAGCCCAAGAAAAGCTTAAAGTGGAATATTGCAAGTCATGGGCTGCTCAGCCACCTGGGTTCTATCCTTAAGCATCACGGGTCGCCACCCATTGCCAACAGGTGGCTCCATCGGGGGAGTTTTACCCCTCTGCAGAGGTGCAGTCAGTGTATCTAATGCCCCAGCCGACAGGGCGAGGAAAATACTTTGTAGAAATATATTTCTGTGTAGGAAAATATCAATTCAGAAGAAATATAATATAGAACACTTTTCTTACTATGTAATGTTATTCCTTCTACCTGGGCAATACCAGGTAGCCTTTTAGATATATACTCAGGGCTTTGAAGTTCTTACAATTTTTCATTAATGAATACAGTCTAATTGTAATTATTCACTAATATTTTACAAAAATATTATCTCGTAATATACAGTCCTGGTCATAATTATTGGCACCATGAAATTTTGGTAATTAATACAGAATATCTCCAGAAAAAAAAAAAATGAGTGAAACAGCTTTGGTCTATTAACAAATCATCGTTGATAAAGAAGAGTAAATAATAAAACAAGTTTATATAAATTTTGTTATTTTCTGTTTATTTCTGAAGATCTCTATCAATAATGGAGATTCGCTTCCGGTTTTTGTCTGTAACAAAAATTACGTCACTGCTTACGTCACATTACCCAAAATCGTCATAACATAGAATAAATACACTCAAAATTTGAACATGCAACATTAGACAGTCCTCATTGTTTTTTTAAAACAAATTTTAATAAATACATGACTGGTATTATATATCTATATATAGTTTGTTTTATTTTAATACATATTTAAAGTTTACATTTCAAATTGTTTTATTTTTTAATCCTTTAATGAATTTGATGATTTTACTTACTTAGGGTACAAACTCGCTGACATTAAATTTTTTTACTCTCCCCCTCCCTCAGGCAATATGTTTCAAAAATCTATTTTTACATCGCCGGAGGGCGTTTTTTATTTTGTACTAGTATATATAAAAAATAAAAAAAATGAAGGGGTGCCAATAATGAATGATGACCAGAACTGTATGTAGATATCTCTTTTAAAAGCAAGTATAAGTAAAGTAACGTAGAGGCCTAATGTGGGCATCAGCCAGACAGTGAGGGAGTCTATCTCCTTTTCACTAGCACTAGAGTAGGGTAGAGTAGGTTTTTTTTTGCCTGAGGTGGAGTACCACACCTACCAGCTGCCCACTTTACCTAGTAGATCTAAGCTGTGCTGCACGTACACAAGTTTGCAAGTGCTGGTATTGAACCAGAACCTTGTGGTTTCAAGGCAGATGTTCTGCTGACTGAGATTTCATTGTAAATTCTTTAAAATTGAAAAAGAATAGATACTTTATTTTTATCTTGCAAAAGAGAGTGGAGTCAATAAATTTTAAGTATTATTGATAAAAACTGTATTTATAAAAATAAATTGGACACATGGCCCAGTGGATAAAGGAGTTAGGTTAAGACAGTTCTAAGTGACGGTTATCACTAGATTGCAGGTTCAATCCTGATCAGGGGCAGCAGTAACATAGAATAATAATTAACACAGCTTAACACCAGTACCCCAGCTATGGTTAGCGGAATGAGAACAGTATACCCCTGTGGACTGAATAAAGGGTTAGGTTCAAAGTTCCGTGATGGCTCCCAATTACGACAAAAAGGTTCCCGAGTTTGAGAAGAAATTCCTGAAGAAGGCCGGAGGGCACATTGGCCAAAACGTTGTACAGATAACAATAAAGATGAGGACAATAGTCCGATTAATTCAAATAATACAAATTATCAAGCCTCATCTCAAAAAATCAGAGAAATAGTAAAAATAAATAGATAAATAAACAAAACTGATGAGTGTTTATTTACAAAGTTTGACAACTTGAATTCTTGTTAATTCAACCAATAAACAGATTCAGTATTACTAAAATGACTTGCAGTTTAAATAATCATAACTTTAGATCTACATTAAAAAAAAAAAATGTCCTTTGTCATGGTTTCAACTGAATTTTTATTCTCAGTTAACTCTTTGATTACTTTAAATTGCTCACAGTTTAAAGTATGACCTGTAAAAGTATGACCTCTAAAAAAATCCATTTTAGGTTGATTTAAATTTCATATAATAATCACAACAGTTAAAATTGCCAGGTAATTCCATGCACAAGTGAGGAACAAATTTTCTTTTGTCTCTTTGGCCTCCATCTATTAGAAGCTATGGAGAAATAGTAGGGCAGACTGGGTTCTTTAATATTTAGTATGGCAACCCGTCTAAGAGAAGTAAAAACATCTGAATTCAAACTAAAAGGCCTCTGTTCTCACTAGTCAAAACTATTTTCAGAGTGCTTTTTCCTCTTTTCTCTTAATTAAAAACTAACATGACAAGGTGTGTTGAAAGAGTATTGAGACTGAAGCTATATTTAATAGCTTAACAAATAGAACATTGGTATCCCCACTACAGAGTTTAGAGTTTGATTTATAGCATTAAGTAGCTGACAGTAATTATCTTGAAAAATACAAATTTCTGTCTTTAATAACCTGATAAAAAAAAGTGTGTGCATGGGGTGGGGTGTCTTTTGGCAATAATTACAAACTACTGCTGTTTTACAGTAATAAAAATATTAGGTGAGGAAATAGGCACTGATGAAATGTTATTAAATGTCTTATGAACCTCAAATATCCAATTAGAAAAGGTGTGGCCTTATGATCCATTGCACAGCTTGTATATTCATGAATTCATGTCTAGGCAAGACTGAAATTAGTAGACCAGTTCATATAGTTTGGTAGCAGTATCGCATCGACTGAAAATGATGTCAACATAGATATAGGTAAAGCATTGCACAACTTGTATATTCATGAATTCATGTCTAGGCAAGACTGAAATTAGTAGACCAGTTCATATAGTTTGGTAGCAGTATCGCATCGACTGAAAATGATGTCAACATAGATATAGGTAAAGCATTGCACAACTTGTATATTCATAAATTCATGTCTAGGCAAGACTGAAATTAGTAGACCAGTTCATATAGTTTGGTAGCAGTATCGCATCGACTGAAAATGATGTCAACATAGATATAGGTAAAGCATTGCACAACTTGTATATTCATGAATTCATGTCTAGGCAAGACAGAAATTCGAAGACCAATTCATATAGCCATTGTTGGGAAAGTCAGAACCAACTCATAAGTGATGTTCTCCTATTGGCATCTACAGATGGACACACCAGTGTTGGGTGACCAGCAAAAACTTATATTCATCAACTTTGTAAAAATTCTAGATGCCGTCTAGAAAAATTACCAATAACAATGACTGATGCCGAGAGAGAATCAAAGGAATACATGCAGTCAGCATGTCTTGATGATATATATATATATATATATATATAGGTATTTTGCATTGGCGAAAGGAAAATAAAGTGCTCGATTACAGGTGTAAGAGCTATATTTGTTATGGTATACTATACAATAAAAAGGCTTTTTATTACTACTGGTTTCAAAGCAGAGTATTTGCTGCTTATTCTCAGATGCTTTAAGGATAAGTAGCTAATGCACTGGAAAAATTACATCAATAAATATATATATATATATATATATATATACATATACACCTTTCAGGAATCTACAAGCTGTGTAATCAATCATGAAGCCACACCTTCTATTATTGGATATTTGAGGTTTGTAAGACATTCAATAACATTTCATCAGTGTCTATTTATATGTGCATGTATACATACATACATACATACATATATATATATATATATATATATATATATATATATATATATATATATAACACTTTGGTGCGGTACCAAGTTTCTTGGTAAAAGGTGATTCTAGGTGGGTCCTAATTGTCTACCAGTAGTTTGTTGTAGAGTTCAGGTTCCGTCTGAGAGCTCAATGTTTAATTATTGTAAACAGAGCAAAGTTATTTGGGAATAAAAGGCCTTAAATACCATGGGTATCGTGGTTATGGACCATTTCCACTCGCGAGTATCCTCACGAGCTTCTTCAGACCACTGATATATTTTATTTATTTAGACAGGCACATGGCCAAACTCATTTTGGCCATGTGCCTGTCTAAATAAAATATATCAGTGGTCTGAAGAAGCTTGTGAGGATACTCGCGAGTGGAAATGGTCCATAACCAAGATACCCATGGTATTTAAGGCCTTTTATTCCCATATACATATATATTGAAAGGATAAATAAATAAAGGAAAGAAAATGTTTAATGTATAAAAATGGTTCAATTCAACATTTTCTTTCCTTTATTTATTTATTCTTTCAACATATTGTTGGATTCGTTTCCATTTTTCAACTTTTATATATAAAAGTGTTTTATAATTTGCTTGAAGCATTTTGTTTATATTGGTTTGGTGGTTGGTTTTAAAGGCTATCACAATGCAAGTGTAACGTTTAGATAAAAAAATTACAGGTTAACAAACAACACCATATTAACCTTATTTTTCTTTACACTTGCATTGCGATAGCCTTCAAAACCAACCACCAAACCATATATATATATATATATATATATATATATATATATATATGTAAAATGAAAATGAAAGTGAATCTGACGGTATGTTGAAAAGAGAAATAAAAGAAAGAAAGTATAGAATGGCTAAAATAGGATATTTTAATCAATTTTACTTACACATGTTTCGGTCAGGAGTTTATCCATATGTACATTATTCAATCTATTATTATTTTTAAATAACAAAATGAAATGAAATAATAATAATAGAAAAAATGTAGAAATGTTCCACACACAAAGAAGTATCGACCTTCCTTAAAGTAAATCCTTATTTTTTTAAATAAAATTCCTTGGAAAGCGGAGAATTTTTGAAATGTTCGAAAAAATAACTTTTTTAAAAATCACATGAAGAGAGTGTTCAAACGCGGTCGAGAAAGACGGTTATAATGATGTCATGTCGCATGCAATGGATTTTGAAATGGAGAGAGGATGGCTGGAATAAAGTTATGTGGAATTTTAATTTTCAAAGCATGAGGGGGTTTTTTGGGGTTTTTTTAAATAGAAATTATACATCTGTGTGATTTGTTGGTGGTTCATTTATTAATTTGTTATTAATAATGTTATAGTGATTTTCTAATTAGAAATTGTTGTTTTAGTAAAATCAAAGTGAGTATTTAAATATGTTAGGGAACATAAACATACTTGCTGTTTCATGTTATTAGGAGGAGAGTAGAAACTATTATTATGCTGGGGTAGAGCCTATATATATATATATATATATATATATATACATATATACACACACACAGTTCTATTTATAATTTTCAGCTCACTTTCAAAAATTAGTGCACTGAATATTTTAAGGGAATCATAAATCAATTTCATCAAAGAAAGAAATTTGTTTACATCAATTATGGCAGATTTTGTTGTGTAACAAAATAAACATTAAAGTTTATTTCAAACAACCTTAAAAAAATTAATGTCACTCAAGTCACATTTGATTCATAGAATCAAAATTTACTACAATCACTAATTTTAGTAAAATGACATTTTGATTATCAGTTTTTGATAAAATTGAACTTTTTAATAACCTTAAAATTTAATTCTTGTTTGGTCAACAAAAGTAAATAATGTTTATCTGTAGTATGGTAGGACCGGTTTAGCTCAGTTGGTAGAGCATTCATCAACGAACCACAACGTATTGGTTCGATACTGGTCCTTGCTAACTCAGTGCATGAGAAGCCCAGGGATCTGTGTGGTAAAGTGAGGAGGTGATGGTAGGTGTGGCGCTCCACTTCAGATGCAAAACAATCTCCTTGGTCTAGCACTAGTGAAAAGGGGATAGACTCTCTCACTGTCTGGCTAGGTCCCCCACCCCACCCCGACGACTTACTATCTGTAGTATATTATTAAATGACCGTCTCAAAGTTATTGATATCTCATTACTCACAAATAAATTCTTTTATTTCAGAGAAAATGTGGACTATGAAAAATATATAATTAAACAAAATAAGTATACACAATAAACATTTTATATATATATATATATATATATATATATATAATATATATATATATATATATACTAATAATATTATTGTTAGATAGAAAATAAAGGTTCTACCACGGTTTCAATCAAAAAATGATTTCCTCAGGACCCTACTCTACATTAACTAAGCTGATGTAATTCCTTAGTTAAATTGAAGATATTTATTGGATAATAGGGTTGAATGCTACGTTATTTTTCTCTCAATCTTTGCGTGCGACCTGTGCGCGAAAAATTTAGAAAAAAAAAAAACAATGTATCGTTCCACAGGTGTATTAATTCCTTAATTCTCGTTGCTATATTGTTATCAATTTAATTCTAATTATAAATAATAGCTAATAAAAACAGTTAAAATCTAATTCTAATTATACATTAGGGGTTTAATATTACTAATTCATACTTCTTATTTTTAGTTTTTGTATCTAAAATGAATAACTATTAAAAAAAATTTTTTTTAAATAAAAAAATTTATTTATTTAGTAATGTAGTTCTAACAATATTTTAGTGACTGACCTAACTATATTTACTGCTCTATATTTTTAATATATTGAGCACTTTTGGATTATTTACTGATACCACTGCGATGGAAAAGTTAAAGCGGCAATCGGATACTATATATATATATATATATATATATATATATATATATGTGTGTGTGTGTGTATATAATGAACAATAGAATAGATACATAAACACTGATTTAAAAAAAAGTTCTTTTTAAATTCGTTAATCCCAACTGATATTGTCCTTCAGCTCTTATGAGAGGATGTTCATTTCATGACTATTCATATTTCAAGACTGAAAGGTTTGTGAATGCTAGGGGATTGGCCTCATGTGTGAATGTAATTTGAACTTTAGCTTAAGTGACATTATTATCGGATTTTGCAAATGTTTGTATAGGATTTTACTTTTTACTTCCTGTCATTCACACACACACACATATATATATATATATATATATACTAGCAAAGTGTACCCAGTCCATGACCAGACTAAAACATTTTTTAAGAACACCAAGTAGTGAGTGGGTAAGAGAGAAAATAAGAAAATAATTTATAGAATTTAAAAAAAATATGTAATTCTTAACTTTTGAGTGTTTTGAAATATAATTCTATTTTTCAAAAACTGTTTTGTACATATGACAAAAACTTAAAAGCAGTTCCTAATTGCTTATTTTTCTTAATTGCTTGTTACATTAAAGTGATAAAAAATATTAATTTAATTAATTTTTTTTTACCCCTAAAAAGTAACAATTAAAAGGAGCCAAGTATTAAACATGTGTCCTTATTTATTTAGCTCTATCGTCTGAGGCTGTACAATATGCTGTTAGCACCTCTGATAAGTAAAACCTCCTTTCAATTGGGCTAACTGTCGGACATAGGTGACAACCTGTGGTGTTTGTAGAGCAGTTCATGGCATGCACCATTACTTGGGCTAGACGGGCAGTTGGAGAGGTCCTTTCAATCAATCGGCTGATCATGTCAAGCCCTAGCACCTATATGATTGTCCCTACCATATTGCTCTTATGGTAAAACTGAATCTAGTGGTAGGGTTCCAATTATGGAGCTCTGGGAAGTGTGGAATACCCCTTCATTGCCATTACTCCCAGGCCCACATTGACCCAGGGGTAATACTTGTTAGGCTCACCAAGTACGACCACTCCAGGTCCCATCTATTGGTTAAATAGATAAAAAGAAAGAATTTTAAAAATATGTTTAAAAAATGAATTAGTAATAATTTGACTACCCAGTAATAATGAATTAAACAAACATGACTTCGGCATAAATTATTTTAAAATCTCAATAACATGTTTTTTTTAGTACGTAATTTACTTCAGACAATACATCCATTTTTGTAAATTTTTTTGCAGAATTTAATGTTTAGAATGTATCAAAAATTAATTACATATGTAATATCATTTAGCTTTTTTACTGATGCTCATTATGTTACTACTTTTTGACTTAAACAAAAATTTGACCTTATATAATGAATTTGATTAATTTTAATTTGTTTTTAAAGTGAAAATTGGCACTTGAATTGTTGATACCTAATAAAAGTACATATTAGTAAATATTATTTGCCTTTCTACGACCATATGTTTAGAATAGAATTATTTTAGATATTGTCTTTTTTTATACAGTAAGGGTCTGTTTTAAAGCAAGTTCAAAGCCTGTGCCGACAATTGGAGAGGGAGGTTTTTTTATTACAGTCAGCTGTCTTAACGCTACTTCAAAACTCGCTTTGTGCCGCCAAGAGATGGGGTGGGTGGGTCTGTTTAAGGGTAGTTTTTGTTTTTTAGAAATGAACATTTGTATTTTTTTTCATACAGTAAGAGACTGGGTTTGATGTCTGGGAAGTTCAAAACTAAACTCACGTCGACGTGAGTAGGGTGGGGGTTGACAGGTGTGTGTATATGGTATTATTTTTTTTTTCTTAACTATTGAATTATATTGCTTAATTATTAAAAATCAAAAACCAAATTTTGTGTGTTTCTTAGTTATAAGCATATTAAGTTGTATGTGAGATTTCACATCTGAATGACCTCTTGTTTGTGAGTTATAAGCCGACATGTACATACCTAACTTCCTTTTATATATATAGATGTGTGGAGAAATGTAGACAAACACGGGATGTTACACTGGATGGAAGTTTATTATTGATCTTAATGTCAATGTTCAAACGTTTCGGTTTATATAGAAAGCTTCTTCAGGACAATATGAAACAAGTAAAGGAAAAAAAGATTTTTGTTGTTAAAAATTTCCAAATGCGACTAATTCAAAAATATCCATTATCTTTAATTCCACATTCTCCAGAGTTCCAGAATTGGAACTTCACGACGAGATACAGTTTAACGTCATACTCAGGACATAATATGATAAAAAGGGTTTGGGGTTTGCAATACGGGCAGTAGGGTTGGGATAATCATATAGGTACTAGAGCTTGACATGACTAACCGATTGATTGAAGGGGGCCTCTTTGATCACCCATGTGGCCTAAGTAAGGGCCAAAGTGAATTGTTGCATGTCATGGACTGCTCAGGAACCAGGATTTTGTCCTTAAGCTTCATGGGTGGCCACCCACAGCCAATAGGTGGCCCCATTAAGGGGGGAGGGATTTTACCCCTCTGCAGAGGTGCAGTCAGTGTATTCTATAATCCTACCCAACATGGTGATAGAATAGAAGGCATCTTTTATGCATTGTGCCACACAGGAACATTATTCAGGAACATAACAATGAAGAAATCTTCAATGTGTTACAATGATGGGTATCTAGAAGACATTATAATGGATCCTTTCCACCCACTAAGGACGATGGTGTAGTGTCCAAAAAATAAATAAAAATAAAAATTAAAAATACAATAAAAAATTTAAAAAATAAAAATTTTATCGGCATCTGCGCAAATGACTCTGCAGGCCAATTCTTGAGTGACAGTCTTTGGTGCATTGAATGCACACAAACTGTGACACTTTCTGGGGCTGTTGGCTTTTCTCTCTCTTTCTGGCTCTCTTTTCTGTTGAAGCTACTCTCCGGTCTGCCTCACCTCTCTCCATGCCTTGCTTAACGTTGAGGCGCCAGGCCGCTCTATTTTTTGCATCTACCTCCCACGTGTTTGTGTCAATATGGCATATCCTCATAACTCTCCAGCAGACATCTTTAAATCGTAGACATGTTCTACCAAGCGATCAGGAGCCTTTTGCTAATTTGCCATACAAAAGATCTTTTGGGATGCGTCCATTTACCATTCTCCTGACATGTCCAATGTAGGTGCCTTCTCACAGAGAATGGAGAACATGCTGTTCATGTCGGTGCAATCCAGCATGATTGTGTTGGGCACTTTATCCTGCCAGCAAATGTGTAGAATATGTCGTAGACAACAGAGATGGAAACTCTGTTGTCTACATCTTATTATACAAATGCACATAATGCTTTGACTCATCAAAGTTTGTATAAAAAGGGTTAATCATTAATGTTAAACAATGATACAATAACCCATCAATAAGAATAATTATG
Source organism: Doryteuthis pealeii (assembly GCA_023376005.1). Taxonomy (NCBI): domain Eukaryota; kingdom Metazoa; phylum Mollusca; class Cephalopoda; order Myopsida; family Loliginidae; genus Doryteuthis; species Doryteuthis pealeii. The sequence continues at coordinate 132,332,009 of CM042142.1, read as the reverse complement.
AAAAGAGGATAGACTCCCTCACTGTCTGGCTGATATCGACTTTCGGCCACTACGTCGACTTTACTTTTACTTAGTTACTTGAAACCATATAATTGTGTATAAATTATTAATGTGGATCACCTTTCCTACTCGGTCATGCCTAGTCTTGCATTCCTTTTGTGCCAGTTTGCTGCATTCGTGTATCATGTGATAAGTGAATGCAGCAAAAAATACCATGTTTTCATGGGTTTAAGATTAATAACTTTAAAAAATTTTTTTTTTTAGGCTAGATCATTTTATAGAATCAACTAATTTATTTTTTGTCCTGTTGGCGAGGCTTAGAATATGCCAACTGTATCTCCTGCAGAGGGGTAAAACCCATCGGTACCATTATAGTATGTAGCCTATGAAATCATGTTTCTCTTATAGTATGTGGCCTACCATAAAAAGCATATTATAAGGTTATAATAATAACTGCTAACCTTAACCGTAACTCTTAACCCTATTTCAGAATTTTAGAATATTTTAGTGGTACATTAACTTATGTGTTTAATTGCAATTGTACATCAGCATACAGTCCTTCATTTGAAGCCACTGTGTCCTTTCCTTTAGTTCCCTCAATCGCTTGCTAGATCTTAGGGCTCCCAGTCCTGCATTTTGGAGGTCACCTGTTCAAATGAGTCACATCATCCAACTCTTTCAAACAAATAGCAGAGTTCATTTGTAAAGGACACTTCATAAGGCTATGGATCCAGCCGGTCAGCATCAGGACTGTGGCGTCAGAACACAAAACCCTTTGACTCCAACTATTTCTGGTACCTCCGACTTCTCTTTATGTAAATAAGTGATTCTGGCCTACAAATAAATATAAAACCATAATATTTTTTATAATCTATTTATAAGGAGTGTGTAAGTTTAATATTACAGTAAATTCCAGGGATTTTATGCAGGTGCTTCTTCAGGTATATGTAGGATATGACCAAACGTGGACTATTGTAGTTGTGTCACCCTTGTTGTTAGTGGAATAATGTTGTACATCTTGTACAGATGTTGGAGATTTGGCCTTTTGGCCATTGGTGTTTGGTGATAATTCTCAGATGTTTGTGGTGGCAAGCATCAAGATTATCTATAGCTGCCCCTTTGGAGCAGCCCAGATTTTGCTATTGTACATCAAAGCCGCACATGTTGCTTCCTGTAGAGATTTCATAATGATTAAACAATAAAGGTACCATTATTGACATCAGTTACTTCACCTGGAATTAGCAATCATCATCAACTTTAGGCCACCCCAATGACTTACTTACTTACTGTATAACTCTACAAACATAAATTAGGGCCATATAAAGTGTAAATTCAACTGAAATCAGTCAGTATAGTTTTAATGACCCCTGACTCCAGAGACACCTTAATTGCTTTCGACTGACTCCACAGTCCTGGTCAGCAAATTGGTGGTGGCAGTGGCTTTGTGTGTGGGTTGTGCTCTGTTAGACCATGGAAGACTGGCTTCATCTTCAGCATTGGACCATGGAAGACTGGCTTCATCATCATCATCATTACCTGTTCAAATGAGTCACATCTTCCAGCTCTTTCAAACAAATAGCAGAGTTCATTTGTAAAGGACACTTCATAAGGCTATGGATCCAGCCGGTCAGTATCAGGACTTTGGCGTCAAAACACAAAACCTTTGACTAACTATTTCTGGTACTTCCGACTTCTCTTTATGTAAATAAGTGATTCTGGCCTACAAATAAATATAAAACCATATTTTTAATAATCTATTTATAAGGAGTGTGTACTGTATAACTCAGCGCATGAGTAGCACAGGGAGCTGTGTGGTAAAGTGAGGAGTTGATGGTAGGTGTGGCACTCCACCTCAGACGCCATAACAATCTCCTTGGTCTAGCGCTAGTGAAAAGGGAATAGACTCCCTCACTGTCTGGCTGATACTGATTTAGGCCACCCCGACGACTTACTTACTTACTGTATAACTCTACAAACATAAACTAGGGCCATATAAAGTGTAAATTCAACTGAAATCGGTCAGTATAGTTTTAATGACCGCCCCCGACTCCAGAGACACCTTAATTGCTTCCGACTGACTCCACAGTCCTGGTCAGCAAATTGGTGGTGGCAGTGGCTTTGTGTGTGGGTTGTGTTCTGTTAGAGTTTGCATTGACCACTAGTGAAACTAAAATCGGTCTTGATATGTGGAAGATACAGCAGATTTGTGTTGCAGACCATTTACACCTATTTATGTTTCAATATGTTTCCTGGTGGGGTGATGCTTTGTTGTAATAACATAACACCTACCCCCCCCCCCAATCATGTGTGGGTGACACAAAACTGCTTTGAAGAATACTTGGCTGTCTTCCAAGTAGTTCATTGGCTTCCATGGCCACCAGATTGAAACCTCATTGAGACATGTTGTATGTAGACTTCAGTTGGTTGAATTTTATGGCATACAACCCTGGTTGGGTTATTTTATGCTGAAGATGCTTTGTTTTATTCATTCTGGATGGGTATTCAACATTTTTTTTTTAACAAATTTTTTTTAAACTCACTTTTTTCTATCTAACCCATGGATGGGACCCTAAACAGGGACTATCACTCCGGGCCAGAGTGGACATGGGAGTAATGGCAATGAAGGGGTACCACAATCACCAAAGCTCTAGAATTAGAACTTCACCATTAGAGCAGACATCAGTAAATTTCCTGTAAGCACATCCAATAGACGCTTACAGCAAGGTCACATTGAAAGCACCGATTCCTGCTAGATAACCGAAGTTAAGCAGAAATTAGCCTGTTCAATACTTAGATGGCTGACCATTTAAGCAACAGCAGGTACTGTAAGTTAACCGATTATGAAAATAACTTGATTCAGCATTAAATGACCCAAAAAAAGGTTGATATGCCATAAAACAACAATTAATCAACCAACCAATATCCAATAGACAACTCTGGAATGTACTGGACATATATATATATGCATGCAACATAGACAAGTCCATTTATGTTTCACTTTGCAGTAATACTCTTGGGAAAGCGATGGATCAATTGGTTCTTCCTCTAAGTTATGAGTAAATAATAGGGTAGACTGGGGTCTTTAGACTTGATACAGCAACTAGTCTAGAAGGAAAACTGAATTTAAACCAGCTTAAACATTGACCTTGTTTTGCATCTTGTCTGTAGCAGAGGGGTTGGGTAAATACAAACTTGTAGATTCCATGCCACATTGAATAGCTGCCATTATTTAGACAAAGAAAGGAGCTACACATTATTAGGTAGCTGTCTCTAATTTTTTGACACTTTAGTTTATCAAGTATTTACAAAAGAATAATAAAAATGTTACAAATCAGTAAAAGCCAAACTTATTCTATATTACTTTAACTGGATGATGTGCAGAGGACTTCCAATGGGCAATGAACAATAGGGGTGGTTGGAGAGAGAGAGTCATGGATATCCATGCTGTCAACGCGACCTGATGATGATAATCTACCATAGAAATTCTTAAAAGTTTTAGTTTGGTATCATAATCCTATCTTATCGCACCACAGATATAAGAATTCTAGAGACAAGACTACAATTAACCATATGGCTATGTGAATCTACTTTATGTGAAGTGAAGCAGTTTTTGCTTTGGTGAGGAAAAGGAATTACTAGTCAAGGTCAGAGCAGACCTGAAAGTACTCCACATACCCCAGAGCAGGAACCTCACTAGTAGATGCAAGTTTAGTATCATACCAAGGGCACCAAATACTTATGACATGTTAGAGATTCTTTTTAATTGAAAATTCAACCAATGATTGTATAATATTTTATAACCACCCACTTTATTCTCTTTTTAATTAAAACTCAAGATTCAGGATTGTCATATGACATTACACAGAGAAAAAAAAACTATGATATGTAAAACTAAAGCCAGTTTGACTTTCACCAATTGCATTTAATCTATATTAAAAGATTAAACACAATTTGTTTTTATTATTCTTCTGCTCAAGTCAAAGTCATTTTCAAACTCTAGTTAAAAATATTAATCAGTATCTAACAGCTAAATTCTTAGCAGACCAAAAAAATAATATATATATATATATATCACAGACTTGTTCAGGAAAAAAATCTTATTAACCAAAATCAAGTGTACTTTTAAATATTCTTCTACACAAAATGTCTGTAATTGCATGTATATTTGTTAGAGATAATTCCCTTGACAAAAATTATGGAATTAGCAGACTTAGAGATGTTTACTTTGGTTATATTTTTAGCAGTAAATAAACTAATAACAGATAAGATGCAAAACGTTTTGGTTTCATAAAATATTCCTTCATCAAACTAGATTAAATTATTCAAATTAATGGTATAATTTTTTAATACAATTTTTTCCAAACCATAGAAAAAGAAATATTATGGAATAACCCAATGGTTAGGAAAAAATATGGAATGATCTTGTAATTTACATACTTAAAACAAATCCCAACAAAGGCTAGATCTGAAACTTGGTCTACTGTTAAGAGTTTTTGCAGACCAACAAGTGGTTGAGAGGAATGATGGCTCCAACAATAGAACTGTTAATTGAAAAAATGGAGTGTAGTAAAAGATGTTGACTGTTCAACAATCAGCTGTGTCTAAAATTTGGTGCAAATATAAAAGAAATGGGTTGGTTAAAAAAAAAATGAAAATATTCTGGTAGATCCCATGCGATATCAAAGTGTCAGGATAGAAAAGCCACAGCAATGAATGCCTTGAAAATAGAAAATGAAAAATAAATGGGATGAAACAGGAGTTATTAATATTTGTGATAGGACTGTAAGAAATCATCAGAATAAAATGGGATTTTAGATTATTCGGACTATTGTCCTCATCTTTATTGTTATCTGTACAACATTTCAGCCGATGTGCTTTCTGGCTTTCTTCAGGTATTTCTTTTCGAACTCCGGAACCATGTTTTCGAACTTGGGAACCTTCTTGTTGTAATCATGAGCCTTCACGGAATTCTGAACCCAACCCTTAATTCAATCCATGGGAGTATACTGTTCTCATTCCGCTAAGTGTTAGCTGTGTTAACTTTATTCTATATTACGGTTGCCTTTGGCCAGGATTGAACCTGCAGCCTAGAGATAACTGTAAATTAGAACTGTCTTAACTCAACGCTTTATATCATATACCGTGGATTGAATAAAGAGTTGGGTTCAGAGTTCTATGAAGGCTTCTAATTACAACAAGAAGGCTTCAGAGTCTGATAAGAAATACCTGAAGAAGGATGGTGAGCACATCAGCCGAAACATTGTACAGATAACTCATCTAAAAAATTCAGAGAAATAAAATGGGATTTACATGGAGAAAAGCCAAATGAAAACCAAACACTAAACACAAACAGAAGAAAATGAGACTAAAGTAGATTAAAGAGAAACAACCATGGTGTGTGGATAATTGGATGTAAGTGATATTCAATGATGAATCAAGAATCTGCATTGGCCAAGGGGTGATGATGGAATTTTTGTTTGGTGTCATTTAAATGAAATATATAAAGATGATTATCTGAAGAAAACAAGTAAATTTCCAATGTCATTCATATGTCATTTAAAGGAAATGATGAGGTGGCAATGATTATCTTAACAATTAATGAATACATCTACATTGAAATTCTGGATAATATTTCTTGTTACATCAAAATAGAAAATTGGTTTGGTGATGATGAAATCATTTTTTCAGGCTGTTAATCCATCTTGTTAGAAAGTAAAAGAGGATTAAAGATTTTCTTGAAGAAAGGTAGATAAAAAAAAAAAAATTAATGATATGACCAGCAAACAGTCTGATCCAAATCCAATTGAAAATTTATGGGGGGGGGGGGAAGGACCATGAGAAAGTTCCATTTACTAAAGAAGGTCTATCAAGTGTCATTTGGGAAAGTTGGAAGCATTTTGATTAATAACATTGCTTTAAATTAGTAAAATCAGAAAGAATTAAAGCAGTCATAAAAGAGGGTGAGACTCAGTATTAATTCTAATTTTTTTGTCAATTCCAGAATATTTTCCTCTGCTTGGAAAAAATATACCATCAATCTAGATAATTTAGTCTAGTTCTTTTTTTAAAGAATATTTTATGAACGCAGAATGTTCAACTATTAAATGAAAAATAAGATGCATCTCATCTGTTATTAGTTTATTTACTGCTAAATAATTTAATCTATTTTGTTTAAGGAATATTTTATGAAGCCAAAATGTTCAACTATTAAATGAAAAATGTTTTGCATCTTATCTGTTATTAGTTTATTTACTGCTAAATAAAAGAAACACCCAAGTAAACATCCTCTAACTATGCTAATTCTAGGATTTTTGTTAGGCTTAATAAATCAAACTACCTACATAAAGTTAACTAAATATTCCTCAAAATGTAAAATAAATATAAAATATTTTATAATTTGTTTGAAGCATTGTGTTTATATTGGGTTGGTGGTTGGTTTTGTAGGCTATCACAATGCAAGTGTAAAGAAAAATGAGGTAACTATAATGTTGTTTGTTTGATTTATTCTCTTAATATTTCAGGATAAAGATCCCTTTCGTCAGAAGATTTCTGAAAACAGGAGCTAGAAAACCTGTGGCTAGAATCTGTTCATTCTGTTGTATGCTTGGTGATATCTCCTCCAATTTCTTTATGTGTGTCTGTAATTATGCGTGCATGTTTGTTTAATAATGTCTTAGTATCATTCCAGAATTTCTTTTTTCCTTGTACGTGCGTTTGTGTTTGTGTGATAAAATAAATATATCTATGTACAAAATGGAGTTACTCACCTCACATAACTGAATCTTCAGATTTCTGTTTATTTTATTGTTTTATAAAATTTGGTCTTTGATTGACATATTTGTCGTTATCAATTCACCAAATGTTAAAATAAAAACCAACAGGATTTATATCAGATTATTATTTCTATTCCATTTCTATTTCCACATAGGCAACTCATAGACTTTTATATATATTTACCAACCCCTCCGCATGAGCAGGATACGACACAAGGTCAATTTCTTACGCGGAGTTTAACAGGTTTGAATTCAGAGTTTTACTTCTCCTAGACTGGTTACCTAGCCATGGTTAAAAGAGTCCAGTCTGCCCTGCTATTTATCCATAGCTGGAGGGAGAATTGGATTCATATCTTTTCCAAGGGTATTAGCGCCATGTGAAATACCAACGGCTTCGTCCAGGAATTGAACTCACGTTGACGAGTCCATTTCCTACGACTCTAACCATTAGACCACGCACCTCATAGACTTTTATAAGCTTGGAAGACTAGATGAAAATAAGTAAATAGTAAAGTTAGCAAAGTTGCCAATTTTCGGTATCAGCCAGACAGCAGGGGAGTCTATCCCCTTTTTACTAGACCAAGGAGATTGTTTTTTTTGCTGAGGTGAAGTGCCACACCTATCATTAGTTTCCCACTTTACTGCACAAATCAGATTACTCAATCTGTACTACTCATACACTGAGTTGGTGGGGGCCGGTATCGAACTCAGAACCTTGCAATTCCAAGGCAGGTGCTTTACCGACAAAATAAACCCCAAGTTCCAGGTTTGATACCAGCCCTCGCCAACTCAGCAAATTAGTAGCACAGCCTGGGTCTGTACAGTAAAGTGGGGAACAGAAATAAAAACAATCTTCCTGGTCTAGCGCTAGTGAAAAGGGGATAGACTCTCTCGTTGTTTGGTTTATACCAACAATATGCCACTCCGCTAATGTTACTTAAGTCTTCAAGAAAAATCATTTAACATTTCTACATCAACAATTTCTGGGGATCAACCATTTTAAAATGTTCTACATTCCCAAGTGTAAACTCTGGTTTACTTGTTGGGTTTTACGGCATGTCAACCCTTGTTGGGTCATTTTATGCTGAAGATGTTTTTGTTTTATTCATTCTTGATGGATACTCAATTTTTTTCAAACACATTTGTTTCTATTTAACCCATAGATGGGACCCTAACAGGTACTACCACTCCAGGTCAGAGTAGACTTGAGTGCAATGGTGAAGGGGTACTCCACATTCCCCAGACCTCCAGAACTGGAACCTCACCATTAGATAGAGTTTAATGTCATTCCCAGGACATAAAGACAGCCACCGCCTTCTAGCACATATATGATAAAAAGGGTTGGGTGTTTGCCATAAAGGCAAGTGAGTTAGGACAATCATGTAGGTGCTAGGGCTTGACGTGACCAGCCAATTGATCAGAGGGGGCCTCTCCGACCGCCTGTCTAGCCTTAGTAAAGGCCAAAGTGGAGTGTTGCATGTCATAGACTGCTCATCCACCAGGATTGGAAGAGGGGATCTTACCCCTGCAGAGGTGCAGTCGGTGTATTTTAAAGCCCCAGTCGATAGGGCTGTCAACTCTGGAAAAGACAATTCTTATCATGCGCAGGTGCTGATTTATTTACATGGATAAAAATCTGGTCACGTATTTGAACCCTTCATTTAAACTATCAGTGGCTTGCAAGGTTAAAGTACTTTCATATTCAAAATTAATCACGTGTCATAAATAACGGGGCGGGGGAGAGACTATTGAAATGGAGAAAAGTATATGCAAGCCAAAGATATTTAACTTTTCCTATATTAATAAAAAACAAAAAAAAAAAAAACAAACAAACAACAACACTACTTCAAAGTTGTTCGGGTAATTAACTTCTTTTTATTATTCTCACAATATTTCGGTCGATTCATTCTACGGCCTTCTTCACGTGTACTACCGGTATGAAAAGAGGGGCGTCTCTTATTCCGGAAATGCAAAGTAAACAGAAAAATTAAACATTAACAGCAGAAATTGTAAAAATTAGTTAAATTGACTGATTTTTTTATTTATTTTCTTTATGATGATTTCTAAAAGTTATTCACAAAAAGATAAACATTTGAAATGAATGAATGACATCAAATATGGATAATAATCTACTAATCAAGCAATTTTTTAAAAAGAAAAAAAAAAAGATTAAATGAACAAGACTGTTCCTTAGAAAAATTAATATTAAAATGAAAATAGATATATTAATAGCCGAATTTGTTTAAATGAAAATTATGCAATAGTGAATTTTGAAATAAAAAAAATAAAAAAATTTGTAATAAATCAATGCTTATGTTTAATCTTTCAGTTTTCTTGTGTCGATCATGACATTGATCGTTAATATATATATATATATATATATATATATATATATATATATGCGTTCTTTGTCCCATATAAATATTTGTGACATTGTTGTGTATAAACAAAACAAAAACAAAAACTCGTTTAGACAAGCTCTTTAACCATTACACAACGCGAGGCACCCAGGTGTTATTCAATGTTAAAAAGCTAAAACGAATAGATACTAAATTTTAAAAAATAAAATGAAAAGCATAAATATTACTTGAAAATGATATTTACAAAAATGCAAAAGAAACAGTGCAGACAATAACGGACGGATGAAATTTAATCACAACGTGTTGTAAAAACAAAATCAGGTGTCTTCGGTATGAATAGAGACTTTAAAAATAAAAATAAATATTCCATACAAAATCAAATAAATTGAAACTCCATTTGACCATTTAAACTGTCTGTTAATTCATTTTGTGATTTTGTTTAATTATTTTCTAAGTTAATTGTTAAGATTTTGGATAGGAGTGACAAATTGACGTTATGCAAGTGATCCTAAAACGATTAATGCCACACATTACCTAAGGGAGGTGCACAACAAAAATAGTATCTAAGATGAAAAAAAAGATATATTTTTTTTAAGACTAATGTCTGGAAATTAAAATGTAATTTCACAAGAAAGATCATTGATTGAGATGATGAATTCGTTTGATTTTAAAAAAATCTCGTCTGCTTGTAAAAAAAATAATTAATATAAAAAACCGCTACTCAAATACCAATAAAATGAATGACCGAGTGGGTTAAGAGTGGTAAAATATAAACATGAATTAATATTTTTCTACATTAAATCACACGGAGGTAAACATTGTTAAAATTAATAACATTTTCTCTGAACTTACGGAAATGTGGACTGTTCGGCGCGCGGTATGCATTATATTTCGCATCCAGTGCTAGAACTTGTTGCCAAACAGAAGCCATGATGCTTATGGCCGCTTGCGTCAACGATCCAATTACATCCGTCGAATAAAGACAGCCGGAAAAATCGGATTCGAAAATAAACTTTAACAAAAAATAAATTAATGAATAAATAAAAACGGATTTAACTGTTTAAAATTTTCTAATAATAATAGATTATATTTTATTGATGGATTCTTCAATATAAAAATTGTGCGAAGCGGTCCCTCGAAAATGTTCATAGGTTTGTTTATCGGGGACATGTCTAAAAATAGTAGTCTACTCCGTATATAAGCTGAGAGTGGGCAGCCATCTTCCATCCTATTGATAACTTAGAAAGTTAGTTTGTAAAGTAGTTTGTGTAGGTTAAAAAAAACAAGTGTCAAACTTTACAAAATTGAGGTTTGTAAGTGAATTGTGCAACAAAATTAATCCAGAATGCAAGCGATCAAATGTGTGGTTGTCGGCGACGGGTAGGTAGCCAAAGCTCTTTTTTTTTTCTATTAAACTACATTTTATCTTCCTTTCCATACCAACCAAAAATTACACACACACACTTGTCTTTTCTCTTTTTTTTCAAACACTTACGTACATACAGACTTATACGCATTTTTGAACTTTACCATAAACTATAGCTGTAATCATTTAACCAACAGCTTGAAATGCCTTCAAGGAATTAAAAAGAATAATTTCTCTTATTACTTTTTTTTTTTTACACCCCACCCAACTCAATTGCTTTAAACACACACACAAAAAAAAATGATCACTTGTAACAACTGCTCGTTTTCTTATTTTTGTTCTTTATCAGTTTTATTCGATTCTTTATATAATTTATCCCCTACATGTATGCATATGTATATATCTATGATATATATATATATATATATATATGTATTAGATATATTGGATTTTTGTTGTTACCGGGGTAATCACTTTTATTTTTAAAACCTGTTTTTGCGAAGTAATAGAATCAAATATTAAGCTTTATCACAAAAAAGTTAAACGACTAAAAGTCCTTTATTTTTATTAATTGTTTATTTAATCATCATCTTAAACATCTCTTCTTCACACAGTCTAGTAGCTCCTGTTGGTCATTACTTACTTTTCAGTTCGTTATCCTTTTCATTCCACGCTGTATTATTACTTACTTGCCAGAATTGTACATTAACAACAGAAAATATATATTTCTTCCTTTTTTAATTATTTCTTAAGTGTAACATCTAGTTTATACTTTTAGTTTTGGGAATAGTGTTTCCCGTCTTGAGATTTTTTTAGTTGTACTCTTCTTGGTTTGTGTGAGACCAACTTATAGATTTCTTTACTTTCTGTGAAATAGACTATTCACTTGAAGTTTTGTTAAGACAGATTTTTATTGAAACTTCAGTATTCTTTTTTTTTAAATTTTCTAATATTTTTTTTAATGACCACACTAAACTTAAGAGAATCTATATATTTTTTTTGTTTTTTGTTTGTTTGTTTTTATTTTTATTTAAAATAATACCTGACTTTTAAAACGGAAGGCCAATGTATCGGTCGTCTATGTAGAAGACTGGTGTGTAACTCGATCTATATCAGTACCACTCCTTTTCTTTTTTTTTTCCCTTACCCTTTGGCAATCTTATTACTATTCAATCTTTTATTTTTATTTTCTATTATTTGAATTTAAATCCCACCGACACTGGATTGTTTTTCTTTTTTTCCCTACTTGTATTGTTAATGACACTAGAACCTATATTACCAGCATGAGATACTTTTTCGTTAAAACCATACACACACGTAATGCTGTATTGTTAAGTCAAGGGTCGGCAAGATCGCCACAATTTGTTATTATTATTATTTTATAAACCCCTAAATTTATTTTTTTTAAAAACAAACAAGAAACAAACAACCTAATAAATAAATAAAAATAAAAACTTTAATGTGCATTGTTTTTATTTCGATATTGGTGAGTTCAATGTAGATATATATATGCATGGTGCATTATATTTCGTATATGGTGCTTGGTAGATTTCTCTTAAAGTTTTGAGCACGCCTGCCACATACTGGTCTGTTTCCTGTTCAGAAAGCTCTTCCTGTGGAATGGCAACTATGCCACACACACACACACATACATATAAATTGCAGCTAGACCACTTACTCACTTAGACTCGCCTAGATTATATATATTTTTACACTTACTAGGACACAACTTCCGTTAGAGGATTGCGGCAAACAGACTGACTGCCAACTGGCTATTGAGAATGCCTGTTTAAAATATATCTCCCTTCTTCATACACCGTTTCTTTTTGCCTGTCTTTTTTTTCTGTATGTATACTAACAATTCCTTAATATCTGTAGCTATATTTACAGTATGTACTTATATTTTTATATATATATATATATATATATATATATATATATAAATATATATGCATGCGTGTGTGTGCACTAGTTATTAACAGAATAAATTGCAATAATATGCATGCACAGTGTAGATCATAGGTACATATTAACTGAATAATAATAGTTTGTCAGAAACTTCAGGAAGACAGACCCAGGACAGGTAGGAATTTGTTGCAAGTTTGGAGATAAAGAGGGTAAAGTAGATTCCTAACCAGGCTCTGTCCATAAGCAGAAAAAAAAGTTAACACTAAAATAAATAGATAAGGGGATAGTTTGACTCCTGGACTTAAGATTTTATAAAGTTATCTACCGAACTGACATTGACACTGTATGTGTGTATACTATTCAAATGATGTGTTTATTTATTTATTTATTTACTGGTGAGATGAGACGTGGACATGTTCATCTGTTTTATACCGGATCACGGGAGCTGCCTTCTTTTCATAATTTTCCCTGCTGCTGGTTGTGGTAGTAGTAATAGTAGGCACTCCTTAATAAGCGGAGTATAAATTCAGAAAAGACTGACCCATTTTTCGTACTACGGATGGCCAGTAACACGTTAATATCTCTAGTTTTACAAGAGAAACGATCTTGTCACATATCCACTTGTAACTGCATCCCAAAATTAAAACGTTGCACTCGTTCGTGATGTTTTTTTTCTTCTCTTCTCCTCTTGTCTTATCCATTAACGATTTTACTCTCTAGAATGACACTAATCAGACCATGCTATTACAAGCACCGCCTGACTGGCCATCCATAGTTTTAAAATGCCAGGGTTGGGGGAGAGCACAGGGTAATATTTCTCTAATACTCTACCTCTCAATAGCAGGGAGTGTCACAGCCATGCTAAAAGTAGTTATTTTAACGTCTTGTAAACTTGGCTTTGAAACTTGTTCAGATCTAGATTTTATTTATTTTTTTAATAACCTTTTTTATTTATTTTTTATTTTTTTACTTATCGAAACAAGTTCTTAAATGACATTAGTCTTCCAACAAAAGTTGAAATATTTTTAAAAAAATTAATTTTAATTTTTAATATACATCAAAGGTTTCACTTTATTGACCAATTTGTCTCGTAGTGTGTTTATAACCCTCCCCACTTTGATTTCGTCTGCTGCTTCTTTGAATGGGGGGGTTTCATTGTTTGAGACACACACACACGTGCGCGTACGCGTGTGTGTGTGTGTGTCTGTGTGTGTACCTTGTCCCAGAAAGATGACACTTGCTCACACGACTATATATCACCAATTGTTGTCGAAAGGGGGTGGTATTCGACACGTTTGTTATAATGTATGGGGATGTGTATGAATACTGTTGCATTGGGCTGCAGTAAACGACAACGGTGAAATCTCTTTTCTCTCTCTCTCTCTCTCTCACTCACTCACTCACACAACCATCTTATAGTTTACAGTGCTTTGTCTTTTTTTTTTATACAGCTGATCAAATTTACTTGAAATCGGCTCCTCTAATTTTTTTTAGTCAGGTCTAGGTTAAAGGTTTCTGACTCCTTATAAACGTAAATGTGACATTGGTTTTACACTGCAGCACTCTCTATTTCTCTCTCTCTCTCTCTCTCTCTCTATTTCTTTCTTTCTCTCTCTAGCGAGCAAACTTACTGGACATGACATGAATGCTAATGAATGACTGACTATTCCTAAGTCAAGTTGCCTCTTTCTTTGCAAATGCAGATCATAAAATTATATCTTATTGTATCTGATTATTTTTCTTAATTTTAATATTACTGCGTAGTCTTGCATAATGACTGTAATGTCGAGTTTGTTACATTTACGTGTAGTTTACGTGTGTTGTACTGTGTAGGCATGGTATTACATACGACGTTGCTGCTGTCATCGTCGTGTACCTCCACCTTGACATGGGAGAGTGTGGGTGTCTACAACATGGATCATTCGTTCGCCTGCTAGAGTTACCGGTTGACACGTGAATCAAAATGACATTGAAAATGCACAAGAAAAAAAATCGTAGAATTTTTATTTATTTATTATTTTATCGTTTAAATAAATATTGTACGTTGCTTGGTGAATACGAAGTTAAAACTGGATTTTATTTTATATTGGCTAATTTTCGTAGCTCATCTTCAGCATTTGATTTGTTGAATAGCTTGAAACACAAAATGGATTCAAAATTGTTGTTGCTTGTTAGAATGTCTGCTTTAAAATCTAAAGTTTTGTTTTTTTTTAAAAATATGCATTATTTTTATTTTATTTTATTTATTCTTTGTTGTTAAACTTGTCTAACAAAAATCAGTTGTAATAAGTTAAAATCTCGAATTACTCGTTTTCCTTTTTCGATTCCTTTTAATGTCATTTACATTTCAAGCTATTTTAAACAGATGAACATGAGTTAGTAGTGGCCTCTGCAAATTGAGGAACATTGCATTTTCATTATGCCTTTTTTTCTTCTTCTAAGTAGTTTAGTTGCATGCATAGATCAGTTGAGAAAAATCTAAACATTTTTTTACTTGCAACTGATGATGCAGAACACGTAACAATTTTAGTTCTACTGATCTGATTATCTCGAACTTAGTGACACTAATATTTGCATTAACTATATTTGAAGATTCATAAATCATATGCTTTCATTTGAATCAGACAAATATGATAAATTCTTTAAAAAAAAAAAAAACACCTACATCATCCAACCATTACTTATGAGTTAGTCTCACTGGGTGCTCCATGCATTCGGCCTTGTGCCACTACTAAGGTTTAGTAAATATCACCGTCCAAGGTTAATTCTTGTTATCAGTGTTAGTTTCTTAAAATTCTGGGATAGAATGTAAAAAAGAAATTGAAGTTTATTCCTTTGTATATCTATTCTTGTTTATGATCTTATTATATATTACAGATGGTAAAAACTTATCTAACGAAAGGACCTTTTTGAACTTATTTACTTGCTTTTTATGTACACGTGTGTGTGTGTGTGTATTCTAAAAGACAAACCCTGACTGATATGACACTGCAGGACAGGCTTTATATAGATATACAAGGGTGGTATTTTTTTAGATGTAAAATGATTACATAATACAACTGAAAATTCTACAAAATAATCTAATTTTTAAAGATTTTTAATTTTATTTAGAGGTAAAATAATTATATAACTTATATATTATTATGAAAATTAAAACAAAGTGACAAGACTTTTGGACCATCCTGTACTTAAACATCATATAATAATAATTATACGCTGTTCATTTTCCTGACATTAGTACATTATTCTATATTCTGTACATGAACATTTGACTTGTAGTGCACTTGGCTAAACTTGCAAATTGGTCGGAAAATTAAAATGGAAAGTTTTTTCGTGGTCCCCCATGACAGTTTAACTACAGTCTATGAATGAACTTTTTGCGAATTGGGTTACGGTTTGGGGATTAAGGTTGTTTTTAATTATATTGCTTAAAAAAAAAACAAAACCTAAATTACTATACATTTAATTAACCATTGAAATTAATTATTGAACCCAACGGTAGACACGTTAGTCTCAGTTGTTTGTGTTAGTATTACAATGTATAATTTCAATTAAACTTGGTTTTAAAAAAAAAAAATTTTCAACATTAAATGTATAGTAATTTGGGTTTTTTGTTTTTTTTAAATTTTATTTTTTAAGCAATACGTAATAAAAAAAAACAACCTTTAACCCCTAAACTGTAACCCAATTCGCAAAAAGTTCATTCATAGACTGTAGTGTAATTAAACTGTCATGGGGGATCACCAAAAAACTTTTCGTTTTAATTTTCCAACCAATTTGCAAGTTGGGCCGTGGACTTGAGCACTGTAATAATTTCATTATTATTAAACCACTGTTTAGATTAAAATTTATCTAGTTGATAATAATTTAGTAAAGGTTTTTTTTTTTATATACACTGTCAGATTTATTTTTACCTGATGAATTATGACATTTTTTAATCAGATTTACAGGATTCTTTACATCATAGAGCTGGTTTAGCTCAGTCTGTAGAGCATCCGCCTGGGAACCACAAGGTCTCTGGTTTCGATACCAGACCTTGCCAACTCAGCATATGAGTAGCACAAGGATCTATGTTGTAAAGTTGAGGAGCTGATGGTAGGTGTCGCGCTTCTCCTCAGATGCTAAAAAAACAATCTCCTTCGTCTAGCGCTAGTGAAAAGGGGATAGACTCCCTCTCTTTCTGGTTGATACCGACTTTAGGCTAACTCTGACGATGACTTTACTTACATCATAACTGTTATAAAACAGAACATAGTGAGATTTTGATTTCAGTACAGAACATTAAATATTCTAAAAATTTTTTTTTTTTAAAAGAAAAGAAAAAGAAAATGATCTAGTATTTTATACTATTTCTGTAAAATTTCTTGCATACCTAAAGTTTTCTTTTTAGAATGATTCTAAACTAATTTCTTGATGAGTGATCAACAGTGTACACAATTCCTTGGTAAGTTCAATAAGTACTTTTGTATTGAACTTTTTCAATGAAATAATTCTGAAACTGATTAAAAGCAAATCCTATTTTGGATTCTGTTTACTGGAACATAAAATGTTTTGGTATACTAGTATATCCAATGAAGTACGTCATCCCAGAGTACTAAGAATTTAGGTATTATGTCCACGGTTCTCGTAATGATCTCCGTAAAGTTTTGTTTTTACCTTATCCCCCCACACCAGATCAGAATGAAACATAAGGTCTCTTTTAATGTGGGAAGCCACACACAAACCGAAGCTCATGTGATGGCAAGTAAAAATGTGTGGAATCCATTAGCATTCTCCTTTTGTGGGACCTCAGTCACTAGGCAATAAACCCAGCCCTGCTTTTCTTTAGACAAGGGGGCAGGTGCTCCCTGGGAGTACGGCCCCCTGGGTTCACACCATTAAGTCTATAACCTGGAAACCAGAGGTCTCCATAAGATTCTGTTGACTGCTCTGAACAGCAGTAAACCAGTAATCTTGGAGCAGTTCATTTATTCTAAGAAAAGGTAAGATAGGCTAGTCTACAACAGCTTGTCAGTGTTCTTTTTGGGAAAACAGTTTTAAATTAAATTTTTATTTAACAAAGCCATTTGTACATCTGTGTAATAGTTTGTTATTCTTCTACTCTCATTTTCTAATTATCTTTTGTTAGACTCTTAAATGTAATTTTGTCATGATAGCTAAATACTTATTGGGTATGGTCATTTGGATAAGGGCATTTTATAATTCCTATTGATAAAATGATGCATCTAGTTGACAGTAGGTGTGGCCTTTCCATCTTGGCAGAAACAATCTCCGTGGTCTAGTGCTTGTGAAAAGAGAATAGACTTCCTTGCTGTTTGGTTGATACCAACAATAGGTCACTTGGCAGACTTTACTTATTGGTAAAAAGTCTTCAGAATTTTTATATCATCTATCATAATACAGTAAATGAGTTCTTTTGAAATTTATTACCATATATATTCACAAATAGATCACAATCTTAATTTGTATTTGTCAAAGGTGGTATTTGCAGTTGACCTGCAGATAGGTTGCATTATAATCTGGCTAGTTTCACAATCTATTCTAATATAAAACTTATCAAATATTCATTTTAGTCTCAAGACTTTGTTTACAAATATTTGATCTAGAACATTTTACTATAGACTGTGATGCATAATGCAAAAAGGGTTGTATTTTTTTTAGTACTATACTCGTAAATGAGCCTGGGTAAAAAGTGTAACCCTCAGCACCATTGGGTCAGTTTAAAGCAATGAATCTAGGAATCTGATATATATATATAATATTATATATATATATATATATATAATATATATAGAAAGGTTTTTCTCTCTACCATGGTTTCAGTGTTCAAGGTACACCTTCAGGAGAGTTCTTCTGAGGAAGGTGTACCTTGAATACCGAAATCATGGTAGAGAGAAAAACTTTTCTACAACTATAAATGCTCTATATTTTATGAGATATATATTGAGCCCATTTGGATTAACTACTGCAATGAAAATGTGGTAGTAACTTTTTGATGAATGGATGAAAATATATATATATATATAATGAAAGTTTTCAAATGGATAGGCTGCAACACTGATTTGGCAGAAGTTTTGGTTAAAAAAAAGAAGTGCCACCTATGTGCAAGTATTTATGGTATTAGAATACGTTTGTTTTGAGACTTTCAGTTACCTTTTTCTTTTTTCAAGTAGTATCCTATATTTTTATTTTATTACATTTTTGGTCAGTCATTCCTTACTAAGTGTTGTTGATATCATATTTTTTGGTCAAACAAGCTTTTTTTTTTTTTACTAAGTGTTACTAATATGAATTTTCAGTTTGATATTAGTGTGATGTTGACATTTTGATCGAAATCGCAGATAGTGTCAATTTATCTTTCTAAATCTTTCAGACTTACTCAGATGCTTTTGAGAGAATCCAACAACCTCAAAAGTTTTGATGTTTACTGTCACTGAACTTTAATTAAATTCTGTATAAAATGTCTATAAGAAGTTGTTTATTCATCTTTATAAACTGATTCTTTGTTAAATGGCTTTGACCTTCTGTTTGACATCACATGATTTAAAATGCAGTCTTAGATGTGTGTGTGTGTGTGTGTGTGTGTGTGTGTGTGCCATGTCTTGTAATTAAAAATTAGCTCACCAGAATGTTGGCTTAATATGACTATTTGTAGCCACAAGATAAACTTTCATAAAACTTAACAGATTTGATCTACAAGTTTTTAAGAGATGAACGAGTGGAAACAAGACATTTATGTATTTGTAATGAATTTCTGTATTACCCTTATAGATGTTAGTGCTCTAGAGGGGGGGAAGGGCTTGTTTTAATTGATGTTTAGAAACTATCCTTCAGGTTAGCTAAATGATCACTTAATATAATAAAAACATTCTTTTATCTATTTGTGTGACATTTTTTTATGAGGCTTGATAATTTGTATTTCAGTTTTTCAGACTGTTGTCCTCCTCTTTATTGTTATATAAACAACATTTTGACCAGTTGGACACATGGTGCAATGGATATATAAGGGATGACAGTACCGTTCTAAGTGACAATCTGGAGGTTGCAGGTTCAATCTTGACCGGGTGAAGAAAACATAGGATACTTAACATAACTTAACACCTGTACCCAACCATGGTTATCGGAATCTACTCCAATGGATTAAATTAAAGGTTCAGTTCGAAGTTCCGTGAAAGCTCCTGATTACGACAAGAAGGATCCTGGGTTCAACATGAAACACCTGAAGAGGGTACATCGGCAAAAACGTTGTATATATGACAAAAATGAGGAAAACAGTCTGAAAAATCTAAATACAAATTCTTTAATCTGTTTATGAATTTTAGATATGTCAACTAAAATTTCAAATAAAATCAACTTAAAAATAATAGGAAGTAGAATTTTTATTTATTTATTTTCACGTGTTGAATCTTAAAACTTGACAGTGAATGAAATTTTACAATCTCAAGAAAAATACATTCATAATAAATTATTCCACTCTTTTGTTTTAGGTTATAATTTTTACAATGAGGACAGCACACTTATTTTTTATTTTCTATTTTTTAATTTAAGCTTTTTTTTTTTTTTCTTTTGCTTGATAAAACTTTAGTTTTCATAATCATAAATTCATAGAAAAACTCCATTCAACTTTAAAAAAAAAAAAAAAAAAATAGAATGACAATGGTTTACTATCAAATTGATTTGTACTTTATCATGATTAAATATATTTAGAAATCTTTAGAATCTTTCACTATAAGAAGATTTATGGATTTTACACAAGGTCACAAGTATGGGGCATCCAGCAAGGATCAAATTCACTTTTCAATAGTAACAGATCTGTGAGACTAGTTTGCTAACCATGACACCATAAAGAATGTATTTAAAAAAACCCTGAGATTCTTTGCCTTTTTAAAAACAGGCACTGACTTATTTTTCATGCTGGTAGACAAGAATTTTCCTTTTATTTTTATTTATTATTTTTTTATTTATTTTATTTTTCACAGATTTTACAAGTTTAGATGCAGCAAACTTAATTATGTCTTATTTTTAAGTTACTGTTAATGATGTGTTTCTGTTTTCTATCAGATGAATTATGAAAATTAATATCTAAAGAAAGATAAATTCAGACAATTTGTACTAAATTTTTTCCTATTACAAAAGCTCACCTTTTTCTTAATAGTTTTGGGTTTTTTAGGGCCTGGTTTAGCTCAGTTGGTCGAGCATCTGCCTAGGAACTACAAGGTTCTGGATTTGATACTGGCCCTTGCTAACTCGGTGCATGAGTAGCACAGCTTGGATCCACGCAATAAAGTGGGGAGCTGATGGTAGGTTTGATGTTCTACCTCAGATGCAAAGTATAGCGCTAGTGAAAAGGGATAGACACCCTTGCTGTTTGGCTGATACCAACAATAGGCTACTCTGTAGACTTTACTTACTTTTATACAATGAAATGAAGGCAAATTTTTACCAATCCCTCCGCACAAGCAGGATGACACAAGGTCAATTTTTAAGTGGAGTTTAACAGGTTTGAATTCAGAGTTTTCCTTCTCCTAGACCAGTTGCCATACCAAGGTTAAAGAGCCCAATCTGCTCTACTATTTATTCATAGTGGAGGGAGAATAGTTGGATTCCCACCTTTCCCAAGGGTATTAATACTATGTGAACTACTACCAGCCTTGTCCAGGGTTTGAACTCTAGGTGCGGTGTCCATTTCCTATGACAATAACCCTTGCACAACAGGCATCTTTATTAATGTACAATGCTTATATTCCAGTAATACTATTACATTCACTTTCAGACTAATATCCTTGGGAAAGGTATGCACCCCCTTATGGTTGATGTCTCATTAAATAAAAAATAAAAAAAAACCAAACCAATCATTATAGCATAACTTCTTACAGATTCAGCATATGCATACTTTTTCCATAAGTACGAAACTTGTATCAAAAACAGAAATACGTTTATTTCTGTTTGTTTTCTTTTTAACTGATTCTTTATATTTCTTATCCCTGTTGGTGGGCCATAGAATATAGTGACTCTATCCTCTGCAGGGGTGGTAAGATCCCACTAAAAAGAGGTGTCCTGAGTATGATACTTAACTGCATCTGATGCTGAATCTCCAGTCTTTGTGGAATACCCCCCCCCCTTCATTGCCATTACTCCTAAGTCCACTCTAACCAGGAGTGGTAGTACCTGTTAGGGTCCCATCTTTGGGTCAAATAAATTTGTTTAAAAATTATTTGGATTAGATAGGAATACTTGATATCATCTAACGGTGTGCAAAAAAGACCCTCTTAGACCGCATAAAAAATGTAAATGTATAATGTAAGCAATTCCCTAACCTCTAGGCATAAAATAACCCCAGACTGGTTGATATGTCGTCAAAATCAATCAATTGATATTCCTATTAATTTGCTATCACATATTTTCATTGTAACCATGATTGTTTCTTGGCCCCTGTTTTATTCTAGCATAATTTTTAAAAAAGGTTCAAAATTGACTTTTTTAAAAAAATCTTTAAAAATCTGTTGTATAATCAAGTGAACTAAAAATTTTAAAGATTTGTTTGTGGAAGTATTTAATGACAGCTGATCAGATCCTTTTACATCTGATATGTTTAATCTGGCCAGTCGTTTCTTTTAGGTGTTAATCTAGTTGAATAGAGTTGTTGTGGGGAATAGTCAAGTAAATCCAGATTCTTATAATATTGATTGATTGATGTTAAATTCCTGTTTATGCCATTGAAAAAAAAAAAAGGCTTAAAACCATTTCTCCTCCTTTTAGTCTTTATTTGTTACACATCTTATTAATCTCTCAGTTCAAGTAAAACCTCCTATCCTTTACACAGGAGTAAAACCTCACCAAAAACAGGTTTCCTAGTTATGATACTTAACTGCATCTTATGTTGAAGTTCAAGTTCTTGTGGAATACCCCCTTCATTGCCATTACTCCTAGGTCCACCCTGACCAGGAGTGGTAGTACCTGTTAGGGTCTCATCTATGGGTCAAATAGATATGTTTTAAAATTTACTTGTATTAATCTAGTTGAATACAGTTGCCTTGCTGTGGAAATAGTAAAGTAAATTCAAATTCCTGTTTGACATTGGGAAAACTAAAAGCCAGCTCTACTCCTCATTGTCTTCATTTGTTACAAATTTTATTAATTTGACAGTTAAATTAAAACACCAGGCTGCTACTAGATGAAACACTAAGTTCTGCAATTTCCCTGTCAGTGGGGGGTTAGAATATATATATAATTATATATATATATATATATATATGAAAAGTATATTTTGGTAGTATTTTTTTCTTTTAAACATGTTTTGTTAAACTCTACTGACAATTCTTGTCGGACGCGTTTTTGTGCCACTGTTCGTTTAAATGGAACTTGTGGGCCCCTCCTACTACTAATTCCTACCGCTACTGCTTGTTTTAAAAGCGAGACAACGGAAACATTCCACCAGTTTCACACCTGATGATGATACAAAAGTGCAGAAAGTGCTCATGAAAAAACCTTTGGTGAATTGCTACACCAATTCCACCCTGGTATTAAAAAGATGGCCAGACAGAAAGGACCGAACAAAAACTCGTCCGACAAGAATTGTCAGAGTTTAACAAAACATATATATTCTGTATTGTGCTAAAAGCTTCCAATGAACTTCAGCACCTGACACTCCTTCCAACCAGCGATATCGGGTCACTTCCTTGGTGCATACTACTATTGGAGCAGCCATGTTTATATTGTAAAGACAACAAGCAAAATGGCACAATCAGGCTCAAACGTTGATCGCATGACCACAACAGGGCCAACTATAAGCATGCATGCGCAGAGATATGGCGAAAGTGTGGATAATTTTTGACTCTCTATTGTATGTATAATTTAGATGTTGAAATTCAATCCTATATAAGCAATTAATATTAATGGTATTGAAATGTGTGGGTTTGAGGCGTTAAAATCTGCAGTTGAAACAAAATGTGGTGGGTTTAATGTGCATTACAGTCAACAACATGCATTGGTGATACGTTTGAATTTCTCACTTATTACAAACAATCAGCCATGTGGTACCTCACCTGGTGTAATGGTTAGCAAGTTAGATTAACAGACACTTGTTAAGTGAGTTTGATTCTCACTGAGTGCCCCATACTTCTGGTTTTGTGATACATCTAAGTGAATCTTAGTAAAGCAGCCCTAATTTGGTGGCATGGCATCAAACTTCTTGTGGTTTCTCAAATTGAAAGATTGTAATTTAGAAATTTTTTTTTTTTTTTTTTTTTCATTGGAAACCTTATTTATCAATCAACTCTTGTAAATATCTACCCACCCTCTGCCACATTTAGGATGTGACAAAAGGTCAATTTTTAAGAGCAATGCAGAGGGTTTAAATTCATTTTTCTTTCTCCTAGATCAGTTGTTTAACCAAGGCTAAAGAGCCCAGTCTGCCTTACTCTTTACCCATAGCCAGGGGGAGAATGGGTAAATTTATGCCTTTCTTAAGGCATGAATTTCCTGTGGCTGTTCTTTAGTTAAGAATAAACCCTTTCATATTTCCATGCACATATACATATGTCACCCAAAAATGTAGCATATATCAGTTTAAAAACAAACGAGAAATCTGGAAAAACCAGCTAGTTTAATGGTTAGAATCCCTGCCTGTCAGCCTGGTAGTTAGGGTTCGAATCACACACAGAGCACTTTCCTGTCTATAACTCTGCTGATGAGGCATAATATGCCGAAATGTACATACAGAGATCAACTTTTTCTCGATTTGTTTACGCCTCATATTTGAACAGATATGCACGCCTAATTCATTAATTATCAACTGATTAATTTTCAAATTGGGTATGACTTCAATTAAGCACATATTCTCCCAAAAATTGTCGGCTATTGCCATCTAAAACATACTGTTTGTTTACTCTCATATATATATATATATATATATACCAACCCCTCTGCATGACTAGGATGAGACACGTGGTCAATTTTTAAGTGGAGTTTAACAGGTTTGATTCAGTTTCCCTTCTAGACTGTTTGCCTAACCAAGGTTAGAGCCTAGTCTGCCCTACTATTTATACATAGCTGGAGGAAGAATAGTTGGATGCATACCTAATTCCAAGGGTATTAGTACTTGAAATGCAAACAGCCTTGTCCAGGATTTGAATTCAGGTTGTCCATTTCCTATGATTACACCACACCTCTACACTTACATATAAGTTGTTAACAAGACATTTGTAAATTTAATACAAAGTAATTGAGAGGATGAGTCTTGGTGGCATAGTGGCTAATGTGCTGGTCTGTGACATCATATTAGGCCAGTTCAAACTCCAGTTATGCCATTACGTTCATTTTCAGACTAATACCCTTGGGAAAGGTAAGAACCCTCCTTAATCCCCACCCCCAGCTATGGGTTAAATGATATCACTACTGGTCTTCTACAAGGATGGATTTGGCATTAAATAACCCACAAACTTTGATATGCTATTAAACAAAAACAAACCATAGATAAGTTAGTTATATTATTATTGTTATTGACAATGAGAAACTTTATCAAAAAGTATATTGTTGGTGAGGTTTAGAATATCCTGACTATATTAGCATAATGTAGAAGCGCGTGGTGTAATGGTTAAAGTCATAGGAAATGGACTCGTCACCCCGAGTTCAAATTCTGGAATTTGGTAATTGCATTTCACTTTGCACTAATACCCTTGGGAAAGGTATGAATTCTACTATCCCTCCAGCTATGGGTAAATAGTAGGGTAGATTGGGCTCTTTAACCTTGGTTAGGCAACCAGTCTAGGAGAAGGAAAACTCTGAATTCAAACCTGTTGAACTCCGCTTAAGAAATTGACCTTGTGTCACATCCTGCTCGTGCGGAGGAGTTGGTAAATATATATATATATATAATTAGCATAATGAATAAAAATCAAAAAGTTCTATCAGTAATAGATAAGTTCAAGGGTGAGTATTTCTGGTGCAGTAGCTAATGTGATTGTGAGTACAAACTCCACTTGCGCTATTAACATGCATTTTCAGACTATGACTCCTGGGAAAGGTATAAAACCCTCATCCCCCAACTATGGTTTAAATAGTACCACTACTGTTCATCTCCAGGGATGGTTTTGGCATTAAATAACCCACAAAAGTTGATGTCATTAAACAAAATACATCTGTTTTTATTCTTACAAATTCTAATTCAGATCTACCTAATGTAATAAGGTCAAACTCAATTGCATCTTTGTTCCCTTTTGGGTTAATATCCTCATCCCCCCCTCCAGCTATGTATCAAAGAGTACTACTACTGTTCTACAAGGATTGATTTGACTTTAAATTACCCTACAAATGTTGATATGCCATTTAAACAAAGAAACAATCAAACCAAAAGAAAAAATTACTCATTTAGTTGGCTGGCTTTTTTTTTTTTTTCTTTTTTTTTTTTTTTCTTTTTTTTTTTTTATCCTGCTACTATTCATCGAATTCTTGTAAATCTTCAATAATATTTAAAATCAAGTAAAACAAAATAATTTCCATTTCATTGCTATATTAAGAACTCTAATATAGGTGACATTTTGCCCTGAGGTTAGTTCATGGTCGGAGAGGTTGATAAATTTCTCATTATTATTATTAGGTAGGTATATAGAGCTGTGATAGAGAGAATTAAGTTTTTTGTGAATTTTTAAAAAGTGTTGGAGTTTGTTTTTGTTGTAGATTTTTGCAAGTTGAGATGTGACGTTGTGGTATTGTTCATCGATGTTAAAAAACTGGTACGAAAACTGGAAAAGATCAAGATGAAACTCGTCAGACATGAGATGTTTGTAGTGTTTAACATATCATGCATGCAGGCATATATATATATATAATTTTTTCCTTTATGCATGTTTGGTTGAATGTGATAGACATTTCCTGTCTGAAGAGTTTCTTTTCGATCTTTTCTAAAAATAGAAATGAAAAATGGTTAAACATAAATACTGAGAAGTACAGAAGAACAAAGATCGTCTTAGGCTTCTTAGAAAGTTTTTATTTACTTGCCTAAGATATTAATCAATGAACCTTTCTTAAATTCTCTTGAACACAAAGCTACAGTATATGAGGATCTTCTTAAATGATGACTTTTTTGTTTATTTTGCCTGTTGTCTCTAAACTTTTCCTTTTTACATTTTAGATATTTCATGATATTTAAAAGATCTTAAAAGGAGGCATGCTTAACATAACTGTTATTGTCGTAAGGAAATGTCATATATTCCCTAAAATAATGAGAATAGAATCGTCTGCTAAAAGACTCGGAGAAACAAGATCTCATGGGACTTGTTAATTTAACCTAGCAATTTACTCTGTTCACCTTGTATCTTTGCTTGGTCAACCCTTTTCTCTATTCTCAATACTTGTGTTTCTTCCTATTATTTCTGTTAATTCTGATACAACAATGGAATTGGCAACCTGAGTTCAAATCCTGGATGAGGCTGTTTGCATTTTATTTCACACTTGAGAAAAACATGAACTTTGTTCTTTCCCTAGCTATAGGAAAAATAGTGAGGCAGACTGGGTTCTTGAGCCTTGGTTATGTAACCAGTCTAGGAGAAGGAAGATTTTCAATTACCCTGTGTACTCCACTCAAAAATTAACCTTGTGTCAAATCCTGCGTTGGAGGGGTTGGTTGAATACATACTTAAAACATCTTCATAGAATAATGTTCATGGGATTTTAAAAATGCTTCAATTGGAAAAGATATTCTTGTTATTGGTTATATAAAACCATAGTCTACACATTTGAAAAAAAAAAAATGTTAATTTTCCAAAATAACATTTATCCTATTTTGACATTGTACAAAATTAGTAAATACTTTGATTAAGAATTCTTTTTTTCTTACAATTTTCAGATACTAATTTCTTTTATTTATTTAGTGCCATCTGGTTTTTAATTAAGAGATTTCTTTGATACTGCTTTATTGTGTGTGTGTGTGTGTGAGAGAGATATATGTTTATTAGTAAATGTTTAATTTACTTTTCATTTTGAACTAGCATTGGTCTCTAACCATAAGATTTTTAAAATAATGATCTTGCATATAAAGTAATAGCTTTAACAAAACTAATCTCCCTGGTCTAGTGCTAGCAAAAAGGGGATGGATTCTCTTGCCGTTCGACTGATACCAACATTACTTTAACTTTTTTTCATATTTCATTTACTCTAAAACCTTTGGAAGAATTTTCAAATCCAAATGAAGTTTGTTTCATATTTTGGATGTTTACAAAATGCTTTCAGTTTCTGATAAGAAATGATTCATTTGTATTACAAAACATAAATGAATTATCAATATCATGCTTTTTTTATCAATGTTTGTACAACTTTGAAGACAAATTATCATCATCAGGTCATGCTTGCAGCACAGATATCCATGACTCTCACTTGCTAACCATCCCTGTCGGTGATTACATTTGGAGGTCCTCCACAGCATCCAGTATCCTGGGTAAACTGTATCTATTGGTGAGGTTCCAATTCTCGAGCTCTGGAGAATGTGGAGTTACTTTCTTGCCATTACTTTCAGGTCCACTCTGACCTGGAGTGGTAGTACTTGTTAGGATCTCATCTATGGGTTAAATAGATAAAAAAATAAGTTTAAAAGTTTTTTTAAAAATTGAATACCCAACAGGAATGAATAAAACAAAAATATCTTTAGCATAAAATAACCCCTATACAGGTTAACATGCCCTAAAATCCAATCAACATCCAGAATCCACCTAGCTGATTGATGTAGGATTTTGCTTATTGGTGTGACCATGTGTAGGTACCCACAGAATGTCACTTCTGAGGTTATCCTTGCTTTTTCAGCATATCTTGTTCATCTTACTCAGATGGTTTGTGTGATAGAGAGCAAGTGGTCATACAACTGCTTTCTTGTGGGGGTGTTGCTTCCAAGATTTAAGACGGCACCTAGCATCCTTGTTTAGTTCCCACCTATCTGTTTTGTTAGTCTAAGTGGTCCAGCCATACAGTAGCACTGATATAGCTACAGCTTGGAAGAATTTTTGCTTTATCTTATCAGTGAGATCAGATGTTCCATATGTTTGATAAACTATCTATAGCAGTCCATGCCTTTCCTATGCATACATTAACATCACTTTCTGTCTATAATATATCCTGTCTTATAAATTTTAACAATTTAAGAGACGTTAGTGAATTTTCAGCAGTATTTTTGCTTTTATGTTAAAAATCTTCAAATTCCCATCATGCTAAACATTGCTTGTTTGGAAAGTATTTTAAACATGTGGCATTTAGTTATTTGCTTTCTAATAAACAAAGATGACTTTTGACTACATCATATTTTTCTTCTAAATATACTGTATATATATATATATATTCATGGATGGGTCCCACCCCTAATTTGTGGTTATCAAAATGGGTGTCTGTGGTTGACTTGCAGATAAATCACATAATCTGGCTAGTTATACTACAACCTATTCTAACATAAAACTCATCAAATATTCACCTTTTCTTTCAAAGCTTTGCTTGCAAATATTAGATCTAGAACACTTTGTCATAGTCTATGATGCATAATGTAAACATATAGAAATAAGGGTTACATTTCTTAGCACTTTAATTGTATATGAGCTTGGGTAAAAAAGCATAAGTTAGCAGCATCATGTCAGTTTAAAGCAATGAGTCAGTAGGAATCTCTTGAGATTATATATATATATATATATATATATATATATATATATATATATATATATATATATATTCAAAAGGCTTTCAAATGCATATTGTACGCATTTCACATCATTGCAATTGCTGATTGTTGCAAATTAATGATAAATAAAAATTAGTGCTTTACTTTTATGTTGAATAGATAAGTTGCATCACTAATTTTGGCAGAATGTTTAGTTTAAAAAACAAAAAAATTGTGACCTGAGTATATATGGTACTTTTACTCTGAAATTATTTAAAAGGTTTTGCAAATTTCAATTTTATTCTACGATTTTTAAATTTTTTTCAGTATAATTTAGACTATTCAAACATTAATATCTTAGCATCTCATATCAAGCATTGGGATAAGGAGTGGGGGTAGGGATAGTAATCTTGAATTTGTTTATAAAACTATTTGTGCATCAGCATTTATTTACACCTCCCTCACCACCCACCCCCCCAAAAAAAAGAAGACCCCCCCCATACTGTTATAAGTGAATAGTTTGAGCACAACTGCTTTAAGCTGATTATTGTTGATATCAGCCTAAACTTGTATTTAGTCATATGGACTTGTAATTTTATTTTTTTTATCATTTTTGTATTGTTGTTTAACTTAGATTGCTTATTAATTACAAAGTGTTCAAAGGTTTACTGATGGCAAATTTATATTAATTTCTATTTAGTTTCAAGTGAAACATTTGAATAGTTATTAAAAGCAAACAATACTTTTTTTGTGTTGAGGACTTAAAACCTGTTGATATCAGATGAGATAGTAATATAATCTATTTAGATTTCTCAGATCATATTTGCTGTGAAACTTTTATTATCTGTTGTTGATTTTGGTTTGTATTTTTTCAATTCTTTCTTAGAATTGCAACTTAGTTCCATCAGTCTAGAAACAATGAAGAGACAACACAGATCCAAAATGATAAATTCTATTGTTTATATTGCGGCTGTTTTGATTGGTCAATGAATGACCTTTTTTGTTTCATTTAGACATTTCTTTATTAAATATTTTTTTGTTAGTCTTCATGTTGCTTCAACTTATTGGGAATTATAGATAACCAAAATTATCAATCGGATATTCTGAAACAATAAGTGTGTGTGTGTGTGTGTGTGTGTGTGTGTGCTTACTGAACCCCTCCACACGAGCAGGATGTGACAAAAGGTCAATTTTTAAGAGTTTACCAGGTTTGAATTCAGTTTTCCTTTTCCTAGACCTGTTGCCATACCAAGGTTAAAGAGACCAGTCTGCTCTACTATTTACCCTTAGCTGGAGGGAGAATAATTTCAAATGCAGATTCATTTCATAGTTTTGAAAGATTGATGAATGCAATAATATATATATATATCTCAAAAAAATTATCGGCAAAAAACCATTCTAAACAAACCTTGTTTACATATATATATATATATATATATATATATATATATATATATATATATATATATATTATTGCATTCATCAATCTTGCAAAACTATGAAATGAATCTGCATTTGAATCTTGACACAGGCCTGGACAATGTTGTATTGAAGACTTAGAGTTGCCCATGCTACAGGTCTCTCCTCCTCCTCCTCATGACACTAAAATTTATCCAAGAGAAAGGCAGGTACTATAAAACTTGAAATCAGTGTTGCTGCTAGAGTTGCCAAAATAAAGTTTGGACTGTTTTATGGATTCCAGGTTCTAGCTTTGAATTCAGAATTGCCCTTCTCCTAGACTGGTCAGCCTGCCTACAATGCAAGGGAACCCGTCTTACTATTTATCTATATTCCTGAGTGAGGAAGTGTTGGCTTCATGCCACTTGCAAAGTGAAATGCAAACAGCCTCATCCAGGATTTGAACTTTGTTTACCAAGTCCATTTCCTATAACAATAACCAATATGCCACCACATCTATACAATAATGCAAAAATAATATTCTTCTTGCTACAAATTTCCACTTAAGAATTTTATATTCTCAATTTATTATATTTTAGTTGTAATAATTATAGAGAATATAACTCTCTTAAATTCATTGAATATGTTGTGATTAAGCAGGTTTTAGTTCTGTTTGTGTATTTTATTGGATAAATGTTCTGAATTGTCTTTCTATATGTAAGGCATGTGACGTAAAGGTTAGTTGTAGGAAATGGACTTGTCGACCAGAGTTTAAATTCTGGACGAGGCTATTTGCATTTCACATAGCGTTAATACCTGTGGGGAAAGGTATAAATCCAACTACTCTCAGATATTGGCAAATAGTAAGGCAGACTGGACTCTTTAACTGTTGCTAGGCAACCAGTCTAGGAGAATGAAAACTCTGAATTCAAACCTGTTAAACTCAGCTTAATAAAATGCAGAGGGGTTGGTATATATATATACCAACTTAATTTGTTGCTTTTAACTAATTAAAAAATGTCTTTGGAAGTCTAAGTTTGTAAAAGATTCTAAATTTAAACCAGTTACTACTAGATGACCGAAGTTAAGCAGCGATGGGTCTGTCTGATACTTAATTGGGTGACCACTTAATCAACAGCAGGTACTGTTAGCAACCTGAGTTCTTTGTTTATCAAAATCACTTGATTTGGCATTAAATGACTCCAAAAAGTTTGTCATGAAATAACCAACCATCAAAATTTAATAGATTAATTTTTCTTCATGACTGTACAAAGAGTTCAAGGTAAATGCAATTTTAAAAAAAGAAAAAAAAAAAAGATATTGATAATCAATATGTATTAAATAATAATTAATGATCACTATATATAATTTAGCTATAGTAAACTACTTAAAAGCGCTAAAACAATAAGCCTAACTAAAACGGCCTTTTATATATATCCTATTGTAATAAAAGGTTTGTGTTTATAATTTAGTAAACTATATTAAAGTTTTCACAGGTATTTAAATGTTTTAATTGAATAAGTAATCTTGACTTGTGTCTTCTACTTTGTTCAAGGCATGTCATTAAAAGGTCAGAATTTTAAGTTTTATACAAGAAATAAAGTTCAAAATTGGATTATACTATCACCATTTTTATTCTAACTTAGTAATTTACCTTTGTTGCTTAACTGTTACCATAGGAACTGAACTCGACTATCCGAGTTCAAATCCTGAACAAGACATTTCACCTGGTTCTAATTCCCTTGGAAAAGGTACGAATCCAACTATTCTCTCTCCAGCTATGGGTAAATGGTAGTCTCTTTAAGCTTGGTATGGCAACCAGTCTAGAAGGGAAACTCTGAATTCAAACCAGTTGTAGACGTATGTGCTCTACCAGACACATTACTTGAATAGCGTCCCCCCCACAACCAAACCAGGTTATGGGACCATGGATTGATTGAATTTACCTTTTTTGATTGCTACAACTCTACCAGACCCCATTCATAAATTTATAGGTAATAAAACTCAATTTTGTAAGATATAATGAGAAATATACAGGGGTAATTATTTTAATGTACATTAGAATAATCCTTAGTACATTATCTGCTAAGTGCATTAAAATGTTTTTTGTTTTGTTTTTTTAGTAATTTCTCAATTCCTTGTCAAATAAGCTTTCTATAGGGATTTAAAATAATTGTAGATATAATTCTGTATAATTATTTTATGATTACTAGATTGACTATTGAGGAAAATCTATCACTTGAAAACAATGTGTCAGTAATGATTGATTGACTCTTATTTTGTATTTGGAATAGAATTTAAGAGGTTTAATCAGTTTTGCTTAGTGGCCTATTGTCTGTATCAGCTGGACAGTGGGGAGTCTATCCCCTTTTCACTAGTGCTAGACCCGAGAGATTGTTTTTGCATCTGAGATAGAGGACCACACCTACCATCAGCTTCCCACTTTACTACACATTCAAGCAGTTCTATTCATATGCTGAGTTGGCAAGGGTCAGTATTGAACCCAGAACCTTGAGTTTCTGAGCCAACTAATAGGGTTGAGTCTGAAATTGACAAAGGCACATAGAAAAAAAACACCTGTATGTATTTACCCAACCCGTTCACTACGGTGAGGATGTAACACAAGGTCATAATTATGGGTCATGAAAAACACTTAGAGGTCTTGATAAACTAAGTCATCCGCAGGAAAAAGCATTGTGAACACTTTCAGCCACTGCTTGTTTTTGTTTTTTTTGTTATTATATATATTTTAAATTGCTCACTTCTCCATACTTGTGGCATATTGTAATAGGAAGTGAACTCTGGTAGAAGAGTTCAAATCCTGAACGTGGTTCATTTTCAGTTTGATCCCTATTGCCACAATGTTGTTGTTGTTGTTGGCATC
The DNA here is from genome assembly GCA_023376005.1 of Doryteuthis pealeii. Lineage (NCBI taxonomy): Eukaryota > Metazoa > Mollusca > Cephalopoda > Myopsida > Loliginidae > Doryteuthis > Doryteuthis pealeii. The sequence goes on along the minus strand of CM042142.1, from coordinate 132,298,687 downwards.
CGTCCGTCTACTAAAGACGATGGTGTGGTGTCCACTTTCTTTCTTTTTTTTAATCTGCAACTGCGTAAGTGGCTGAACAGATCAATTTTTGAATGGCAATCTCTGGTGCAGTGATTGCAAACACTTCAGCTGACCAGGTTGAATGCATTCGTTAGGTCTTCTAATGCAATGTAGAGTGGCATCTGCTTCTCCTGGTACTTTTCCTGCATCTGGTGAACATCATATTCATGGTTGACTGGATTGCTCAGAAGCCACAATGTGACTGCGAGATGCAAGGGTCTGCAGACACACCAGTGTAACACGAGCAAAGACTTTTCCAACTATGCTGAGGAGGGAAATGCCCCAGTAATTGTTGCAGTTGCTCCGATCTCCTTTGTTCTTGTATAAGGTGACGATGGTAGATTCCTGCATGTCCTGAAGGATGTGTTCTTGTTCCCAGCAGCTGCAGAGTAGTTTGTGTAGTGGTTGGAGCAGCACTGCCTTCCTGCTTTCAAGATCTCTGCTGGTATGCCGTCACTCCCGGTTGCTTTCCTATCAGCGAGGCGGTTCTCTCTATTTTGTAGTGGAAAAACTATGTAGCCTGGACAGGTTGTTATGGAGGATGAGCTGTCGCTTAAGCAGCAGATCCTCTCTCTCCACATAGCCATTGTGGTCCAAAGAAAGGTAGGAACCAATGCAGTTTGGCAGCAGAAGTGCTGCAGGAGTTGCTGGGAAGTACTTACCACAATATTTAGGAGAAAACTGACTTTTGAACTAAAGAAAACCCAATGATTCTAATCTTTATACTCTTAAAGGAAGGTGGGGGGGGGACAGGTAATCAGTATTATTATAATCACATGACCTTTGGTTATGTAGTTGACTTATTAATTGTTTGGTCTGTTTTGATTCTTGACATTTAACCTCCACCTGATGCTTCTATATTTTCTCACTAAGGGACCAACTGACAATTTCAGATGTGCTTATTGTTACAATCTGTTGGGCCATTCTGTAGGCCTTAAGCAAGAGCGTTTGTCCAGTGGAATTGGATCCATGGTAAATCCCTTGATAAAGAGTCTTGAGTATTGTAAGTCCCTCCTCAATGAGTGCAATTAGAATTATGGCCAGTGTGGGGGTTTAAGTAGTGTATCAGCCACACAGTATGGCTAGTGATTGGCCAGAGGAATAAACCACGTGACTTTGGTTAGTGTAAAATCCAGGTGGGGATTTGGATCACACCTTATATACCAGAATAATTCCAACACTTATGATTTGGGAGGAGCTGGTGCTAGAACTTGTATAATCTTATAAACATTGAAGTATCTAGTTTAGCTCAGTTGGTAGAGTATCCACTTCAGACGCATAGACAGTCTCCCTGGTTAGCACTAGTAAAAAGAGGATAGACTTCTTTGCTGTCCAGCTAATACAGACAATATACCACTCTGCCTACTTGACTTACTTACATGCACTGTGAAAACTAAATATACTCTATTGCAGTAGATAATGCAATAATAAAAAAGATTGTCATTGTATGAAAATAATTTCAGACCATAAAAGACCTTTAGAAGAAAGTGTTCACTTAAATTGTATTAATTATAATTAAGTTATATTAAACTAGAATTCTTGTTTAAGAAAATGATTAGTATGCTAAAAAGAAACTTTTAGAATTAATTTTACTAGCAAGAATATGCACCCTCCATACGTGAGTATTTAAGTTTTAATGTAATGAAATGTATTAAATTAGAAAGACTAAAAAAATTAAATAAGAATGCAGATTATTTCTTTTAATTATATTCTTTATAAAATCATTCATAGGATTGATTTTAATACATTGGAGAATGAAGTATTAGATCAATAACATAAAGTAATTATTTATTAAACCTGTTTTTTTTTTTTTTTGGGGTTTAAACCAGTATGCAAATTAACCACACCATCTATTATGCAGACCTTTATTCTTAGTGATATATGTATAAGACTTGTTGAATGGATTTTAAACGTACTAATAACTTGGGCTGTTTTTTAGGCAAATCTAACTCAGATTTTCATAGAGATATCTTTAATAAATAAGATTTATTCTATTCTATGTATTAAGGATTTTGGCTATAAATTAAATACTCATTGATAAACTTACGCAATTCCTGAGGGTATTATGATATAAGCAGTGATAGTTTTGGCTACAGACACTGAATCTCCATTATAATAAGATATTCAAAATAGCTTTCCTTTTTTTTATTTATTTTTAAATGTGCTCATACTTGCTTAACCAACTCTGATGACCTTATTGTAGCAACATTAGCAAATGAAACAGATCTTAAATCTGCTAACCAGTACAATTTTCAATACATGAATATCTACAAAATGTCCTTATAATTACTTAATAGGAATGTTTAAAAAATAATTAGACTTTAAATAGTACTTAAAATAGATAGCAAAAGTGGTTTACAAATAACAATACCATGTTGCTTGCTATCTACTGAGTGCATAAAAAAAAATCCAAATTTTTAAAACCTCAAGTGCTACTGACCATGTCGGTTACCACAGAACCCAAACCTAGTAGTTATGAGTTGACAAAATATTTGGTTATTACTGGGTGGGGCAAAATGATCTTTATTGTATTAATTGCTTGTGCAGGGGGGGTTAGGTGGTAGTGGTACTATTTAAGCAATAACTGGGAGGATAAAGAGGGTCATAACTTTCCCAAGGTTTTTAGTCCAAAAATTAACTTAATAGTGGCCTGGAGTTTGAACTCGCTTACAACAATTTTACAGTCCAGCACGTTACCCACTACAGATACATCAGATCATTTTCCTCCACCCTGTATAATAAGATAGTATTTGTAAAAGTACCCAGGTTTGTTTTTTTTTTTTTTTTTTTTTTGTAATAATGAATTCTTAACATTGTTGGCAGGTAATTAGAAGTATCTTTAAAGAATGAAAACTTTTGATACTGATTATTCAACATATAAGATTAATTGCTTTGTGTAATTAGTGCAACAAATTCCCTGGCAAAATTTTAATTTTCTATCTGTGATGCCAAATTGGTAAGATCTGATTATGAGGCACTTTCAAATAAGAATCGGTTTTTAATGATCAGCCTGTAAAATCTATTTTCTATTGTGAATCCTCTTTAATAAGTTTGTACAAGTTTTTCGATCTTACTAAAAAATAGTATACCTGATTGGTTCTTAAAAATTTATCTCCCCCCCCCTTAACTCTTAACATCCTGTTGAGAATTTTCAAAGTCCAGAGCCCCATTCCTATAAGGATTTATCAAAAAATGGCCTTTTCATTTAAAGTTACCTGTTATTTCCCTTAAATCGAAGACTTCTAGATATGTTTAATATTACATTTAAAACAAAGGTTATCATTTGGGGTGGATTAGGAAAATGAATGTGACTTCTGGCCTGTCGGAATGAGGCGGTATAGGAGGTTAAGAGTTAATGGTCTATATATGTTTGACCATCTAAAAATGAAAAGTATGGAGGATAAATAGAAGGGGCAGAATGGGTTCTTTAGCCTCTCAATAAGGCAACCAGTCTAAGAGAAGGAAAACTCTGAATTTAAACCAGCTGTAATAAATTGTCAGATCCTGCTTATAGCGTAGGGTATTTACCAACCCTTCCATACAAGTAGAATGTGACATAAAGTCAATTCCTCAAGTGAACTTTAATAGGTTTGATTTTTTTCCTTCTCCTATACTGGTTGTTATATCAAGGTTAAAGAGCCCAGTCTGCCCTACTATTTCCCCATAACTGGAGTGAGAATAGTCAAATGCATACCTTTCTCACGGGTAGTAGTGCAATGCGAAATGCAAACAGCCTCATCCAAGATTTAAATTCAGGTCACTGAGTCCATTTCCTATGATGATAACCATTACACCAAATCACCTCCCATCAAGGTTGAGTAATTATAAGTGCTAAATATTATTAATGTATAAGAGATGTTTCATCATTTGAAATGCAACAGCTGCTTTTTTCACAACTCTTAATCAGTAGCAAAACAGACTGTAATAACGTAAGCCCATGTGATGCCAAAAAACCTTCATGAAAAAAAACATCACACAGTTTAAAAAGTTATGTAAAATCTCTCTGAAAATCCCTAAAGCAACACATAATATATGTATATAGCCTGACTTTGTCAAATCCACTGATAACATTTGTCCCTGCAACTGGGAACATCTTTTCTATTTTGCTCCACTCATCAGATATTAAGAAAATCTCTTGCTAAACAGATTTATAATTAAAAAAAATTTTAAAAATACCTATTTGTCTGAAGTTTTTAGATGAGGCTTGATAATTTGTATTATTTAGGTTTTTCACCCTGTTGTCCTCATCTTTATTGTTATATGCACAACATTTTGGCCAATGTTCCCTCCGGCCCTCTTCAGGTGTTTCTTGTTGTAATCAGGAGCCTTCACAGAAATTTGAACCAAACCAATCTACCAGGGTAGACTAACCATGACCGGGTACAAGTGTTAAGCTATGTTAGGTATTCTGTTATTATTGCTGTGAAATGCTTGCGTAGCTTAACACTGGATTGAATAAAGAGTTTGGTATGAAGTTCGACAAGAAACACTTGAAGAAGGCTGAAGGGCACATTGGCCAAAACGTTGAGTATATAACAAGATGAGGGCAACCGTCAAAAAAATACCAAAACAGTCTGTTTTTTAAAACCTAGGCATCTATTCTAAAAGTATCCAGTTCAAATCACTATCATCCAAGTAGACTCATTGCTCACCACACCTGGTTGGTGGGGCTTAGAATATGCTGCATTCCTCTACATCACTTCCACAAAAGTGGGGTCTTTGGTATGACTTTAAACTGCATCTGGAAATGAGGTTCCAGTTCTGGAACTCTGGGGAGTGTGGAGTACCCCTTTAATTGCTATTACTCCCAGGTCCACTCAGAGTTGTAGTAAGTGTTAGTCCCATTAATGGTTCAAATAGATGTGTTTTGAAAAGTTTTTGTATTGGATAGGAATACAATAATAAAATAATTGCCATAGAATATTGGAAATATAAATGGTTATGATTATAACCCATAACAAGTTGATATGCCATTAATGAAATGATTGCTCACCATCACTCCTTTCTCTAATTAAAAGCATTTATCTATAATCGGGGCTGGTTAAGTTCAGTACATAGAGCATTCGTCTAGGAACCTCCAGGGTTCTGGGTTTGATACCAGTCCTCGTCAACTCGGTACATGAGTAGCAGAGCTTAGGTTACCCAATCTATATGGTAAAGTAGGGTGCTGATGGTAGATTTGGTGCTTCACCTCATCAAAAACAATCTTTGGTCTAGCACTAGTGATACCGACAATAGGCCACTTTGCCGACTTTACTCTTTTTCTTTTAATGTATTATCACATAAACTCATTGAAAGTAACATCCTTACCGCTGTAAGGCAGTTTCAGATTACTCTATACTTTATCCCACCAAAGATTGTCCTCTATTTGCAAACATCCTGATTTTCCTGTGGAGCTTAGACCCATCCCATCACCAAGTACTAATCTAATCCAATATACTCAGCCTCTAAGTGAAATATACATATTCACCAACTCCTATGGATGAGTAGGATGTGACACAAGGTCAGTTACGTTAGCAGGATTTAACAGGTTTGAATTTAGTTTTCCTTCTAGACTGGAAAAAATTGTGTGTGTGTATATTATATACACGCACACACTTCTCCATACTCATAGTGTAACAGTTGTCATAGGAAGTGGACTCTGTTTGGGCTCTTTAACCTTATTATGGCAACCAGTCTAAGAGAAGGAAACCTTTGCATTCAAACCTGTTGAACTCTGACCTTGTCTTGCATCCTGCTCGTGCGGAAAGGTTGGTAGATACATATTGTTGAAACTAGATATAAAGAATCCTTTCAACTATGTACATCAAGATCCCCTGTTGGAAGTTTTTTCTGTCTATTGTGGTTGAAACATTTGGTGTCCTAGACTCTTGAACAGCCTCCCTATTCTGCTAGATTGTATAAAAGACTCCTTACCTTAGAAATGAGTCTGTTTCAATGTTTCATTCTTTGAGTAACATATTTTCAATTCTTTTGGCCCAAATTTCCCCCATCTCATGCTGGTAGTATGAATATCCATGTCTATCTCTCGCCAACTGTCCTTATGAGTTTGTCCCTGCTTCTCCAGCATGCCTCGTTAGTTTTACTTGTATGGTTTCTGTGATAGGGGTAAGTGAATGTACAACTGCTTTTCTGTGAGGTGCTGTTCCCATGATTTGAAGACAGCATGTAGTATTCTTATACAACTCCCATCTAGTTTATTCTCTAGTTTCATTAGAGTCCAAGTGGTGCAGCCATACAATAGCATTAATACAACTATGAAAAAATTTCTGTACCTCTTTGAAAAAAAAAAGAAAGAAAAATAAGTTTACTATATTGAAATTATAGAAGCAAAACCTATCAGTAATTTTAGTTTTGATCATCAATCCCGTCTCTTAGCATTTGTAGTTACTTAGTTTGTATTTCATTTATTAGAATATCCTAAAATTCTGCCTTTTTTACTGGGTCTGTAGAATATGCCTGAGGACAGGATTGTGGTTGCTGAGCAGACCCAGGTTATAAGTGGTCCCATGATATGACAATCCACTTTGGCCCTTATTTGGGCTAGATGGATAGTTATGGAGAGGCCTCATCCAATCAATGACACTGTCTGTAAAGTCCTAGTACCTATATGATTGTCCTGATCATATTCTTCAAATTCCTCTTATGGCAAACACAAACCTCTTTTTATTATGGGTGCTAGAAGGTGGTGGCTGAGGGTCAACCACTAGTTTAATTCTATCAATTCATTAATGAAGTTAATGAAAATTATTTCTAACAGTTTATAAAACCAAACCAATATTCACCTACAAACTATTAGCTTCAGAATTTTTAAACTTTAAATAGCCCACAAAGGTTGATATACCATTAAACAAAAATAACCAACCAACTAACCAACTCAAATTTATCAAAAAAATATCTGTATTAAAAATATTAGTATATTAAAAACATTGGCAAAAATACTAGCTCAAATTTACACACGAGCTTGAAAAATTTGGATTTTCCGAACTATTATGCTCCTCTTTATTGTTAAATACACAACATTTTTCTAGCCTTCTTCAGGTGTTTGAAATGGTTGAAATGTTGTGTAACGTAACATAAAGATGAGGACAAGTCCGAAAAATCCAAATAAGATAAATTATCAAGCCTCATCAAAAAGAAGAAAAAAAAAAAATTTTGAAATTCAGATGAAAAGATTTGTGAATATATTTGGATTCAGCACAAAGTACCGAGTTGGTACTCCTTTTCAAAGTTTACAAATTCAAAGTGTAATTCTTTTACTGTCCATCATCATGTCACACTATTAGCATGGATATCCATGACACTCTCTTGTTCTTGGGTTGTCCTCTGCACAGCATCCAGTATCTGTACAGAGCTGGTCAATGTACGCCTTGGTTGGACATCCCACACTGGCATGTCCATGTGCTGACTTCCACAGAACGTCACATTAGTTTGTCCTTGCTTACCAGCAGTGTCCTGCATGTCTTGTTCGTCTTACTTGGATAGTTTGGGTGATATGGGGCAGGTGACTGTACAGCTGTTTTCTCGTGGTGTTGTTTCCAAGATTTGTTTAGGATTGCACACACAATTCTTGTGCTGCTCCCATCTAGTTTATTCTCTAGGCACCATGTGAGCGTCCAAGTGGTGCAGCCGTACAGCAGCACTGATATGACTACAGCTTGGAAAAATTGTCTCTTTACCTTGTCTGTGAGTTCTGCTTGAATAAAAGTGTATAACATGTGTGAACGCTATTAAAATGTTTGAATATTTGTTAGTTTATATTTTAATAATAATTGACAGTTTAATTTTTTCTTATTTTTTCTCACAAACGTTAGCTGAACATTTATAATAAGTGTGTTTGACATTTAATTCAGAATATTATTTTCAACTTCCTGATAAGTTGTCATATATAATCTGAGGGAATTTTGAAGAAGAAAAAACCCAAAATGGTTGCTTTTATGCTTTGAAGTAATATAACTTCAAAATATGTCACTACATTAACTACAATGATTAAGTTGTTAAATGGCCAACCCTAAACTATCAGTATTTATTTATGGCATCCAACTGTAAGTAGTAGTTCACATTTTTAAACAAAAGCAATCGGGAGTGCCTCCCAGAAGTAATAATTATACTACTCTAGTTTCACCTATTTGTGTTATATAGGCGTTTTAATTTGTAATATTTCTTTACAATAAATTCAATTTGTCTTCTCATTTCACTCAAAAAAACCTACATCTTTAGCATTTTTTATTTTATTCCTAAGTAACTGTTAACATTTTAATATGGTTTCCATTTTTGTTGTAAAGGAAGCTATGGTGGTTATTCCCCTTGCTTCTGTGGTTTAAAAAAAAAAAAAATTTTTTTATTTTTTTTTATTTATTTTTTTTAACATTCAACAATTGCTAATTTTTCATGTAATTAGAATTAAATTTTCAATACGAATTTTTTCCCCTCTTAACGGATTAACTTTTTTCTTAAAAGTTAATTAATTTTAACTTTTTGAAAAATACTCCCACTCCCATTTAAAATATTTGGGAGTGTCCTAAGGATGGTAATGTTTAAATGACTGATTTTTAACTATTCTACATCTCTCAAGAGTACCTAATTAAGAGTGTATGGTGATGGTGAATGTTTTCTCTCTCTCTCTCTCTCTCACCCTTGCCTTTCAAAAAATGGGAACCCTGAATGACCTATATTAGCTATAATAGTTAACTTCCTGTATTTATTTATTCAAATAGCTTCAATAACTAATGTCCAATTATTTCGTGACAATATGGCATTTATTTGTATTAAATATACATCAATATACATTAAATAATACTAAATAAGCTACAGTGAGATATGAACTAGTAATTTTTTTGTTTTAGACCTTTCAACTACTATAGGTTATAAGGCAACAAAAACAGAAAGATACCAAATTAAAATTAGGCATGAGCATTATAACCTATAGTAGTTGACAGGTCTCTTTCTGCTTCTTTTTTTTTCTTTTTATATATATATATATATATATATATATATATATATATATATACACTTAGACCTGCCAACTACTATAGGTTGTAATGTTCTATGCCTAATTTTAATCTGGTATCTTCCTACATGAATGTATTTGTTTTAAGATTTGGCTATATTAGTTTATTTTTAATTGTATAAATGTGTATCCATCTCCTTGCCCAGAAGAATAACCTTAACTTCAGACACATTACTTTTTGGAATTCATCAAATTTAGTTGAGGATTTTGATAGTCTTTTAATTCATAATTGTAATCGATGAATATTTCTCCCACCTCACTTTATTTGAAACCCTGACTGTGGCTTTTCTTTTCTTTTTTTTTTCTCCCCCCCCCCTTGATATGGGAATCTGAATTATAGAATGAATTTGAATTGCACTTTGTTGCCACTTTATATTCTTGTTGACTTTTTGAAATAACATTTTAATTCTTTAAAGTCAAATAAGTGTGTGTGTGTGTGTGTTGTTGTGTGTGTGTGTGTGTGTGCTTGTCCTCTTTTTAAAAAATCTAGTTTTTTATTTTCTAATTATTCACTAATTTACAGTTAATGAAGTCTTTATTTTCAAATTTTATTACATAAAAGCATTAACTTTATTTTTAATGAATTTAACAGATTTTCCCCCTCTGTTTTTTTTTTTTTTCTGTGCTGAAAATGATCCTAAATACACTGAGTGATTGTACACTACACAGAATATTAAACAACACTTTCCTTGTTTCTATAATCAAAAGTACAACTTTGGATACTACTTATTTGAGCAAATAGTTTTTAACAGTTGCTGATGCTGAGAATATACTAACTGTATCTCCTACTTTTAAACAAATATAAAATGTAAATATGATCATTATTCCCTAATCTGTAAGCATAAAATAACCTATATGGGTTGACATGCTATTTAAAAAAACAAAAAAAAAAAAAAACAATCTTAACCATGATTAGAATATCATTAAACATTATTTTAGAATAGTTCATCTGTATCACTTATATATAATCTCTTCAAAAAATCTCTTAAGACTGACATATTTGCTTTAGCAATAAAATCTTCCAATAACTTTAATTGAACTGATTTTTTTATGATAGTCAAATAATAGGTTTGTCTTAATTGACAAAATCTAAGATGACTTTCAGAATATTAGTCAATAAACCTTACAAATGATTTGTTTTTGTTTGGTGCTACTAACTGATTAGTTTTAAAGATTGTCATTTTGTAATAGTTTTCATATCAGTATACATTTTTTAAAAATTATTTTTTTTCTCCTATTCTTTTTTTGTTCGTATTTATAGAAGAAAACCAAAGATTTTCGGCATTAAGTGGATGCTCTACCAACTGAGCTAAACCAACCCTTAGAAAAATAGAATACTTGTGCTAAGTAACATATACACAATGATTGTATAAACATTTATTAATTCAAGTTGTAGCCATACCTGTACTATTATATGGTTGCACCACTTGGACTTAAATGAAATGTTTGGAGAAAAGGCTAAATGGGAACTTGTTAGAATACTTGTTGCCATTGTAGGGATTTAGTTGTTCTATTGTTTACAGAATGCAATTAGTAATTCTAACCTGTAGGTTTCTTTATGATAAGTCCAAGTCTGTAGTATTACTTGTAATATTTATAAGTCCAAAAGATTGGTCTTGCTGACAGAAAGTTGAACCAGTAACTGATTTGAGAACAATTGCAAACTATCTTAAATCCTATTTCTCTGAATGTTTGAGATGAGGCTTGAAGATTAGTATTATTAGCGTTATTCGGACTATTGTCCTCATCTTCATTGTTATTTGTACAATGTTTCGGACGATATACCCTCCGGGCTTCTTCAGGTATTTCTTGTCTGACTAGGGAACCTTCTCAAACTCGGGAACCTTCTTTTCGAACTCTGGAACTTTCTTGTCGTAATCAGGAGCCATCACGGAACATAAAGATAGGGACAATGGTCCGAATAACGCAGATAATACTAATCTTAAATCCTTTGTATCTCTCATTGGCCAACTTTTAATGGAAATGCCTGTTGTTGGAAAGATCATAAATAGAAGTGATGATTTTTGTATACATCTTATACCATGATGTAGTTCAACAGAAATACACAAGAAATGCTGTGTGTTGAACAAGTCCTGGAAACAGCACCTTACAAAACAGTTGTGCAGCCACTTATTGCTCTTATTTCACAAACCATCCAAATAGAGAAGTAAGGCTGAATTAATAGGCAATCTTCTATGGACTCCTACACCTGGACACACCAGTGTTAGCTAACTAGCAAAAACTTACATTCATCAGCAATGTGTGGATACTGGGTTCTGTTTAGAGGACTTACCAAGAGTGATTACAATTAGGAACGGGATTGAGTCCATGTTATTAGCATGCCTTGGTACCTTTTTCAGACTGTCCTCATAGTCTAAATGATCTGAATATAGGATAGAGATGCTTAATGTGTACATAACATTATCTATCTATACATATATAAAGGGCAGTTGTTTGGTTTAAATCGAACCTAAATTCCACCAACCAAAACGAAAACTCTGGAATTAACCGAATTTAATGAAATTTTCAGTCTTGATATATTAATGATAAAAGATATAATGCACCAGTTATTTTACTCAAAAACTTGTATATTTTTTCAGGTCAGTTAACTTTGAACCACATAACTTTGAGGTGTAACGCAGATTCTCAAAGACACGTGGTTCAAAGTTAACTGGCCTGAAAAAATGTAAAAGTTTTAAAATAAAATAACTGGAGCATTATATCTTTTATTTATTAATATATCAACACTGAAAATTTCATTAAATTCGGTTAATTCCCCTGATTTTTGGTATTTTTCTTTTTCTTTCGACGGTGTGACATGATAGTGGGATTTAGGTCCATTAAGTTCAATTTAACTGTTATGTGTATGTATGGGTGTATGCCCAGAGGAAATAATAAAAATAAAACAATTCAAGACAAAGTAAATATATATACACATTTACTATCAGTAGAGCTTGCTTTTTATGCAAAAATGATGTTATTTATATCTGGGAAGATATTTAAAAATTTGTGCATTCGTTATTAAAACATAAATCAATTATCTAAGACCAAAACAATCAATGGATCTGTGGGACTAACTTTTTATTATCCCCCCCCTCTACCTAGGCAACGCTGGGTAGCTGCTTCTAGTATATTATAAAGCTGTTATCCACTCCTTTTTATGAGAACGATTTCTATAGAAATCGATTTTCATTTATTTCTTTCAACTCCAACTTTACTTTTTTTATTTTATTTTTTTTTTTATTTGCTTATAATTCCTATCTCCAAAAAAAAAAGATTTGGCATTAAATAGCCCAGAAGGTTTTTATGCCATTAAACAATAAGCAAAACTAAAAAAAACTTTCACTTTAATCCAATTTTAGTCCACCCCTTTTTTTCTTAGCTCTATTATTTCATAAAAACCAAATCCCATTATAACGTTTAGATTCTGACCGGAATCTCATCAGGCAGACAACATACAACCATAAACTAAGAATTATATACTAGGGTGGGTCAAAAGTTTTGCAATATTTTGGTAAAATGAAGCACAATTCAACAGCTCTGGAGGTTTTTGCCAACACTGTCATGAATGTTTTAAAGTTGGAGGGCTTTCTTAAAACTCTATGAGATTCCCTTGAGACAATTTATTTTTAATGCATAATATTGTTTTTATATAGATTTGTCTTTATTGAACAAAATATATTGTTTTTAATTTTCATCCTTGTATTTCTCATCTGATCTTATTTCTTTTTTCCTTTTGCCAGTGCTGTGGGTAAGACCTGTTTGCTGATTAGTTATACAACTAATGCCTTTCCTGGAGAATACATACCTACTGTGTAAGTAAATGCTTTTTGATTTTATTTCATAATGCAATATTATTGAAACACTGACAGTCAAAGTGTGCAGGTATCTTTTTCATCATTCCAAGAAAGCGATTTATCTTTTTAAATTAAGGGAAGTGAGGATTACTTTATTTATTTTTTTAATTTTTTTTTTATCATCTATTTCAGTTATTCTTCATATTCTTTATTCATCTATCAAATTGTATAAAGTCGTCAGGGCAGCCTAAAGTCGATATTAGCCAGACATCGAGAGAGTCTATCCTCTTTTCACTAGACCAAGGAGATTATTTTAGCATCTGAGGTGGAGCGCCACACCTACCATCAGCTCCTCACGTTACCGCACAGATCCCTGTGCTACTATTTGGTGAAGGCCGGTATATACAAATTACATATATTTGAATTATGTACAAATTTATGAAGATTCAGAGCTTTTCTGTTTGTAACCAAAACTACATCACTGCTTGCATCACAATACCTGCAGAAATTATGTAAGCTCATCAATGAGTATTTGGTTTATAGTCAAAATCATTAATACATAAAGTCTTATTTATTAATGATGTTTCTATGAAAATCTAAGTGATATTTGCCTCAAAATAGCCCATGTTATTAGCGTGTTTAAAATCTGTAATGTATCTTATAATCTTATATATCACTAAGAAATAAAGGTTTACATAATGTGGTGTGGTTAATTTGCATACTGGTTTTAACAAATAATTGCATAGTATTATTGATCTCTAATATTATTGCTTTAATCTCAAAAATTAAAATCAATCTTATGAATGATTTTATATAGAAACCCTTGAGCTGGAGCCTCACTACCAGATACATTTTACTATCATAGTCTTAGTGGAAAAGCATGCTGGGAAAAACTCAACATGATAAGACTGTAGATCCATTAACATGTCTTATAGCATCCAGCAATCCTACCCCCATGCCTCTTAGGAAGGTTTTGGGCCAGAGGCTAGAAGGATACTCTAATGTAAAACCTATGACTCGAGGACTTTGCTGTCATTGTCCCAACTTGCTATGCCATGACAGATTGAATCCCAGGTGTAAAGAGTAGGTCCAGTCCAGCACAGTGTACTTAACCAAAGAATTCTACTGTGCAGGTTCGAAAGACTCATCCACCAACCATTCCAACCCTATACCAATGGGAAAGGGGTGAAAGTGGAAGAATTATACTGGAAGCTGCAGTCCCAATCCTGCCTACAGGTGGTTCAAGATATTGGTCATCTAATGTTGACCCAGGGACATCAACATCTTTTAACAGCAGCCTGAATAACCAAGCAGTCTTCTCTAGGGACAGAACTGCTTGTTCCACATAAATAGGGGCCTAGAAAAGATTACCTACACAAAGTTCATCTTGTTAACCAATATTATTTAAAGAGTTTATTTTCTTAATTCACAAAACCATAACAATTGATACTTTTTCTCTATTGAACATTGAAATCTATATTACCATAATTATTTGTGTATTAGACTATTTTTCCAATTTTTTTAGCTCAAAAGTTACGGGTGCATATTATATACAAGAACTATATAATTAACTTTTTTTAGGCTTTATGCCTCTTCATGTTCAGGACAGGATGACTGAAAGTAATTCATATCTATATGCCAAATTAAAGTGCTTTATGCCACTACAGAGAAATATCCACTGGAATGTGTGTTTGTTTATAAGTTTGTTTCTCTTAATGTCAGCTTCTTTTCGCCACGGTCATGTTGCATTTTTGTGCGAACATGCTTGTGTGTTTGCTCTAAATACTGTGTAGTTGAGAACAGAGGAAAGTTTGTGAAAAAAACGGCACAAAAACAGCATAAATTTAGTGGATATTTTGCCTCATATTGAATGAAGCTTCGTCAGCTTTATTGTATATAAATACTGTATAAATTTTGTTTTTTAAGACCTAATGAAATCTATCAATTCTTTTTAGTCGGTACAAACTGATAAAAAGTTGAACAAATGTTAAATTTAGGTTAAATTTTGCTGTTACATATTCTGAAAAAGTCTGTGCTTTTTATATACGAGAATTTTTTTTCTAGAATTTATTCATCCTAAATTAGGTGTGCATGTTATACAAATGATTCTGGTAATATTTGAAAGATCAAATTTGTCTACTATAAATAGCCAAACAGTTTGATATAAATCTACCAAATTTAGTATGCCTACTTAGTTTTGGACCCAGAAGATTTTAACATAAAAATATCTGGAGGGTTTTATGTGGAAAAAGGTTTCTCATAAAGAAAGTCTTTAACAATCAGCAAAAGTCTCTAACAATCAGCAGGAATCTGTTAGTGCAAGACTTCACTAATCATTCAGAATGAACATTTTTGATAAAAATTGTCTTACTAGAATTATTTCCATTTAATTAGGTTTTTAAATTTAAATGTAAAATAATTACATTGAATTTTGCTTAGTTAGGATTTATATTCCAGACAAAAAAACTTTTAGATCAGTAATTAAAAAAAGAAAAATTATTTTACTCTTAATATTGTGATTAAAGTCTTGACCTCTAGATATTTCAGCTAGTACTTCATTAACTCTATTTATTAATAGTAAGGGCTAGGTTAGCTCGGTCGGTATAACGTTCGGCTAGAAACCACAAGGTTCCTAGTTCGATACCGGTCCTCGCCAACTCAGCGTATGAGTAGCATAGGGAACTGTGCGGTAAAGGAGCTGATGGTAGGTGTGGCGCTCCACCTCAGACGCCAAAACAATCTTCTTGGTCTAGCGCTATTGAAAAGGGGATAGACTCCCTCGCTGATACCGACTTTAGGCCGCTCCGACTACTTTACTTTTTTTTACTTTTTTATTAATAGTATTGTCTTGCACATATTAAGATTTCTGCATTTCTTTTCTGCTCATCCATTAGGTGATTTGTTTTACAGGGTCTTGAAAGAGAAACTTTTTATAGTTTGGTATTTTACTTTAAAAGATAAAAACTAAAGATATGGAAGATAGAAAAAAAGATTCTGCAAACTTGTGTGTATTATCAGATGGACAATGATACAATTATGTTGTATAATCACTTCAAATAAAAATGATTTTGTCTTGTCATGTAAAAGTAAAGTATTGGTTTCTTTTAACAACTAAATAATTCTTAACTGATAAACTGTTTATGACTTCCTTATTGGAAGTCAGGAAGTAAGTTATTATTAGATTATAAATTTATCAGTGTTGATAGGGTTAAGAATACAGTGTATCTCTTACAGACAGGCAAGACCGCCCTCCCTCCAAAATGGTATTCTAGGTATGACCACTAAAACATTTAATGGTGAGGCTCCAGTTCTGGAATTCTAGGGAGTGTTGAGTACTCCTTCATTGCCATTAATCTCGGGTCCACTGACATGGAGTGAATAGCACCTGTTAGGGTTTTGTCTATGGTGCATACAGATCCGTTTAAAAATTGTATTTGATAGAACTGTGTAGAAAAAAAAAAAAAAAACTTAAACCACTACACAAAAATATAGATATGAATGTGATTCCCTAACTTTTAGGCCTAAAATAACCCTAGGCAGATTGACCTGCTGTTAAAATCCATCATATTTGTCAAATTAAAAGATTAAAACATTTAAAGAGAAATTCAAATGAAAAAGGTTTTCATCTCTAAAAGAATCTAAATAAACTAAAAACATAACCCCTGAATATCAATTAACATCAGATAAATATTTGAAAAAAAAATATTTTCAATTGTTTTCTGGTAAGTCGAACGCTACAATTGTTCTCTATGTATAGATATTTACCTAATCCCTTCACGAGTAGGATGTGACGCATGGTCAATTTCTTAAGTTAAGTTTAACAGGTTTGACATCCGTTTTTCCTTCTAGACTGGTTGTCTAACCAAGGTTAAAGAGCCCAGTCTACCCTACTATTTATCCATTATCCATAGCTGGAGGAAGAATTGTTAAATTTATACCTTTCCTAAGAGTATTATTGCTATGGGAAATGCAAACAACCTCATCCAGGATATGAACATGCCATGTTCATTTCCAACGATGGTAACCATTACACTATGAGCACCTCCATATTCTCAATATAGGTATCTGCTTCAGAGATAAATTCAAATTAATTTGGTTAAAGGAATTACAGAGGTGAAGTGTGGCATGATTGTCCCTGGAAGAATAAAGTTTGACTTGAAACTAAAAAGGAATTATTTATTTGACCCTAATAATTGGAAAAAAGTATGTCTGTCATAACAAGATTTAATCACAGAAGAGCCGCAATAAACATCCTTGATTTTATTTATTTATTTTAACAGTTCATTCTGAAAAAAAAAATATTTACACATCTTTAATGTTAAGGTTGTTTATAAACTTATAAACACACAAACCTACAGCAACACTTTTTCCTGTTTGGTAGTCTCATTTAAATGAAGTTTCATTTTAAGTGTTTTTCATATAAAGTGACCAAAACATTAGTTGATATAATGGGACCAAAACAATCAGTTTGTTGCTACTAACAAAAATAACTAGTATTTGAATATTGAGTATTTTTATATTGGTTAAAAATACATTTTTCTTTGTCACAACAAGCTTTTAACTTGAACCCTGGATAGTTCTAGATATAAAATCTCAAAATAAATTTTATAATTCATTAGTGATGATGATAGCATATTTGCTTTGAATGAGTCCCTGGGAAAATCTATGGGTCCCAACTAAAGCCGTCTAACTCCTACCTCGTAACCTATCCTGTGTAATTTTTTATCACCATTACTCTTAGATCCACTCTGACCCAGAGTGGTAATACCTGTTAGGGTCTTATCTAATGGTTAAATTGGAAAAAAATGCATTAAAAAATTGTTTAAATAAGAATTTAGTTTAGATAAAAGATTTAAATTACCCATCAAGAATGAATACAAAAAACGTCTTCAGCATACAATAATCCAACAAGGATTACATATTATAAAATCCAACCAACCAACCAAATTGTGGCTGTATATCAGGCCCCCCCCTTTTTTTTAATATCTAGAATAAGTATCTTTTTAAAGCTAAGCTTTTTAAAGCTAAGATAAAGCATTAAACTTAGTAGCATTCAAAATTCTTTTGCCACTGTATTTGTATGTTTTGGAAATTTAACAAACTAATTTGGCAAATATCCAATTAATTTAAGGAGTTATTGTTTTATTCTTTTGTTTAGTGATCAGTTTTATTCTTTTGTTTAGTGATCAGTTTTATTCTTTTGTTTAGTGATCAGTTTTATTCTTTTGTTTAGTGATCAGTTTTTATTCTTTTGTTTAGTGATCAGTTTTATTCTTTTGTTTAGTGATCAGTTTTATTCTTTTGTTTAGTGATCAGTTTTTTCTTTTGTTTAGTGATCAGTTTTATTCTTTTTGTTTAGTGATCAGTTTTGTTCTTTTTGTTTAGTGATCAGTTTTTTCTTTTGTTTAGTGATCAGTTTTATTCTTTTGGTTTAGTGATCAGTTTTATTCTTTGTTTAGTGATCAGTTTTATTCTTTTGTTTAGTGATCAGTTTTATTCTTTTTTAGTGATCAGTTTATTCTTTTGTTTAGTGATCAGTTTTATTCTTTTGTTTAGTGATCAGTTTATTCTTTTTGTTTAGTGATCAGTTTTATTCTTTTGTTGAATCTTTTGATAATCAGTTGATGACTATATCAACATTAGATTGACATCTTTTAATGCTTATTAAAAATAGCTTGTAATTAAAGTTCTGTCTATTTTTATTTATTTTCATTTAATGACAAAAATCACTTTTATAATAAATGTATATAATCATTAATAGGGACACCATTATTTTCAATGGACTTATCTCATCTGTCAACAAATTTTTTGGATACCACATGTATAAAAATTAAGGTTTTAAGTTGACCTTCTTTTTAAGTTAGTTTAAGTTCATGGTTTTGCAAATTTCTAAAAAAAAAAAATGGTAATCTGAAGGTGCCAAGTCCAAGATCCAGAGAATATGGTGGATGAAGCATTTTTTCCAATACAAGTTTTCCATGAGTTCAAATCCTGTACAAGGCTGGTTAAAATTCACATAGCGCTAATACCCTTTAGGAAAGGTATGAATCCAACTATTCTCCCTCCAGCTATGGGTAAATAGGGCAGACTGGGCTCTGCATGTGGGGTTTTGGGGACTGCTTGCATCCTTTTTATTCACATGATATTCCATTTTTGACTTTCTATGGACCCGGTGAATTCAATGGATGGAGCCAGCTCAATCTAACCCGGGGTGGATGTTGCCACAAGACAAGACTGGGCTCTTTTAACTGGACTAGGAGAAGGAAAACTATGAATTCAAACCTGTTAAACTCCACTTAAGTGATTTGACCTTGTGTAGCATCCTACTCATGTGGAGGAGTTGGCATATACATACAAGTAAAAGTAAGTAAAGCCATCAGGGTGGCCTAAAGTCGCTATCAGCCAATCAGCGAGGGAGTCTATCCTCTTTTCACTAGCGTTAGACCAAGGAGATTATTTTAGCATCTGAGGTGGAGCGCCACACATACCATCAGTTCCTTACTTTACCGCACAGATCCCTGTGCTACTCATACGCTGAGTTGGCGAGGGCCTGTATCAAACTAGGAACTTTGTGGTTTCTAGCCGAATGCTCTATCGACTGAGCTATGGGCTTGTGTGTTATGAAGGATGATCCATTTTCTATTTGCTAAAGATGAGTCCACTTCTCATCCCCAGTAATCACTCTATAAACCCCACCCTCCCCAAAAAATGCATTTGAAGTTAACTGGTATGCAATGATGCACAATAAACAAGTTGTTTACAATTCTCTACTTATATATTATGTATAACCCAGTTCACAACTTGTGATGTTCCTCCCCACACACACACACAATGGTAGGGTTATGTGCTAGAAGGCGGTGTCTGGGTTATGACATTAAACTCTATTTGATGGTGAAGTTCCAATTCTGTAGCTCTGGGGAATGTGGTGTACCCCTTCATCATCATTACTCCCAGGTTCACCCTGTCCTGGAGTGGTAGTACCTATTAGGGTCTCGTATGGGTTGAATAGAAAAAACGAGTATTAAAAAATTATGTTCAAAGCAAAATTGAGTTTTAAAAAAAATAAAAAAATTGAGTACCTATTAAGAATTACTGATTATTATAAAACTTGTGAATTTATATACTCAAAGAAAGAAAACATTAAAAACAAATCACTGATTTCAATTTTAGAAAATGTCATTATTCATGAATTTATGTTTACTAGAAAATATCCAGATTCTTATAAAATTTTCTTTTGTTAAAACTAGTTTCTCTACTTGTTTATGGTATTGTGAAAACCCTGTTTATTTTATAATGTATTGATAATTGTTTTTTAACTCAAGATGCCAAAAATGTATTGGAGTATATAAGTTTTGTTTACAAGTCTTATTTCATCTACTGAACATTGTCAGTCAGTTTAAAAATTATAAAATGGTGGGAAAAAGTAGATTTTAAAAATTTATATTGATTCATTTTTGTTATCAAGTTGGATATTGTCTATTCTATTTTCAATCAAGGTTTTGTTTTTATTTTTGTACCTTTTTTTATTGGATTATAAATTTTAAAGTTTATTTTAATTTGTCCTCCTTAAAAACAAACTTGAGCTCTTTTCAAAATATTTCTTGTTCTTTTTATATTACCCACAAAGTGTACTTGTTTTGGGTTGCCTACTATAAGGCACTCTCCTCATTACATTTGAAAAATGTTCTATATTAGTTGTGGCTCAAGTTCTGGCGTGTGGCATTACTCCCAGATCCACTCTAACCTAGAGTAATTGTTAAGGTCCCATGTATGGGTCAAATAGATCTGATTAAAAATTATTTCTATTCACTAAAAGTGAAAAAAAAAAAAACATTAAACAACTATTCAAAACATGTAAATCTGAATATACAACAAACCTAATGTATAGGCATGAAATAACCCTAGATAGGTTGACATGCTTTTAAAGTCTGTCACTGTATTAAATATACATGGTTAATTCTTAATTCTTCTATCTATAAAGTTTAATACTTATCTCTTATAAGAATTAATAATATATATATATATATAATATATATAATATATATATATATATTATATATATATATATATATATATATCCTATGAACTAAAGTATATTTATCTAAGGCCTAGACTTATCTTATATTTGTTATGACGTAGTCTGTCATTCTTTTCTTAATTTATAGCTGGGTTTTTTTTTTAGTCAAATTTCTAGACTTTGTTACTTCCTGTTAAAGTGAATAAAATTTTTCTAAGTTTTCAAAGTTATAAAAGCATTCCTATGATTATTAGTTTAACTAGCAAATATATGCACCCTCCGGGTGAAAGTATTTAAGTTTTAATGTAATAAAATATTGTATTAAATTAGAAAGGCTAATGAAACTAAATAAGAATGAAGATAAAAAGATTTGAAACAGAGGGGGATATAATCGAAAAATAGAACTGAAACTTACTCTTCCATCACTCCCATCTTTAATTGTTATTTTTTCTAATTTAAGTATTTAGTTAAAAGAGAAGTAAAGAATAAAATGACAGTTATTTTTTCTTGTTAATGGATTTCATTTAAGATTCATTGAAGAGATTTTTGCTTATATTCATTAAAATAAAACCAAACAGTTAAAAATCAATAATATTAAGCACATATTTAATAAAATCACATTTTTAATATCAATATGCAAATTAGCCTTCCCGTTCACACTGTAAACCGCTATTTTGTTGTATATATAAATATAATTGCATGTTGTTAATATGTAGATATGGTTAACAGTATTAATAATGTACAACAATTTTATTAATAATTGAGTTTTAAATTAAATTAATATCATGGAGAATGTGATGTCAATAACTAAGGAAATTGTGACTTGAGTAGGAATATAGTTTCGGTTACAGACAGAAAAACACACAATCTCCATTATAATAAGATAAGCAAATTCAATGTATTTATAAAAATTGAATCTTGGCCCTGATTTAACCACAAATAAATGTTATAACCAAAATAAGTTTTCAAAACTTTTTTGAAAGTTTTGACAGCAATGCATTTACCAATAATTATCTTCCTTCTATTTCTCTTTACAATAAGAGCACAAAATAAAAACTGTTGTTATTTCAAACTGATTTGTTTGGCTAAAAATGTGTTTTTTTTTTTTTTTTTTGTTTTTTTTTACCAAATTCTGTTATTGTCCATATTTTTGAAATTTAGTGTCTAAAATCTAATTTAGTTTGACTGTAATTCACATTTTTAGTTAGTTTTACTTTTTGGTACCAAATAATTCCAATTCAAATTTTTTTAAACATGAAAATGTGCAATATGAATATTTTTACTTTGTTAGGAAGAACTCTGTTCACCTTGCATACTAAGTTAATATATAATCATTCACTTAAAAAACTTTAATTCTTATTTGGATTTTTCGGACTATTGTCCTCATTTTTGTTATATACATAACATTCCATGAAGGTTCCCAATTTCAACCAAAAATACCTGAAAACGGCTGGAGAAAACATCACTTCAAAATGTGTGTGTATATATTATATATATATATATATATATATATATATATATATATATATATATATATAAAAAGATGAGGACAATAGTAAAAAAAATTACAAATTATCTAACCTAATTTTTATTTTGAAATTCCTTAAAATATCTCCATAAATTTCTATATTGTTCTGCTTCTAAACATCATAAATTCAATCAATGTGCTTTTTGTTTTTTTGTAATTGATTTAATTATTAAAAATTTTGACTATAATATGCCCATAAATAACCAAAGCGAGTAGGGTGTGGGAGAGAAGCTTACGTGAGACGGCAGTCAGAAAAGATTTTTGACGACGACAGATTTTCAGCTGCTAGACGAAGACTGTTGACCAAAAGTTTGGCCTGCAAGAAGACGGTGAACTCCTTCTTTTTTGCCCCCTCAGCAGGAACTTGTTAACTCAAATATCTATTTTTTCCCCCTTCTATATAAACAACTTTTGATAATTACCAAAATGATTTTTATTAATTTTTTTTTTTTTTTTAATGATATGTTAATTCTATTAGGGAATCATGTCCATTGTACATTCATGTTTACATTTATTGTAGTTTTTTGCACATAAATCTATTTGACCCATAACTGAGACCCTCATAGATACTACCACTCACATCAGTGGGCCTGAGAGTAATGGCAATGAAGGGGTACTCGACACTCTCCAGAACTGGAGTTTTAACACGAGATGCAGTTTAGTTTCATACTCAGGACACCCCTGTTGGTGTGGGGTTCTTACTCCTCTGCGATCTGGAATATTCTAAGCCCCACCAACAGTGTTAATCACAGAAAAGTAAAATTTTCAACTATTTATTAATGACAACAATTGTACTTTATCTCTTAAATGCTAATATATTTTGTTTGATAGAATTTGGTCTATCATGTTGCACATTTATAGACAAGAATCCTTTTTACATTTTTCTTCCTCCCACACACCATACACATTTAATATATTCTCTTGGTTACAAAATACAAACAAAAATTAGCTTATTAAAAAAAAACGAAATATGTTCAGAAAATTCTTAATGGTTATTGACTAATACAAAACCTAGACAGAAAAAATAACTAGAAATTGTTTTAATAGGATATGCAAGTATAGAAGTTTTGAATTCTATGAATTTAAAAAAAAAAATTTTTTATTTAACTTTTTGATTGCATTGTGTTAAAACCTCTTTATATTTATGGTATTTTTATTTGCTTTCATAAGTATAAGTATACACTATTACTTATTCCTGAGGTACAAGTATTAAGATTTAATATTAAGATCTCTAATGATTCATTATCTCTTTTTTTTTTTTTTTTTTTTTTTTTTAAATTAAAAAAAAAATGCTGAAGTGTTTTAGTTGACACTTTTCTGAAAATACTTAGTAAATATTAAGTTGTAAAATCATTTCTTGTACTTGGATACAAATTACATATATATTTCTTTAGTATATGCACCAGTTTAAAATTAGTTGACCTTCAAATACTCTAGAATTTTATGCCTTCTAAATTCACTAAGTTTTCAAAAATTAAATAAGAATTTCATTGACTCTTTGATAAAATTATGCCACATTTTTGGGAATCCATTTTCATGTTTTTTATTTTATTTTATTCGTTATTAAATCCACCCACTTGTTTTATTTTGTTTAAACTTCATTTTTATTAAAAACATTTTACTTTTCATCACGTGATAAGCAAAGGGAAGTAACACTGTTTGACTTAATATATTTTAATTGCTGTAATTTAAAGTCATTTTTATATACATAATTATAGTGTAATTTATGCAATAGTAGTCATGTCATTTTGTTGCATTTTACTTTTTGATTCCATGTATGCAGGAAACTTTCTTTCAATCTATTGTGTTTGATATAATTTAATCTCGAGTGTTCAATCATAAATAGGATATCAGTTTGAGGTGGAATTTTTGTTTTATACAAAGTTACTTTTCAATATTGAGGATAAAATCTAAAATATTTCAGCTTGTAATTTTATACTAGGGTCATACAATAGATTTTGGTAAATTTTGCCTAAGGAGTTGGCAATAGGAAGCACTGTTTACAGTTGCATCCTTTCTCTTTCTCTCATCACAGAATGACCTTCTTTACTGACTGCTGCACCTAGGACATTTTCTTTACCGGAGAGTCAGTGTATTCTTGATTCTTTTTAGCTATGGCTCATTGTAGCAAACTCATGTTTAACCCATTTTGTAAACCTTTTTTGACTAAAACCTGCGTCTCCATACACATAACACATTTGTCTGTAAATTTTATATTATTTAAACTTCAGTCACCAAAGATGTTATGACTGACCTGTTTGATTTACCTCCATATTGAATAGCCTCAAAATAGATATTTCTGCAAGATTTAAGATGTTTTGCTATAAACCAATTCCAAACAATGCAGAGTTTACATTTTATGGGGGAAAAATTCTGTTATTTTGCTTTAAAAAAAAAAAAAAAATTCCCTTATCAATTGAATGACAATCATACATTAATAAGTATTCATATCTTTACCTATTTTACCCGTGAAGCTGTTGATAACTAAAGAATCAGGTTTAAGCTAAATATTTTTTTTTTTTTTACATGTTAAGAAAAAATACTTTTACACAAATCTAGAAGTTGTCCGGTATTTTATCTTTTTCTAATGTTTCAAAAACATTTTTGCTTTTTCCAAAATTTGAACCGCCTTAACTTAATCTGCGATGAGGTGCAGTCATTTAGTAAAATTCCTGTTCCTTCTGTAAACAAATTTTCTGCTTGAATTCTTGGAAGTATGCCACTGTGTATTATCTTGTCGACAGGAAAACAAAGCATTTCTCTCTTTAAAAAAAAAAAAAAAAAAAAACTTGCTACAATAATTTTAGTCTCAATTACAAACTTATTTTCAGCAGAAAATGTAAGCACCTCCCATTCACTCAACAGAAAGTTAATTTTCAGCTTTCTCACAACCTGTTAGTAGCATTATTTGTGTTTGTTACTTTAATTTTTCAGTCTATATATATTTTCTCAACTAGAGAAACTGTTCACTGCTGCTTTTAAAAACAAGCACTCATTCAAGTAATACAAAAGCATTACTATGTCTGAAAGATACTACGCAAAATGTTCTTTTTTCTTTCTCTCCTTTATGGAGGAGGATGGTGGCAAACACTTGGGTAATATCTAGAAATATGAATAAACCTTTTTATAAATGTTAAACATTTATCGGTCAATGCTGGCTTTTTCTCTTTTTTTTTTTTTTTTTTTTTTTTTTTTTTTTTTTCTCCATAATTATTAGTTGTACATTAATATGGTCATCATATTTTTCATGTTTTTATTTTTTTAGCTATTTTTAAAAAGTTATCATTACCTCCCATGTGCTTAAATCTTTGGTCACTTTTCTTTTAGTAATAAATCATTTTGGTATATTTAAAATCTAATAAATTGAGTTCTTTATTCATAAAATTATTTATAGGTTTTTACTGAAGATTTGAAAAAAAATATTCTATTTACTTCAAATGGTTTATATAATATATATAAACACACACACACACACAATTGTACCTTGGAGTGTGCTTTTTGAGTTTTCAATTATGAGCTGTCACTTAATCCTTATTTTTTTTTTTTTTTTTTTTTTTTCCTTTTTTCTTTTATGTTGAGAGTTCACTAAAAACATCTAAGTTTCCAAATTTATTACACTAAATAAAAATATTTTGAAAAAAAAAGAAACATTTCCAGCATTCTATTGTTTTTATACAATAAACTGCTATTTTTCTTTTTAAAAAATCTAACCAAAAAAAAAAATAGAATGTTTTGGGGGTTGATTATTAATACTTTAGTTTATTTCAATGGAGAAATTTTTTTAATTCTATCATAAAACTCTCTAATTTCTTTCCAGTTTATTTTTATTTTCAATCTTTGTTTTAAATAGGCCTGATAAATTATTAAATTTTGCTGCTTACTTTTAAGGTTTACATTAATTTTGATATTTTTAACAAAAAGGTAAAAAAAACTGATTATATTCTGTATTTTGTCTTTTAACTAAAACAAAACATTCCATTTTTAATTTGTGTCTGTCACCAAACTGATCACTTCACTGAAAATTATTTGAGAATCTGAAAATGGGTAGAGTAATTTGATTCAGGCTTCAATTAAAGTTAGTGAACATAAAATCTTAGTTTGTAGTATCAGAAAATGTAATCTTATATAAGACTGCCTTTTCTTATTATCCAAAATATGATACATGTTATTAGTTTCGTATTTAGTTTTAGAAATACTAAACTTGGCACTTAGCTATATTGCCTTAGCAAAGGGCAGATAATCCATTGTGAAAAGATCTCTATAATTTGATTGTTGTAACTACTGCACTTGACATCATATTTTTTTTTTCTTACTTTTCAAAGCAAACTGATTTAGTTAATATCCCTGACTAAAATTGCCAACAAAGAATTAAATATTTTATTTTTACAAGGTTATACAGTTTGCTAATAAAATATTTAAGGCTTTTTCTCTTGTTTTGCACATCTATTATTCACTTCATTGTTATAACTAAGGTCTGCAAAATCTCGTTTTTTTTTTGTTTTTTGTTTTTTCAGATATAATATTTGCTTGCACATTTGATACATATACATTATGCTCTTTGTCATGGGATAATTTTAAACTGTTAATGAAACTCTTAACAAGAATAATTGAAGGTCTATTTTATAATTAAAATATTCATTTTACTTCCAGATTTGACAACTATTCTGCCAATGTAATGGTCGATGGTAAACCAATCAATTTAGGATTGTGGGATACAGCTGGTCAAGAGGATTATGACAGACTCAGGCCTCTATCATATCCCCAAACGGTAAGAATTTTTCATATTAACAACACTTTCTAATGTTTACTTCAAAATGGAAAAATCATAATTATTAATAGGTTGCTATTCTTGTAGAAATGATCTTTTAACAAAGGAGTAGGTAAAAAAAAATTGAAATCCTTTCTTTAGAATGCAATAAAAGTATTTGAAATATATGAATTTCTAGTTAATATTATAATGATCAAATTTGTGTATGTTACTGCACAGCCGACTATACTATATATGGCCGCACAGGTCACATAAGCAGGTTGATTTCTAATAGGCTGATTTGTTTTATAATCAATCTGTCTGTTTTGTCTGAAAAATGTTAAAAATTGTCCCCCCCCAAAAAAAAAACCCGGGACATAAATTGACTATAAAACAAATCGGCCTACTTATGTGACATAAGGCTGTATTTTACAAGTTGGCCGTGGTTACTGTAACACTGAAAAATGGCAAATTGTACAAGGGTGAGTCAAAAGTTTTGCAATATTTGCATACGTGTTAGTTTCCAAAACAAACTCCAGGAACTGATTGAGGAATCTGATGCCACACCGAGCATGTAGTCTGACCCTTGCTCTCTCGGATTATTACCTTTTCCAATCCATGGCTCCCTTCCTGCGTCCATGACACTTCAACAACTAAAAGAAGATGGAAACTTCAGTGAAGAAATTCTTCATTTCAAAGAACAAGAATTGGTATCGTCAAGAGATCAAAGAACTGGCAGAAAGGTGGCCTCAGACTTTGCAGCATGATGGCCTCTACTTTGTTGTAACTTGAAGAATAAAGTAAATAAATTTCTGAGATATTGCAAAACTTTTGACAAGTAACTATGGTCTTACTTTGTAAGTGTTAAAATGCTCTTTGAGTACAAAGCCATTTCCAATTTATTTTGGAATTTATCTCTAAAAAAGGGGTGGGGGGGGTCATGTTTTAATAACTCAGTTGAAAAGAAATGATCAGATATTTAATAGTATAATAATTTATAAATTAATTTTGATGCAAATAGTTAAATCTGTGCAAAACTTTCTGTTGTTAATATTAGGTGTTGGACTGGATGTCACGTTGCAAAAACATTATGCAAATAGTTGTCAATAAAAATGGTTCTTAGCAATCTGATTTGCATAGTCGACTAAATTAGGATATTTCTCAATGAAATAGTAAACAGCTTGAACTCCATGACCTGCAACACTCCACTGGCCCTTACTTAGTCTAGACGGGTGGTCAGAGAGACCACCTTCGATCGATCAGCTGGTCAAGTCCTAGCACCTATATGATTGTCTCAACCCTATTGCCCTCATGGCAAGCTCTAACCCTTTTTATCTGTACTAGAAGGCGGTGACTGAGGGTCTTAGTGTCCTGGGTATGACTTTAAACTGCATCTAATGGTAAAGTTCCAATTTTGGAGCTCTGGGGATATGGAGTACCCCTTCATCACCATTATTCCATGTCCACTCTGACCCTGACTGATAGTACCTGTTAGGGTCACATCTATGGATTAAATAGAGAAAAAAATTAGTTTAAAAAATAAGTATAAAAAAAATTGAGTTTGAAATAATTTTGAACACCCATCCAGCATGAACAAAATGTTTTCAGCATAAATAACCCAACAAGGGTTGACATGCCGTAAAATCCAACAACCTAACCAAACAGCTTGTACTCCATTCAAATGAAGACTTTCTCAATTTTATGACTATTCACGAACATGTCAATTCCTCTCCTATCCATAATTAAAAAAAAATATATTGTTTTAATTTTGAAGCTAGTATTTCCACAATTACAGCTTTCTCTCAAAGGCATGATGCTACAATATGATCCTTCATTTCCAGTGGAGGCATGCTTAGCATAAGTTATGATTGTAGGAAATAGAATCAGCATCCCCAAATTTAAATCCTTGACAAAACTTTGTGCTAAGGAAAGGCATGAATCCAGCTATGAGTAAATAATAGGACAGACTGGGTTCTTCAGCCTTGGTTAGGCAAGCAAGAAGGAAACCTTTGAATTTCAACCAGCTTTACTTGGCTTAGAAATTGACCTTATGTCATAGAGGGGTTGGGTAAATACCTACATTTTCAGATGATTTTTCTTTTCTTCCTTCCTTACAAGTTGTAAATTTTAACTCTTAACATCCTGTTGAGAATTCTCAAAGTCCAGAGCACCGTTCCTATAAGGATTTATCAAAAAATGCCAAATAATGGCCTTTTCATTTAAAATTACCTGTTAACTTTAGAGTTAAATGAGATGTAATATTCATAAGTAATATCAATTAATATTGAATGTCAATCATGATTATGAGAATCTCTAGATATTCCAAAACCATGACAATCAGGCATAGACTTATAAAATCTTAAAGATCATAATTGTTTTAAAGTAGAAAGCAGTGCAGGTGAATTTACTTCCAATGTTGATTCCTTACTTTGACAGCACTACCAGTAGGTAAAGTGCATCTAATATATATATATATATATATATATATATATATATAATAATGAAATTTGTTGTGTACAGTGCTCAGGTGCACCACAACTCATCTGTCTCATACCTAGAATAATGTATTCGTGTCAGGAACATGAATAGTGTACAGTAATAATATACATGTATGTGTGCGCAGGGTGGTATCAGGTATAGTGTTGGCGAATTACAGGAACTATGGAGGCTTTGAAAAATGAAGTGTTTTGGCAGCCTACAGCGGAGGCAGGCCGTTTATTCCATGCCTCGGCAACTTTGAGCATGAAAAAATGTTTCCGAAAGTCATGTAAGCTATGCTGTTGCAGACATGCCACGTGTGTTAGAAACATGGAGGTATATATAATAAGAGGCTGGTTTAACTCAGTCAGTGGATCATCTGCTTAGGAATTGCAAGGTTCTTGGTTTGATACCGGTCACTGCCAACTCAGCGTATGAGTAGCACAGATTGGGTAATCTGATCTGTGGTAAAGTGGGGAGTTGACGGTAGGTGTGGCGCTCCACCTCAGTAAAAACAATCTCCCTGGTCTAGCACTAGCAAAAAGGGGGATAGACTCCCTCGCTGTTCAGCTGATACCGACAATAGCCAATCTGCCAACTTTATTTTTGTGTGTGTTTGTGTGTATCCACACTGTGAGTCTGTTGATAATCAGGATGATCCAAACCAGATATAAAGTAAGTAAAGTCATTGGCCTAAAGTCGGTATCAGCGAGGGAGTCTATCCCCTTTTCACTTGTGCTAGACCAAGGAGAGCGTCTGATGGTAACGCCGCCTACCATCAGCTCCTCACTTTACCACACAGATCGCTGTGCTACTCATACGCTGAGTTGGCGAGGGCCGGTATCGAACAAGGAACCTTGTGATTTCTAACTGAATGCTCTACCGACTGAGCTAACCTGGCCCAGATATACAAAAGTAAAAATGCTTTGAAATGTTAGCATGTGGAATTAGAATCAAAAATGATTATCAATACCTTTTATAAAATAAATCATTTTATTTACAAATAATGATATTAACATATCAACATTATTACTGACTAATATTACCAATCGGATTATCAATATTGCTGTATTACATTACCAATATTAACATATTTAAATTTTATGATATATAAATCATATTTTGTATTTGGATTATTCGGACCATTGTCCTCATCTTTATTGTTATCTACACAATAATCCAAATTATCAAGCCTCATCTCAAAATTTCAGAAATAAAATCATATTTTATTTACAATTTATTTACTTTTGTAAAATAAACATAATGCCCACAATACCATAAGCAGGTATACTTCACCTAATTAGTTTTAACAAAACTAAGTTTTATAAGTAAGTAAAAGTATGTAGGGGGGGGGGGCTATTGTTGGTAGCGGTTGCACAGCAATGGATTTTATCCCCTTTCCGTACATACTAGACCAAGGTGATTTTATTTGCTGAGGTGATTTGCCACACCTCCTGTCAGCTCCCAGATGATTTACCATACAGATCAGATTATCTAAGCTGTTCTCTCATACACCGAGTTGGCAGGGTTCGTTATTGAACCTTGTGATCCCTAGGTGGGTGCTCTAACAACTGAGCAAAACTGGACCAAATTTTATAAAGAAAATTTTATTATAATTTAGATATATTTAGTAAGTATCAATTCATGAATTACATTTTCTAAAATTGAAATCAGTGAATTTTCAATGTTTTCTTTCTTTGAGTATATAAAGATAAAGAAAGACCATCTTTAGGGCCGAGTTAGTTCAGTCAGTAGAGCGTTCGGCTAGAAACCACAAGGTTCCAAGTTTGATAACGGCCCTCGCCAACTCGGCATATAAGTAGCACAGGGATCTGTGCAGTAAAGTGAGGAGCTGATGATAGGTGTGGCACTCCACTTCAGATGCAAAAACAATCTCCTTGGTCTAGTGCTAGTGAAAAGGGGGATAAACTCCCTCACTGATTGGCTGATACCAACTTTAGGCCACCCCAATGACTTTACTACTTATTTACTTACAGAGGAGTAAACTTTTATAGATAGCTGATTAATTAATTAACTTTTAAAACTGGTAAAATTTAGAAATAAAGTCAGTCTGGAAAGGATTAAAGTACAAAAAAACTGTGACAAAATAATAAAAAAAATTTAAAAAAAAGAATGAATAAAAACCTTATAAAAATTAATATTTTCTTCAGATATTTTCAATCTTGGATTTAGTGTTAAAATACAGTGACCCTTTCTGTCCATAAATTTGAACAATTTTACCTGAAATTAAGTGCTGCACACCTGAAGATTATTCAATTATTCCAACATTTCAAAAACTTCTTCAGATAATTCCTTGTTTTTGTTGTTTATTACATTCTCTGACCTTCTTCAGGTGTAATATGCCCTACCTTTTTTTTGTAAAATAAGATCCTTATTCTGATTGTTCTCTTTGGAGCACAAAATAATATCAAACAGAATTTTTAAATGGCGTTAATCTTTTCACTGAATTTTAATTTTCTATTTCTGTTGAGTAGTAGAAAGTTGGTTTTCTTGTTTTATGGCATCTCAGTACTTTTCATGTCATTTAATGCTAAATTTATTTTTTATAATAATAATGAAATGAAATTTATTGTGTACATTGCTCAGGTGCACCACAACTCATCAAAGTCTCATGTCAAGTACACAGAATAATGTAGTGTCAGGAACATGAACAGTTCACAGTAGTAATATGCATGTATGTGTGTGCATGTGTATGTGGAGTGGCATCAGGTATAGTGATCACTAAATTAAATATTGAACAGGCTCATCACTGCTTAACTTTGGGGATCTAGCAAGAACCAGTGCTTTGACTGAAATTAGTAGAAACCACAGGGAGTTGAATTCCATGCTTCTTCTGGCTTATGCATTTCTCTAAAATCTTGTCTTACTTTCAAATGGCATTCCCTGTTTATTTTTTTTTTATTTTTTTAAAAATCTCTATACCAGCATATAACATTCATATCTCTCTCACCCCCCCCCAGGTGTGATGTGTTATACCTGACTCTTGTGATTTACCTTTGGTTATTTCTCTGAATGTTTGAGATGAGGCTTGATGATTAGTATTATCTGCATTATTCGGACTATTGTCCCCATCTTCGTTGTTATTTGTACAATGTTTCGGCCGATATGCCCTCCACCAGATTTCTTCAGGTATTTCTTTTCGAACTCGGGAACCTTCTCGAACTCGTGATGGCTCCCGATTACGACAAGAAAGTTCTGAGTTCGAAAAGAAAGTTCCCGAGTCCGATAAGAAATACCTGAAGAAGGCCAGAGGGCATATCGGCTGAAACGTTGTACAAATAACAATGAAGATGGGGACAACCGTCCGACTAATGCAGATAATACTTACCTTTTGGTTATTTCGCTTTTATATTCCTGACTTTGGGGGGGGGGGACAGTTCATTTTGTCTTTGTACTTCTTCCCACATTTACAAGGGATATTGCAAATGCAGATATTTTTCTTGGTTTGTTTCAAATGACTGATTCCCTAATGAGTATTAGAACTAAATGAACTGATGATCCTGTGTAACAAGATGTTATGCATAATCCATAAGTTTAGTCATGTGACACATTCACAATGAAAAAGAAGAAAAATCCATCATGGATTCCACCTGGAAAGGAAACGGCTCTCAGAGTATTTGCTTGAGGCCCAGTCAAAATGCCCTCACAAGGGAGATGTGACCCCTCAGAACCATAGGTTATTTACTTCTATTCTAAATCTTTTGATATTATCTGTTAAATGGATTTTTATGATCCAGAAATAAGGACATGATTTAACTCTGGAATTTAAAAATTGCTTTATGTTCTGTCTGCTCAGTTTCCTTTGACTGTATATTTTTGTTAAAATCATATCTTATTATAATGGAGATTCTGTGTCTGTCTAACCAAAACTACGTCCATGCTTATGTCATAGTGCCCTCAGGAATTAATTTAGTCAAAATCATTAGTATATAATAGAATAAATCTTATTTATTAATGATGTCTCTATGAAAATCTGAGTCCAGTTTACCTTAAATCAGCACATGTTATTAGTGCATTTAAAATCCTGCAATGTGTCTTATATATCACTAAGAAATAAAGATTTACATAATATATGGTGTGGTTAATTTGCACACTGGGTTTTAACAAAACCGGGTTTAATAAATAATTACTTACGGATATTGATCTCTAATATTTTTGTTTTATTCTCCAACGTATTAAAATTAATCATATGAATGATTTCACATAGAAACCAATTAAAATAAGTGTAAACTTTTTATATGCATTCTTATTTAATTTTGTTAGTCTTTCTAATTTAATATATTTCATTACATTAAAACTTAAATACTTACACCTGGAGGGTGCATATTCTTGCTAGTATATTTAACAAGTGTTAACTCGGTACTTACCCACAATTGGTTGCCAACAATAATAGGACATAAGTAACAATCTTATCTATAAGTCTCTTAGAAAATATTTGGAACCAATGTTGATTAGTATGTTTGTGACAACTCTTAAATGTTCTGTTGGTATTGTAAGTAGTGTATAGATATTTTAATATATCTATATTAATATTTCAAAAGGTTCTTTCAATTGGTTAATTCAATTGAATAATCAGTTTACTTAACTTTTTATCAGTTTCACAAGCTCATGGTAAAAATTTTATGCAAGAAAATGGCAAATGTAATTTTATATGTTAAGTATAACTTTTAAGTGGGTTAATATTAGGGATTTGGTACATTTTACCAGAAATGATCTAAAAACAAAAGTAGGTTAAATTTATTTATCAAAAATCCGAGGTTTTCCCTGAAAAAAAGGTTGAAAACGTGTTTTCGAGTTCTGTATCTGAATTTTCTGCCCTTTGTGAAATGTTAGTGATCAAAACAAATGAAAATTTGTACCTGCTAAATCTGTTGAGTATGGAGGATGTGGAAGAACCCCCATCCATCCTAATAATCTGCTGGGAGGGTAAAATCCTCCCAATGGGGCTCTTTTGGCTATGGGTGGTGACCTGTGATGCTTAAGTATGGAATCCTGCGGCTGAGCAGTGCATAACATGTAACATTCCTTTGGCCTTTACTTGGGCTAGACAGGCAGTCAGAGAGAGCCCCCTCCAATCAATTGGCTGGTCACGTCGCCCTAGCACCTATATGATTGTCCCAACCCCATTGCCCTTATGGCAAACTCCCAACCCAACCCTTTTTTTTTGCCTATGTGCTAGAAGGCGGTGGCTGAGAGTCTTAGAGTTCTGCGTATAACTGCATCTAATGGTAAAGTTCAAGTTTTGGAGCTCTGGAGAGTACCCCCTTCATTGCCATTACTCCCAAGTCCACTTTGACCCCCGTTGATACTCCGTGTTAGGGTCCCATCTATGGGTTAAATGAAAAAAAAAGTTTTAATACCCATCAAGAATGAATATAACAATATCTTTGTCATAAAATAACCCAACAAAAGTTGACATGCCATAAAATCCAACCTACTAATCTATCAAGTTTGCAGAGTGGCCTATTGTCAGTTTCAGCTGAACAGTGAGGGAGTCTCTCCTTTTTGCTAGCACTAGGCCAGGAAGGTTGTTTTGTTTAGGTGGGGTGCCACACCTAATGTCATCTCCCAGACACTTTACCAAATCTGTACTACTCATGCGCTGAGTTAGCAGAGACTGGTATTAAACCTTGAGACTTGTGATTCTTAACTTTGCTGTTATTTGCAGGGCTGTGGAGTCCGAGTTGGAATCAATTAAGGGGTCACTGGAATCCATCAGTAAAACTATACCGATTCTGACTCCAGTTAAATTTAGACTTTATAAGGCCCTAGTTTAGTCTGTAAAGTTATACAGTGCACACTCCTTTTTATAAATAGATTATAAAAAAAATCATGCTTTCATATTCATTTGTTGACCATAATCACTTAATTACATAAAGAGGAGTTGGAGTCAGGAGTGCCAAAAATAGAGGAGTCTGAGTCATTATTTGTAGCATTCTTCTCTCTTGTGACTTCAGTTGATAATAGAACATCAATTCAACATGTTAATACAATTGCCTAGAATCATTCTTTCCTAAATTGTTCTTTTCCACTGGCAAAATTGATGAAAAATCCGTATCTATTGAACCATGAATTTTGTGGTCTTCTAGTTTACTACTTTAACTAGTTTGCTAACGTATCCTAACTATTGTAATCCTGATTACCTCTGAGAGAGCAGCTGATAGTTTTCCAAAGATCAGTAAATATAACACACTCAGGCCAATGACCAATAATCCATTAACAACAGTTGCCAGTTACTGTCTCTTTCCATTGTAGAATATGAAGCATTCTCCCACAAAAGAAACGTATAATGCTTTGTGTGTATTGGCTACTTGTTTCTTGCATACAAGCACATAGATCGAGTTGCCTGGTGTTGAGCAGTTAGTTAAGCGAACTGTTGTTATGTTCCTCACACGATGCTTTAGTGTTGTAACCTTGTGGCTGTCATAGCTTTTAGAATGTAAATCTGGGTGTATAGTAAACATGATTCCCTAACCTCTAGGTATGATATAACCCTAGACAGGTTGACATGCTGCTGAAATCAATCAATAAAGTCTTGTAATACAAAGTTTTTAAGGTTTCTTCTGAGAGAGAGAGAAAAAAAATCCCTCTTAAACAACTAAACAAAAAAAGTAAATATAAATATACAGTGAACATGATTCCTTAACCTCTAGGTATAAAATAACCCCAGACAAGTTGACCTGCTGTTAAAATCAATTAATCCTAATACTTTTTAATATTCTCTATCCACTTGTACACACTATAAAGGGAATGGCTGGGAACCTTAAGGTTCCTGGTTCAATACTGGCCTCACCAACTCAGCTTATGAGTAGCACAGGGATCTGTGAGGTGACGGTAGGTGTGTCGCTCCGCCTAAGACGCTAAAAAAAAAAAAAAACAATCTCCTTGGTCTAGTACTAGTGAAAGGGGATAGACTCCCTTGCTGAATGGCTGATACTGACTTTAGGCCTCCCCAACAGCTTTACTTGTACACACTTCTACATGGTAGTGCACTGTCCCCATATTGCCACCGATGAATATCAGCTTATCAACCCTTTTGGGGTTATTTAATGCCTAATCAAGTTCTTTTTGATAAACAAAGGACTCTGCTTGTTTACAATACTTGCTGTTGCTTAAGTGGTCACCCAATTAAGTATAGAACAGGTTTGTTGTTGCTTAATGTTCAGTGATGTAGTGGGAACTGTTTGGCATAATTCCAAACATTTGGCTAATATGAGGGAGATTAAAAAATGATCTACATTCTTGTTTTATGAAAGCCAAATTTATTGTGGATGATTTTTGATGGGCAGAAACAGGACTAATCTGCAGTGAACAAGCTAACTCATCGATGATAACTCACAAGTTTGCCATTACCATCTCTGAGTTTGCTGAATCTTCTCATCAGTGGTGGAGGTTGACGGGTGTCCTGCTCCCTCTACATGTGTCATGCTTATCCATCCATTTTTTTAACTTCTCTAAAAATGATTTATTTAAAGTATAAATCAAAAACTTGCATATTACATTTACAAAATGAAAAGCATTCTTAACAACAGTAAATGAAATTTTTTTTCTTATAAATTTCTACATAGTATAGATATATAGTGTTTTTGTTTGTTTGTTTTTTTGGGGTTTTTTTTTTTTTTTTTTTTAGTAATTTTTGATAAGAGCCATGATGTTATATATAGATAGATAAAAGGAATGAAAACACACAATATTGTTAAAATGAATATATTTTTATCATTTTCATAGCTAATATTGAACAATATTGCGATTTATAAAAAATCATCAGAGCATAATGATAATTAGGTTTGTTTTTTAGATGTAAATTTTTTTAATGTTTTTAATATATATATATATATATATATATATATATATATATGAAATGAATGAGGAACACAATATCTCAATTTTATTTATCCCTTATAAGAAATCAGTGAGTCGTTATCTTATGAATTTTAGTAAAATAGAAGAAGAGTTAATTTTAAAGACTTAAAACAGGATCATGAATTTGGGTCAAATTTCTCACATTTTTCAGAATAAGTAATTTTTAGGAGACTGATTACTTATACTTACAAATAAATAAAATCCACTATTCTAACAGTTGTGTTAAAAGCAGAAAAACGCACACACGCCTCTCCATAAAACTGTTACAAAATGTGAAAGAATACACAGAGGCAAAATATTTGAAGAAATAAATCCATGTGTTGCCCATTTGAATGTTTACTTCTTTACCATTATATTAAAGTTATTTATTTTTAAAAGAAACATTTTAGAATTTGCATATTTTTAAAAAGATTAAGTTTACATGATTTAGTTTCAAATTTTTTTTTTTTATTATTTTTTTTTTTTTTTTTTTTTTTTTTTTTCAAATTTTTACAAATAAATTGTATATAATAATAAAGATACAGGGTGATTTAAAAAAATAAAATAAAAATTACCACTTTTATGTTATTATGAATTCAAAAACTATCTACCATCCTGTCAACACATTGTTAGAATTTTCCCTACCTGGTCTACCATTATATTCTGCTTTTTCTAATAAAGGTATCCCCATAAAAGTGTTAATTCATTGATAAAAGAAAAAAAGAAAAACCAAACATTGTGCCTCTTATCTAAAATTACTTTCATAATAATGACCTTGTTTTTAAACTTCTATCATCAAAGGAATTTTATAGATAAAATAGTGCCATGTTTTGAATCTTTAAAAAAAAAAAGTATGACCCTAAAATACCTTAAAAAAAAATTTTCTTTGATTCTTAAGAGTAAATTCATTGTGACATTGATTTGATAATATAAACTAAGTTTTAGCAAAAAGTCTGGCCTAATTTTATTGAACCATTTTAGCCATTTATAAATTTGTAATATTGCATTGAAATCTAAAATAACTTTTCATGATAAAAAAAACTTTAGCATTTACAGATAATGTATAAAGATAAAAAAAAACAAGTTATGTTATCGGGTTCATACATATCTAAGTATAAATAGAATATATATAATATAGACAAGTCTTCCTTTACTTGGTTGACTGATATCAAAATTGAATCTTTTTGAAACTGACTAGTCATAACCATTTATTGAAGGTGTTATACCTTTCATTAATATTCTGTATTTGTAGTTTATTGCAATTGTCATAGGAAATGGAATTGGCAATCAGGGTTCAAAACTTTGATAAGCTTTTGTGTGTTGATACCTTTGGGGATGAATCCATCTTTTCTACAATCAGCTATGGGTAAAATAGTCTAAGAAGGAAAACTCTGAATTCAAACTACTTGTTAAACTCTACTTAAAAATTGACCTTATGTCAGATCTGCCCATTGTAGAGGGGTTTGGGTAAATATATACTGAACATTAGCAGCCAAAGTTTTCACCTAAAATCTCTGTAATTGGTCAAAAGTAAAAAGAATGATCAAAACAAAATATTTGCAAATTTCATGAAATCTCTCTATACAGCAAGGGAGTCTATTTCCTTTTCGCTTGCACTAGACCAGGGAGATTGTTTTGCTGAGGTGGAGTGCCACACCTACTGTCAGCTCCCAGATGCTTTACTGCACAGATCAGATTGCCCAAACTGCTATTCATGAGCTAACAAGGATTGGTATCAAACCAGGAACCTTGTGATTCATAGGCAAATGCTCTACTTGAGCCAAACAGTTGTGTTCTTTAATTTGGATATTTTAGTTTATTATTATTGTTTTTTTTTTTTTTGGGGGGGGGGTAACAGGAATCTAGAAACTTTTAAAACTACTGTCAAAATAAATGCACAGGGTTTGTTTTAATATGTTTGTTTCATTAGGTGCTAAAACATCTTTTAATGAAGTTGCTATTTGAAATTATATATTTGCTATAAATAACATTAAATTAATGGTTAATACATAGATAAAATAATGTTGGTTGCTGACCCCCCCCCCCCAATTAATTGTATAATGTATGTGTATAACTAACAAATCATTTGAAAAAAAACAATTGACTAGAACATTTTTAACTTTGGTTTCTAGCTCAGAAATTTTCAGCTAGATGTTTATTCTATACAGTTAAATAAAAATCTAATTATTAGATTTATCTAACTTGACAGTCACAAAAAGCAAGGGTGCAATTTAGGATTATATTTACATTGTAAATCTCTTTTTGATTAAAATCTTAGTTTGGCTTATTTTTCCAATTGCATGTGAACTACTAACAAATCTGTATTATTTGGATTTTACAGAATGTTGTCTTCATTTTTATTGTTATATACACAACACTTCACCCAATGAGCCCTCTGGCTTTCTTTGGGTGTTTCTTGTTGAACTTGGAACTTTGAACACATGATGACCTGGAGGCTCCCAATTACGATGAGAATCACCTGAACAAGGCCAGAGGCCACATCAGCCGAAACGTTTATGTATATAACAGTAAAATGAGGACAACAGTCTGAAAAATACAAATTATCAATCCTCATCTAAAACAAAAAAAAAATCAGACAAATGACTAACAAATCATTTGAAGAAACAATTGACTTTTGACTAATTTTTTACTTTTTGTTTTATATCAAAAATTTTAATTGCACCGACTCTTTGACTCTTTAAATCTTCAAGTCAAAATAAGCTAATTCTTTATTCCATTTTTGCCATTCTTATTTTTCCCCAAAAATTTGGTAAAATGTCTTGAAGAAAATCTATTTGGCTTTGTTTTGCTTTTTTTGTCAATTTATATTGATTTGTGATTGACAAATGTTAAATACTCTAAACTAATTTTTGTTCACTTTTTTTTTCTTTTTCAACAGGATGTGTTTTTGATTTGCTTCTCCTTGATTAGCCCGGCAAGTTTTGAGAATGTGAGGGCAAAGGTAAGTCATTTGTAATATCACTTGTTTTCTCTAGTCAAATAACATTTCCATTTTGATAGTTTTATTAAATTATTTCTGGGTCAAATATATTCATTTAAATGATCATTTCAAACTCATTTGAAAGGATCTGTTGTGTTCTCAATGTCCGATTTTTTTCATCTTATTTGTCAGGTTAGGAAAAAAATGTCTGACATCTTTTATCTATCATTGAATTATTCGCCAGTCTTTTTTTTTTTCTTCCCTCCCTTTTTCTATTGGTTGTATTACCCAGCACTTGAATGGGATGATCCCATTTGTTTTTTTACCAAACTGGTGTACAAATAGATTCGTTAGGAGATAGTCTTCCTAACATGATCCAAGGGACATAACCTTTCATTTTATCATAGGTTTGGTATAGATTGAATTTAATTTGATCAGTTAAGCTAATTTTCACATTTAATAATAAAACAAAATTTAAAAGATTATATAGTAATTAAAGTTCACAAAGAGGCATTCCCTCTCCTCAGTCCAAATGAATATGTACTGTTGGTATTTATTTTAGTTTTAGAAAATTTTTTAAAAAATTGCATATTATGTCAAAGAATTAGTCTTTCTGAAGGCATATATATATATATATATATATATATAAGTGGGGAGTAGTGTCTAACATGATGAATTGTGGCATCAGTGAGTATGAATTCCAGTCATGCTATTATGTTCACTTTTGGACTCTTACACTTGCACAAGGTATGAACTCCTTCATACCCCCCCCCCCAGCTGGGGGTTAAAACTATTGTTCTTCTACAAGCCTGTTTTGGCAT
Source organism: Doryteuthis pealeii (assembly GCA_023376005.1). Lineage (NCBI taxonomy): Eukaryota > Metazoa > Mollusca > Cephalopoda > Myopsida > Loliginidae > Doryteuthis > Doryteuthis pealeii. Next base: position 132,257,425 of record CM042142.1, on the reverse strand, counting down.
TAAATAACCCATGAAGACTGATATGCCATTAAACAAGAAACCAAATTTCTTTTCATCCTGCTTCATAACACTATTCTTCCAACTGAGGTATGCATCCAAATACTCTACCTCCAGTTACAGGTAAATAATAGGGCAGACTGAGCTCTTTAACCATGACTAGGTAACCAGTCTAGGAGAAGGAAAACTCTGAATTCAAACCTGTTAAACTCTTTCTCTCTGAATTTTTGAGATAAGACTTGATGATTAGTATTATCTGCGTTATTCGGACTATTGTCACCTCTTCATTATCTGTACAACATTTCGGCCGATGTGCCCTCCAGTCTTTCAAGTGTTTTTTGTTGTAATCGGGAACCTTCTTGGAACTTAGAACCTAACCCTGGTCAGCAGCAGTAACATAGAATGATAATTAACACAGCTTAACACCTGTACCCCAGCTATGGTTAGCAGAAGGAGAACAGGATACCTCATGGACTGAATAAAGGGTTAGGTTCAAAGTTCCGTGATGGCTCCCAATTATGACAAGAAGGTTCCCGAGTCTAACAAGAAATACCTGAAGGCCAGAGGGCACATCGACCAAAACGTTGTACAGATAACAATGAAGATGAGTACAACAGTCCGAATAATACTGTTAAACTCTGCTTAAAAAATTGACCATGTGTCGCATCCTACTCATTCTGAGGGGTTGGTTAATATTAGACCCCTTTCTGTTGTAGCCAGTTGTCAATCCACTAAAGAGAATTTATTTCATTTACTGGTCACTTAATAAAAAAAAAAAGTTTAGAAACCCCCTTCCCCATCAAAGTCTCTTGAGGCACATGGTGTAATGGTTATTCTCATAGGAAATGGACACAGCGAGACAAGTTCAAATCCTGGATGAAGTTGTTTGTGTTTCACATAGTGCTAATACCCTTGAGAAAGGCAGGAATCCAACTGTTCTCCCTCTAACTATTGGTCAGACTGGGTTCTTTAACCTTCGTTAGGCAACCGGTCTAGAAGGAAAACTCTGAATTCAAATCTGTTGAACTTCACTTAAAAAATTGACTTGTGTCACATCCTACTCATGCAGAGGGGTTGATTATTATGTATATTTATAAATCGTTAAGAGCAAGTTATTATTTATTAAATACAAGGGCAGAAGTTATAGGGCACTCAGTGAGAACTGAACTTTTTAAAAATGGTTTGATAGTCTAACTTACTAACCATTGAATTATGTTGTTCACTCTTTTGTTGTATATCAAAACTCATAAAAATTGTCCTATTACTCAAGTTAAACAAATGTTGATCCTTATGTAGTCAGAAAAAAGTGAATAGTATTATTAAGGAAGTAATTATTTTCCCTACTTAAATATCTTGTGTGACCTTAACTTTATTCTCAAGATTGAATGTAGCAACTAAAAATATTTACTATTTTCATGTTTGTCACAATTTCAATTTGAACTCCCTTGTCTTTAAACACCAGGAAGAAAAAAGAATTATTTATTTTTCTAATATTAACCTCTTTCAATACTATTATGCCATCATTTCTGTATAAATCAATTTGATCATTTGCCTGTTTTTCGAAAGGAAATAAATTCCTACCAACTCACCAACTGTATGTGCCCATTGAGACATCAAAATTGTTTCTTTGGCCCTTTTTTTTTTTTTTTTTTTTTTTTTTCATCCATATTTTATAGAATAGGATTGATTTTTCTTAAGTGTTTAATTATATCCAGATGTTTGTTTATTGCTCTCTGCCGGATCTTTTTTGTGGTCAGGGAGTAGTAAAAGTTCATTTATTTTTCCTTTGTCTTTTTAATCCAATTAATGCTGGTGTTGGCATCCTTCCATTGATTTACTTATAGAACTCTTGGATATTTTTGCTGGTTTTCTTTTTTAATTGCTTTTAATCAGTTAAAATGTTGTGGTGACAAAACTTTCTGACCACCCTGTACAGACCAGGAAAAATATTTGATGAATTATAGTATGAATTAACCAACCAACCTTAAATTATTAAGTCACTAATTTTAAAAAAATCATTTTTATCTTTATTTTATTTTTTAAACTTGTTTAAATAGATAAAATAAAGATAAAAATGATAGTGGGCTTCTTTTTAGTTAGAAACCCTTAGTTTTATTCATTAGTCAGTTTGGTTTTTTTTTTTTGGGGGGGGTTCATTAAGTAATATACTTTCCATCTTTAAGTTATGTTAAGTATTCTGTTATTCTTACCGTGGTCAGGATTGAACCTTCAACCTACAGATGATTGTCGCTTTGAACTGTATTAACTCAACCCTTATCTGTTGTGCCATGTGTTTTAGGGAATATTTAAGATTATTTTCTTGCATAATTGTGTTTTAGAGGTTTCAACTTAAAAAAAAAAAAAACTGCTTTGTTTTACCAGAAGTTTTACTGTGTTTTTAAAATGAAAATAAAATTTCAAAGTAAAAACTAAAAGAGTACTTGATACTCTAAGTATATAATATATGCAATAAATATTAAAGCTCACAAAAATATTCTGAATATTCAAGTTTCACATTCACTATCGGCAAGGCTTAGAATACACTGATTGTATCCATTTTGTAGAGGGTGTCCGAGATATGACACTAAAGTGGATTGATAGTGAGACTCCAGTTCTGGAGAGTGTGGAATACCCATTCATTGTCATTACTTCCAGGACCACTTTATCTAGAGTGGTAGTACCTGTTAGGGTCCCATCCATAGGTCAAATAGATTTTTCAAAATTATTTATATTTGATAGGACTGTACAAATAAAAACTGACTGGGGTCATTCAAGGAATAAGTGAATTTTGCAATAAAATGACTTTTATTTCACCCAGGAAAAAAATATTTGATTTCTTTTTAAATATAATCTCCATTCTACAAAACACATTTAGCCGTTTGCTCATGGGGCTTCTCACCTTATCATTTGCTTGAAAACTTGGGGGGGGGGATGCAGATCTGGACTGTAAAAAATCAGAGGGGTGGGGGGTGATTGGGATGCAGATCTGGACTGTAAAAAGGATGTGACATCTGTTCCCAATTAAACTGACTGGAACAACTGGACTACTTCTGTTTTGTGTTTTGGCCTCAACCTTTTGGGAATACAACAATAACTTATGTTAAAATAAAAGTTGATCATTCTTAATTTTCTGTCCTTTACTCATAGAAATTTCCAGTTGTTCTGAAATCTCCTTTATTATAACTTTTCTGTCAGCAAAATGAACATATTAAATGAATCCACCAAGTGGGTTTGTCATTGTTGGACTTGCACTGGCCTATCTTCAGTGCATTAACTGAATCCACCATTTCAGGTGTGTTCACCATTGTAGGTTTGCCTGGCCTATTTTCATCTTGAATACCATTTCAACTTTCTTTTAAACAATTTAGCCCATTTATAAATCTTTTTCACTAAAACATACTTCTCCATACTCATCATATTTTTTTTGGTAAATTTTACATGGTTTGCACATCTCAGCCACCAAAAATTCAATGATAGACCTGTTCAAGTCTAGAGCACTGTTTGATTTGCCACCATTTTGAATAGTTTCAAAATGATTTTTTTAAATTTTTTTTTTTTTCAAGATTAGGATATTTTTTGCTATAAACCAATTCCAAACACAATTTACATTTAGGGGGGGGGGGTACCCCCTCCCCCCAAGATAATTCACCTTCTTTGTATATTGTTGTATTTTCAAATTATGTGGGCTCAATTCATCCTAAATTTTCCTCTCAACAATTTCTTAAGCTTGATTATGAAAGTTTTTATTCCCTATACTTTTTTCTCATTCAATCTTGCATTTACATTTTGTTAAAATGAATATTGCAATACTGTTTTATTTAGGATTAAGCAAATGCTATTAAAGCTTTAAAAGTTTGAATCTTTTGGGGGAAGTCTTGGGCTCCATGGATATCTTAGACTAATTAATATTGCATGTTTTAAATAAAGATTATCTTAGAAAGCTGTTAGATTTTTTTACATTTTGTTAACTTGATATAACATGTCTTTTTAAAACTGTTTAATTTTCTATGATTAGTAGGCATCTTTTTAGTTAGAAAATCCCTTAGTTTTGTTCATGAGCCTTTTTCTTTTTTTTTTTTCTTTTTTTTAAGAATGAGATGTGAAGTGTATTACTTCACAACGAAGAAAAAAAATCTGTTAATATAAGTGATATACTTTTGAAATGGTTGTTCTATATTTTTAGTCATATTCTAACTTAACAGTAGAATCCAGAAATTTGCAGGTTCTTTTCCTTTTCCTAACATAAACTGATTTGTGTATCTTATCAAACGTTTCCCTAAAATATCAAGATGGAAAACTGGAATTTTGAAAAATTGATTTAATACTTAATATGCAAGATATATTAAATAAAAAAAGATATTGTATATATAAACAACTTAGTTTGTTTCTAAGTCATCTTCAATAGAAAGGTCAAGAAGAAATAACTTGTATTATTACTTTTATTGATCTCCTGTCTGAGAGAGAGAGAGAGAGAGAGAGATTTCAACTGCTCTTCACAATTCCAAGTGGTGTAAAACATAGATAAGTTCTTTACCAACTTGGTTTTAACATTTAATGGTGAAGTTCCAATTATGAAACTCTGGAGAGTGTGGAGTACACCTTCATTGCTATTACTCCCAGGCCCACTCTGACCGGGACTGGTAGTACCTGTTAGGGTCCCATCTATGGGTTAAGTAGAAAAAAATAAGTTTTAAATTGAGTATCCATCAAGAATGAATAAAATAAAACGTTTTTGGTATAAAATAACCCAACAGGGGTTGATATGCTGTAAAATCAACCCCACCCCCCACTAGACTTTGCCTTTGGACACTTTGTATACAGACCAGAAATGGTCTGCTTGAGAGCCACAGTCAAAGTTCTCATAAAAGAAATGCTTTTGTAAATGATGTTGCTCTGACCTTGCACACTATGGAAGACCTACAGCTGCTGATCAACTAGTTTGACTATGTCTACTGTGAGTTTGAGCTATCATGCATTAAAAAAGAAAGAAATTGTCCTGAGTATGTCAGCTTGCCTCTATACTATCATCAATAGCAAAATGCTTGAGATCATTGACCATTTCACTTAACTCTACTATCATCAGCAATTTGATGCTTAACAGGAAAATCAACAAGCATATTGCCAAAGCTGTTGGTATGATGACCAAATTGAGAAAGTGTATATATATATATATATATATATATATATATATATATATATATATATATATATATATATATATATATATATGAGATTTATCCAAAACTTGGTAGTAAGGGATGATTCTATATGTGATTTCTAAGATCCACTGTACTAATATTGATGATCCAGTATGTATAAATACAGCGAATCTTTAAATCACTGAAGAGAGCTCAATGTATAATGACCTTTTAGATTATATACAGAGCAATATTTATCAATAAAGGAAGGAAGAACTCAACACCGTAATCCCATAATAAATTTATTTCGACGAAAATTGGGGCCCATATAATAAATAAAATAAATTTATTATGGGATTACAGTGTTGAGTTCTTCCTTCCGTTATATATATATAGTATGAACAAAAAAGTAATAAGACAAACAGGAATATTTTTTATATATGTTATTTATTCTCAACTAGTTTTGACTTTAGGTCATCGCCAGGAGAAAATTTCTTATTTGAAGAAATTGTTTTTAGATTTTTTGAAAGGGAGCATCATGGAAGAACTATAAAAAATTGGAGTATTTTTGAGGGTTTGACATGCTATTAAAATCCGGGTAGAAGAGTGTGTTAGTAGTAGCAAGTCCATCTATTCCGTGAAAAACCTCTTTGAGGTGGGTTATTTTTTAAATGCTCTTATATATGTGAGGGAGGGTTTATATATATATATATATATATATATATATATATATATATATAGCAATCTGCAGACGCGCGTTTCGGGGTTTGCCCCTCATCAGTGCAGCTAGACTTATTTTTCAGCAGCTACCTCTGGTCGGGATCGAGACCCGAACGAACTTTCGCTCGTCAAGTCTCTTACCGATGGTCCACAAGCAGCTGCCTAGAATAGAAGGCAGAATAATCGCTATATTTCCTAAACCGGAAATAAACTCACCAGAGGTCTCTAACTTGTAAACAAGTGAGACTAGCATTTCGCCGAAGCGGTGAATTTTCGCAATTAGTCCCTTCTAGACAGTGCTCAACCTGAAAATTGGGGATATCACTGATACTGTTGTAATGGAGTAAGATCGTTCCCTGAGCATGAACTTCTTTCTTTTTCTTTTTTTTTTTTTTTTTTTTTTTTTTTTTTTTTTTTTTTTGTCCGTGTCGGCAGTCAACATTGACAAAGAATCAACATTAAGAATTAAATAAGAATAGTTACATTCAAATTATTATTAGATAAGAATAGTTACTTGAAGCCATAATTGTTTAATTCTTTGCCTACCAAGAATTCTTTGTCAGTGCTGTATGCCGACTCTGACAAATGATCTGATGCATGAACACATACACTGTATGAGGAATGGCCACAAGACACCACCATGCTTCAAACGTCTGCAAGTGTGACCTAAAACTCAGGCATTGACCCAGACAGGTGGGAACTGCTTGCAGACAATTGCAGCGGCTGGCACCATTCCATTTGAGGATGGGGGTGGGTGGGGGGGCTAACAGCAAACAGTTGGAGGATAGAAGACAATGCAGGAAGCAAAATCAGCAAACTGTCAATCAGATTTTGCTGGGCCTCTTTTTGCTGACCAAATTTCCCTCATGGCTGTACCAGATTGTTGTGAGGTAGGAATAGTTGCATCTAGATTGTTGTGAGGTAGGGATAGTTGCATCTAGATTGTTGTGAGGTAGGGATAGTTGCATCTAGATTGTTGTGAGGTAGGGATAGTTGCATCTAGATTGTTGTGAGGTAGGGATAGTTGCATCTAGATTGTTGTGAGGTAGGGATAGTTGCATCTAGATTGTTGTGAGGTAGGATAGTTGCATCTAGATTGTTGTGAGGTAGGGATAGTTACTTGAACCTGCATAACTCTACACATTATTAGTATTTAAATTAATAGTTACTTGAAGCGATAATTGTCTAACACTTTGCCTACCAAATTCCCCCAGTATATTTTACCTGTATGATGGGATATTTCAAAGTTCATTATCTATTCACCTCTGAACTCATTCTATTCAAATAAAGTCCTATTATTATTGTAATCTATTTGCTCAATTATAATGAACTAGCCATCAGTTTTTGTACTTTGCTTATGGTAGTATCACAGTTGTCGAAGAGCTGCTGTGAGCGGTTTAAAATAGGCAAAAAGTTAAATGGGGCTAATCTTGACCGTCCAAGGTGCTACTATTATCTCTCATAATAGATGGAGGTTTGAATTCAGTTTTCCTCCCCCTAGACTGGTTGCCTAACCAAAACTAAAGAGCCCTGTCTGTCCCATAGCTGGAGGGAGAATTGTTGGATTCATACCTTTCCCAAGGGTATTAGCACTATTCCAAAGGGCAAACAGCATAGTCCTGGATTTTAATTTTTCTCAACATGTCCATTTCCTATGACTGTACCCATTTCATCACGAACTTCTTCTCTATTGTTATATCTAACGATGTGTAGGAAATGTAGCAGTCTATTTTAAATCTTCACTAAAAATTTAGATCTATCAGTCCATGATTTTAGAGAGAGAAAAAAATTGAAAATTATACAATATATCACTTTGAAATCTTGGGTAATTTTTTTTTTTTTTTTTTTTTTTTTTTGTCCAACTTTTAGTTTAATTTTTCAATTTTTGGTATTGTTAGACTAAAATTGTTTTTGACCTTTTTTTGAACCTGTAATCCTAGTAATTCAAGACAAGTAGATTATTTGGATTATTGTCCATATCTTTAATATTATCTTCACAACGTTTCAGTCAATGTGCATTCCAGCCTTCTTCAGGTATTTCTTGTCAAACTCAGGAGCCTTCATGGAACTTTGCCGTGAATAGTATGGCTTTGCAGGTGGCTTGGTTATTTTCTCTAAGGACAGATACTTAATATTCTGTCTGCCACCCAGCCTCGTGTTGGGGGTTCAGAGTGCTTCGGCCTCTGGACCGGATAAGTAAAGTGAACAGCGTTGATCCCAGGGGGCTATCTCCCCAGGCAAACCTACCCCCTTGATTTAAAGGGGCAAGGCTGGGTTTATTGCCTAGTGCCTGAGGTGCCCACTTTGAGGGGGAATGCAGATGGAATCAACGCATTTTTTGCACCCACCACCCATGAGCTTTGGCTTGTGCGTAGGACCCACATAAAAATGTCCTTGTGTCAAGCCTGCATAAGTGGGATGCATGGCAGATACCTGTCTTAATATTCCATGGGGGTGGAGGGTGAAGATTTTTGAAAATTTACACACACACACACACACACACACACACACACACACACACACGTAAAGTTGGTGAAGTGACCTATTGTTGGTACCAGCCAGACAGCAAGGGAGCCTATCCCTTTTCATTAGCACTAGACCAGGGAGATGAAATCCCCCACTTTACTGCACAGATTCCTGTGCTACTCATACGCTGAGTTGATGAGGGCTGGTATCGAACTAGGAACCTTGAGGTTCCCAACCGGACACTCTACCAACTGAGCTAAACCGTCTACATTCTGTTATTGAAGATGCAACCCATTTCTGAAATTAAGATGAAGTCATAAAAAAAATTTTTATTTTTGATATTCATTGATTTTTGTCCTCTTATTTTTCTGACTTATATATTTTTCTTTTCTTTCAGTGGTATCCTGAGGTGTGCCATCATTGTCCAAATACCCCAATTATTTTGGTAGGAACAAAACTTGATCTGAGGGAAGACAAAGAAACTGTGGAAAAGCTGAAAGAAAAAAAGCTGTCCCCCATCACTTACCCTCAGGGTTTGGCCATGGCAAAAGAAATCACTGCAGTGAAGTACCTGGAATGTTCTGCTTTGACGCAGAAAGGTCTCAAAACAGTATTCGATGAAGCTATACGTGCTGTCCTATGTCCCAAGCCAAAACCCAACAAAAGAAATAAATGCAAGATTTTTTAACTTGTGCTGCTCATACAATTATTATAACTGCAGCAAATTCTCTTATTACTCCTCCTCCTCCTCCTACTACTACAACTACTACTACTACTACTACTACTACTACATATACTTGGCAGATGTGCTGCCATGTATCCTTATCATTTCTAACTACGAGCAATTCATACGTCCTGACATTTTTCTATTTGTGTATAAAGCAATGATATATTCTGGCTTCCATTCCTACTTTAAAAAAGTTTTATTTCAGAAGTGTTGCCTTGCAAAAACAAAAAAAAAAAACAAAAAGAATTTTTAAAAAAGAAACAAACCTGGAAAAAAGAATTTGGATTTAAAAAAAAAAACAAAACAAAAAAAAACAAACAAAAGGTTATTTCAATTTTTGGGTAAACAACTTCTGATAAGGTGATATGATTTATGAGCACAAAAAAAAATTTAAAACAAATTGATTTTTTTTTTTTTTTTTTCTAATTTTTTTTTCCTTTTTTTTTTTTTTTTTTTTTTTTTTTTTTTTTTTTCTTTTCTTCTATTTCTTTTTAATTTTTTCTTTTTACCACGGGCATTTTCTTTTTCTCTCTCATCTTTCTCTTACTGTTAGCAAATCCAGTGCTTATTATCATGTTTCTCTAGAACTTTTCCCATTAACTGGTTGAAAGTTCTAACTTGTTGATTCAAGGAAGAAGAAAAAAAAAAAAAGGCTCTCCTTTCCACTTTGTGTATAAGTGAGTGTGTGTGTTTGTAAATGTGTGCATATATGTATGAGTGTATGTGTGTGTGTGTATATAAATATATATATTATATTTCATTATATATATATATGTATATATGCAATACATTGCACTATTTTGTGGTTAATGTGACTTGCAAATGTTTCCCCCCTTTAATACATTTCACCATGTTTATACATTTTAATTTTTTTTTTTAATTTTTTTAATTTTTTTTTTTTTTTTTTTTTTTTTAAATGTGTGCGGTCGAATTCCCCCACATATATTCACAATTTCTATAAGTCGTATAAAGAAAAATATAACTGACACTGTAAATTTGAATCTTTTTCTAGTTTATATTTTGGTTACTATCCAATATTTTTGTAAACATTTTACTTGCTGCCCTTTCTCCATTTCTTGGAGTCTAACATACTCCATGCAAAAGAAAGGAAGGTAGCAAAAAAAAAAGAAGAAATCTCTCTCTCTCTCTCTCTCTCTCTCTCTCTCTCTCTCTCTCTCTCTCTCTCTCTCTCTCATTTTCCTCTCATTTATTTTATCTCAATCTCTAAACTCTTTGCTTCCTCATTTGTAGGTAAAGAGTATTCAATCAAATGTAAGGTTGATTATGTACGTATACATAATTCTAAACATGTAATTTTTTTCTTCAGTTCCCCCTGCCCTCTTAATCTTTTAAGAAATTAAAAGCTTAATTTCTGCTAAGAAAATTGTTACCTATCATATTCATTGCCAACCTAACTGCATTTTCCTCTCTTTTTTCTCAATTTCAATCTTGTCTCATTTACGTTGCTCTATGACCTTTAAAAAATTTAAAAAAAGATAAAAACTAAACAAAAAAAGAAAGAAAAAAAAAAAGGGAAAGTTTAACATCTACAACACGCTAAAAGATACACAGAAAATTTAAAAAAAAAAAATTAAAAAAGGCCATAAAAAGATGAATACAAAAAAAACAAAACCAAAGTCTTTTTTGTAAAGTGTATGTTCCAGGAAATGGATTGCAGAATAATAGGTATGGTTTCTTTAAAAAAGAAAAAAAAAAAAGAAAAAAAAATCTTTTCTTCTTTTTTCCCCTGGGGAGGGTACAACGATCATTGTTTTAATTGCAACTGCTTATTAAGCTGCTAGTGTTTCTCTTCCTTTTGTCTCTCTTGTTATTTTCTCTTGGTCCCCTGTCTCCTCCACTTTCATTTTTTTCTTTCTCTCATATCTTCAGCAGTAATAAAATGATTATCCTATGCTTACATCAATGGTGGAGGTATCTCAGGAAATGCCTTAAATGGATGCTAGTGTCTTCAAATGAAACAAAATTTCAAGAAAAACAAACTGTTAACAATTAAGATTATAAATAAATAATAAAAAAAAGAAAAAAAATGTTAGGTTTTTCATTCAATTTCTCTCTTAACTTTTAAAACTTTAACTTCAACTCAAAAAAAAAAAAATGCCCAATCTTCAGTTTTACTTTTTTCTTTTTTTTTTTCTTTTTCTTTTTCTTTGCTTCCTTTTTGAGCTCTCCAACTTATTTTTCCTACTGTCATTCAAGATATTGAATTATTTTTTCAATCACTTTTTCATTTTTAAAAATGTTTTATTAATCAAAAATATGTATTGCATTTTTGTAACTTCTGAAGTGATCAAAGAAAAAAAAAAAAAAACTTTCCTTTTTTATATATAAATGTAAAAGAAAAATTCTTCATAAACCCTTGTAAAAAGAGAAGAAAAAAATCATAATCTGCCACCCTACTCCCCACTTTTTTTTTTTCTTTTTTTTTTTTTTTTTTTTAATTTGAAAAAAAAAATTTTTTTTTTTTTTTTTTAAATCCTTTGAAATTCATACAGATAAACACTTGGTTGGATCTCGAATTAAACATTGTTTCTTTTTTCTGTCTCTAGATCTTCATCTCCAAAGTTCTTATTAGCTGGCCTAACATTTTTTTCCTCCCCATTTTCTCTCTTCAAAGTTAATGTCGGGCAGGGGGAGTTTGCATTCTGTTTTCCTGGAATTTTTGTAAATACCTTTGTCCCTGTCCCCTCCCCTGTCCCTCCTGTATGAGTGCCATTTATCCTTCCTGTACAGTTTGATAACCTCTTACAATAACAGTTTGCTTTGAGGGTTTTGTTACCAACCTATCTACATAATCTATTCACTTTATCTTTTTATTTTGATATCTGAAAATTTTGCTTATCTATTCACTTTAAAAAGCTATTAAAATGCATGGCTTTTTATTTGTTTTTGTTCTCTAAATTGTAGGCAATACTGCCCTGATTGAAATTTTTTTCTCTTTTTTTTTTTTTCCTTTTTTTTTTCTTTGTTTTTTTTTAATATTTTATTATTTTTTTAATAAAAATAAGTATATAATAAAAATAAGTATAGAAAAAAAAATATTTTCCATGATTTTTGTGTTTGGGCTCTAATGTTAAGATTTATTTTAAATTTTGACATTTTAGAATTTTTTAAAAATTTCTTTTTATTCGGATCAATCATCTAATTTTAGGTAGCCATTTTTATTTTTTATTTCTTTCCTAATAAGGCCCTCTTCAGATAAGAGTATGGGACAAGACATAAGTTCACTTTACTCCAATACAGGTGTTCAGTGGAGCCTCGAAAAATAATCCACTTCCAAGATTTACCCTGTGGTGATTTTTACTCTCGTTTTATAAATAGCCTTCCTTGAAAATGTCAACTCTTTCACCCTAACCCTCTTAAGACGACTCTTAACCACAAACTTGTGATGATAAGCTGAGGAGAGACTTAGTATCTTTCAGCCAATCAAGTTTTGTATTACTTGGTCCTGAAACTCTTGAGCTCTTCAAGAAAACCATTTTAATGCCTGTTTTGGCCCCTTTTTCTACTTGTTCCCAGTCATTCTAGTTTCATTTGTACTAATTGCATTTTATATACACTGTAAGCAAAACATTTAAGATACATGACAATACATTGTGTTGCTTTTGTGTAGCAATGTAGGGGAGATAACTGCTGAAGAGCATCAATGCATAATGGCATCTCATTCATTGCCAGTTGTGACAACAAAACTGTAGACATTTTAATTGACCAAACTTTGAACATTGGCAATTTCAGATTTCTTTTTAATTACTTTTTTATGACTTTTTCTTAATGAACAAGGATATGTTACGTTTTTAAAATCTTAGTTGGGAGTTGAAAGAAATGACATTAAATGGCAATTTGAGCGTCTTGAAACTTTTCAAGATTTATACACATACGTTTACAGAAAACAATGATAAATAAGTATATTTTCTTTCTGCTAGCTTCAACTGAGGGAAAAAAGCATGATTTTAAAATTTTTTTAAAAAAACAACAAAAAGAAACTCTTTATTACACCCCCCTTTTTCTTTTTAATTTTTTTTTTTTTTTCTTTTTAATAATTTTCTTAATTTTTTTTTAATTAAAAACCATGCTATATTTTTTTTTTTTTTTTTTTTTTTTAAATTTGTGAATAACTTACTTCCCCCTTCGATTCCCACAATTTGGGACTAATATATAATTTCAGGATCTGACAATATGTGCGTATATGTGGATATGTATATATTGCCTTTTGTTTTCAGTGTGATTCAATGGCTTCATTGTTTGCCTGAGTTGATTTCACTCCTGAGGCTACAATTGGTGTGGGTGGGGATGGAGAAAAAAAAAAAAGCCCCTCCCTGCAAAAAAAAAAGAAAAAACAAAAAAAAAAACTTCTTCACATCATTGAAATTTGTAGAAAGGTAAGGTTACACGACCCAACTGCAGTGCATTTCTGCTGCTACTTGTAAAGGAAACTTAGTGGACATTTATTTTGATAAAATAAAGTAACTTTTTAATTTAAAATGATAGTTAGCTCTGCTATATTTGTACATGATTTTTGTTTGTTTGTCTGTTTCTTTGTTTTTATATATTTATACATATTTACATGGGTGAGTCAAAAAGTAATGCCATTTTGTTTAGGACCGGTATAATCACCAACACAGGAACATACATCCAAATGAAGCTGGTCCTTTGTGGATCACATCCCTACCTCTCCACATAGTCACCGTTTCTCTCTATAGCAATGTGAAGAAATAGACGTGATCCACAAAGGACCAGCTTCATTTTGATGTATGTTCCTGTGTTGGCAATTATACGTGTCCTAAACAAAATGGCATTACTTTTTGACTAGCCCTCGTATTTACACACAACAGATTTCATTATTCAATTCAATTTTAGCTCTCTCTCTTTTTCTCTCTCTCTCTCCTCCATAGAAAAATATTGTGTATTAAGTCGGTATCTTATCAAAAATAATCACTCCAGTTTGAGAATTACTTTTTGGGTTGGGTATTTTTTTATTGGATGTATTTAAACTATCAAATTTAGAAATCTGATTTTTAAGTCACTTGTATAAAGTAATTCTCATTCTGTTTAAGGGTAACGTTTAAAATGTACAATCTAGTCAGTTATTTTGACTTTGGTACTAAACCACATTAGTTCGGTAATCAGTTAGGATTTGTTGTATTGATTAACTGAAACACTAACCTGTCGAAAAAATAGATTTTATTTTCTTTAAGTGAACATAGCAATTTTCCCAATTTAGTAAAATATTAGCTGTAAAAGAAAAACTTATTTTTTGTGTGTTGTCAATAGGTATTATTATATAAAGTTTTTATTTTGGTAAATAGATTAAAATAACTTAAAAATGATTTTCAATTTGAGTTGCAATATAGGATTAAACTACTTAAATTGAGATAGATATAAAGTAGATAATGTATATAATGGTCCGAAAGTCTTGTCACTCATATTTTTTTTTAACTTTCATTATTTTTTTGTTTTAATAATATATATAATTAATTGTAATAATAATTTTCAATTTCACTTCTAACGGCTTATTTAATGCAATTAGGAGATATAGTTTAGTGACAAGACTTTTTTTTTTTTTTTTTTTTTCTTCAAGATTTCAATATCAACCTTTATAGAAGTTGTTGTACAAAATTCTAGAATAGTTTTAATTAGATAAAAAATGATTAAGAATCATAATTTGGTGTTTCATTAACACTAGTTTTGTTTGTATTGAGAAACCAAAATTGATACTTTCATTTGGAAATGAATTACAATGTTAGATAAATGTGAGATTTTTAAACAAGAAATGAGAACTTATTTCATTTGTTAACAAGAAATGGAGGAAGTTTTAAGTTTATTGAATAGAGAAAATGTTTTCATGTGGCAAATGTAATGACATAGATGATAGGAAATCTATAAAAAAAACTGAAGTTTGTTTTCACTTCCTGTATATTCATTTAAGTGTACTTGTGCCTACCTGTAATTAACTTGTTGGCCAAGACTCACTACACCTGATGCCTTAATCTGAAAAAAGAAAAAGAAAAAAACTCATCATTACTTGGATGGAATATATTTCCATCATTGTCTTGAAGGATAAACTGCTTATTCATTTTCTTCCTATTTTTTCTTTTTTCCCACCCACAGTAATTTTTAATCTTATAATTAAACATGAATATTTTTATTCCATTTCTTTATAAGTAAATCTGCTGCTAAACATTTCCTGTGATCTTTCTAACTAAAAACTTTCAACTTAATCCATTTGAAAAGAATGTTATGTTGAAAAGCAATTAAACACTTGGCATGTCAGATCATCTAATTTTCTTCATAAGAAAAGATAAAACTTTACTTATAAATAAAGTTGGTGGGGTGGCCTATTGTCTATATCGGCCGGACAACGAGGAAGACTAATCCCCCTTTTCGCTAGCGCTAGACCAGGGAGATTGTTTTTGCTGAGGTGGAACGCCACACTTACCGTCAGCTCAACACTTTACCACACAGATCAGAATACCCAATCTGTGCTATTCAGGCTTTGAGTTGGCAGGGATTAGTATTGAACTAGGAACCTTGCGATTCCTAGGCAGATGTTCTACTGACTGAACTAAATCATTGCCTAAAATCTATTTAATAAAAGAAAATTTAATTCATAAGCAAATCCCCCCCCCCTCCTCAATTGACATTTCAATTATCTTCTCTTCTTGAAATTCGAATAATAAAAAGCAATATTGTCTCACCTTCTTTTCAAGACTTGCTTAGAATATTGATCTTGTATTTTTATTTTTATTTTTATTTTTTAATCTGTTTCAGTTAATTTATTTTCCAACCTCTTTCAAATATATAAAAGGAGAAAATGGGTGGGTGTCTTTTTTAGTTATTCTGCCAGTTGAAGTAGAAACATCTGGTATGACCAATCCTATTTAGAAGGTCACATTAGACCATCTGGAATAAACTCTAATAAGATGAATAGTGAGAAAATTATTTGTGTGTGTGTGTGTGTATATAAACCTTCTAAAAGGGTGTTATGTTATGTTTTGTTTTTTGTTTTTGGTTTTTTTTAAGCAAGGGATCATAGCAACTTTGTAAGAAATGTTGAATTTCCATAGAATTGGTCAGACTAATTGGGTATATCTGCCGCCCTTTTCCTTCATTGGTACTTTTATTTTTAATTTTTATGATGTACATCAAAACTTCCATGCTTCCTGTAATTCAACAACACTATACATAATATCCCCATATATATAATATATATATACACACACACATTAAGGAATAAAACACAAACAACTTCACTTCATCAGAATTTTATTAAATAAAATTCTGATGAAGCTTTGTTAATACACCTAGGTGAAATATTGATTTAATGAAGTTTGTGTTTTATCCACTTTTATTTCTCAATTTTAATCATGTTTTGTTGGATTTTACCCAATCTGTCTTAAAAAAAAAAAAAAAAAAAAAAAAAACTTTGAGAAAGAGGGAGGTACTTCGAAATATAAGGAAAATAAATAACATTAAGAACACAATATTCATCATTTTGATTCTGATCTTTACTCTTTTCCATGCTTCTAAGACAACCAAAAAAATTTTTTACACATACACACTGTTCATTTTCCTGACATTTGTACATTATTCTATGTACTATAGATGAAGCTTTGATGAGTTGTAGTGCACATGAGCACAATAATTTCATTATTATTAGCAAAGAGCAGACAATAACCCTTTCCCTTCAGATTAAGGAAAACAATGGGATGAATTGACCAAAAAAAAACAACTAATTCTTCAAAGACTCTGGCGGGGGAGGGGTGATGGCTCATCTTAGAATAAAAGAAATTTCTCTCTCAACTAAAACTGCTCGTACATTCTACGTTAAAGATCAAAATTACCTTGGAAGATCTTTTTGTTAATATTAGTAATTAGGAGTTTAATTAAATTTACTGCATATGGACATTTTCTTTACTAAGTAAATGATTCCATGGATTTTGTTATCTGATTGTCATACATATACACTTTATTAAGGAAAAATAAAAGGAAAAAAACAATATAGTTGAGAGGAAAAAATATAGTACAGATTGTGCTGACATGCGCATGTTTTGGCAATATGATGTTTATACAATGCAATAGAAATTAAATTAGTTTTAAAGAATAAAATAGAAGGCAGTGTATAAACCAATGATTCTCAACGTGGTCCAACTCGACCATCTGTGGTCCACAGAACATTTCTAGGGGTCCACAGAAAGTTCGAAACCACAAAAATGTTTTAGCCACAAAAATTTAACTAATTTAGCGTTTCTTATAATGACCCTCCCCAGTTGAAAATCTCTATTTAAGCGCACGTCGATGATCGGCGGAAAATGAATTGTCTTGTCTTACTTTAACATGTGTGTTAGCCGCTCGCAGCAACATTCAAGAAAAGATTGGTCCATGGGAATTTTTTTAATAAAAAATGGTCCATAAGCTGAAAAAAGGTTGAGAAGCACTGGTATAAACCATTCATCTTCTTCCAATTATGGTTATATGAATGAATTAATTTACTCACTCACTTTATTACTAAAAGAAAAAAAAAGAATTTGAAGATTAAATGATTCCATCTACAATGTGGAGGTGTTTGTTGTGCAATGGTTATGATTTTAGAAAATGGACATGGTGATAAAAGTTCAAATTCTGGAAGTGGAAGTGGCTGTTTGCATTGCATATAGTTGAAAAGGTACCAATCCAACTATTCTCAATCCAGCTCTTTAATCTTGGTATGGCAACCAGGAAAACTCAATTCAAACCAAATGGGTTCTCTTCTCAGTCAAAACTACTTTGACAGCTCCTCACCCCACCTCCCTATTTTATACCCCCCCCCCCTAAAGAATAAGATTTTTTTTTTGTTCTAAGCTTGGATTTTTCTTATTTTGGTATATTGGGAATTGCAATAAAACTTTACAGCAATGTTATTCATTTGAATTGATGAAAATATTTTTTACATTTTCATAAACCTGAGTTAATGTTACCATAAATCAATATTTCAATCCATGGTGGTCATTATTATTTCTTTAAGTTTTTATTTAATTCATCTGTGACAGATGAACTTGCTGACCATCATAAGAGTCAATTTTTAATCCAAATAACATTCCTGTGGGATTATAGAGACTTCTTCAAACTTTAAATTGGTTTACATCTAAATTCTTCAAGCTGTAATTTTTTTTTTTTTAAATCTTAACTCCTTTCTAGCCTTGACTTTTCAGTTATGGAGTCGAACAATTAAAGGGTCACTGGATTCCAACTCCAGTTGAATTTACACTTTATGTGGCCCTAGTTTAAAGTTGTACACTGCACACTCTTTATAAATAGATTATTTTAAAAATCATGGTTTTATATTGATTTATGAATTGTAATCATTTATTTACATAAAGAAGAGTCAGTCGCCAAAAATAGATGAGTTGGAGTCAAAGATTTTGTTTTGATTCCACAACCCTGACAAGAAAAGTCTTAGCACTATTTTGGTAAAAGAAAAAGAAGTCTTTCTCACACATATAAAATCTTAAAGACATTTGAAAAGTAGGCTAAAAGTTCTACACATTAAATTTAGCTCAGCCAAAATGTTTGTCTTTTAATGATTTTATTTTCCTAATATAAGTCTTATCAAACATATTGTTTTTCTTATTTATGTTCTGCAATCATTTCAAGCAACTGAATAATTCTAGAAAAAAACACCCCCACCCAAACAAAAAAACAAAAATTAACAAACAACTGCATGTGGTGCCTTTTTTTTTCTTTTTCCACCTCCAATCTTCAAGAGGATTTTTAATCAAATTCTCCAAAGGAATAAATAATAATGATGTATCTTGTGAATAGGGCAGATGATTGAAAATTTTGTAGCTAAGCTGCAACAAATTTTTATCTCGTCACCAAAGAAATGTCCAGTCTCGCATTATCCGAATGGAATAGCAGTTGGGGGTTTTTTTTTTTGGGGGGGGATCTTTTTTTTTTTTTTTTTTTTTTTTTCTTTATTTAAAAAAATGTTTTTTTTCGTTTTTTTTTTTTTTTCGTTTTTTTTTAATCAATTGCTTGCCTTCAATTGATCTACAGCTCTGTCAGGTGGGGCTTTAGAATATACCGACTGCACCTCTGGATGCAAACCAGTGATGCTTAAGGATGGAATCCTGGTGGCTAAGCAGTCCAATTACATGCAACACTCCACTTTGGCTCTTACTTGGGCCTGACAGGCAGTCAGAGGTCGTTTCCAATTAATCTGCTGGTCATGTCAAGGTCTTGTGCCCAACCCTATTGCCTTTATGTCAACCCCCCAACCCCAACCCTTTTTATCATATATGGGGCTAGAAGGCAGTGGCTGAGAATCTTAGTGTCCTGGGTATTAGGACATTAAACTGCATCTAGTGGTGAAGTTCCAATTCTTGACCTCTGGGGCAGTGTGGAGTTCCCCTTCATTGCCATTACTCCCAGGTCCACTCTGACCCAGAGTAGAAGTTCCTGTTAGGGTTCCATCTCTGGGTTAAATAGAAAAAAATTGAGTTTAAAAAGAAATTTCGTACCCATCAAGAATGAACGTCTTCGACAAAATGTCCCCCCCCCCCGCACACCCACAGTATTATCTTTGGATGAAAATCAACCTTTTACATTTCTCTAAAGTTTCTTACATTTCATCTTGTAAAAATATCCACTTTTCATTTTTCATCCATTTTGTTTTATAAATAATATCTTCCACTTGGAAATAATAAAAGTCCAATACAGTCATGCCTCTATTTACGTCGTTTCGACTTATGTCATTTTCAAAGACTCATCACTTTTCAAAAATCTTAAAAGTTATATAAAATATTCTAATATTTACATCGTCTGTAAAAAAAAAAAAAAAAAAAAAAAAAAAAACAACCAAAAACAAAAAAACAGCTGTATCATTCATGCCGTATGGTAACGTTAATTCCAAGTTGTATTGATTGTTTATGCTTATAGTTATTTATTATGCTTAGCTTAGATGTGGCACAAGGCCAGAAATATGGGGCACCCAATGAGAATTTAACTCACTGATCGTCTGCAAATCTAGCTTGCTAACCATTGCACCTTGTGAGGTGCCCACTGTTTACGCTTATAATTTACCGAAATATATTGATTACATAGGCTAACATAAAAGATAGGATAGACTACTGGTAGGCTTTATGATTTATTGAAATTTACTTATTATGTGAGGGGGGAAACTAGGCTAAGCCTAGGTCTAGGTCGGATAATTGCACTATTATGTCTTAAATCGTTTTTCAACTGGAACCAATTAATGATATTGGATGAAGTATCATCGTAGATGGTGGCAACTAACATAACAAAACTGCAAATGACTTTTGATTTGGTTATTTTGAGTATATTTCTCATCTCTTATAGCATCAGCAGCATCATCATTACTCCCAGGTCCACTCTGACCCGGAGTGGTTTGTACCTGTTAGAGTCCCATCTATGTGTTCTAAAAAAAATGTTTTAAAAAAAAAAAAAAAAAAAAAAAAGTACCCATCAAGAATGAATAAAACAAAACATCTTTGGCATAAAATAACCCAATAAGGGTTGACATGCCATAAAATCCAACCAACCAACCATTATCATCATGCAACAATAATTATTCTCAATTAATATATTTGATTTTTAATTCCTTATCAACTTCAACTGCCAACAAAGCAACCATGGAGAATCACTCGGCAAGAAATCTCTAAAACAAAATTATGCAAACCCATTTTTGATACATTTAATAATTCACAAAACCTCTTCCATAAATCTGTATTTTTTTTTTCTTTTATCTATGCAATAGGGGTTGGTTGAGCCTCAGTCAATAGAGGCAACGCAACGTTCTGGGTTCAAATACTGGTTCCCACCAACTCTGAGCATGAGTAGCACAGCTTGGGTAATCTGATTTGTGCGGTAAAACATCTGGAAGCTGACGGTAGGTGTGGTGCTTCATCTCAGAAAAACAATCCATCTCGTCGAGTGCTAGAGAAAAGGCGATAGATTCCCTCACTGTTTGGCCGATACCAAAATTAAGGCAAATACTTTTTGAACACCTATTTCATAAGTGTTCTATCATAGAATAAATAGGGAGAACCACTGGTCTAGAGCTTATACTAAGATCCGCCCTGAGGGCTGGGACAGAAGAATACACCAACTGCACCTCTATTGGCTGTGGATGGCAACTCATGATGCTTAAGGATGGCATCCTGGTGGCTGAGCAGTACATGATCTACAACACTCCAATTAGGCAAGACAAAGAGGGCCCCCTTCGATCAATCGGCTTGTCATGTCAAACCCTAGCACCTATATGATTGTCCTGACTCTATTGCAAGCTCCCAACCATTTTTATATCTGCTAGAAAGCGGTGGCTGAGGGTCTTATTATCCTCCATATCATGTTAAACTGCATCTAATGGTTCCAATTTTAAAGCTCTGGGGAGTGTGGAGTACCTCTTCATCGCTATTACTCCCCAGTTTTCTCTAACCCGGAGTAGTGGTAGTACATGTTAGGATCCCATCTATGGGTTAAATAGATCAAAAAAGAGTTTTTAAAATTGTGTTAAAAAGAATTGAGTTGAAAAAAAAAATTGAATACCCAATAAGAATGCAAACAAAACATCTTTGGCATAAAATAACCCAATAAGGGTTGACATGTCGTAAAAACCAACCAACTTATACTGAGATGATGAATTTCTTTATTTCAAATCATCTGTAAATCTTGCAGTGGATCAATTAATTTTTGGGGTCTAAAATAAAAATGTTTTTTTTACAATAACCAAGGTTTAGCTCAGTCGGTAGAGCATTCACCTAGGAATTGCAAGGTTCAGGGTTTGATACAGGTCCTCACCAACTCAGCGCATGAGTAGCACAGCTTGGGTAATCTGATCTGTGCAGTGAAGCATCTGGGAACTGACGGTAGGTATAGTGCTCCTTCTCAACAAAACAGTCTCCCTGGTCTAGCACTAGTGAAAAAGGGATAGACTCCCTCGCTTCCTGGTTGATATCAACAAAGGTCACTCCATCAACTTTACTTTTTACTAATTAGATTCCTTTTACCATTGAAAAATTGTTAATGAGTTTATTTATAAATTTCTATAAAGGGAGATAACTCAATGGAATTAAAATCAGCGGTTCCCTAACTTTTTTAGGTGAGCCCCCTCCCCATTCCCTACACACTTTTTTTTTTTATAAAGCTTCAAATTGAAAACAATGTCATGTGGTAACTGGTGTGCCACTGTACGTGTTGTGTACAGGCGTCAAGAAAACATTCAGACTTTTGAACTACATAACAAAACTATGCATTTGTTTATTAAATCTTAGGTCAGTTTTATTCTGTATAAACTGCATACGTGTTCCTTTACCTTAGCATTTATGACATTTTTGTCATTTAGATTTTGTTTAAAAAAATTTTTTTTAAAAAATTTTTTTTTAAATAACTGTCCTAATACCACCGTCCCCTCCTGGTCAGTACTGCCAACTTTGGAAGTGTCCACTGATTTTGATTAAAAAGGTTTCTATTATGACAACTGGCTTATTAAATAGTAAGTAAAGTCATTGGATTAACTTCATCAGTAATAACAAACTCTAGAAAATGTCTTCTGACAAGTTTTATTTACTTGTTTAAGGATGTAAAGGGTCACTCCAAATTGATGTATATTTGGCATTTGTTTTTTTCTTTCTATTTTTCCTTTGCTTGATAAGTAAAAAGTCATCGGGGCGGCCTAAAGTCGGTATCAGCCAGTCAGCGAGGGAGTCTATCCCCTTTTCAATAGCGCTAGACCAAGGAGATTGTTTTGGCGTCTGAGTGAGTACCACACCTACCATCAGCTCCTTACTTTACTGCACAGATCCCTGTGCTACTCATACGCTGAGTTGGCAAGGACCAGTATCGAACTAGGAACCTTATGGTTTCTAGCCGAATGCTCTACCGACTGAGCTAACCCGGTCCCCTTCTGGTTATTTGGGGTATAACCACTCTGAATGAATTGTATCTGTTGATTAATCTACCCATTATTTTTCCATTAAACTAACCCTAAACCCTAACCCCTGTCTTCTTTTTTCCTTTCTTTAATGGGAAAATAATTGGTAGATTAATTAACAGATAAAATTAATTCAGAGTGGTTCCCTTTTTTTAGGTTGGACTTATAGGAAATAACCAACCTTCTTATGGAATCTTGTATAAGTAAGCTGCTATATAAGGTTATTAACACTTTACCAACAGCAACCGAAAGCATCTTTTTGATTTCTATATTTCTAACACATCCCTACAAAGTCAGAAAACAGCATAACTCACATGACTTTCAGAAACATTTATTCACGATCAGCTGTGGCATGGAATAAACTGCCTGCATCAGTTGTTGGCTGCCAAAACACTGCATCTTTCAAAACCTCCATATTATGCACACACAAATGCACATACATGTACATCATGACTGTACGTTATTCATTTTCCTGACATTGGTACATTATTCTATGTACTATACATGAGACTTTGATGAGTTGTGATGCACCTGAGCACTGTACACAATAATTTCTTCTTCATTCTCATCATCATCATTATTATCTTGTATAAGTGCAACCATCTACATGGAAGGAATGTCACTTTGTTGAGTGAAGAATTTTATTGCCATCAACTCACCAGAAAAAACAAAACATCCACAATTAATCTTAATGACAGGGGACTGTATAAACCAATATTCACCACCAAAACAAAATTACAACTTGCAATATATATATATATATATATATATATGGTGATTGCCACTTCTTCACAGAATAAGGCCATTTCTACAAGTAGTTCGGATGTGAGCACGCCGAGTGTCCCCTGATTCAAGTTTGTTTCTTTCCTGTCACATATAAACCCCTTTCTAGGTTTCCACTCGCATGCGACCATATGTGATCAAGAATACCAACCCTTGACAGACAGGCCCTGCCACATAGGTCAAACATGTGGTCAGTCCCAGATGTAGATGTTTCCATGCCACTTACGCAGAGGCCGCTTTAGGATGGGATGCTCGAGCTGCCTTACCTCAATTCCATACAGCTACCATGAGGCTGCTTATACAAAAGAATGTGTACCCGGACCCCACCTCTGTCAATTGGTCCTCCTTGCTGAAGCGGACTTCTGCAAGGCTCAATATGTCTGCCCATATCAAGAGTTCTTTGCCACGCTCCAGTTCATTGTCCAGGGCCCCCGATAATTTCAGGTGGCTATTGTTAGCCTAGGTTTGTTGTAATGTTTTCTTGTTTTCATTCTGTTAATGGGAACAGCCACCAGCCGCAGGCTACTGGCCAGCTTGATATTTGTTCCTCTTCAGATATCTGGGTGGGCAGTCCTACCCAGGGGCTACTCAGTCACTCACATCCTCGCCACACATGTAGAAATATCTGCACATGTTGACATACTGTGCGCTTGTGCGACACGCTCAATATACTCTCCTTCCCCGAAGATTGGAATCAGTAAAAGCCGAGGCAAGATGACTGAAAGTATTTGGGGAGCGCAAGTGGATGATCTGTCAAGATCTATGGGTCCACCACACGAGGGGGATATATATATATATATATATACAAGGGTGAGTCAAAAATTAATGCCATTTTTTAGGACAGGTATAATTACCAACGCAAGAACATGTACCATACATCAAAATGAAGCTGGTCCTCTGTGGATCACATCCCTACTTCTCCACATAGTCACTGTTTCTCTCAATAGCAATGTTCCACCTTTGAACAATGGTTAGTCAAAATGTAATGCCATTTTGTTTAGGGCAGGTATAATTACCAACACAAGAACATGTATCATACATCAAGATGAAGCTGCTTCTCCACATAGTCACCGTTTCTCTCAATAGCAATGTTCCACCTTCAAATGAGAGCATGTATCCCTGCCTGTAAAATTCTGTTGACTGTACTTTGAGCCACTTCCTCACTACAGATTTCACTTCCTCATCACTAGAATTTGCCTCTCAAACCCTCTTTCATGGGTCCAAAGAGATGAGTCTGAAGGCGCTAAATCTCATGAGTATGGAGGATGCGGTAAAGTTGTCCACCCAAATGAGGCAATTTTTTTTTCCGTTGTCATGATGCTTGTGTGTTGTCGAGCATTGTCATGCAGAAGGAGGACATTGTTGATTGGTAAGTTGGGTCTTACTTGTTGGATTCTTGCTCTGAGTCTCATTAGGGTCTCAAATGTAGACCTTAGTTTTATAAAAAAAAACTTTACATGTAATAAAGAAAATGGCATTAAATTTTAACACACCCTCGTATAATACTCGTGTTCCTTCTTACTTTAAGAATTAAAAAATATTGGAAGAATAACGGATGCCATTGGATTTTACACTTTAAATTTCCAAGGGAGGCAAATAATTTTTTTTAAATGATTGTGATGCTTTCCAGATTGATGGGCATGCAAAAACAATAATGTCATAATTTGAATGAGATCTTTATAAGTTCTTTGACGCTTTGTTTGATTAACAGTCAAACTATTCAAAATGATTTCCCAAGTTGAATTATTGCTATGCTTGGATAGACAAGGAACACCTGAAGAAGGCCGGAGAGTACAACGGCTGAAATGTGTTTTTATATATAACAATAAAAATAAGTACAACAGTTAAAAAACAAACATCTTAAAACTTATCTGTAATATGAGAAAGTATAGCTACTGTGTTTCCTTCAAAATAAGACCTGGCGGGATTTTTTAGGATGGTTTTAATATCAGCCCTTAAAATATTGAGTGCAGGAGACAGAAAAAAAGAAATAAGAATTCTTCAAAATCACATCATGCAGTGCAAACACTGAACATCCCTGAAAATAAACCCTAGTGTATATTTCAGAGTGAAAATTAATAGTTCTGTCCTATTTTTTTGGGGGGGGGGGGAACATGGTACTTGATGAATTTGATTTTTTTTTTCTAAATTAAAAAGCAACAAAAAAAAATTCCAGCAGATTTTTCTTTCAATCCTTATGCACCACTTAACATTGTGATTGATTGAAATTAATATAAAACTTTTTTTTTTTCAAAAATAAATTTTACATCAAATTTATAGTCAACAATTATTTGTATAAAAGTTAAAACTGGGATGTATCACCCCCCCCCCCTGTGACGCAGGGTCTATTCAAATGGAATAAAACTGGTTTGATTTCAGAGTTTTCTTTTCCTAAATTGGTTGCCTAAAGATCCCAATCCTCCCTAAAACCTAAGAATCAGATTCTGTAGAAGTTTCTGAACTAACAGACAAAATATTAATTGAATTTATTGTTTGTATTATTATCTACTTTCCCTACAAATATATATATATATATATATATATATATAAAGTGTGTCAATAGAATGTTATTTGTAAATTTTGGGAAACATTCTTTTATTTGCCAAATCAACTGTTAATATAAATATATATATATATATATATATATATATATATATATATATATATACATACAAGGTGTATAAAAAAATATTGAAATTTTTGTCCTGTTTTGACACACCTTGTATTCTGAAAAAAAATCAATGTTCCATTCATTGTTCATTTCTATCTTGGTAAATACAGCTTCAATCTCAATACTTTTATGACACACTTATATATATATATATATATATATATATATATATTATATAAACATCTCATAAATGCTTCTATGATTGAACTGAATAGTGTTGGCATAGTAACCTGATCAAATAAATGACTAATTAATTTCTGAATATTGAATCCATCCATCCATTTGCTTTTCACAAAGAACAAAGTTAATTGGAAATATTGACTGTGGGAACATCAATATAAACTGGAAAAAATACAAAAATCTGTAAGAAATGATTAGACAATTATTAGATTTGATTCCTGCTAGATTATCCAGTGTTAAGCAGTGATGCACCTTTTCAATACTTAATTGGTTGACCATTTAAGCAACAGCAGCTACTGTAAACAACATCCTTTGTTTGCCAAAAGGACTTGATTCGGCATTAAATTACCTGAAAAGGGTTGATATGCTGTAAAACAACACAATTAACCAACAAACACTCTGATCTGGAGTGGTTGTATCTGTTAGAGTCCCATTCCCCAGATCTCCAGAACTGGAGCCTCACCATCAGATGCAGCTTAGTGCCATACCCAGGACACCCCTTTTGGGAGAGTCTCATCATTCTGCAGCAATGAGCCAGTTCAATACTTAATTGGGTGACTATTTAAGCAAGAGAAAGTACTGTAAGCACCCCAAGTCCTTTTTAGTCCAAATGAATTGGCATTAAATAACCCGAAAAGGGTTGATATGCCATAAAACCAACCAACCAACCATCCAATATATTTCCTATTGAAGTTGAATGCAAAGCTTAACTTGATCTCTGCATAACTGACTAAACCCGGATGATATTTACCATGTATCCCACATATATGGGTCAGGCACAAGGCCCTATTAATGTGGGACCACCCATGAACTGAAACTCATGGGAGGCGGATGTAAAAAATATGTTCATCCCATCAGCATTCTCCCTCAAGAGGGGCACCCCAGGCACGAGGCAATAAACCCAGCTCTGCCCCTTTAAATCAAGGGGGCAGGTGTTGCCAGGGGGGATGGCCCCCTGGGATCAACGTTGTTAACTTCTATGTTCCAGGGCTGAAGCCAATGGACCACCAATCAAAAAGGCCGAGAAGCGGATTAAGAAACTCCAAGATTAGGTGGAACTTTCATCGAGTATTCCGACACACTGGGACAGAAAAAAAAAGAATACGACACAAGTTAATTTTTCGTTTTTAGCAGAGTTTAACAAGTTTTCTTTCTTCTAGACTAGTTGCTATATCTGCGGTTAAAAGCACCCAAGTCTGTTACTTTCTTCTGTCATAGATTTCTCTATCCAAGTATTAACCACTGTTGTCTCATAAACACTCTCAGTAACTGTTTTTTTCTCAAAATGCCTGTGTTAATGGCCAATGTCTGTGCTATGCAATTTATTAACCAGTATCACCATTACAGGGCCAGGTTAGCTCAGTCGGTAGAGCATTCGGCTACAAACCACAAGGTTCCTAGTTCGATACTGGCCCTCGCCAACTCAGCATATGAGTAGCACAGGGATCTGTGCAGTAAAGTGAGGAACTGATGGTAGGTGTGGCGCTCCACCTCAGATGCTAAAATAATCTATTGAAAAGGGGATAGACTCCCTCGCTGTCTGACTGATACCAACATTAGGCCGCCTCGACGACTTTTTTTTTACCACCATTCTAACTATTCTTGTTCTCTAAACAAGGGTAGATAACTCAGTTATCATAACAGTCTGCTCAACCCATAGCTGGAGGGAGAATAGTTGGATGCATACCTTTCTCAAGAGTATTAGAGCTATGAGAAATGCAGATTACCTCATCTAGGATTTTCATTTTTGTTTCGCTGAGTCCATTTCCTTTGACAATAACCATTACCCTACAAGTGCCTCCACTTGGTCTCACTGAAGAGTAATTAATTCCATTGCTATGGTAACACAAGGTATATTCAAACATTCTGGTGACAAATTGAATTTTATATTTTGATAAATGAAATTGTATTATTTAATGAGTAAATAGAATGTTATTTGTAGATTTTGGGAAACATTCTTTTATCTGCCAAATCAACAGTTAATATATATATATATATATATATATATATATATATATATATGTATATGGGGAAAAGGGTGTTGGAATGAATCTGACAGAATGAGGTAAAATATAAGGAATGAAAGAACAAAACTCAGACAAAAATGTGTAGTATATTTCACTGGAGTATTGAACTCGGCTTCATCAACTTTTTGAAAGAAAAAAAAGCTGATGAAGCTGAGTTCCACACTCCAGTGAAATATACTACACATTTTTGTCTGAGTTTTGTTCTTTCATTCCTTATATTTTACCTCATTCTATCAGATTCATTCCAACACCCTTTTCCCCATATACATATATATATATATACAAGGTGTATAAAAAATTGAGATTTTTTTGTACTTTTTGACATGCCCTGTATTCAGAAAAAATTAACGTTCTATTTATTGTTCATTTCTATCTTGGTAAATACAGCTTCAAACTCGATACTTTTATGACACACCTTTTTTGACACATCTTGTATATACATTAGTATGAATGAAATTTATCATGGTTATTTGTCAACACATTTTTTATCAAAATTTACACACACACACACACACACACACATTATTCTATTTAAAATTATTCTAAATACAAAATAAAACAATGTAAACAAAATGATAATAAAACACTCTGTCCTAAAGAAGATCTTTTGTTTGAATATTTGATTTTTTTCTCTTTCAACCGCACTAAGTTGAAAATAAAAGATAATTCTCTGATTGCAATTAAATAGGAAATAACTTCACTAACTTTTTTTTATAGATTAAAACTCAACAACACTATTGAAAACAAAAAAAATGATTCTCTATAATAATAATTACAAAAAAGATATAATAATAATTAATAATATTATAATAATAATAATTACAAAAAATGATAATTCTCAAAAACTATTTAAAAGAAGCCAGTGAGAAAAAGTGCTAGGAATTATTTCCTTAAAGATATTAACATTTTAGTTTTTAAAATTTGTAAGTTACAAAATAATCTGAAGGTTTGAAATATTTTTGTCATCCTATCCAAGCAACCATTAAAGATATAAAAAGACAAATTCTTGCAATTGACACCTGAAAAAGGATTCTACATTTGTCTGATTTTTTTTTCTTTTTTACAAATGGATGCTATGTGCTTTTCTGAACAAATCTTGGAATCAGCATCCTGTATGGCCATTTACCTCCCATCTCATAAACCATCCAGAAAGACAAACATGCTGGGCACTGTTGGAAAAGTAAGGACGTCCTCATATTGACTCATACTCATGGGCACACCAGTGTTGGTCGAACAGCAAAAACTTATTTATTTGTCTGAATTTTTTAGGTGAGACTTGATAATTTGTATTATTTAGATTTTTCGGACTGTTGTCCTCGTCTTTATTGTTATATGTACAACATTTTGGCTGATGGGCCCTCCTGCTTTCCTCAGGTGTTTCTTGTTGAATTTAGGAATCTTCTTACCAAACTCAGGTGGCTTTACAGAACTTTGAACCAAACAATTTATTTAATCCATTGTAGTAGGTAGATTGTTCTCATTCCATTAACCATGATCAGGTACAAGTGTTAAGCTATGTTAAGTATTCTATATTTTCACCTGTAGTCAGGATTGAACCTGCAGCCTCTGGATTATTGTCACTTAGAACTGTATTAACCCAAACTTTGTATCGTTAGGCAATGTGGCCTAATTACAACATGAAGGCTCCCAAATTTGACAAGAAACACACAAAGAAGCCCAGAGGGCATATCAGACAAAACATTGTGTATAAATACAAAAGATAAAGATGAGGACAACAGCCTGAAAAATCTATGCCACATTTATTCAAGTTCTCTTCTTTTTCTTGTTCCTAATTCAATTCCGTGATTTCTGTTAAAAGAATCAAGAAGAAATATTTTAAATAATTAAATTGATTGCAGATGAAATAAATCAGATTTATTCTAGAAGAATCTTGAAGCTATTTTTTTATAAACAATGGAAAGAGAAGTTGGAAGTCAGGGGTTGGGGAGAAGCTATTTACTCAAAAAAATGTTTGCATTCATTTTTTTGTCAAAAAAGAAAAAAGAAGAAAAAAAAGTAAGACCAGCTGTTTAATTTTCTTCTGCCCAAATATATACACACATATGAAAAGGAAAAATAAAAAGATCTGTTCACTCTTTATACATGAAGGAATTCTTTTTAATGAAATCTTTAGTTCAGAGCAAGATAAACTTTAAATACCAGTTACTTCCCCTTGAATGGAAATCTTCAATACTGCACAGAGAGAACAAAAGGAGGAAAATTAGGGAACAAATTGAAGTTTTAAAATTTATTCTTTTTTTTTTTTTTCTCCTTCACCAAATTAGCAATCCGTTCAGCTCAGATCATAAATTATACATATAAATTTATATTCAAGTTTATATAGTCCATTTTATATAGTCCACTTTATATAGTCCATTTTTTCCATTTTCATTGGGCTGCACCATTATTATAGCCATTCATTTATAGATTATTATAACCACTGACTATTTTTTTTGTTGAGAAATTATTTCAGTGACCTCAGGTGACTTACTTGGCATTAGGAATTGAACGATAGTCTTTCAATACGTTGTTCCATATTCTGTCTATAGAACTATTTCCCAATGGGAATATTTTCAATATAATAAAACAAAAATTACATGCTGTGGTTTTTTTTTTTTGTTTTTTTTAAAAATTATTTTTTCTATTAATGCTTCATTTTTAGCAAAGATCTGGTATTTGCGATTTTTGCTTCTTCTTTTTATGATTGGCGATGAAGAGAGAATTATTAACATTATTTATAAAATGGCTGCAAATTTCAAATGCTCAGCTTTAGCAAACTAAATAATAACAAAGACAGAAAAAAATAAATGATAAAATTAAAGACAGGAGAATCCATTCTTTTTCTTTCTTTTTTTAAATCAATTTGCAGCATTTAAAAAATTATATAATTCTGAATTTGTTTTGAAAACTGTGGTGGGATTTTCAATATTATTATATATGATTTATGAGTAAAAAACTGGCTTACACAAAACATTAGTCTTTACCAGACATTATGTGTATGTGTTTATATGTATATGGTGGTGGAATTAAACCAGTTCATACAAGTTCATGCAAAAAAAAAAAAAATAAATAGATAAAATAAAACACCACTAAGAATGAGTTTCTGGATTGTTATAAAATTCAAATTTTCCTTCATCCAACAAATTCTTCCCATGGAGTAGGGTTTTTTTTTTTCAATTTCCAACATGGCATTCGTCCTGTAATTCCAAAGTGATTCTTCTCGTGATGTAAATTTTTAAAATTTTGGAATCAAAAATCTCAATCTGACATGAATGTCCATTTTAAAATGCTTTTAAAAATAGACATTTTACTTTTGTTTAATTTTGTCAATTTTTTTGCGAAGAAGGTCACCAAAAAATTGACTTATAGTCGAACTTGCAACACTGTGACCTGCTTGTAGCGGCATTCAATTAGTCATTGTTATGTACGTTTACTGTTGAAAGTATCCAAGTTTAATAGTTAATGATATTTTTATTTGTTTATTCCTTTCATAGAATGGATACGTGTGGAAGAGAAACTCTGTAAAAATTATCTAATAACGATGTAGAAGGATATTTATAATTATTAGTTTTTTGTATTTCTTATTTAATTCTATGAACAAAAAATTTGTGGATGTAAAGAAATATAGAACCAGTCCCTAAAAATGTGGCATCCCACATATATATATATATAAAAATGGAAATTGGAAATGAATCCGACAATATGAGGAAGAATGAATAAAGAACATGTGTAAGTGATATTGATTAAATTCATCTTTTATTATCCATTGTTCTTTCTTTTCTTTATTCATTCTTCCTCATATATATATATATATATATATTGCAATAGTATATGATTATCACTATCTCACTTGGCGAGTTGGTGGTGGGTTAATATTTGTAGTATTATTAAGAGAGTGCTCAATATCTGTGATAGAGCTATTATATAATAATAATAATAAATAAATATATATTAGTTTGTGTATATATATTTAATTACATGGATATTTTTAATTGTGAACCTGGAGGTTGTCTTGTTATCGCATTCATCTGCTTAATGAATGTGATAGCATGAACCCTGCAGGGTCACAGTTAAAAATATTTATGTAATTAAATATATATACACAAACTAATATATATATATATATATATAGCAGGAGTATGTGTGTGTGTGTGTGTGAGCATGTAATATTGTTTGCTTGTGCATATGTTCATATTTATATAAGATGTATATGCAAACACATAACTGAGCATTTTATATGTATATATATATATATATATATATATATATATATGAAAAGAAATTATTTTAAAAATATGACAAACACAGGATGTTTTTTAGTGTCAATACTTAAGTATTGACACATTGTTTCCTGATCGTAACATCCTGTGTTTGTTATATTTTTAAAATAATTTCTTTTCATATTGTCGGATTAATTTCCTCATCGTATTTCCATATATATATATATATATATATATATAAGTCAAGGTAGCATTGACACAAAATCACTGACAGTTTCTCATCTATGGATATTTAAACCAATTCGGTTTGAAAATCACAAGACCAAGAAACTGTCAGTTATCAAGCGCCATTGACTTCATGTCCACACTACCCTAACTTAGATATACACACTCTATCATTGATATTGAGCACTATTTACTTATAAATTTAGCATACTATATTATCAATATTCATATATATATATATATATTTGTTTAACTACTACTCTAGCATTTTCAGTGTATTCATATTATTAGTTGATCTAAAAAGTGCTCAATATATTTCATAAAACATAGAGCCTTGATAGTTGTAGAAAGGAGTTCTCCTCTGTGTGTGTGTGTGTGTATGTGTGTCTAATATATATTAATGTCTGCTTCTGCATATGTTCATATTTATGTAATAAATGTTTATGTACATACATATCTGAGTTTATATATATATTTATGAGTATAAATACACATATTTATGAATATGTATTACAGATCCAATTGTCCCACAATGGCTCGAGCTTGTCCTTAGCCATCAAGTAACTGACTAAACAGTTTTGTTATCATTATTGTTATTATTATTATTATTATTTTTCCCAGTCAACAAATTTATAGTTTATGTAGTGGCAGCTTCCGTACATTTATTTGTCTCGTTAACCAAGGTAACTTCATTATCTGTGACGGCCTTCTCTTTCTCACCTTCCTCTTTGCTTGCTTTTTCATCTCCAACCTCCGATTTCACGTTCACCTCATCCGATTGACCCTTCTTTGATTTTCCTTCTGCTTCTAAAGACATCAGCTGTATATCATTCGAAAGAACTCCAGCCGCATCAGTCTTTCCCTTTTCCGCTTGGACCTTTCCCCCTGCATTTTTTTTCTCGTGGTCGGACACGTCTACGTTGATCTGTTTTACCGTTTCAAGTGTCGCCGCGACCATGGCCGCTGCAGCCATCCTTTCGGTTTTTCCGCTACTTTCCTTCTTGGACTTTTCTTCGTACTGTTCCGACTCGGTGTTGACGCGAGCCAACTTGTCAATCAGCCCGGCTTTTTTGTCCGTGCTGGCCTGGATGACACTTTTTTCCAAAAGGCTTGGAATGTCTTTCTCATCGATGACGCTTGCCGATTTCTCAATGTCCAAAGATTTCTTCTTCTCTTTTGTTTTGTTGTCGTCTTGCAAAAGACCAGAATGAGAATAAGTTATTTTGACGTGTGGAATACAAACATAAACAGGTTGGTAAAGGACAATTTCTTCTGGGGTTTCATCATCGTCTCCCATGTAGACACCACCAAATTGAAATTCAGAACTTATGTAAATTCCACCTTCCACGTGACCAACTGCATTCTCTGAAAAGAAAAAGAAACAAAAAGCTCATTTTAGATAGAAGGAGAAAAGAAGGAAGAACTAAGTGAAAAGAAGGAAGAAGGAAGAACTAAGAGAACAAAAAGAAGGAAGAACTAAGAGAAAAGAAGGAAGAACTAAGAAGAAAAAGAAGAAAAAGAAAGAAAAAGTTGATTTGGAATAGTTTGACAGATTTTAAAAATAATACATCCAAAATAAGGAAGAGTTTTATTAATTTTGCTTTAATTGATTGATTTTAATGGCATATCAATCCATCCATAGTTACTTCATGTGACGGAGAACGAGTACCACCACTCATTTGAAAAAGAGTCAGAGTGTCTTGCCTGCCAAATCCGCGCCCTCCAGAATGCAAAGAAATGAGATTTAGGTGCTGGATGGACGCAAGTGCAATTCAGGTGCCCGGATGTTGGGGCCTACACACATCCATCCAAATGCACGAGAATTGTACACGGGCGCAAGGTTCAGCTGATGTGCCCGGATGATAAGGGAAACGGCAGTATAAGTAGAAGTGGGGTGACGGCAGTAACAGTGTTGCGACTTCAGCTGCAGGTAGATGATGACAGTGTTGTAGCCTGCAAATAAGGCGTTTGACTCGCTTCTTTTTGCCCCCCCCCCCAACAAAGAACATTTACTTGAAACCCCATAATTGTGCAAAGAAATCAAACCAATCTTAAACAGACTGGAGATCGAAAGATTGATCATACTTCATGCCTAGAGGTTAGGGAATTGCTTTCATTGTAGATTTATATTAACATTTCTTAAGTGTTTTTTGCACACAATCCAATCAAATATGAATGATTTTTAAAACAGACACTTGCCTACGACCAAAAAATCTTAGCTTCAAGGAATTGCATACAAACTGGGGAAATGGTCATGATATGGATTGTAGGTAGTTATTTCATTATCTCATATTCATTAGCTCTGCTGACACTGACACGACCTGCCAAGTGTTATCAACATGACTTGATGATAGTTGAACATTTTAATTGACAATAGAATTAAAATTTCCTTGCAAAAATCTTCTCTACTACCAAACATTCATAGCTCTGTCGGCTGGGGCAGTAGAACACAGCAACTGCACCTCTACAGTGGGGTAAAATCCCCCCCCAGTGTAGCCATGTGTAATCCTGTTGGCTGAGTAGGTGGTCAGAGAGGCCCCCTCAATCAATCGTCTGGTCACCTCACCATTAGATGCAGTTTAGTGTCATACCCAGTGTATTCCAAGCCCTGCGGACAGGATAGATTTACAAGTTGTAGGTATTTAATGACAAAACATTGCTTACCATATTTAACTTCTGGGGAAGGACTGTTTGGAATTCGGAAAGGAATTGTTCCAATTGTGATCGGAAAGTCAATATGAAGAACATCTCCTGTTTTTTCCATGCGAAGAAAAACCTGAAATAGAAAATAACACTTTATAGATTAATATCAATAGGAGAGGTTAAGTTTTTAAAAATCCATCGTTGGTCAGTTGAAAAGGGCTTAAAGTCAGTAAGTCCTGATTTATGGAATCCTTTGGTAAGCGAATAAGTCCTATCCTGCGTTGTGTTAAAGGTCCAGTGATTTAATCCTATGTCCGTCATCAATGAAAGTCAAAGTAGTTATGGTCAGTATGCTCAGTTTAAGTATTGTATCAACAGCAGAGTACTGCCAGTGATTGGCCAAGAGTTTGATCACATAGTTTTCGCCGAGTCTATAAGTAGGAGCGGGTATCTAGCACACACCTTATATCTCAAAAATTTCTATAGTACATTGCTTAATCTTGGGATATAAACAAGTATTAGTTTAAAAACTGAAACTGTCAGTTGGATTTCATTTATATATATATATATGTAAAAAGTAAAGTTGTCGGGGGTGGTGGGCTAAAGTTGGTAACTTCGGCAAACACTATACAGACTGACCTATATATATATATATATATATATAATAAAAGATTTGATTTTTGCATTAAATAACCCAGACAAGGGATGATGTGCCATAAAACCAATTAACCAACCTAACCTAACTTTATTGAGTATTTTAAATGTCTTGTGTCCAAGGTTATGGCACTAAGTTGCCCCTTCATTGCCATTACTCTCAGGTCCACTCTGACCCAGAGTGGCAGCACCTGTTAAGGTCACATCTATGGATCATATAGATCTGCGTATTCGATAGGACTGAGTACAGAAAAAAGAAACTTTTAAGAAATATGTACATAACAAATGTAAAAATGAACACGATTCCATAGCCTCTAGGCATAAAATAACCCCAGGCGCATTGACATGCCCTTCAATCAGTCAAACAATTCAAATGTCTGACAGAATAGAAGAAATGTGTAACAGAATGAAAGAAATATTTCATGATGCAAGGGAGATAACTCGTACTCGTTTTGGATTCGAATATTTCCCTTCGGTGTTGAGCATTTGAGGAAGGAATAATGGCGCCTTTGGATTTGAATTGTGATTACTACTGAAATGGATTTGTCAATTGATTTCTTGGTAGACCAGTCCTAATTTTAAAAAATATATATATTTATGAATTATTATTACTTTCATAATAATTATCAAGTAGCTGTAATGAAGTAGCTGTAAAATATTTCTGTTTTGAATATGAGGCCCATTGTAAGCATTATAGCTTAGATTAGAATCTGGTTGGCTTGTAGATGCAGCTTCTTACATCATCGCTAGTAGTTGGACACAGAATCAGATTAAATGGCCGATTTCGTCAAGAAAACAAACTTTTGAAGAAAAGATCTCAGAAGACAAATTATAGTGAATATTATTTTATTGTCTGAAAACAGCGCTGAGTTAACATAGACTTAGGGTAGAGAGAAAGGGGTAACAGATTGTCTCAATAGGAACCCTGGTTAGCCTGAACACTTGGGTTGACCATCTGACTACTGTCTGACAGATGAAAATATTGTTCCTTTTATATGGGTTTTTTCCTCTTTGTCTTGGCAAATCATCAAAAGGCTCATTAATCAAATCTACGTTCCACTTGAACTGATGTCAGCCTCAGATATCATTACAATATCAGTATAATAGTTTACTTACAGGATTATCTAATAATTATTTATGTTTAATATAACACACACACACACACACACACAGATCAAATGAAAAACATATTCAATGTCATTTTAAAAATTAACTTTATTTTTACATATAAAATCTTAGTATTATCTGCGTTATCCGGCCTTCTTCAGGTATTTCTTCTCGGACTCGGGAACCTTCTTTTCGAACTTGGGAACTTTCTTATCATATTCGGGAGCCATCACGGAACTTTGAACCTAACCCTTTATTTATTCCACGGGGTATCCTGTTCTCATTCCGCTAACCATAGCTGGGGTAGGACTTGTGTTAATTAAGAAGGTTCCTGAGTCCGACAAGAAATACCTGAAGAAGGCCGGAGGGTATATCGGCCGAAACGTTGTACAAATAACAATGAAGATGGGGACAATAGTCCGAATAATGCAGATAATACTAATCTTCAAACCTCATCTCAAACATTCAGAGAAATAATATAAAATCTTATTACAGATAATTAGGATAATTAAGATATTCTTTAAATTTTGTAAAATACTTTTTGGTTTTTTAAAAGATGCATGTATTTACCGAACCCCTCCACCATAGGCAGGATATGACAAAATGATTTTTTAAGTGGATTACAGCTGGTTTAAATTTAGTTTTCCTTCTCCTAGATTGGTTGGCTTGCCAAGGTTAAAGAACCTAATCTGCCTTATTATTTATTCATAGCTTTTTATAGAAGATGAAAGAGAAGCAAACATTTATGATGTCATATTTTGGATAAGAGACTGTGGTAATCTGAACATTAGCTACATAAATGAGAGTAACTTCCCCTTGTTTCTTTCACTTTGAGGAAGCCATTTGTTTTCGTTGGCCATTTTCATTTCACCGTAAATCTACACTGAAAATACAATTTTGTTCGGATCAATACAACTGCATGTTTTAATAAGAAAATATCATATTTAATTGAGCTTGTGCATTATTTGAAATGAACTTAATTGTTATTAAGAACACATTTTATGATATTTTCGTGTTAAAACAGTTGTATTGATTCAAACAAATTTTTTTTTTCAGTGTAGATTTATGATGAAATGAAAATGGCCGACCAAAACAAACGGCTTCCTCAAAGTGAAAGAAACAAGGGGAGATTACTTCATTTATGTAGCTAATGTTCAGATTACCAAGACTGTTTCCTTTTCTTTATATATTCTTTTCTTTTGGTAAGAGAATAGAATTAATAAATAATTTGTTGAATACTTACTTTTAATGTGTAATATATTTCCACATTTTGACAAACATTAATCAGTGTTGGTGGCATGACAGGACTTGAAGTTGTTGAACAAGATCATCTATTCTGGCATTTGTGTATGGAAGCACAGAAGGACCTTCAACTTCAAATACTTTATGGGATGTGTCTTTATTTAAACCCAACACACCTTTGTTGATAAAGAACACAACATACTAAAAAAAAAGAGAGAGAAAGAGAAAAAATACACTGAGAACTTTTTTCATCAAATAATTTTAATACATAAACTCAGAATAACAAATTTGAGTTTAGCAATCAAATATTTTGTTTGTCAATTTCCTTCTAAAAGGATTATCTATCTTATATATATATATATATATATATATATATATATATATATAAAGCCAGTTGGGTTATTTCCTATAAGTCCAACATAAATAAAGGGGAACCACTCTTGATTATTTATTTATTGATTGATCTACTAGGAAAAAAGAAGACAGGGTTAGGGTTAGTTTAATGGGAAAATAAATAAATAATTTATCAGTCAAGAGTGGTTCCCCTTTGTTTATGTTGGACTTATAGGAAATAACCGCCAGTTGTATGTATATATGTCCATAGGAAAACTACAAAGATAAAACAATTTACAAGAAAAAAAAAAAAATATATATATATATATATATATATATAAGCAACATTTACATGGGCATGCTAGTGTGGGCCGCCCAGCCAACTATGTGAGGATGCTGGATGCTGCACAGACGAACTCCCAGAGGCAATGAATGATAGGGAAGGTTGGCGAGAGATTGTCATGGATATCCGTGCTACTTGCGCAACATGATGATATATATATTTACTATCACCAGATTTTGTTTTTTGTGCAAAAATTACCAAAATTTGATTTATATTCATGAACATATGTAAAAATTAAAACATACATAATAATAATGGATCTGTGAGACTAACTTGCTAACCATTACACCACATTTTTTTTATTTCCCTTCACTCTACCCAGGTGATGCTGAGTAACTGCTTCTAGTACATATATAAAGGGCAGTTGGTGTGTATGTATGTCCAGATGAAACTATGAAAATAAAACAATTAACAATAAACTAAACATATGCACATTAAATATCACCGGTTTTTGCTTTTTGTGCAAAATTTATGAAGATTTTATTTATTTTCAAAGATATTTAAAAATTAAAATATACATAGAAATAGCATTGAAATTCTACTTGAAAATGTCCAGCATTTGTAAATCTTAAAAGTAAACAAATCAATAGACCAGGGTTTTTTTTTCTCCCCCTCTACCCAGGCAATGCTGGGTAGTCACTTCTAATTTATTTATAAAGAACTTTCATCACTCACTGATTGATTTATACAAATACATTTTCTCTATTTTCTTAACAATAGAAAATAATAACTGATTCCTCATAAAAGATATACTGTAGTACCTTGACTTAAAAGTGACCAAATTTACAAGTTTTCTGAGTAACAGGCTCTCACTTGGCTGATTTTTCACTTTATAATATAAAGTTGGTCAACTGGAGTCTGTTTAATTAACAACAGTAATCTCTTTCATTCAGCAAACTGCTCTCACAGTAACCGGGTTCCTCTGACCTTGTTCTTCTTTACCCAAAACACAGTAGTCCGTCGAATTCCACCTCTCTCGCAGTCACTTGCTTCATTCCTGTTGTACGTCACTGCCCTTGTCAGCAAGATTCAAACGCAACTGCGCTGTGTGTTAAGGAAGGCCTTAAAAAATCACACTAACATCCCACATCCGGGTCAATCGCACAGTGTAGTAATTTATGCATGCCAACTAGGTAGTCTGACGTCAAGCTACAACTCACGATCAGGAGGATGTGAGTTCAATCTCCCTAATCCCCGTTACACTCTACCCCCGGATCTCATTTTACACGCCAGACATAGTCGTGTACGCTTTGAACTACTACGTGTGTGATTTCTCTCGCCACAATTAAGAGTTAAAATTTGAGAAACTAGCAAACTTTAGATATGCTCATATTAATAAAATTAGTTAAATTCCAGTTTTTTTGGGTAAATGAATAACGTATCGTCAATATAATGGAAAAAATTAGAGTTATTAGGTAAAATATATAGAAAGGGACCGGATTCTAAGAATTCAAGGAATAAGCACACCAAAACGCCGCTCAGAGGTGACCCCATAGGCAACCCGAACTTCTGTTTGTAAAAGGTTCCGTTGTATTGGAAAAAGCAATTCCTAGTGCAAAGTCTGCAAATTTGGATTATCTTGTTAGTGGGTAATGGAAAAGAGGTATTAATTTTATTGAGATGGTTTTCTAGACGAGTAATGCATTTGTCAACCGGGATACTAGTATAAAGTGATTTGATATCTAAGCTTGCTAAACATTTGTTGTACATGTTTATATTTCTTATTTTTTCAATTAAGCTATTCAAATTTTTTATGTGAGATTTGCTAACTGTACATAAGAGGGGGGGGGTAATATTTTAGCAAGAGAAGTTCACAAAAAAAAAACATTCAAGTTTCCAAATTTATTACATCAAAGAAAAATATTATTTATTAAAAAAAACTTAAAACATATTACAGCACACAATTATTACATTCTATTTTATTATGTTTTTATACAATACAATACAATACAATGCTATTTTTCTTATTTAAAAACAAAAACATATCAAGAAAGTAAGAAATAAGAAAAAGACAAAACTTAAAATACCATGTAATGTTGGCTTCCCCATTTAAGACTGTGTGACATAATTTTGTATGAACTTTTTTTTTCCAACAGTTTTCCAACAAAATTACATCACACAGTTTAAATGGAGATGCCAATGTTATATAGTGTTTTAAGTTATTTCTTTTTCTCATATTTGTGTATCAGCTGAAGCCACCACACACTAAAAACAAAAGCTCACAAACTTTTATTTATCAACAATTTCTTTTTTACACAAATGACGGCCCCGACGATGGTTTGATAAACAAACCAAAATGCTGTAACATTGGCTAAATAAATATCACCCTTCAATGCAACTTGTTTTTTTTTTCATTTTTATAAACTTTTATATATATATATATTATATATATATATATATATATATTTGAGTTAAGAATAAGGAAATGAATCCGACGGTATAAGTATAGATAAAAGGATATGAAAACACACAATGCTGTTAAAATGAAAATATTTTATATCATTTTCATAGCTAATATTGAACAATATTTTGATTTATAAAAAATCATCATCAGAGAAGCAGAAAATTATTTTCCAAAATAATTTTGGAAAATAATTTTCTGCTTCTCTCTTGATGAGTCCAGATTAAAAACATGTTCTGATGATGATTTTTTTATAAGTCGAAATATTGTTCAATATTAGCTATGAAAATGATATAAAATATTTTCATTTTAACAATATTGTGTGTTATCATACCCTTATATATATATATGAAAAGTAAATGGAAGTGAATCCGACAGTATAAATAAAACATTTTTAGAAAAAACAAACAAATGATGTTATAGTTCGCTGACAGAAATCTGTTTCGACCTTTTGAAGACCGCTTTAATAAAAGATCGAAACAGATTTCTGTCTGCGAACTATAACATCATTTGTTTGTTTTTTCTAAAAATGTTTTATTCATATATATATATATATATATATATATATATATATATATATATATATATACATATTTCTTATAACAAATAATAGAATTAATAAAATATTTCCTTTTACCTGCATTAGTCTACAAACAATCGATACATTTTCATCACTATTATTTTGTATTTCAGCTTTGAGACGAATATTTTCCCCACAACAGTAGGCACTTCTGTCAAGTGTTGCTTTAAGGACGAGCGGTCCAGTACCACAACACAGACAACATGTATTTCGTTTGTCAGTTGCTTCTTGTGGAGTCTGAAAATAAATTACACAAACAAATCTTCA
Organism: Doryteuthis pealeii; assembly: GCA_023376005.1. Lineage (NCBI taxonomy): Eukaryota > Metazoa > Mollusca > Cephalopoda > Myopsida > Loliginidae > Doryteuthis > Doryteuthis pealeii. The sequence continues at coordinate 132,214,756 of CM042142.1, read as the reverse complement.
TTTAAACTTTTAAAAATAACAAAAAATTTAACTTTTTGCAACATACTATAACAACCCCACCCCCCCCAAAAAACACTGTGTTCAAACTTAATTCAATCATCAAATTAAAACATTATTAAAATATAAGCCCCCACAAACAAAGTGTGTCAGGATATGTTTGGCCTGTGCGAGGGGGAAGAGTGTGGCGAGTGGCTACGGATATTCGAACTCGCTACCTCCTTGTAGCTGAAATGCTGTTGGCAGCACCCGGAGGAGATATATCGGAATTTGCATAAGCAAACGAGCAGAAATAAGACGGACTGTCGCTGACACGAGGAGTGAGGAAGAAAGCAAGTGTTTGGATGGCAAGTGAAATCTGACGACTGCTATTTGAAGTGAGAGTAACGTGCTCAGTTGGGAAAGGAATTACATTTCGTTTGCTAGAGAGACTTGCAAAAGATTAATATTATCTTGAACTTTTAGACCATCCAAAAGATAAAACATCATTTTATGAGTCTTGATATGAATAATTATGATTTATCGGACTGTTGTCCTCATCTTTATTTATCTAATCCCAATTTTATCAATGTCTGGTGGTATTTATGCTGCTTGGAGCCCCCTTGAGTGAGCTGTAATGATTAAGCTCCAAAACTGCATTTGAATTCTGAAGATGATTTACTTTAAAGTAATTAAAATAATGAATAAAAAACAGCTAAAACAGAGCCCAACTAGGCCACAGTCCCAAAGCGATTTTCGTTTAGTTCTGTCAGATGTAAAAGATGGCTCAATAATTTTGACGTAATTATTAAGATAAAATCACAAAAAGAGTAGACTTACTTTTTGCACTTAGGTTTCTTGGTTTCATAATTAATTAATTAAGTTTTAAATGAGTAAAATACGTAAAAGAAACTACTTAGCTTTCTCTTCTATCTCCCTCCTTATCCTACCCAAAGATGTCTCCTATAACCAATCAAATCTTTCCCTCACTACAAAACTTACCCACCTACCTACATCTCCCTTCTATAAAACACTTGTATGATCCTAATGATTCAATAAAGGCTTGAGGAAGCGGAATTTAATATTCCAGCGAAATATACTTGATGTAATGAATATGTAAATACCTTGGTGCCCCCTCACTATAATCTGATTGGACAGTGTCATGTATAAATATTCGACACTGGTAGTACAAGCGCCTAAGCCTACAAGCCTAAACTTACTCGCCAGACTACACCACAACTGCTTGGAAGACGTACTATTTGACGTACCAGCTACTACTGCGATAATATACCAAATACCAACTTCATAATATATCCCTAACCCAGATATATCAATACTACCCATTTTTGTCTGAGTTTTGTTCTTTTCATTCCTTATCCTGTAAAATATCAATACATTTCATTGAGGAAAAAAGCAAATCCCAATCTTTAAGAATAAAAAATAAAAAGATAAAATAAGAAAGTAAAAACATGAAACTTTACCAAATATCTTTCATCCATACAATCAATATGAGGACCGATGATAGTAAAGTACTTAATCCCCTGAGGAGAGGACGCGTATGGCATTTCAATGATGACTCTAAGGTAATATCGAATGGTGGCCATCTTGCTTTCAAAAGAGCAAGGCAGAGCGGATTCTGGAAGTTGAAATTGAAATGGATATCTGTGGTTGCCACGGGGCAATATTGGCACACTTCCTTCTTCATTTCTATCTGAAAAAAAGAAGAAGAAAAAAAAAAGAAAGGAAAATGAAACGATAAAAACAAACATTGAACTTTGGCAAAGTAATAAAAAAAGAAAAAAGAATAAATAAATAAATAAATAAAAAGCTTTATTTGAATGACCAGATTTTTAGGATTCATTTTTAAGATTTGAAAAAAAAAAAAATGTAAGAAGAATAAATTTGTTGCAAATGTCAATAGTTATAATATTTACTGAGCTTTTCAATCGGCCAAAAGTAGTCGGTCAATATCAATAATAATGTCGCTATTCCCCCCCCCCTCGGAGGAAAATGGTGGAACATGCATAAGAGAAGAGATTAAAATAGCGAAGGGATTGTATTGATCATGATCAGCATTAAATTTATTGGATCATATGACCTTTAGGGACCCCTTTTGCGATCTCGATTCGTGGGGACATTTTTTCCATTTACATCGTCAAAATCCGGTAAATTGTTAACAGACGATTTTTAGAGTTTTTTTTTAAATTATAAAACTAACCCCTAACCCGAATAAACAAGAAAAGTGTCCTTGTGAGTTGAGATCGCAGAAGGGGTGCCTAAAGGTCATATGGTCCAATTTATTTGCTCAATTGACACAGAATGTCAGAAATGAGCAGAAGTTTTAATATCTTTCCAGACTTCAACTGCAAATTGGACTCTTCCTTTGGGATCAGTTTTTAGGGTTATCTCCACTAGCCTTTTGCCTTACATGATTAACCTGTAAGGCAGGGGTTAGGGAATTCCAGCTCTTGGTTTTTGGAATTGTCTTTCTCCTAGACCAGTTGCCCTATCAAGGTTAGAAAGCCAGTCTGTCCTACTATTTGATCTATAGCTCATGTTACATCATGAATAGGCATAGCCTATCATTTTTGTAATGAAGTGTAGGATTTAAATTTAATGGTTACTGGAAAATCACACAATACTGGATAAAAATTTGTAGAGTTGGATTGGCAACAGGCTTTACTCTGAGGTCATCCAAGCGGGCTTCTCTGATTGGTTTAGAAGGATTTATATGATTGGATGGATCCCAAGAAAGAAGTTAGAATTAGTTAACTGAGAATCGAGCAGGCAGCCATATTGGACAGATGCATATTCGTGTTCTTTGCTTTTCTTCCTTGTCTGTGAAAGTTATGGAATCAGGGAAATAAAGTTATGTATACACCAAAAGAATTTGTCTTCATGTTCCTGATTCATAAGAACTAAGATGGAACAGAGTTAGTTTAATGACACAAAATACATATCAAAATATTCCTTAGTTCTGGGATTGAGTTATATTTGCAAAAAATTTGGACCATATTATCTTAAGGCACCCCTTTTCAATTTCGGTCATTAGGTCATTTTTTTCATTTACACCGTCAATATCCGGTTGTTTGTTAGGGGTTAGGGGTTAGAAAACAACCGGATATTGATGGTGTAAATGAAAAAAAAAATGACCTAATGACAGAAATTGAAAAGGGGTGCCTTAAAGTAAAGTAATATGGTCCAAAAATTCCATTTTAATTGATCTAATTAGGCATAATTTGCAATTAANAAGGGGATTTTATGCCACCACTTTATGCCAGTAGGCGTTGGAGGCAATTGTGGAATGCCTCCTTTTTTTTCATATTCTGATATTAAGACAGGAGCAATGAGACTTTCTTTAAGAGCAATTTTTTTTTTTTTTTAGTTCAATAAGGACTTGTAGCTTACTCAGAAATTAGACCAGCTATGGTTAAATAGTACCACTACTGTTCTTTATAACCAGTTGTTTGCTGGAGGTGATGGAAACATCTAGGGGGTATTGAGACAAAAAGGGATGGTGAGGAGGGGCCACATGTCAACCCTTGTTGGGTTATTTATGCCAAAACACTTTGTTCTATTCATGCTTGATGGGTATTCAACATTTTTTTTTAACTCAATTATTTTTTAACATATTTTTAAAACTCATTTTTTTGTATTTAAACCGATAGATGGATCCCTATAGGTATTACCACTCTGGGTCAGAGTGGACCTGGGAGTAATGTCAATGAATGGATACTACACACTCTCTAAGCTCCAGAATTGGACTTTACCATTAGATGCAATTTAAAAATCTAAAAAGATTTTGGCAAAAATAATTATGTTATACTTACCTGAACTTTAAGATTTTCAGTGTTTTGTACGGACAACATGTCCAGTGAGTTTCTCTCCTGCATAATAAATATCTCTATCAAGTTCGATATCAAACTTATGAATGTAATCCATGATGAGACTGAAGGAGATTTGGTGTTACCTGAAGAAAAGTAAAAAAAAAAAAAAGTTGTTAATTCATACAAAAATTCAGCCAAAAATACTAGAAAATATTTTTTTGTTTAATTGAAATTTGCTATAAAATAAATCAGTGATTTTCACATAAAAATATTACAAGACCCCCCCCACACACGAGCAGGATGTGACATAAGGCATTTCTTAAGTGAGGTTTGAATTCAGAGTTTTCCGTCTCCTATACTGGTTACCAAGCCAAAGTTAAAGAGCCCAGTCTGCCTACTATTTACTCATAGCATAACATATTTTCAAGACTTATTTTCACATTATTTATTACCCCCACATATAAATATTTACCAGACCCCCCCCCACACACACCACACACGAGCAGGATGTGATACAAGGTCATTTCTTAAGTTAGGTTTGCATTCAGAGTTTTCCTTCTCCTATACTGGTCACCAAGACAAGGTAAAGACCAGTCTGCCCTACTATTTACTCATAGCTAAATCATTTTCAAGACTTATTTTTCACATTTATTTATTACTCCCCCACCCCACACACATAAGTTAGGGTAACAAAGGCAAAATTTTAGTAATTGTCAGTATCTTGCTTATGCAATTTTCAAACCAAGCACTGGATTTGAACTTGGGTCCACGAGTTCATTTCCTATGACTTTAACCTTGCACCACGTGCATCCATAGTGTATCATTGTATTTTCACATATAGACACTTCATAGTTTAAATTCTATTTTTCTAATTATCTTCATGAATATAATCAAATCTTCATTATTTTTGCTCAAAACCAGATGTAGTGATAGTTAATGTGATATATAATTTACTTTGTCATTAATTGTTTTATTTTCTTAGTTCTCCCGGACATACATACATACAAACTGCCTTTATATATGTATAGATAGATATAGATATATAGATAGATGTCCTTCTGTGGGAACCAGCACATGGATATAAACTAACTAAGCTGTGCTACTCATGTTCTGTGTTGGCAAGGGCTGATATTGAACCTGGAACCTTGGGATTCATTACAAATGCTCTGGCAACTCAGCTAAATTGGCCCCCATTAGTTGTATGATAACAATCCTTTAATTCATATTTGAGGCCTGATAACCCCCTGAGAGTGGGTGAAAATGGCCAATTTCATGTAAAAATAATAAGTGCCAACATATTATGTTTTTCTGATAGAGTTCGATGAGGAGTAGTATCACATAGTAAAAGATGGATGGTGGCGCTTGAGTATTAAGGGAGATATGGGGCTTCAAAGGTTTGCCCAAAATGCCATTTTTCAGCCATTATAAGACTACGTATTTTGATGAAAATGTACGTTATCGATTTTATTGTTTTTTCTCATGGATTCTAATGCCCTGAATTTACTGATGGTGAAAAAACTGGTGAATTAGGAGTTTTAGGTGATTTTCGAGGCTCTATAACCCTGAGAGAGGGCAAAAATGGCAAATTTTGTGTGCAAATAAAGTGCCAAACTAATATGATTTTCTAATAGAGTTCGATGAGGAGTATCACATATTAAAAGATGGTTGAATTCTGTTGAGAATTGGGGGGAGATAAGGGGCTTCAAAGGTGCCCCCAAAATGCCATTTTGTCCATGGAATAAAAAAAAAATATCGGTCATAGACATTGTTTTGGAAATGTATGCACTTTGACATTGTGTATATCGACTGACACACATTAATAGAAGAACTGGATCAAATTGATGGATCAATAAGATCAATACCTGAACTGATCCGCTAAGTTAAAAAAAATCAATGTAACCCTTTATTTAACCTCTGAGTTCAGGATAGAAATATGTATTACTAGCAGGACCTGTGGATATACCACAGTAAGTAAAGTAAAGTCGTCGGGGCGGCCTTATGTCGGTATCAGCCAGACAGTGAGGGAGTCTATCCCCTTTTCGCTAGCGCTAGACCAAGGAGATTATTTTAGTGTCTGAGATGGACCGCCACACCAACCATCAGCTCCTCATTTTACTGCACAGATCCCTGTGCTACTGATACGCTGAATTGGCAAGGGCCGGTATCGAACCACAAACCTTGTGCTTCCTAGCCGAACACTCTACCAACTGAGCTGAACCGGCCCTAAACTTAATTATTACAACATTTGATATGTTTACTTAAGAGCTATTGCCAAATAGTTCAATATGTAAAAAGTATACTAATCTTGATTTAACTCTTTTTTTTTCTTTCCTTCCTTCTTTTCATCATTTCATTATGTTCAATTGAAACAGATTAGTGTTATCCCTTCTGTGTACTCACCCCCTCTCTCTATCTTTCTCCTGCTCTCTTTCTTCTTTTCTATTGTTCTTTCTTATCATATTTTTTATGCTTAGCATGTCCTTTTTCTTACCTTTCTTTCTTTATCAAAAAAAATAGTCCATTACTTATCTGAGGTGACAACATTCATAAGAAATAAGAATTCGGCAATACCAGATAATCAGGATTTACATTTTTGCATTTGATCTTGGATGATTTGGACAGTTGCATTTTTAACCAAAAGGTGTTGCAAGATGATAACGGTTGGAAGATTAAGGAACAAGAGTATCAACATATAGATGGTTAAGCTACCTCCAGTGGTTTGTGATCATCCCAGTATAAGATTTGTCACCAAATAAAAGTTATCTATTTTTATTTAAATAATTGTGCTTTGTGGGTTTTTTGACTTTAAAAAGTGGTGAGCTGTTTTATTGTACAGATAGAAACACTGCAGGGAATGTGAGATGTGTGTTTCTTGTTTGATATTGATTGATTTCAAAGTTACATTTAATATCATTTAATACAAGGATCATTCACTCCTCTTTACTCAAACAAAGAGAGCAGAGAAAGTGCACTATATCCACAAACTCAATACATAGCAAAAAATCTTCTGATTGAATGCAATGCTCCTGTTCTCACAAAACAAAAATGCTACAAACGTGAGCAACACGAGGGAACTATTTAAGAAAATTAAAATAAAAACTCTTCTCTCCTTTTTAAAACTATTTGGTGTTATATACACAAATATAGATATCTCTCGATTCACTAATTCAGCAATTCAATTCGCGCACACACCGCAATAAAGAGATACACTCGCCAACAAAATAAAATATAAGTTGCTGACGCCAAACGGAAGTTAACTCAACGGTAGCCTAAAACGAAGTGACCAAATAACACGGTTCTACGCATAGGCTCCAGCAGAACTTCCGGATGGAAAACAAGAATTCCTAAACAATAAAGAAAATAATTTTGTAAAAAAATTCGCATTTTCATCCATCCAAACGATTCCCGGGTGAAATGAAAAAGATTTCAGTTGATCCGATTTTGGATCGACACAACCTATATAAAGTCGGCTTTGAAAAGCCGACAGGTCAGAGATACCCCTGGTAGCCTACCAGTCCACATCTCAAAGGAAGCCGGCGGCACGAAACTCTACACCTCAAGTCGGCCAACTACATCTCTCACCTACCCCCTAACCTCATGAACTTTGTGTTAGTTTACAAGAAAACAAAAAAGGAATTTGTCAACTTCATAGACCACATAATAAAATCAAAAGAAAATGAAAAACTAAAAACATACTGGAACTAAGGTTTATGAATTATGACACATTTAAACATTAGGAAGAAATAGTTGTTTTGGCAAAAACAATTTCAGGTAGAAACTTGACAAACAACCAAACAGAGAGACACGGAATCTTTAAAAGAATGCTTAAGAAAAATTGATATTATTTCATGTAATAAGTAATTGAGAGTTATTTCCCCTGTTTTCTTATTACCCCCCCCCTTTGTGTAACTCTTTGATGTTTCTGAGAGTATATAAACTCTCAGTAAACTGTAAAAGTATTCTAAGTAGAATAAAGATTTCTTAAGCCTAACCGTGTGTGTTCGTTTATTATTACATTTCATAATCAAATAACTTGATTAGTTCTCATTCAAATGATCTCAAATTTTAACAACTCAAAATTCTATGATTTATGTTGTTTTTCTTTGCAGGAATAGAAATGCCATTCACTGGAAAGGATAAAGATTTTAAACATTAAACATAGAATTTTGAGTTGTTCTTCCATATGTTAAAATTTGAGATCATTTGAATGAGAATTGATTAAGCAATTAGATTATGAAATGATTTAAATGGCCGAGAGGTTAATGAGTTGCTGTGTCTAGCCACACTGAAGAGATGTGAAGCATTGAAACACAGTTGTCTGTGGATGACTTATTATCTGCTCCTAATAACTCGGTAGAGTTCTCTAGAGGTGAATTAAATATATATACATATATATAGTCATCCAAATTCACTGTGTTTCAATGTTTTACATTTCATCAGTGTGTCTAGACATTAGCAGGCTACCTTCAGCTAGGATGGAAACCTAATTAATCTAATCTCTCAGCCATCAGTACCTACAGACTGGAACAAGGATTTTAACTAATAAATACATACATATGTATATATGTAAATGCCGCCAGAATGTGCTCCATCCATTTTATAGGAGAACATTGCCTTAATTCTTTTTCTTATTTAACATTATTTTATTTTTTAACAGGAATGTTATATTTTTCAAATTTGACTTATTTTCTATATAATTATTTTTGCAGAATTTTGTTTCAAAAGTGGTCGGGTCCAATAGAGAGACTATGAGAAATAGGGTAGAGTGAATAATAGATTGGTCTGAGGTCAAAAGACAACATAGCCTGGGAATTTTCTGGAATCTCAGAAAATGTTTCTATATTTTCAAAAAGTAGTATTCTGATTTTATATAAGCCTTACAGCCTAAAACTGTCATGGATAAAACCCAAATGACTAATAGAGAATGGAAGGGGGGGGTTGGGGAGAGAGAAGCAAAAGAAATGTTGTGCCCCCCCCCCGATGAAATTATTCTTAGACACCCTACGATCAAATATCTAGAAATAAGAAACATGAGATTAAGACCCAATTTTTATCAATTTCCTTTTTGACGCAACGTAACACCCAAAAAGAATTTAGTTTCACATTTTTTTTTTCCTTTCTTCCCTTCAGCCTTTAAAATTGAAAATCATTAAAAAAAAAAAAATTTTTCTTAAAATCTTGACATCTCTTTTTTTTTTTTTTTTTTTTTTTTTTTGCAAATGAAATTTTTCTAGAATAATGATTCTCAAAATAAGATTCAACAAGTAAATAGCCAACAGTCAACAACATTATTTGATTAGTCATCATCAGCATCATCATCATATTTGTTCTTTTTTAGGTTTCTCAAAATCATCATCATATTTCTATTTCTTGGTTTCTGAGTTTCATCATCATCATTATCATCATCATCATATTTTGGGTTCTGGGTTTCTGTCATCATCATCATCCAGCATCATCATCATCATATTATGGATACTTGGTTTCTAAGAATTATTATCATCACATTTTGCTTTGTTTTTTATCCGGGGGGGGGGGTCATCATTATTGTCATATTTTGGTTTCTTGAATATTTTATATTTCTCCTTCCATATGCCTAACCCTTTGAAGAACTTTGGAAATTCCACCTTGAAATTTGGAACCCTTTCCATACCATCTTCCTTGGGAGAGCTAGGTTGAGAAACCAAAATACTTGCATCGTTCATTTGAATATCAAATAGTTTAGTTGATTACTCATAATGAGTATATCCTCCCTGGGAATCCTGTTTCTCCATCTGATTGTTGCACTTGTTATTTAAAACCATTTGGTAATAAAAACTCCTGAGAATCACGACTGATTTTTACAACTAATCTTTATCATCTAAGCTTGCCATTATATAATTGCTACGTAACATGCAAAGTCTTATTGTGATCTTACAACAATAAAATATATGCTTTATAGTATTATCTGTGTTATTCGGACTATTGTCCCTATCTTCATTGTTATTTGTACAACATTTCAGCCGATATGCCCTCCCGCCTTCTTCAGGTATTTCTTGTCGGACTCGGGAACCTTCTCGAACTCAGGAACCTTCTTTTCAGACTTGGGTTGAACTCGGGAACCTTCTTGTCGTAGTCCACGGGGTATCCTGTTCTCATTCTGCTAACCATAGTAGGAGTTGTGTTAATTATTTTCTGTGTTACTGCCTATACTCAGGATTATCCAGAGATAATGTCACTTAGAACTGTATCCACTAGGCCACAGGGACAATAATCCGAATAACGCAGATAATACTAATCATGTTAAAAAAACAAACAAATAATTGAAAATAAAAAGTAAAGACGAAAATGAAATAAATTCAGGTATGTATTTACCCAATGAAATAAAATCCATTTTTTTTAAGTGGATTACAACTGGTTTAAATTCAGAGTTTTCCTTCTCTTAGACCAATTGCCTTACCAAGGTTAAAGAACCCTGTCTGCCCTACTATTTACCTATAGCTGGGGATGGGGGAACAGATGGATTTGTGCCTTTCCCAAATGCAAATATGAATAGCCTAGTCCAGAATTTGAACTTGGGTTGCCAATTCCAATTTCTATGACAATAACCATTGCGTGAAGTGTGCCTCATCAAATCTAAGTATATTTATTATTAATCTCCTCATCTCATCTAAAATCTAAGTATATTTATTATTAATCTCCTCATCTCATCTAAGACCTGGGCATTTTTTAAGGTATGATGTATTCTTTAGAGAATTTCAAATTTCAAATGTCTATCATTGTTCTTGAATGAAACTTACAGTAAACAATCACTGATATGTTATTTCACTACCTGTTTCTAGCCTGCAATGAGGCCACCTGTTGGCCATAGGTAACAACCAGTGATGCTTAAGGACGGAATCCTGGTGACTGAGCAGTCCATGACATGCAACACTCTACTTTAGCCCTTACTTAGACTAGAAGGGTGATCAGAAGGCCCCATCTGATCAATCAGTTGGTTACGTCAAGCCCTAGCACCTATATGATTGTCCCAACCCTATTGCCCTTACGGCAAACCCCCAATCATTTTTATCATATATGTGCTAGAAGGTGGTGGCTGAGGGTTTTAGTGTCCTGGGTATGATATTAAACTGCGTCTAGTGGAAAAGTTCTAATTCTGTAGGTCTGGGGAGTGTGGATTATTTCATCACCATTACTCCCAGGTCCACTCTGACCCAGAGTGGCACTACCAATATGTTGGCATTATTATAAGAATTTCCAAGTTTTTTAAAAACCCAACATTTGGAAATGTTCATTGAAATAAGAAAAAAATGGACTTACCTATTATATTATTGATTTTAAAATATGAATTGATTCAGGTCTTTATAAATATAGATTCCATCTTGTGATTTGTGTTTGCAACACAAATTCCTGTTCAACTTCGGGTCGACTATTATGAAAAAAACACCTAGAAAGGAAAAGAGAGATAAAATTTAAAATTTTGAAAAAAGTTGGAAAAGCAGAGATAAAAAAGAAAATCATTACTGAAAATAAATGTGACTAAATAATTAAGAAATGATAACAATATATTATCTCTTAAAAAAGTCAAATCTAATTCTGATTCATGATGCTTTTCATCATGGATAAAAATAAAATTGGAGAAATATTGAAACAAAAAAAATATATTTTCAATTGGAGGTGTGTGGTCTAATGGTTAGAGTTGTAGGAAATGGACTCGTCGACCAGAGTTCAAATCCTGGACAAAGAGCTACAGTTCATATAGCACTAATACCCTTGGGAAAAGTATGAATCCAACTAATCTTCCTCCAGCTATGGGTAAATAGTAGGGCAGACTGGGCTCTTTAACCTTGGTTAGGCAACCAGTCTAGGAGAAGGAAAACTCTAAATTCAAACCTGTTAAACTCCGCTTGGTGTGGTCACTACTAGAATAGGCTCAGTCCTAATTAGTGATCTATTTCACTAATTTCTAATTCATCATCGTTAAAAATAATATAATATATATATATATTAGTATATTGTACTTTCTTCATAATTAATATTGTTTTCCAGCAATTTTTTTTCAAATCAAATGTTCAAACATGTAAGTGTTTATACTTTCCTTTTTTACCAGCAGTCCAAAGACTTTGATCTACTAAAGGACTATTTTTCTATTAGGACATTTCTCTTATACAACTATGTATAAGCTCTTCTTTGTATCTGCTGTAATGTCTGTATTTCTCTTCTATTAAGTTTGTTCAGTCAAATAAAAATTATTCTTGTTAATTCGTTATGTATTGTTTTTTTTATATATCTATATATCTACATGAGTGTATATCATACTATTCACATGCTTAAGCAAGAAAGTGTCTGAGTCTGTTCAATTACAGCTAAAAATGCTAGTGGCAAATTGTGGTTTTCAAGAAGTGTTAGATCATCAGTGTAGTCTGCATCAGTAATAGTTTCTGTGGATATCATGTGCTTCTTGCCTCTTTTAGAGAGAAACCATTTTCTTTCTTTAGATTTACTGACCATTGTAGTGTTGTATACCCACACTGAACTCGAGAGAGGAAATTCGGGTGATAGAGAGAGAGACAGAGATTTGAGACTTACTTATTTCTTCTTTACTATTTCTAGTCACCCTGTTTCCTCCTCTTCTTCTTTCGTCGTCATCTTGTCGTCTAGCTGTCTCCTTACTACTAAGGGCTTTTTCTAAGGGCTAACTTTTTAGTCATGCAATTAATTAAACCACAAGACATTTTTTTTCTTTGTAACACCACCGGCAGGCTGCGATGCTCTTTGCACACTTCTGCAACTCTCTTGCATTCACTGCATTCCTTCTGTACTACTTCTTTCTGGCCATGATTATATCGTATCGTCTGCTAGCTATTTCTAGGACCTGTCCACGTTGCACATATGTGCTCAAAATATCTCGCAGGGGCCCCCGCCAAGGTGTACAAACAACAAGTATCACAAAGAGAAAGAGAGAATAACAAACAACAAAGACAAACCAGTCAGGTGAACTTCAGAATGGTCAGAGATGAGGTATACAACATGCATTGCTTCTAATCAGTCACTCAATCAGCTTCTAATTCATATCCTATGTCTGTCGAGAGGGGGGGGGGTACCTCCCTGTTCCTTTGGCGACCTCTACTAAGCTGGTTTCTTGTAGGCATCTAACATCTTAACTTCTTCAGTGTTCAAGGCTCATCTGCTCTCTTCAGCTCCCCAGATCTAACTGACTAAACTCCTACACATACACACACATAAACGTGGTTTGACTTCTACTTATGTATTCAATATCTACCTAGAATTATATATACACACCTACCCCCACATGCATAGTATTATATCTTGATCAAGGTTTATTTTTCTAGCCCATGTTCTTCCACGCAGAGAGTTAACAACCCCATCAGAGAGAGACACATGCTCTCTGTTTCAATTTCAGGTTGAAACTAAAATCTAAACTAACTAAATCACGCCTCTGGGGTCAGGGTTACCTGGTATTTTTCCACTTGGCCCCCTTGATTTTTGCTACAGGGTATGTCAACAATTTATACTACCACATAAATTATGTAACAGTAGAACGTAATCTATAAAATATTTTGTTTCTTATTTTCTTTATTTTTTCTTTTCTTTCTTTCTTTCTTCTTGAACTTAAAGAACTTCTTTCTTTTTTTCTTTCTTTTCTTTTTCCATTCTTATTTCTTTTTCTTTTTTTTTTTTTAATTTAAAGCAACTTTATCTTTTTCTTTCTTTCATTTTTTAAATTTTTTATTAAAAGAAAATAAAAAATTATCATTTTTATACAAAGCAATATGTTTTCTCTGTTCTTGTTTAGTTTCAGGACCGAAGGAATTGAAATAATCTAGAGTAGGGGTTCTCAACCTTTTTTAACCTATGGCCCCCTTTGATTCCTATTTTATTCTGATGCCCCCTTCCCCCACCCCAGCTATTTTATGTTTACAATTCCTATTGTATTTACATAATCAAATATTTTTTTGCTTGCCTGGGAGGCATATAGCCCCGGTTGAGAATCACTGATCTAGAGTATACAGTTACATTTTAGTTAACAAAATGACCTGAGATTCATTTTAAGTTTGTTTTTTTAAACAAGAAGTAGACAAAAGATTTTGGATGAAAATTGACAGAGTTAGGATTTTTTTTCTAAATCAATGAAGACAGAAGAGCAGAAAATGTTAATAAATCATTTGGCAGTAAAAGATTAAATATTCAATTACATCAATCTAGTTTCTTCTTTTACTGCCAGAAAGGGAGATAACTCTGATGATTTCTTTGTCTAATAAACATCACCAGTTAATATATCTAATAAGTACGACTTATAAGAAAATAATGGTAATGAGTATTTTAATTAGCCTTAATCTATGGAAGAAAGAAAATTATGATAAAATAACAATAAGATTAGTGAAAATCAATTTTTTCCACAGTTTTTTAGTAATTTTCCAATTATCTATATTAGTCTAGTCACATCCCATCCCTTTGTGAAAATATTTCAATTAGACAAAATACATTTGCGTCAATGATGACATATGCAATTTTGTTCTGTAATTTCTAATTAAATGATTCAATAATTTTTAATTTCAATTTGTTTCTATAAATAAAAAAAACTGTAGCAAAACTAATAATTTCCACTCCTTTGTAAAACAAGCAACTGATTTGAATTGATAGTCTAGAAATTAGAATATTGTACTGGTGACCATGAGGTTTAGAGTTCAATAATAAACAGAGTTAGAAAGGAGATGCCTGTAAATCATGTATCAATTGGGAAGGGATCAGAAGAAAACATTCCTCTAAATAATCCTTATTTGGAGGTTACCATTGTATATATATATATATATATATATATATATATATATATATATATATATATATATACATTAAATAAAGATTATATATATATATATATATATATATATACATATATATATATTTTTTGGGAGAATAAGTGCTTAATTGGAGTCGTACCTAATTTTGAAAATTAATTAATTATTAATAAATTAGGCGGGAATACCTATTTAAATGTATGGCTAAACAAATCGAGAAAAATCAATCTCTTTGTTTAGCCATACATTTAAATAGGTATTCCCGCCTAATTCATTATTAATTAATTAATTTTCAAAATTAGGTACGACTCCAATTAAGCACTTATTCTCCCAAAAATTGTCGGCAAAAAGCCATTCCAAACAAACCGTGTTTACAACTTATCATATATATATATATATATATATATATATATATATATATATATAAGATATGTATTATTTAAATAATCATGACAAGCAAATTCAGCATGTGACATGCCGAACACTGGACAGCTGGTGGCCTAGAGGTAGAGTCTCTGCATTCTGTGGTCGCTGGTTCGATCTCTGTCAGGAGCAGATCACAGTATACACTGCTGATGAGACCTAATATAGATTGAAATAGCTGTCCAGTGTTCCAAACATCGCACGGGGTATTTGCTGAATTTGCTTGTCATGATTATTTAATTATAATGAATTCCTCTCTTCATTTATCTATCTATCTCTCTCTCTCTATATATATATATATATATTGTAGATAATATGGGTGCTATATTTCTAAGCAGATAGTGCTCAATATCAGTTATAGAGTGTTTATATTTGAGTAAAGGTAGCATGGACATGAAGTCAACACCTGGTTACTGATAGTTTCTCACCTATGCTATCTTCAGACCAAAAGGTTTTGGTCTGAAGATCATATAAGTGATATTTACATACATATTTACCAACCCTAGGATGCAACACAAGGTCATTTTTTAAGTGGAGTTTAACAAATTTGAATTCAAAATTTTTCTTCTCCGAGACTGGAGAAAGTTGAAGAGCCCACTTCGGCCAACTATTTACCCATATGTGAAATGCAAACAGCCTCATCCAACTTGTCTCTATAATGACAGTAACCATTACACCATGCACCTCCACATTATATATGGCCCTATTTTACTCTGCAAAGTTATACAGTGCACACTCCTTATAAATAGATTATACAAAATCATGATTTTATATTTATTTGTAGGCCCTAATCACTTAATTACATAAAGGTGAGTGAGGCAGAGATGCCAAAAATAGAGGAGTCAGAGTCAAAGGTTCCAACTCCACAGCCCCTGAGCAACACTGTATGTGTATACAGAGAGAGAGAGAGAGAGAGAGAGAGAGAGAGAGAGAGAGAGAGATTTATAAAGCTTTACTAATAAATCAACTAGCATGACTTAGAGTGTCTTTCACCAACAATAAATGTATCGACAAATTAGGATTTTGGTACCTGTCATGTCAATAAAGATTTGCATTAGTTCTAATCCATTCTGATAGGCACCAACATTAGCAAATGACCTGTCTGTGCCCCCACCAGATTAATAGATCATTTGCACAACCCTAGATCAAGTCTGCTTACTGAGTGATCTATCCAGTGATTGTACTTGCTTACACTACAATAATAGCAACAAGAAAGAATACCTATTGTATTGACTGATTGATTTTGACGACAGTCAACCCATTCAGGGATATTTTATACCTAGAGTAATCACATTTATTGTATGTTCCTTTTAATTTTGTTGTGTTGTTGTTTTTTGCACACGGTCCTATTGGATACAAATAATTTTTAACAGATCTGTTTGACCCCCCAGATGAGATCCTAACAGGTATTACCACTCCAGGTCAGTGTGGTACTCTACATTCTCCATATTTCTAGAACTGCCATTTAGTTTATACTCAGGACATCCTATTTCAGTCTGTGTATTCATTATTTTTTGTTTTAATATGTTATGTAATTATTTTACCTCTAAAAAAAAATCTTTTAAAATTAAATTATTTTCTAGAATTTCAGGTTGTATTATGTAATGTCTGTATCAGCCAAACAGCGAGGGAGTCTATCTCCTTTTCACTAGTGCTAGACCAAGGAGATTATTTAAGCGTCTGAAGTGGAGCGCCACACCTACCATCAGCTCCTCACTTTACCACACAGATCCCTGTGCTACTCATACGCTGAATTGGCGAGGGCCGGTATTGAATCAGGAACCTTCCTAGCCAAACGCTCTACCGACTGAGGTGTAATTGTTTCTTAAAAGGAATTTTTTTTTTTGCAAACAGTCCAATCAATTACATATGACCATGCCGTGTCAGAGTGGAGCTGGTAGTAATTGCAATGAAGGGGTACTCCACACATCCAAAATCTCCAAAACTGGAGCCCTACTATCAGATGACAAGACATACAGACTACTCCGTATCATCATATTTATATTTACTAGCAAAATAAAAAAAACGCCCTCCGGACGATGTAAAACTAAATTTTTGAAAGATATTGCTTGAGGAGGTGGAAGTTAAAAATTAGATGTCGGAGAGTTTGAACCATAAATCATGAAATCATCAAATTTATTAAAGGAGTAAAAAAATAAAACAATTTGAAATCGAAACTAAGTTCTATTAACTTTGAATATCTATTAAAATAAAACAAACTATATATAAATATATGATAATGGGGATGTATCTATTAAAACTTGTTTTAAAAAACAATGAGGACTGTCTAATGTTGCATGCTCAAATTTTGAGTGTATTTATTCTATGTTATGACGATTTCAGGTATAGTGACGTAAGCAGTGATATTGTTTTTGTTACAGACAAAAACCAGAAGCGAATCTCCATTATCAATAGATGTTGTATCCTATTCTGTCTGGTGTTTTTAACATTATTGAAAATACCCAAATGGCAAGTAACCTTTTTCATAATCCTAAATAATAATCTCTGTCATGTGGCATCTATAATATTAATCTGCTTGTATGTATATCCAACATTTCACTTTCCTACCTAAGATCAGAGTGTAGTATCTGCTTGATCTTGCAAGGATTATGATGTATACTCTTATTTTGTTTGTATGCATGTACATTTCACTTTTCTACCTAGGATTTCCAGGTTCCAGGCTGTGGTTGTGTCGGTGCTGCTGTATGGCTGCACCACCTGGACCCTGACAAAGCGTCTTGAGAATAAGCTAGATGGGAGCTGCACAAGAATG
Organism: Doryteuthis pealeii; assembly: GCA_023376005.1. Lineage (NCBI taxonomy): Eukaryota > Metazoa > Mollusca > Cephalopoda > Myopsida > Loliginidae > Doryteuthis > Doryteuthis pealeii. Next base: position 132,196,961 of record CM042142.1, on the reverse strand, counting down.
CTGCGTGCAGTCTTGAATAAGTCGTGGAAACAGCACCCCACAAGGAAACAGCTGTACGGTCACCTGCCCCCCATCTCACAAACTATCCGAGTGAGACGGACAAGGCATGCAGGACACTGCTGGAGAAGCAGGGATGAACTCATAAGCGACGTTCTCCTGTGGAAGCCAACACATGGACATACAAGTGTGGGGCGCCCAGCAAGGACATACATTGACCAGTTATGTGAAGATGCTGGATGCTCCGCAGAGGAGCTTCCAGGTGTAATGAATGATAGGGAGGGTTGGCGAAAGATTGTCATGGATGCCCGTGCTACATGCGCGACATGATGATGATGATGATGATGACCTAGGATTAGAGTGTAGTTGTTTCTTAAGAGGTTTTTTGTTTTCCATGTTGTCCTATGAAAAATACTACCACTTCTGGTTAGAATGGAACTACAAGTAATTGCAATGAAGAAGTAATTCACACTTCCCAGATTTCCAGAATTGCAGGTCAAACCATTGGATGCAGTTCTTCAGAACTTGAGAAATCATGTCTCTACCTTGAAATTACAATGACTGTCTCTAGATTGAAACACTACATCTTTCAAAACCTCCAGGCTTACTGTAATTCAATAACACTATACATGATATCCCCCCTCCATACACATATGCATGCATGCACACATACACATACATGTATATTATTACTGTAAGCTATTCATTTTCCTGACATTAGTACATTATTCTATGTACTATACATGAACCTTTGATGAGTTGTGGTGCACCTGAGCACTGTACACAATAAATTTCATTATTATATTGTCCACCACCATGGCTTAGAGTGAATTCAGTGTGCAGAGTTCTAGACGCAGAATCCTCCATCTTGAGAAATAGAGTAGGAGTAGGAGTAGGAGTAAGAGGGGTTCTCAAAGTAGTTTTGACTAATGAGAAGAGAGCCCCTTTGGTTTTCAGAGTTTTCCTTCTCCTAGACCAGTTGCCATACCAAGCTTAAAGAGCCCAGTCTGCCCAACTATTTATCCATAGCTGGAGGGAGATGAGTTGGATTCATACCTTTCCCAAGGGTATTAGCGCTATGTGAAATGCAAACAGTTTTGTCTATGATTCATCATCACTGTATATACACTTATTTCATTTTGTTTAACTTTTGAGTGTATGGAAGTCTTTATCTGACCTAAAAATACTTTCCATCAACAAAGAATATGAGATTTTATTTCATTGGTACGACAAGAAGTGAACGAAATAAAAATCCCTTTAAGTACATTTGAGTTCTTAGTTTTAGAAAAGATGAAAAAGATGAAAAAGATGAAAAAGATACAAAAGATGAAAAAGACAATGATGGAGAAATTTCTTTGAAATGAATTGTCTTACACACAAATGTGTTTGGTAATCTGGTTTAATCCTCTTAGCTGACATAGAATTGGTGTCTTCAAGAGATTAGTTTGGCTTAGTGCCGTACCATTTGTCTATTAGTTTCTTTTCCAAGATGCACTTTCTTCCATTGGCACCCAGAAAAATTTGACCTAATTTGCATATATTCTAATACGTAAATAATTATACCGATATACAAAGCAGATGCCCATAGACTACATGTCTATTACATGCATCACTTGCACAGCATATTAAATGTCAGGTGGTGGCAATACATTTCAAACAAGACCATCCTGAAGAGAACTGGACTCTCTGGAATGCATGAAATACTTGTCCAATGCAACTTGAGATGGGCTGGCCACTTAAACAGACTTGGGAATGACAGACTACCAAAGCAGATTCTGTACTCTCAACTGAGAAAGGGATCATGTAGAATTGGTACAAAGACAACATAAAAAGAAACTTGAATATCCCCATAGGCAGTTGGCAAGATGCAACCAGAGACCGATTAAATTGGAGGAAAATGATTTGCGCGGTGTCATCATCGGATACGATGGACAGCAAGTAGTAGTAGTAGTTCTATCAAAGATTATACAAGGGTGAAGCCAAGGAAGATACACACTGATTGGTAGTGTTGTGGTAGTTGGTGTGCTGACATGTTGTGCATTGATTCAGTCTGTGTGTGATTTAAAAGTCGCACAGATGAACATGGAATGTAGTCTAAATTGGGAAATTATACTTTATGAGTTTGAATTGGGATGTGGAAATAAAATCCACAAAAACTTTTCATCCTTTAATAGTCAGTTATACTTGATGTAATGAATATGCACACACCTGGGTCCCCCCTCACAGTGATATGATTGGCTGGTGTCAGCCATAAATACAGAGTAATGTAGAGGTCCTAGAACTACGACGTCGCACCAGTACTGTTACAACTACATGGATGGTTTGTGTGATAAGAGATTTCCATATGATCAATAACCTGTCAATAGCAGTCCATACCTTTCTTATGCATATATTGACATTTCTTTCAGTAGATGAGATATTACTACCTAGGTATATGAACTAGTCTACTAATTTTCAGAGGCATATTATCCAGTGTGGAGATGTCTTTATCTTGTTTAAAACACATACACTCTGTTTTATCTGAGTTCACATAAAAGTCAATGCCTCTTGCTGCCTTCTCTAGGTTATGCAGGAGTGATTTGGCTTATGCAGGTATATTTGCGAGAAGTGCTAGATCATCTGCATAGTCAGCATCTGTAATAGTTTCAGCAGGATATCACTGGTACTCTTGCCTTTTTTTAGCGTTAAGCCTTTTTATCTATCAATGCACTGCATTCCACATGTTAGTCAGTTGGGTTTTATGGCATGGCAACCGGTTGGGTTATTTTATGCCAAAGTCGTTTTTTGTTTTATTTATTCTATTTTGGGTGGCATTCAGCTTCTTTTCAAGGCTTTTGTAGACAAAATGAGTTTGATTCAAATAGAAAATAAAATAATTATGAAAGAGACAGAATATAGCATGACATAACCCCGGACGGGTTGATATGCCGTTAAAATCAATAAACCAACCAACCAAGAATATAGCATTGTTTAGCTGTTAGCATTCTGTTTTATGACTTCTCATAAATTGTAACAAATGCTTTTTATATCAATTAACATATTAACGCTAATTGCATATGAACTGGCAACAAGGAAACCCATGAACGGGCATAAAATGCTGACATTACTTGTAAATAGCCGAGATTCATATAAGTTGTGGTGCATGTCATGGACTGCTTAGCCACCAGCGATCAGGCCCTTAAAACTCTTAATGTCCTGTATATGTCATACCACCCGACCAGAAGTCACATTCGTTTTCCTAATCCGCCACCAATAGCCTTTGTTTAAATGTAATATTAAGCATATCTACAAGTCTTTGATTTATGGGAAATAACAGGTAACTTTAAATGCAAAGGCCATTTTTAGCCATTTTTTGATAAATCCTTATAGGAATGGGGCTCTGGACTTGGAAAATTCTTAACAGGATGTTAAGAGTTAAGCATCACGGGTCACCACCCTCGACCAACAGGTAGAACCATTTTGGTACCCATTTGCAGAGGTGCAGTCGGTGTATTCGTGCTTAAATGGTCATTATGTATGTTGCTATTTGGATATTATTTTAGATTTTGATTCTATTAGAAATTGAGTATAACGTTGTATGTTTAGTTATCTACTGAAATCAGCATTTCTGCGGAGGATTTGTATATCAAGTGTTTTATGTGGGTAAATTTTGTAGGTCTACATCTTGGTGGCAGCAGAATCTCCATAGAGGACTGCTCATGTCAGAAGTCACCCTGACACAACACCATGAAGCTAAGAGTTCTAGAAGAAAGCAGCGGCACATCAACATCTTCAGGGATAGCCTTCAAATGCAAAATCTGTGGTCGAGAATGTTTTTCAAACATCGGACTTCAGTCACAGGAGGCGCTGTAACTTCAGGGGCACATAAAAACTTTATTATAGTCTTCCGAGACTGAAATGCCAATGAATGAATGACATCCTTGACAGGAGGCCAGTTCTTTTCCCACATTTTAACACCAGTTACTTACAGAAAGGTGTAGTGACGCATACCAATTTAATAATAAGCAAACAACTCTTCAAGAATTCTACATTTAGAGTACAAAACAGGTTTTCTCCTTTCTCTCAAAGCATTGCTGCTACTTCTGTCGTTTTTTGCAGACTTTCTGAAAATAGAATTTTCTCGTAACCAAAATACATCAAGTTGTCGTAAGAGGCCAGTTCAAGATTCTAAAACCATAAAATGATTCCTTCTTCAGTTCTTGTTGAAATCTATAAGATTCAAAGTCCATCAAATTGGATTGAGTATCTGCAACAACTTTTAATGGCATGTCAACCCAACTGGGGTTATTCTATGCCTACAGTTTAGGGAATAATGTACGTTGTGTGTCTATATTTACACTTCTGTAGTTAATGGTAGTAACAATATTCTAGCATCATTGGGTAGAAATAATTTTCATTAATTTCATGTGCATTAATAAATTGGTAGAAATAATTTTCATTAATTTCATGTGTATTAATAAATTGGTAGAAATAATTTTCATTAATTTCATGTGCATTAATAAATTGGTAGAAATAATTTTCATTAATTTCATGTGCATTAATAAATTGGTAGAAATAATTTCATTAATTCCATGTGTATTAATAAATTGGTAGAAATAATTTTCATTAATTTCATGTGTATTGATAAATTGGTAGAAATAATTTTCATTAATTTTTCATGTGTATTAATAAATTGGTAGAAATAATTTTCATTAACTTTATGTGTATTAATAAATTGGTAGAAATAATTTTCATTATTTCATGTGTAATTATAAATTGGTAGAAATAATTTTCATTAACTTCATGTGTATTAATAAATTGGTAGAAATAATTTTCATTAATTTCATGTGTATTAATAAATTGGTAGAAATAATTTTAATTAACTTCATGTGTATTAATAAATTGGTAGAAATAATTTTCATTAACTTCATGTGTATTAATAAATTGGTAGAAATAATTTTTATGTTATTTGGTTGGTTATTTTGTTTAATGACATATCAATGTTTGAGATATAATTATAATAGGCTTAGAATAATAACCCTGTGTAATAAGTGATTAAGAGTTACCTCCCCTACTTTATGATTACCTCCCTCCCATTTGGAGAACTCTCTAGGGAATACTAGACTATAAAAACTCTTAATAAGTGTACCAATTATTTTTCATAGAATAAAGCTTTCCAAAGTCTATTGATGTTATCGTCTGTCATTACAACCAGCGTCTCCAGTCAAGTGTCAAATGAGCAGACCCCAGGGTTTATCGATTGAGAGAAATAGTTGTTTGTCACCAATCTTTAAAAATCAATATTAATGTTGCATCAAACATATTTTCATTCTTTACACATTTGCATCTAAAGCCGATGACTTTGCTATGTTGAAAGTAGAAAAACAAAGTACTCAAAAAAAGATAAATTTATTCTCAATGGTGAAGTCAATGTTAAAATGTTTTGGTTTTTATCAAACCTTCATCAGGATATTATTGTTGGGAATTTAATAACTTAATCCCACAGAAAAAAGAGACATACCTTTTTGTCTTTAGCAAGCGCAGTTATTCATTGAGACATATTCCAATTGAGATACCTTCCATTGGATTAACGAGGCAACACGTTACGACTGCTTTTCATAACACGAGGTGTTTTATTTATTAAAAAACAATGACTGAAATTAATAGATCAAAGGGCAAGTAACTCACCCGTACAATCAATGGATTAGGGCAGATAACTTCTGACCCACATTATTATTAGAGTCTGTTAGTGTTAATTTGTACTGACTAAAGTGAATTTCAACAATTATGATGGAAAAAGTGTTGTCTGATCAGTGATGGGGGTTTTAGGTTTTTGTTTCTAAATAATGGGAGATGAGAAACTGCATCCAAAGAAAAAGGTTCATTCCTGTTTGGTGGCATTCTGGGTTTTTTTTTTTGGAAAAATTGTAATGTGATTTGTTAGTTGTGAGGAAGTTTGAAATATGTGATGTATTTTCTAAAGAGAGAGAGAAAAGAATTATTTGTTTGAGTTTTTGAGAAAGGTTGAAAGAAAAGAAAAGAATGAAAAAGAAAGAAATTAAGAAAGAGATCTGTTGGAAATATCCAATTTAGATTTAATTTATCATCTTGTAAGCCATCTTTTGATCATTGATAATATACAAGGTGTGTCAAAAAAGTATCGAGATTTTTTGTACTTTTTGACACACCTTGTATCCTGCAAAAAAAAAAAAACGTTCCATTCATTAATTTTTTCAGAATACAAGGTGTTTCAAAAAAAATACCAAGTTTAAAGCTGTATTTACCAAGATAGAAATGAACAATGAATGGAACGTTATTTTTTTTTAGAATACAAGGTGTGTCAAAAAAGTACCAAGTTTAAAGCTGTATTTACCAAGATAGAAATGAAGAATGAATGGAATGTTTTTTTTCAGAATACAAGGTGTGTCAAAAAAGTACCAAGTTTAAAGCTGTATTTACCAAGATAGAAATGAAGAATGAATGGAACGTTATTTTTTTTCAGAATACAAGGTGTGTCAAAAAAGTACCAAGTTTAAAGCTGTATTTACCAAGATAGAAATAAAGAATGAATGGAACGTTATTTTTTTTTCAGAATACAAGGTGTGTCAAAAAAGAACAAAAAATCTTGATACTCTATTGACACACCTTGTATAATCTCATGAACATAATAATGCACTCTGTCTAAGCAGTAACTAATGTAGCACAATGCACTGTGCATCCAGTTAGATGCATATATTATGGTATGCATATGCGTTTGCAAGTGTGTGTGTGATTTTGAGAATTCACAAAAATCCAGATTCGTATATGTGTATAAGTACGCTAGAGACATTAGAGATAATGGATTATATATGTATATATGTGTATATATATGTGTGTATATATATTGTGTATATATATGTGTGTGTGTATACTAAATATGCTGTTTTATGAGTATTATCTATTTATATAAAACATGAATAAAATTAACATTTCTGCCTGTTAGAACGAACAAAATAAAAACAATGTAATAAGGTTTATCATTAAAATAAAAAAAGGTAAAAATCACTGTTCCCCCCCCCCGATATAATGCAATTTAAAAGAAACAATGAAAATAATTTTTTACTGAGAAAATTAAGAATTTTACTCAAAAGGATTTATCAGAGTAAAGTGATATGGTGTTTAAAATTCTGAAATGAAATATTATCATGATCTTGAATTATTTAGACTTGCAAAAAAAAACGACCTCTGGGCAGTGTAAAAATTAATTTTTGAAAGAATTTGCCTGGGGGGTGTTAAAAATTCAGTGTCAGAGGGTTTGTATCAAAAGTAAAATCATAAATTTATTAAAGGAGTAAAAAAAATAAAACAATTTGAAATGCAAACTTAGGTCTGTCCCCCTCAAATAAAATGTTACATGCATCTATTAATTATTAATCAAATAATTATTTTGAATATTTTACACATAAATTACATTTTACACAAAATCATAGGTATTTTGTTATTTGTAAACTTTTTAGTTAATTTCTTGTTACTGAAAAAAGGGCGTGAGTAGAAAATAATTTTTTTAAATTAAAAAATATATAATACCAGACATGCATTCATTATCACAAATCATTTGATTTTTATTTAATTAATTAATTATATCCCTTAATCAGTAAAAATCAATAACAAAATTTGGTAGCTGAGTCGATAGAGCGTTCGGCTAGAAACCACAAGGTTCCTAGTTCGATACTGGTCCTCGCCAACTCAGCATATGAGTAGCACAGGGAACTGTGCGGTAAAGTAAGGAGCTGATGGTAGGTGTGGCGCTCCATCTCAGACGCTAAAATAATCTCTTTGGTCTAGCGCAAGTGAAAAGTAGATAGACTCCCTCACTGATTGGCTGATACCGACTTTAGGCCTCCCCGACGACTTTACTTACTTACTTATTAGACATAAAAGAAAAAAAACTGACCCATTTTTTATTATTGCCACAAATTTTAATGAAACATCAATGGCTTAGACACACATAGGAAGTGATTATTTTCTTTGATTATGGTTATTGAAATTCCCTTAGTTGTAGCAAAACGTCATAATTTTCTAAAAAGAGAATTCTCGTGAATACCAAAAAGAAGGAAATTCTTAGAATTTTCCTTGTTTTAATATCCTAATGTGTGATTAGTCTTTTGCTAATGGCGTGTAAGAAGTTGTCTGAATTTGAAAAAGATCAAAATGATAAAAGATAGTTTAGTTTTTTCGTCTGCTTTTCAATTTTTTTCTTTTTTATTCACTATTGTATGTAGATTTTAAAACCAATTTCACTTGATGGGATTTTTAGCTCAGTCGGTTGAGCATCTGTCAAAGAACCACAAAGTTCCAGAGGTAATTTTCACCTTTAGTTGTCAAAATTAGAGTAACCTCCCTTGACTTTCACTTTGAACTAAGACGGTAGCTATTTGTAAAGTCTCCGTGCGAAATAAACAAATCTTAGAAACTTTTTCGAAAACAATACAACTACATGCTTTAACACAAAAATATCATAAAATGTGTTTTTAATAACAATTAAGTTCATTTCAGATAATTTTATGCTAGGAATTTAGCCAACTGACACAAAAATATCATAAAATGTGTTCTTAATAACAATTAAGTTCATTTCAGATAATGCGCACGCACAATTTTATGGTAGGAATTTTAAAGGTTACAATTACCATTCCAGATTCAATACTGGCCCTCCCCAAACTGATTGCATGAGTAGCACAGCTTGGATCTGTGCAGCCAAGTGAAGAGCTGATGGTAGGAGAGGTGCTCCATCTCAGAATCAAAAATCTCCCAGGTCTAACACTAGTGAACTAGGGATAGACTCCCTCACTTTCCGGCTGATACCAACAATAGTCCACGCTGCAGACTTTACTTCTACCAGGTTAGAATGATAGAATTTATCAAGGCATGTCAACAGTATGGATTTCCAAGACTCTCTCTTCCCATCTGTCCCTATCAGTCTCAGCTTTTAGCAAGTCCTTTAGACAGTATCCAGTTTCCACACAAAACTGATGAATATGTTATATACCCACTTCATATCGGGTATACAATGGGGAGAGAGAAGAGGTGATGCATTCTTATTGGTTCAGATTCATTGGCGGCCATTTGTTTCTTCTGGGCTTTCTTCCTTCTGCTGGACAGGGTTGTCTGCTCATTTCTTGGTTGTAATGATTAAGTAAGACTTAACATTTTTCTTTATTAAAAAAAACCCAAAAGGGTTTTCAACCGCGCAATGAGAAGCTGGCATTTTAGGAGCAAAGGACCCTTATGTCTGTTTCTTTCTATTAATGGCCAAAATCTGACTAACTAAACTTAATTTCCATTCTCATGTCTTCCCATTGGCAGAAGCCTGGAGGTCAACTGAAGGTCATTACCTATTAATGATATAACCCCCTTTGATTTTGAATTTCAACAGATTTTAATTCAAAATATAACTACACTTACAGACATAATTCGTAGGCTACCCACGAATTATGTAACAAATTTAAGTTTTTGTTAATCGGCCAATGTGTCCATACGGAGAAGTTCATAGGAGAATGTTGCATATAATTTTATCCTTACTTCTCCAGTAGTGCCCAGAATGGTATGTCGTCAGGGTTTCAGGCCAATTTCAAAATAAGCTTAATAAAAAAAGTTTGGTGTGGTTAGTAAACTAAAGTGGAGAGGTGTTAATACAAAAAAAAAAAAAGGAATTAGGCCAATAAACCATAAGGGCATGAATAGAAAATGATCGAGAGGTAAGTGATGAAAGATATCAAAAGTAAATAGAAAAAAAGGAAGAAAGATCAATAAATGGCTACAAACTATTCATCAATAGAATCCAATCTGCTCGATCAATATTATTAATCAAAGATACACATTAGTAATGAGTACAAAACATCGATTAGTCTTGAGGTGGGGGGGGCTGTGTGTGTGTGTGTGTGTGTGTGATTATATGTGCTCAAAGTTACTAAAATAAACCAGAAAATAGAACAAGCAAAACACTTCCAATTCCAGTTAATGAGTGTTGTCATTGTGAAGAATGCTTAAAGCTACTCTCTAAACATATAAATATTACATACAAAACATATACATTACATAGAAATGTAAAGGTAGGCGTATGGTTACCATCGTGGGAAATGGACATGATGAGATGAGTTTAAATCCTGGATGAGGCTGTTTGCATCTCAAATAGCGCTAATACCCTTGGGAAAGGTATGAATCCAACTAATTTCCCTCCAACTATGGATAAATAGTAGAGCAGACTTGGCTCTTTAACCTTGGTTAGGCAAACAGTCTAGAAGGAAAATTTTGAATTCAAACCTATTAACTCAACTTAAGAAATTGACCTTGTGTCACATCCTGGTCGTGTGGAGAGGTTGGTAAATATATATATATATATATATATATATGTTGAAAGGATAAATAAATAAATATTGTCGGATTCATTTCCATTTTTCACCTTATATATATACACAATACATACACAGCTCAGAAGGGGATGCTCTGAATAAAGATCAATTTTACTCAGGTCCACTGATCTGAAGTGGTAGTACCTGTTAGGGTTCTGTCAATGGATCAAATAGATCTGTTTTAAAATGATTTGTATTAGAGAAAAACATGTGCAAATAAACAAAAAAAACCTTTTACAACTACACAAATAATGTAAGTATGAATGTAAAATACATGCAATTCCCTAACCAATAGGCATAAAATAATCCTAAATGGGTTGACATGCCATTAAAATCAACCAATTGAAGAAGTAAAATCTTGCTCTATTCTTTATAGGGGTAATCCCAGAGGTAAGTTCTCGAAAATATTTAGAAATCACAGAAAAATTTATTGTTTATTGTCAATGATGTTTACATCATTTTACATTATTCTAAAGTTTGAACATTTTTCTACACAATCGTCATTTCGGTCAATGCATTGTTATGGTAGTTTTTGTATGCCCATGTCATACCAGCTCACAGCCATGTCATTGGGGAGGTGTTGAACCTCATTATTACAAACTCCCTACACCAATTGTGGACGTTTTTGACATCCATGCATGACTTGCTATACACTTCTGTTAATTGGCAATGAATTTCAATTGGTTTAATTACTTTTGCATTCTAAAATCAAATAACAGCATGAACTTCACATTTGGTGGTAGCATAAATCAGGAGCTCCATCAGAAGCAACTGCCAAGCCATGACTGAGAATGACAACGAGGCATGTGCAGATGCAGCAAACGCACACAATTTTCCTGCACCCCCAGAACTTTGGAGAACTTACTTTTGGGATTAACCTCATACAATGCACGCAATTTTTTAACCACTTGGCATAAAATAATCCTAGATGGGTTGACATGCCATTAAAATCTGACCCAGAGTTTTAGTACTTGTTAGGATCTCATCTATGGATCAAATAGATCTGTTTATCAAAAATGATTTATATTCAATAAAACCATGTGCCAAAAAACCCTCTTAAGAAATAACTACACAAAAATGTGGACCATATGACCTTTAGGCACCCCTTTTGCAATCTCGATTCTTGGGCACATTTTTTCCATTTACACCATCAAAATCCGGTTAATTGTTAACAGACGATTTTTAGAGTTTTTTTTTTTAAATTATAAAACTAATCCCTAACCCTAACCTTAAACCTTAACCCTAAACTCTAACAAACAACTGGATTTTGATGGTGTAAATGAGAAAAGTGTCCTTGTGAGTTGAGATCGCTGAAGGGGTGCTTAAAGGTCATATGGTCCAAAAATGTAAATATGAATGTACAATGCATGTAATTCCCTAACCACTGGGTATAAAATAACCCAAGATGGGTTGACATGCCATTAAAATGAATTAATTGAGGAAGCAAAATTGTGCTCTATTTCTTAATCCAACAATATTACTAAAATTTAATAACTCATTTCATTCTAATTCTGTTCTCTCAACATTTGCAATGTGAACATTTGTTTTTCTTGAAATTCAATGAGAATTTAAAACCAATAGGAAATCTTGAAAAAACCTTGGAATACATGTTAGCAATCAGCAAGTGAATTTGACAGCTAATGGCTCTTATAGACAATTTGTTTTAACGCAACACACACTCAGATAATTAGATTTTAGATTACTTGGCATTTAACTAAAAAAAAAAAAATTCACTTAAGTTTGGTTCATTCCATTCTGTTGTGCTTATGAATTATATTTCAATATGTCATTTCAAAATTTAACAGCTACTACCACTCTGGGTCAGAGTGGACCTGGGAGTAATGGCATTGAAGAGGTACTCCACACTCCCCAGAGCTCCAGAGTTGGAACCTTACCACTAGATGCAGTTTAACTCTGGGTCAGAGTGGACCTGGGAGTAATGGCATTGAAGAGGTACTCCACACTCCCCAGAGCTCCAGAGCTGGAACCTCACCATGATGCAGTTTAACTCTGGGTCAGAGTGGACCTGGGAGTAATGGAATTGAAGAGATACTCCACACTCCCCAGAGCTCCAGAGTTGGAACCTTACCACTAGATGCAGTTTAACTCTGGGTCAGAGTGGACCTGGGAGTAATGGCATTGAAGAGGTACTCCACACTCCCCAGAGCTCCAGAGTTGGAACCTTACCACTAGATGCAGTTTAACTCTGGGTCAGAGTGGACCTGGGAGTAATGGCATTGAAGAGGTACTCCACACTCCCCAGAGCTCCAGAGCTGGAACCTCACCACTAGATTCCTCTGGGTCAGAGTGGATCTGGGAGTAATGGCATTAAAGAGGTACTCCACACTCCCCAGAGCTCCTAAACTGGAATTTCATCAATGTAGTTTAACATCATACCCAGGACACTGAGACCCTCAGCCACTGCCTTCTAGCACATTCTGTATATGATAAAAAGTGTTGGGGGTTTTCCATAAGGGCAAAGGGGTTGGGACAATCATATAGGTGATAGGGCTTGACATGACCAGACAACTGATTGGAGGAACATTTCCAACCACTTTTCTAGCCTAAGTAAGTGCCAAAGTGTTGCATGTCATGAGCTACTCAGCCACCAATAATCTGTCCTTAAGCATCATGGGCCACTATCCATGGTCCGACAGGTGGCGCCATTGGGGGGATCTTTATCTCTCTACAGAGGTGTACTCTAAAGCCCCAGCCAACAGGGCTCGGTCTGCTTGCTCTCTTATCCTTGTTATTAAAAGTTTCATGTGCCATGACACAATCAAGTGGAGGTGTGTGGTGTAATGGTTACCATCATAGGAAATAGACAAAGTGTGATGCATTCAAATCCTGGACGAGACTGTTTGCATTTTATATAGCACTAATACTCTTGGGAAAGGTATAAAACAAATATAACATTCTATGTGTTCAAAGTCTATATGTATAATAAAAATGATATAGTAGTTATAATCCCTTTATGGAAAATGACATGCAAATTTCAGGAACAAACAATGTGTCCTGTGGTTATCTGTGGCAAGGTCTGTAAGTCAGCTTTTGGTCTTAAGAGATTTATGGTGGTGCATAAGCATCAAATTTTATCATCTGATTCAACGGGAAGGATGTCCTTCCTATGTCATATTTGCATCAAACTTTGTGGATCTGCAGCAGGTTTGATGAGTCATTTGAGGGCTCATGCAAGGAAGGGTTCTGGTAGTGGAGTTATGGGATTGTTAGGGACGGCAATGATCTGTAAAGATTATGCTATTGCTATGGAAAATTACATACAGCCAGATGTAGAGTCATTTATATGAGCAAATTTAATTTGTATGATGTTAAACCAAAAGAAAACAATACATTTTTTTTGTTGAAGTCAGTCAGAATACTTGAAAATGTTGCAGCATAGCTTTTGGCTGAGATACCAGTTTTGATGAAGTAGCTTTCCCAATATTCAGGTTCCATCCTGTCCGCAGTGCCATGTTGAAGTCAGTCAGTATACTGTTGGTATGGACAACAGCAACTGGCTAAGCACAACTGAACTATTGCCCAAGACAGCTGGTAATTATGGGACTCAAGAATAGTCCATTCATGTATTTGGGTGATTCCATTTTGTTGAGTATCTGGCCGCCATCCTTGGTTCCAGATGTAGTAAATAAGTAAGCAAGCCAATAAGTATCTGGTGTTATAGTATTCTTTGTAAGTCCGACGTCCAAGATGATCCAAATAGCAATGAGCCAAGGTTAAGAATCAGACTAGTATAAATACAACAACAGCAGCAGCAGCACTACCAGTGATTGGACAATAGGAATCTCTCCCAGGTCACGTGCCCATAGGCGAGTCTATAAATAGAAGTGACCATTTGCCCCATGCCTTATATACAAAAATATTTCAACACATTTCTTGAGTCCTGATTGGCTGCTTGGTTGCTATGATGTTCAGAAGCTTCATAAATACTCTGGCATTCTGCAGGAGGATTGCAGCAAGGTTAGATCTGTATTGAGTTAAGGCTACTTGTTGCATTGTCTTACCAATTCGACAGTAATTGGAACTAAGGATGATTATTCTACAAAATACTTCGAAGCAAGTAATTTGAAAGAACTTTTCAAAAAAAATAAACCATCCAGGATTTTACATTTCCAAAAAGAAGTGGAATTGTACTAAAAAATATGAGTAATTTAATGATATATGCACTTAAGTATATATATATAATATATATATACATGTTTTCTACAAAACTATTGCTATGAATCCAAAATTTTGTCTGCATTACATTACTCACCAAGGTTAATATGACATGTATCAACCAACCAGCTCGAAACTTTCTACAAAAAGCATATCTCATTTAGATTCTCATTGAGTCTCCATTGTCATCTCAGTTTCTCAAAGGAAGTAAAAAAAAACCTGCACTAAATGACATTTACCCCCCCCCCCCCACACACACACACAGTAATAAAAGTATTTTGCTATACACTGTATACCCAATATTTCAGGTAGAGCTATTTCAATAAGCCTGATATTTTTTATTCTTTCCTTTCGTTAATTTTTTATTTGGATTTTATGGTATGTCAACCTTTGTTGGGTTATTTTATGCCAAAGATATTTTGTACTATTCATTCTTGATGGGCATTGAAAATTCTTTTTTTGAACTCAGTCTTTTCTAAAACACATATTTGCTAACTCATTTTATTCTATTTCACCCATAGATGAGACCCTAACAGGCACTACTCCTCCAGTTCATGGTGGACCTGGGAGTAATGGCAATGAAAGGGTACTCTACACTCTTCAGAGCTCCAGAATTGAGACTTCACCATTAGATGCAGTTTAACTCTGGGTCAGAGTGGACCTGGGAGTAATGGCAATGAAAGGGTATTCTACACTCTTCAGAGCTCCAGAATTGGGACTTCACCATTAGATGCAGTTTAACTCTGGGTCAGAGTGGACCTGGAGTAATGGCAATGAAAGGGTATTCTACACTCTTCAGAGCTCCAGAATTGGACTTCACCATTAGATGCAGTTAACTCTGGGTCAGAGTGGACCTGGGAGTAATGGCAATGAAAGGGTACTCTACACTCTTCAGAGCTCCAGAATTGGGACTTCACCATTAGATGCAGTTTAACGTCATATCCAGGACAGAGAGATCACTAATTGATACTAATAATAAAAGACATAAATAATATAGTAAACATTCACAGTGTTTCTTTAAATGAAATTATAGGATACTTTTAATCACACATGTTTATAACCTAATTTTTTCAAAATACAAGGTGTGTCAAAAAGTACAAAAAATCTTGATACTTTTTTGACACACCTTTATATATATATATATATATATATATATATATATATATATTGGTTTGTTGGTTGGTTTTGAAGGTTGTGATAAAAATGCAAGTGTAAAGAAAAAAGAAGGTAACTATGGTGTTGTTTGTTAACCTGTGATTTATTCTTAATATTTCGAGATGAAAATCTCATCCACAGAAGATATCCAGAACTGAAGTCGTTGCTAGATCTTCTGTAGATGAGATTTTTATCTCAAAATATTAAGAATAAATCACAGGTTAACAAACAACACCATAGTTACCTTCTTTTTTCTTTACACTTGCATTGTGATAGCCTTCAAAACCAACCACCAAACCAATATAAACAATGCTTCAAGCAAATTATAAAACCCTTATATATATGTAGTGTGCATTTCTTATACAAAAAATTAGAAAAAATACTTATCTTAATCTTATGTGTCTTATAATTTTTATGTATGAATTATATAGTATATCAATATGTAACTGAAAAGAAATTATATATATATATATATATATATATATATATATATATATAAATGATATATATATATATATAAATAATAACTCTTTATTTTTGCAATACAATATTGTTATCTACCATAACTCCAAGAAAAATCAAATATCCAAATTCTAACGGTTCTATTTCAGCGTTCCAAAAGTGATTTAAAAAAATTCTCTTCGAACATTTCTAAAAATTCTCCGTTTTTCCCCAACAAATTTTTTCATTCAAAATAAAATTCACTCTGATGAAGGTCGAATCTTCTCTGAGTGCGGAATATTTTCACACAGATGAACTGACCGAAACACATGTGTAAGTGATATTGATTAAATTCATCTTTTATTATCCATTCGTTTCTTTCTTTTCTTTATTCATTCTTCCTCATATTGTCGGATTCATTTCCAATTTCCATTTTACATATATATAAGTAAAGAAATAACAAAAGACTTAGAGATTTTGCATTATAGCCTATTTCGGGGAGCTTAGACAAAGTGTCTAATTCTCCCAGCTCATCAGATTCGCATCTGATGAGCTGGGAGAATTAGACCTTTGTCTAAGCTCCCCGAAATAGGCTATAATGCAAAATCTCTAAGTCTTTTGTTATTTCTTTACTTATAAATTTGCTCTGTGACTCTAACAATAACAGCACACATTGAGCTCTCAAACTGTGACAGGTTGTTTAAAAAAACTCCTATGTAGTAAGGAAGATTTCTTCTCTGGACTTTTGGATTATATATATATATATATATAAATAATTGTGCTTTTGCAATTAATTCCCTTCTGTTGTCAGTTGTTCTTTTCAGATCTAAATTAACACTGCAATTCTATTGGCAAGTGTCATGGCAGCATCATTACATATGTCAAAAGAAGATTGATAAGTATACAATATTCTAAAAATAAATGACCTCATGTTTCAAGTAATAAAGTATTCATAACTGTCTTAAGTTTATACACAGGGTTTGCAATTAGGGCTTAACTCATCATATTTTTGAATGCTAAATTATAGGGAAATAAACTATACAATTTTCTATTTATATCAATATTGATTGGTTGGTTGGTTGGATTTTATGTTGTGTCAACCCTTGTTGGGTTATTTTATGCCAAAGACATTTTGTTTTATTCATTCTTGTTCAGTATTCAATTTTTTTTCTAACTTAATCTTGTTTTAAAACACATTTTTAATACTCATTTTTTTAATCTATTTAATCCATAAATGGAACCCTAACAGGTACTACCACTCCAGGTCAGGGTGGACCTGGGAGTAATGGCAATAAATGAGTACTCCTCACTCCCCAGAGTTCCAGAATTAGAACTTCACCACTAGATGCAGTTTAACGTTATACCCAGGAAACTAAGACCCTAAGCCACTGCTATATATATATATATATATATATATATATATATATATATAGTTTGTAATATTTATTTCATTTCAATAAATATTGACAATTGATTTGAAGAAAATACTGCTATAAAGCCTGTAGAATAATCATACTAAGTTCCAATTACCATCAAATTCGTAAGACAAGGTAACAAGTAGTTGTAAGTGAATATGAATCTTATCTTGTTGCAATCCTACTGCAGAATGCCAGAGTATTTATGAAGCCTTATAACATCATAGAAACCAAGCAGCCAATCAGGACTCAAGGAATGGAATCACCCAAATACATGAATTGACTATTCTTGATTTCCATAAATACCAGCTGTCTTGGACACTGATTCAGTTGTGCTTAGCCAGTTGCTGTTGTTCAAACCAACAGTATACTGACTGACTTCAATATTTATCCTTTGGCTTTAACGATATGAGCAAATTCAAACAAATATTGGATTATTTGCAAATATACTCTTTATAAAGTATTAAGTTGCTCTTTCCTCTTGTCAACAAACTGAAAAGTAAGTAATCAATAAAAATGGAATCTTTTGAGATCAAAGAGTTAAAACACTTGAACAATTTTTTCCTCTTTATGGATCAATTAGGATCAGGATAATCTGCGGAAGAAATCAGTGATTGTATAGAACAGTTCAATAAAGTGGTAACATACAACTACAAAATTATATATATATATAAGGGCCGGGTTAGCTCAGTCGGTAGAGCGTTCGGCTAGAAACCATAAGGTTCCTAGTTCGATACCCGCACTCGCCAACTCAGCGTACGAGTAGCACAGGGATCTGTGCGGTAATAGTAAGGAGCTGATGGTAGGTGTGGCGCTCCACCTCAGATGCTAAAATAATCTCCTTGGTCTAGCGCTAGTGAAAAGGGGGTAGACTCCCTCGCTGCATGGCTGATACTGACATTAGGCCGCTCCGACGACTTTACTTTACTTATTATATTATATATATATATATATATATATATATATATGTTGTTGGCATCCTTCCATCTGCAAAGGATGATGGAGCAGGTTTTTTTACTACATAGCCTGGGCGGGTTGTTTTGGAGGATGTGCTGTTGCCCAAACTGCATTTCTCCCCCCCCCCTCCTGACTGCTGCTCTGGTCCAAAGGAAAGGATAAGAACCTATGCAGTTTGCTACTCATTCAGCATTACTCCACCTTAGGGACTCCTGCTCCGGATTTGTTTTCAGGGTTTTACTCCCTTGCCCTTCCATATTACCAAATAGTTTGATTGTAAAAATATACTAACAAACATTACCTGGGGAGAAAAAAACATTCTTGAAAAAAAGAAAAGACCAAGATAGTTGTACCGACCGAAAATAATCGGTTGATATTATAATACTTGGCCAAAAGAAAAAACAATTTATATGTATATATATATATATATATGAAAAATATATATTCATATAAAAACCGCCAGGATATACTAAAGCTAATAAGTAAAGAGTGCTCAATACCTAAGTAGAGCAAATAATGAAGTTAAACCTAATGAGTCAGATATGCCTACTAAAAGTTTCGCTTAGTGCTCTTCAGGGTTAAGATCTGACTCAAGAGTCAGATCTTAACCCTGAAGAGCACTAACAAAACTTTTAGTAGGCATATCTGACTCATTATATATATATATATATATATATATATAGATAGATAGATAGATAGAGAGAGAGAGAGAGAGAGAGAGAGAGAGAGAGAGAGAGGAGAGAGGGAGGGAGGGAGAGAGAGCAATGTAATATTTACATTCACCATTCAGTTAAGAGTAAGTTTTAGTTATTTGTTTTGTTTCATTGAACAGTTAAATTTAAAAATGATGTGTGCAACTCATCAATTTTCAATATTTTATTAGTTTTTCCCTTCACTAAACGTTAGGAAGTTGATGATTAACAACCAATATAAAAAGAAAGAGAAGAAGAACATACAAAGGGGGGGGGTAAAGTGAAAAAAAATAGAAAAAGGAAAGAAAAAGCAAGCAAGAAACAACAATATAAAGATGGAAGAAGAAAGAAGAAAAAGAAAAAAAAAGAAAGAAAGAAAAAAAAAGAACAATATAGTAAAGTAAAGTTGCCGGGGCGGCCTAATATCGGTATCAGTCAGACAGCGAGGGAGTCTATCCCCTTTTCAATAGCGCAAGACCAAGGAGATTATTTTAGCGTCTGTGGTGGAGCGCCACACCTACCATCAGCTCTTTACTTTACCGCACAGATTCCTGTGCTACTCATATGCTGAGTTGGCGAGTGCCAGTATCGAACCAGGAACCTTGGGATTCCTAGCTGAATGCTCTACGGATTGAGCTGAACCAGCTGACAAAAAATAAATAAATAAAAGAGAAAATAGAAGAGAGAAAGAAAAAAGAAAGAAAGAAAGAAAGAGTAGAAAGAGGAAAGAAAGAAAAATAGAAAGAATGAAAGAAAATAGAAAGAAAGGAAAATAGAAAGAAAGAAAGAATAATCTAAAGATGATAAGACATTTTTCAGATTGAAGAAAAATGAAAATGAAATGTACAAATAACAATGAAGATGGGGACAATAGTCTGAAGAACGCAGATAATACTAAAAAATAAATAAATAAAGCAAATAACTGAAAAAATTTACTCTCATCCAAATAATGAATAAAAGTCTTCAATTTCTGATTATTTTCAACATTCTCCAAGAAATAATGAAAATGTTCTTTATTGAATTATTCTCTCCAATCTCCAAGAAATCAATTCATAACAAGAAAAGTGTTGAAGTTCATTCTGCATGGAACACAACGAAGAAATATTAATAATGTATTATCAAAATTGAAAGCCATTTATATACAAGCCACATAAATAATTACAAGATAAGTAATAAGGATAGAACATCCAACGTTTATATAATTCTATTAGTCACAACAAACCTTTTAATGCTTTTCACAGACTAATGGAGTGAAGCCATATAAGAAACATGTTGAAATCATCCCATTAATACATGCTGGACACTGGTGGAGAAGCAAGGATGGACTTATGACATTCTCCTATGGACACCTACACATGGACACACCAGTGTAGGCTGACTAGTAAAAACCTACATCAGTCAGTTCTGTGCAGATTCTGGATGCTGTGCAGAGGACCTCCCCCAGGGTGGATGAATGATAAGGATGGTTGGAGAGAGAGAGAGAGAGATTCATGCATATCCGTGATGTCAGTGCTACCTAATGATAAGGTTGTAACTAGTTGAGAACAATTAGAAAATAACATGAAATAAATATTCCTGTTTGTCTTATCACTTTTTGTTCATCTATCTATCTATACATATATAAAAGGGCAGTTGTGTGTATATGTATGTCTGGAGGAAATTTCGAAAATAAAACAATTAACAACAAAGTAAATATATATACACATTAAATATCACCAGGGCTTGGTTTTTTAAGCAAAAATAATAGAGATTTGATTTATATTCGTGAAGATAATTAAAAAATAAAATTTATTTATTCTCACTGACAGGGAACACAGGGCTGCTGATTTAATAGTGATGTTTTCTTCCTCGTGTGTGGGTGTACATGGCGTCGGTTGGTTTGTAGGTTCTTTGTAGTTTGTTTATTTTGGTTGTGCGTGCTCGGTGTTCCTTGTAGTGGGCTGGGGGTTGTGGTGTTGGTGGTGGTGGTATTTTGAAAATATTTATAGGCTCTGAGTGCTCCAGTATCATTGTTGAGGCCCCTGGTGTGGGTGTTTAGCCTAATTATCCATTTTATTTCTGTTTGTTTTCTTGATTGAGTGGATGGAAATCTATGATCAATCAAGATGCATTTGAGGTTTTCCAGGTTGTGTGATGGGGTGCTGAAGTGCTGTGTGATTTTGCTTTGTGGTGATTTAAGTTTTATGGTGGGGTGAGAATGAATTCTACAATGTGGCATATCCATGTGTTGAATACCAGTATAGGCCCAAACAGTAAAAACCTGCATCAATCAGCTTTGTGTGGATTTCTGAATGCTGCACAGAGGACCTCCCAGGGGCAATGACCAATAGGGATGGTTGGAGAGAGAGGGAGAGAGAGAGAGAGAGAGAGAGAGGGAGAGAGAGAGAAAGAGAGAGAGAGAGTCATGGATATCTGGGCTGTCAGTGAAACCTTATTATGATGATGATATTAAAGTATAAACATAGCAATTTTGAATTTTTTCCCCAAGATTTAATTATAGCCATGTTAGGTAACGTAACGAGTTGCTGAAGAGTTGCTCCCCTTTCATCATTAAGGGACTGACGGGAACCCGGATATGGGAATTCTGCCATGTTACTTTGGACTGGGGTTTTGGACTGTACAGACATGCGTCAGCATGCCTGAACTAGTGACCACGTGTGTCAGCACGGTTGGGCTAGTTTAAGTCACTTTCAGTGTAGAACCATTTTCTACCCTGTGTTAAATAAGGACTTGTCAACAAACAAGGCCACTGGCCCCATGTGTGAACACACACATAACACAAAGGACCGGCCCCATATGTGACCACATGATGACCCAAGGACCAGCCTGATATGTGAGCACATGTATCATACACACAGTGCCCATGTGATGAACATGCACATGATACACACACAGTTGAACTCTATCCAAAATCATCCGACTGTATTCCGTGTCAGTGAGAATAAATAAAACAGATATTGTTATATGTTAAACATATTTCACTTTTAAAACTGTGTTCTTCAGCCATGGTTAGGCAACCAGTCTAGGAGAAGGAAAACTCTGATTACAAACCAGCTGTACACCGCTTAAGAATTGACCTTGTGTAACATCCTGTCTGCGGTGGAGAGGTTGTATAGATACATACATTTTAAAGTGCTGAGATAAATAGAGAGATAGGAACAGACTCGGATGCAAAGTATTCATTTTCCAATAAAGACATACGTTCATTACGTGTTGATATTTAAAAGTAGATAGAATGTAAGAGAATTTTATGGAGCCCACCAATTTTAATTATCATTTTGTATATCCTATATTTCGAGATATAACAAGACATATCCCATAACCTAGTTTGATTGTGTGGCTGTTGTTTATCCGAGAAAGATGAACCAGACATTTTGGATATTGTTGGCGAAACAAAGGACAAAGTCTTGAGTGTCATTCTCCTGTGAACACCTGGACACACCAGTGTAGGCTGACCAGCAAAAACCTACATCAATCAGCTATATGGAGATTTCTGAAGGCTGCACAGAGGACCTCCCAGGGGTAATGACCGGTAGGAATGGTTGGAGAGAGAGAGAGAGAGAGAGAGAGAGAGAGAGAGAGAGATGGATATCTGTACTGTTAGCAAATGAACACACCAGTGCAGACCAAACAGTAAAAAACCTACATCAATCAGCTATATGTGGATTTCTGGATGCTGAGAGCAAGGGGCATTGACCGATAGCGATGCTTGGAAAGAGAGAGAGAGAGAGAGAGAGAGAGAGAGTCATGGATATTTGCTGTCAACGTGACCTGATGATGAATGTTCATATTATTTGATTTGAACTTTGCTAGATTATTTTTATATATCTTATTCTTAATATTATTTTTTATATTTTATGTATAGATTGAATAATTTTACCAGTTTGTCAACCTGTCTAGGTTTATTTCATGCCTAAAGGTTAGGGAATCACGCTCCATTGTCACATTTTGTGTAGAGTTGTTTCTTAAGAGATTAAACAATAGCTCTTAAGTAAACATCAAATGTTGTAATAATTAAATTATCATACTGTGGTATATCCACAGGTCCTGCTAGTCAAGATTATTATACTTTTTACAAATTGAACTATTTGCAATAGCTCTTAAGTAAACATCAAATGTTGTAATAATTAAATTATTACAACATTTGATGTTTACTTAAGAGCTATTGTGAAATAGTTCAATATGTAAAAAGTATAATAATCTTGACTAGCAGGACCTGTGGATATATCACAGTATGATAATTTAATTATTATAACATTTGATGTTTACTTAAGAGCTATTGCAAATAGTTCAATTTGTAAAAAGTATAATAATCTTGACTAGCAGGACCTGTCTATATACCACAGTATGATAATTTAATTATTACATTTGATGTTTACTTAAGAGCTATTGCAAAATAGTTCAATCATACTGTGGTATATCCACCAATCCGGCTAGTTTACTTTAATAAGAGCAACTTTTAAGTTTGATTTGAAAACTTTGTATTTGCAAGAGGGTTTGGTCTGGTTTCTTTGTTTAATGTCATATCAATCTTTGTGGGTCATTTAATGCCAAAGACATCCTTGTAGAAGAACAATAATGGTAGTATTTAATCTATAGCTGAGGAGACTAGGGGATTCATACCTTTCTCAAAGGTAGTTTGGTTTGGTTTGTTGGATTTTACGGCATGTCAACCCTTGTTGGGTTATTTTTATGCCGAAGATGTGTTGTTCTACTATTCATGCTTGATTGATATTCAAAAAATTTTTAAACTCAATTTTTTTAACACTTTTTAAAAACTCATTTTGTTCTATTTAACCCATAGATGGGACCATAACAGGCACTTCCACTCCGGGTCAGAGTGGACATGGGAATAATGGAGGAGTACTCCACACTCCCCAGAGCTCCAGATTTAGAACTTCACCATCAGATAGAATTGAATGTCATACCCAGGACACTAAGACCCTCAGCCACCACCTTCTAGCCTATATATGATAAAAAGGGTTGGTGGGTTGCCATAAGAGCATAGGGTCGGGGCAGTCATATAGGTGCTAGGGTTTTGACGTAACCAACCAATTGATCAGAGGGAGTCTCTCAGACCAATTGTCTAGTCTAAGTTAGTACCAAAGTGGAGTGTTGCATGTCATTGACTGCTCAGCCACCAGGGTTTCTTCCTTAAGCATCACGGGTCACCCCTCTGCAGAGCTGCAGTCATGCATTCTAATGTCCCAGTTGACAGGACTCCTCACAGGTAGTTGTTCAAAATTGAATGTTATAATTTGACTGGAATTCAAACTCTCTTACTACAATGTTGCACTCCAGCCTGTT
This sequence comes from Doryteuthis pealeii, assembly GCA_023376005.1. Lineage (NCBI taxonomy): Eukaryota > Metazoa > Mollusca > Cephalopoda > Myopsida > Loliginidae > Doryteuthis > Doryteuthis pealeii. The sequence goes on along the minus strand of CM042142.1, from coordinate 132,172,454 downwards.
ATTCATTACATCAGAGGGACTTTCTCAAATCATTGGCCTATAAAATTTTAACCCTTCACAGGTCAAAGATAACATACTTTGAAAATAGGCTTAATAAGAATTTTTAAAAACACAAAAAACACAAAACAAAAACAATAAAAAAGGAAGTGAAAGAAAAGAAAGCAATTCCTATTTACAAGTGTAAATCTTTTCTACAAAACTTTGTTTGGCGGACTTGAACTTTCAGAACCCCCCCATCTAAAATTTTTGTTTTTAATTTTTTCTTTTCAACGGATTATTATCGATTGCACACCAAAAAATTCCTAAAAGTTCTTTATTTTTCGAGTTTTCAGTGGTGCTCATTTCCCCGTATAAGTTTATAGTAAATCGATCCCCTATATCGGAACCGCTCTATCTTAACAGTTGGGCTGAATTAAGGTGACACAGAAAAAACAGAACCCACAAATTTTGTAATAAAACTTTTAATTTTAACTAGGGGGGTTAGGGTTTGGGGTTAGGGTTAGGGTTTGGGGTTGGGGTTTAAGGTTAGTTTAATGGGAAAATAAATATATAATTTGGGTTCTGTATTTTCTGGGCCACCCTAACTTTGACACCTTTGCGCCAGTTTCCTTTCGAGCGGTTCCGATATGGGGGATCGATTTACTATAAACTTATACGGGGAAATGAGCACCCCTGAAAACTCGAAAAATAAATAACTTTTTTGAATTTTTTTTCACAGTCTGATAGATTGGTGTGCAATCGATAATAATCCATTGAAAGAAGAAAACAAAAATTAAAACAAAAATTTTAGATGGGTGGGGGGTCCGAAAGTTCAGGTCCGCCCCTTGTTTATATTAAATTTGAATTTTATTAGACCCAGAGATCCTGATAGGTACGCATCCTGCGTCCCAGACATATACAAATCTAAAAGGACACAGTAAAATCATATCCATGCATCCCAGTGTTTTTTTTTGTTTTTTCTTCTCTAATTATTTCAAGCTAACTGTAAATACATTTTCTTAGAAACGAATTACACAGGATAAATTACAAGGTAGGGGTTAGATGGCTTTAGTTATTTCCCCAGATTATAAATAAAAACAAAGAACGAAAAGAAATTAGCCTATTTGTAAAAAAATATCTACATGTAAAATTTCATTTAAAAAAATAGGAATAGCTTCAGAGCTTTTATCATGAGATTGATAGATTTTAATGGCATGTCAACCCATCTATGATTATTTCATACCTAGAGGTTAGGGAATTGCACTCATTGTGTTTTTTAATTACATTTTTTGTGTTGTTGTTTCTTAAGAGTTTTTTTTTTTTATTTTAATTTTTTTTATATTTACCATGATCCTATGATACGAATAAATATCTAACAGTCTATTGACCCATAAAATGCAGGACCCATAACAAAGAGGATAACTACCTCCGTACAGAGATGAGGAACA
>CM042142.1:132051049-132170927 GCA_023376005.1 Doryteuthis pealeii | reverse complement strand
CTCCACCCCTTGCCCTTCCATATTAACCAAATAGTTTTGATTGCTAAAAATTTTTATACTACCAAAACATTACCTGCGACGACGGAAAAAAAACATTCCTCATGATAAAAAAAGAAAAGACCAAGATAAGTCCTAACAACACCGAAAATTAATCGGGTTTGTTTGACTATCTATAATTACTGGCAAAAGAATGAAAAAACAATTTATATGATATATATATATATATATATTGAAAAAATTATATATCATATTATTAAATAAAAAACCGCACAAGGAAACTACTTAAAGCTAATAAGTAAAGATGCTCACATACCTAAGCTAGCTAGCAAATTAATGAAGCTTAAACCCTTTAATGAGTCAGAATATGCCTACCTAAAAAGTTTGCGCTTACTTATACATCTGTGAGTGCCCTTCAGCGAGCGTTAAGAAACTGACTTGCCCCTTCGATGTCAGACATACTTAAACCCTGAAGTACCATCGAACTAAACAACGAAAACTTTAAAGCTATATTATCTGACTCATTTTATAATATATATAATATATATAATATAAGCTATATCATAAATAGATTACGCTGTTAGAAGAGAGACGAGAGGAAGTGATCGAGGAGAGAGCGAGGAGAGGCAGAATGAGAGAGAGGGGGAGGAGGGAGAGTAGAGAGCAATGTTGTAATATTTACATTCACCATTCAGTTAAGAGTAAGTTTTAGTTATTTGTTTATTTCATTGAACAGTTAAATTTAAAAATGATGTGTGCAACTCATCAATTTTCAATATTTTATTAGTTTTTCCCTTCACTAAACATTAGGAAGTTTGATGATTAACAACCAATATAAAAAGAAAGAGAAAGAAGAACATACAAAGGGGGGGGGTTAAAGTGAAAAAAAATAGAAAAAGAAGAAAAAGCAAGCAAGAAACAACAATATAAAGATGGAAAGAAAGAAAGGAAGAAAGAAAGAAAAAAAGAAAGAAAGAAAAAAAGAAAGAAAGAAAAAAAAAGAACAATATAGTAAAGTAAAGTTGTCGGGGCGGCCTAATGTCGGTATCAGTCAGACAGCGAGGGAGTCTATCCCCTTTTCAATAGCGCAAGACCAAGGAGATTATTTTAGCGTCTGTGGTGGAGCGCCACACCTACCATCAGCTCTTTACTTTACCGCACAGATTCCTGTGCTACTCATACGCTGAGTTGGCGAGTGCCAGTAATCGAACTAGGAACCTTGGGATTCCTAGCTGAACACTAACGACTGAGCTAAATCAGCTGACAAAAAAGAAATAAATAAAAGAGAAAATAGAAGAGAGAAAGAAAAAAGAAAGAAAGAAAGAAAGAGTAGAAAGAGGAAAGAAAGAAAAATAGAAAGAAAGGAAAGAAAGAAAGAAAAAGAAAAATAGAAAGAAAGAAAGAATAATCTAAAGATGATAAGACATTTTTCAGATTGAAGAAAAATGAAAATGAAATGTACAAAATAACAATGAAGATGGGGACAATAGTCTGAATAAAGCAGATAATACTAAAAAAAAATAAATAAAGCAAATAACTGAAAAAATTTACTCTCATCGAAATAATGAATAAAAGTCTTCAATTTCTGATTATTTTCAAACATTCTCCAAGAAATAATGAAAATGTTCTTTATTGAATTATTTTCTCTCCAATCTCCAAGAAATCAATTCATAACAAGAAAAAGTGTTCAAGAAGTTCATTCTGCATGGAAACACAACGAAGAAATATTAATAATGTATTATCAAAATTGAAAGCCATTTATATACAAGCCACATAAAATAATTACAAGATAAGTAATAAGGATAGAACATCCAACGTTTATATAATTCTATTAGTCGACAACAAACCTTTTAATGCTTTCACAGACTAATGGAGTGAAGCCATATAAGAAACATGTTGAAATCATCCCATTAATACATGCTGGACACTGGTGGAGAAGCAAGGATGGACTTATGACATTCTCCTATGGACACCTACACATGGACACACCAGTGTAGACTGACTAGTAAAAACCTACATCAGTCAGTTCTGTGCAGATTCTGGATGCTGTGCAGAGGACTTCCCTCCAGGGTGGATGAATGATAAGGATGGTTGGAGAGAGAGAGATTCATGGATATCTGTGATGTCAGTGCTACCTAATGATAAGGTTGTAACTAGTTGAGAACAATTAGAAAATATATAACATCAAATAAATATTCCTGTTTGTCTTATCACTTTTTGTTCATCTATCTATCTATACATATATAAAAGGGCAGTTGTGTGTATATGTATGTCTGAGGAAATTTCAAAAATAAAACAATTAACAACAAAGTAAATATATATACACATTAAATATCACCAGGGCTTGGTTTTTTAAGCAAAAATAATAGAGATTTGATTTATATTTGTGAAGATAATTAAAAAATAAAATTTATTTATTCTCACTGACAGGGAACACGGGGCTGCTGATTATGGTAGTGATGTTTTCTCTCCTCGTGTGTGGGTGTACATGGCGTCGGTTGGTTTGTAGGTTCTTTGTAGTTTGTTATTTTGGTTGTGCGTGCTCGGTGTTCCTTGTAGTGGGCTGGGGGTTGTGGTGTTGGTGGTGGTGTGTATTTTGAAAATATTTATAGGCTCTGAGTGCTCCAGTATCATTGTTGAGGCCCCTGGTGTGGGTGTTTAGCCTAATTATCCATTTTATTTCTGTTTGTTTTCTTGATTGAGTGGATGGAAATCTATGATCAATCAAGATGCATTTGAGGTTTTCCAGGTTGTGTGATGGGGTGCTGAAGTGCTGTGCGATTTTGCTTTGTGGTGATTTAAGTTTTATGGTGGGGTGAGAATGAATTCTACAATATGGCATATCCATGTGTTGAATACCAGTATAGGCCCAAACAGTAAAAACCTGCATCAATCAGCTTGTGTGGATTTCTGAATGCTGCACAGAGGACCTCCCAGGGGCAATGACCAATAGGGATGGTTGAAAAGAGAGAGAGAGAGAGAGAGAGAGAGAGAGAGAGAGAGAGAAGAGAGAGAGAGAGAGAACCATGGATATCTAGGCTGTCAGTGAAACCTGATATGATGATGTTAAAGTGTAAACATAGCAATTTTGAATTTTTTCCCAAGATTTAATTATAGCCATGTTAGGTAACCTAACGAGTTGCTGAAGAGTTGCTCCCCTTTGATCATTAAGGGACTGACGGGAACCCGGATATGGGAATTCTGCCATGTTACTTTGGACTGGGGTTTTGGACTGTACAGACGTGCGTCAGCATGCCTGAACTAGTGACCACGTGTGTCAGCACGGTTGGGCTAGTTTAAGTCACTTTCAGTGTAGAACCATTTTCTACCTTGTGTTAAATAAGGACTCGTCAACAAACAAGGCCACTGGCCCCCATGTGTGAACACACACATAACACAAAGGACTGGCCCCATATGTGACCACACGATGACCCAAGGACCAGCCTGATACGTGAGCACATGTATCATACACACAGTGCCCATGTGATGAACATGCACATGATACACACACAGTTGAACTCTATCCAAAATCATCCGACTGTATTCCGTGTCAGTGAGAATAAATAAAACAGATATTGTTATATGTTAAACATATTTCACTTTTAAAACTGTGTTCTCAGCCATGGTTAGGCAACCAGTCTAGGAGAAGGAAAACTCTGATTACAAACCAGCTGTACACCGCTTAAGAATTGACCTCGTGTAACATCCTGTCTGCGGTGGAGAGGTTGGATAGATACATACATTTTAAAGTGCTGAGATAAATAGAGAGATAGGAACAGACTCGGATGCAAAGTATTCATTTTCCAATAAAGACATACGTTCATTACGTGTTGATATTTAAAAGTAGATAGAATGTAAGAGAATTTTATGGAGCCCACCAATTTTAATTATCATTTTGTATATCCTACATTTCGAGATATAACAAGACATATCCCATAACCTAGTTTGATTGTGTGGCTGTTGTTTATCCGAGAAAGATGAACCAGACATTTTGGATATTGTTGGCGAACAAAGGACAAAGTCTTGAGTGTCATTCTCCTGTGAACACCTGGACACACCAGTGTAGGCTGACCAGCAAAAACTTACATCAATCAGCTATATGGAGATTTCTGAAGGCTGCACAGAGGACCTCCCAGGGGTAATGACCGAGGAATGGTGGAGAGAGAGAGAGAGAGAGAGAGAGAGAGAGAGAGAGAGAGAGAGGATACTGTTTAGCAAATGAACACACCAGTGCAGACCAAACAGTAAAAAACCTACATCAATCAGCTATATGTGGATTTCTGGATGCTGAGAGCAAGGGGCATTGACCGATAGGGATGCTTGGAGAGAGAGAGAGAGTCATGGATATTTGTAGTCAACGTGACCTGATGATGAATGTTCATATTATTTGATTTGAACTTTGCTAGATTATTTTTATATATCTTATTCTTAATATTATTTTTTATATTTTATGTATAGATTGAATAATTTTACCAGTTTGTCAACCTGTCTAGGTTTATTTCATGCCTAAAGGTTAGGGAATCACGCTCCATTGTCACATTTTGTGTAGAGTTGTTTCTTAAGAGATTAAACAATAGCTCTTAAGTAAACATCAAATGTAATAATTTAATTATTACAACATTTGATGTTTACTTAAGACCTATTGCGAAATAGTTCAATATGTAAAAAGTATAATAATCTTGACTAGCAGGACCTGTGGATATACCACAGTTTGATAATTTAATTATTACAACATTTGATGTTTACTTAAGAGCTACTGCAAATAATTCAATCATACTGTGGTATATAGTTCATATCATACTGTGGTATATCCACAGGTCCGGTTAGTTTACTTTAATAAGAGCAACTTTTAAGTTTGATTTGAAAACTTTGTATTTGCAAGAGGGTTTGGTTTGGTTTCTTTGTTTAATGTCATATCAATCTTTGTGGGTCATTTAATGCCAAAGACATCCTTGTAGAAGAACAATAGTGGTAGTATTTAATCCATAGCTGAGGAGACTAGGGGATTCATACCTTTCTCAAAGGTAGTTTGGTTTGGTTTGTTGGATTTTACGGCATGTCAACCCTTGTTGGGTTATTTTTATGCCGAAGATGTTATGTTCTACTATTCATGCTTGATTGATATTCAAAAAATTTTTAAACTCAATTTTTTTAACACTTTTTTAAAACTCATTTTGTTTATTTAACCCATAGATGGGACCATAACAGGCACTTCCACTCCGGGTCAGAGTTGACATGGGAATAATGGAGGAGTACTCCACACTCCCCAGAGCTCCAGATTTAGAACTTCACCATCAGATAGAATTGAATGTCATACCCAGGACACTAAGACCCTCAGCCACCACCTTCTAGCCTATATATGATAAAAAGGGTTGGTGGGTTGCCATAAGAGCATAGGGTCGGGGCAGTCATATAGGTGCTAGGGTTTTGACGTAACCAACCAATTGATCAGAGGGAGTCTCTCAGACCAATTGTCTAGTCTAAGTTAGTACCAAAGTGGAGTGTTGCATGTCATTGACTGCTCAGCCACCAGGGTTTCTTCCTTAAGCATCACGGTCACCCCTCTGCAGAGCTGCAGTCATGCATTCTAATGTCCCAGTTGACAGGACTCCTCAAGGTAGTTGTTCAAAATTGAATGTTATAATTTGACTGGAATTCAAACTCTCTTACTACAATGTTGCACTCCAGCCTGTTATTCATTACATCAGAGGGACTTTCTCAAATAAAATTTTAACCCTTCACAGGTCAAAGATAACATACTTTGAAAATAGGCTTAATAAGAATTTTTAAAAAACACAAAAAACACCAAGAATGAAAGCAACCTCTGCAAGGGGTAAACTCCCCCAAAGTTTGGCGGACTTAACTAGAGCCCAGGTGGATGAAGTTCATGACATGCAATAACTTTGCCCTATCTTGGGCTACCCCCTATCAATCGGTTTCAGTCAAGCCCTAGCCCTATAATTTTAAATTGCCCTTAATGGAAGCCCCTCTTTTTATCATTGGGTGCTAGAAGGCGGTGCAAAAATGTCCTGGAAATGACGTTAAACTTATCTGATGTTGAGGTTAGTTCTGGAGGTTTTGGGGAATGTGGAGTTCATCAATTTGCTCTGACCCGAATGGTAGTACCTTTAGTGGGTTAAATAGAAAAATGTATTTATAAAAAAATTGTATTATCCATTAAGAATTGATTTATTTCAAAAACTTTATCGGCATTTGACCACTGAGGTTGATATGCCGTAAAACAAACCAAAAAACCAAAACCAAAAAAAAAAACAAAAACAATAAAAAAGGAAGTGAAAGAAAAGAAATCAATTCCTATTTATAAGTGTAAATCTTTTCTACAAAACCTTGTTTATCTTAAATTTGAATTCTATTCGACCCAGAAATCCTGATAGGTACACGTCCTGCGTCCCAGACATATACAAATCTAAAAGGACACAGTAAAATCATATCCATGCATCCCAGTGTTTTTTGTTTTTTTTTCTTCTCTAATTATTTCAAGCTAACTGTAAATACATTTTCTTAGAAACGAATTACACAGGATAAATTACAAGGTAGGGGTTAGATGGCTTTAGTTATTTCCCCAGATTATAAATAAAAACAAAGAACGAAAAGAAATTAGCCTATTTGTAAAAAAATATCTACATGTAAAATTTCATTTTAAAAAAATAGGAATAGCTTCAGAGCTTTTATCATGAGATTGATAGATTTTAATGGCATGTCAACCCATCTATGATTATTTCATACCTAGAGGTTAGGGAATTGCACTCATTGTGTTTTTATAATTACATTTTTTGTGTTGTTGTTTCTTAAGAGTTTTTTTTTTTTTTTTAAATTTTTTTTTACACATGATCCTATTGAATACGAATAATTCTTAAACAGATCTATTTGACCCATAAATGGGACCCTAACAGGTACTACCCCTCCAGGTCAGAGTGGACCTGGGACTAATGGCAATAAAGGGGTATTCCACACTTCCCATACTTTGAAAACTGAAATCTTATCACTAGATACAGTTTAGTGTCATACCCAAGATACTCCTACAAGGAATACAGTCAGTGTATTTTAACTCTTTGCTAACTAAATTTCCCCCAAGTCTGCACCAAATTTTCTTGGTAATTTTCATCTGTATGGGATATTTCAAAGTTCACTATCTATTCACATCAGAACTCATTCTATTCAAATAAAGTCCTATTATTATTGTAATCTGAATCCTTCTGCTCAATTATAATGAACTAACCATCAGTTTTTGTATTTTGCTTGGGTGTGGTTGCCAGTGGTGGGAGAGCTGTTGTGAGCAGCTTAAAGTAGGCAAAGAGTTAAAAGAAATTGGTTTCTAAAAATATAGCATCTATAAAAAATGTTCCATGAAATTTTAGCAGCTAAACTCTTTGCCTAGCAAATTTTTGCCATGGTTGTACAATATTTTCTTGGAATTATTTTACCTGTATGATGGGATATTTCAAAGTTCACCTCAGAACTTTTCTATTCAAACAAATTCATGTTGTTATTATTGTAATTTAAGTTCTTCTGCACATTTATAATGAACTAATCATTAGTTTTTGTACTTTGGTTCTCCCACCACTGTGAGCGGTTTAAAGTAAGCAAAGAGTTAAGCCCTGCCTACAGGTCATTTTATCATGAGATTAATAACATATTGTATTATTCAGTTTTAACAGCAAGTGCATTTGTAATGAAAAAGAAAGAAAAAAGAAAAACGTGTATTCATCAACTGAACTTTTTCTGGCAAATGTAGTGCCACCGTATTCTTTGTTGAGAAGAAATCTGTTGCCAAAACCATTGTTGCCATTTTAAATGATCTGCTTTGCAGATTACAAAGCAAGAATTTCTCATATGAACAATTTTTGGGAATTATCCAAAAAGCAAGCAATTCTTGAAAAAAGATATTTGGAATCAAAGTATCATTATTTAGAAGAGAAAACAAAAATGTCTAAATAAAAAAATAAAACAAATTATTGAGCTGAATTCATTTTCTTATTTTCATGCAACAATCAGAAAAAAAAAAAAAAATTTGGATTTGATTCTATCATGTTCAATTGTTCTGTGTTGTATATTTCTATTTGGACTGAAATTTTCAAAAAAAATGAATATTTGTATATGTAAATGTGTTTATATATGGAAGAGAGTTCAAAGAATATTGACAATGAAGCTGTATTTACCAAGACAGAAAATGAACAATGAATGAAATTTTAATTTTATTCAAAATAGTTCCCTTGGCATTCAACGCATTTATTCAAATGAATTTTCCATTAGTTTAAACACTTCTGAAACTCTTCTTTTTATTTCGTGTGAAGCAGTTGGATACACAAACACACCCACACCCACACACATATTTACTCAACTCCTCCACCATGAGCAGAATGTGATAAGTCAATCTTATTTCTCTGAATGTTTGAGATGAGGCTAATAATTAGTATTATCTGTGTTATTTGGACTATTGTCCTCATCTTCATTGTTATCTGTACAACGTTTCGGCCGATAATGAAGATGAGGACAATAGTCCAAATAACGCAGATAATACTAAAGTCAATCTTTAAGTGGAGTTTAACAGTTTTCCTTCTCCTACATAGGTTGTCATACCAAGGTTAAAGAGAATAGTCTACCCTTCTATTTACCCATAGTTGGAGGGAAAATATTTGGATTCATACCTTTCCCAAGGGTATTAGTGCTATCTCAAATGCAAACAGCCTCGTCCAGGATTTGAACTGAAGTCCCTGTGTCCAAATCTTATGATGATAACCATTAGACTATGATCACCTCCTATATATATATATATATATATATATGTGTGTAATCAAAAAGTATTTAGACTGAATGTTTAATATATAAGTAAGTTGTTGGGGTGGCCTAAAGTCAGTATCAGCCAGACAGCAAAGGAGTCTATCCCCTTTTTACTAGTGCTAGACCAAGGAGACTTTTTTTAGTGTCTGAGGTGGAGCACCACACCTACCATCAGCTCCTTATTTTATGGCGAGGGCCGGTATGAAACCAGGAACCAACTGAGCTAAACTAGCCTGAGGTTAGCTCAGTCAGTAGAGCGTTCGGCTAGAAACCACAAGGTTCCTAGTTCGATAAGCCCTCGCCAACTCAGCGTATGAGTAGCACAGGGATCTGTGTGGTAAAGTCAGGAGCTGATGGTAGGTGTGGTGCTCCACCTCAGACGCCAATACAATCTTCTTGGTCTAGCACTATTGAAAAGGGGATAGACTCCCTCGCTGCATGGCTGATACCGACATTAGGCTGCCCCTACAACTTTACTTACTTAGATATATATACACACACACACAAAAAAAAAATTTAAACACATATGCTTACATATATATGCATAAATACATACACATATATACATGTGCACACACACACACATATATATATATATATATATATACATACACCCAATTTTTATAATATTCTCAATTATAATTATTTCCTTTTATTAGTTCTGATAAATTCTATTTGACACTTTTATCTAAAAATTTTGATAACAAATTTGTCAAAATAGAGAATCCACAAAAGATGTTTTATCTGCACTGATATAAAAATTGATACCCAGATTTTTCTTTTTTTTTTTTTTAATATCTCGTAGAATTCATTTTTGTAATGGCACCCATCACTCTCAAGTTGTTTTTTTTTTTTTTTTTTTTTTATTTTTATTCTTTCTTTTCACCGCTGCTGCTGCTGCTGCTGGTGGTGCTGTTGACTGGAGATTTTGGCACAGTACCAAATCAGTGCTGCTCTTTTCATGCTTCTTCCTCACCAGACTCCAGTTATTTGACAATGCTACATTATTGATTATATTCCCTCAATATTATTCTGTTATTTTTGTATGCATGTATATATATATATATCATGGGCCGGGGTTAGCTCAGTCGGTAGAGCGTTTCGGCTAGAAAGCACAAGATTCCTAGTTCGAAACCGACCCTCGCCAACTCAGCATATGAGTAGCACAGGGATCTGTGCGGTAAAGTAAGGAGCTGATTGTAGTTGTGGCGCTCCACCTCAGATGCAAAAAACAATATCCTTGGTCTAGCACTAGTGAAAAGGGGATAGACGCCCTCGCTGCTCGGCTGATACTTATGTGCATATCAGTATGTAAGAAAACCTATAGGGTTTCTACCTCCTGCCAGTCCTAATGCTATCGAGGAAATCAAAAATCTAAAATCTCGAGCTTTATTACCTCACTACAGGTGTAATGGTTATAGTCTTAGGAAATGGACTCAGTGATCAGAGTTCAAACCCTGATTGCATTTCACATAGCGCTAATACTGTTGCGAAAAGCATGAATTTAATTCTCCCTCCAGCTATGGGTAAATAGTAGGACAGACTGGGCTTTTTAACTTTGGTTAAGCAACCAGTCTAGGAGAAGGAAAACTCTGAATTCAAACTTGTTAAACTCAGCTGGAGAAATTAACAATGTATTGCATATAACTTAAGCCGAGTGGTTGGTAAATATATATTATTTACCCAACCTGTTCACCATGGAGCATCCTGTGAGGATCAAACTCACCTGTTCAGTAGTAAAGGATCTGCAAGTCTAACTTGCTAACTATTACACCTGTTCACAGCACCATTGTAAAGATTTGCGTAAACTGATCAGTATTCAACTGTGTTGCAAGTTGAATCTGCTTCTGAGAATCCAGACTTTGGTAAGTGGTTTAAATAGCAGTTTGGGCTATTCTACTATGTGGCATGGTCAAGTCTATTTCCAGGATTTGGATTGGCTGGTGGTTTTAGTGTGGATATGTTTATCCTCTGATGAATGAGTATAAAACATCTATATTATTGTAGAGATTTGTGTAGACTGATCAGTATTCAACTGTGTTGCAAGTTGAATCTGATTCTGAGAATCCAGACTTGGTAAGTGCGTTTAAATAGTAGGTTGGGCTATTCTACTAAGTGGCATGGTCAAGTCTATTTCCAGGATTTTGATTGGCTAGTGGATTTAGTGTGGATATTTTTATCTATATATACGGAACACTTGACTATGTCCTGTCATCTTACATTATATATATATATATATATATATATATATATATATATATATATATGTGTGTGTGTGTATATAGATTTAATAATTTCTTAATATTCATCTATTTATGAGATTTGTTGAAGAATTCTTAAATTGTTACTGAGTTTATTTACAGATTGGGTCAATTAGATTGGTTTGTTTAAATTGAATTAAATGGCATTCATCAAGATGATGACAATCATAACCAGACTTAAATCTTTAATAATTTAGTAAATACTGTGTTCTTAAAGAAATAATTCTTGTGTCATTAATATAGTGAGGTAATATATATTTACCAACCCAGGGCATCCAATCTGTAGAATGAACATCATACTCACCTTAACAGGAAGTTAAGCAACAATGAGTCTACTTAATACTTAGATGGGTGACCATTTAAGCAACAGCAAGTACTGTAAGAAACTGAATATCAAATTGAATTCATACTGCATTAAAAGGGTTGATATGCCATAAAACAAAACCAACCAACCAATCTCTCAATAAGAACCCCTCCCTCCAAGAACAAGCATTTTTTTCTTTTTTTACATTAAACCCTTTTCCTGGGCGCCAATAATTATTTATTCTATTTGGCTTTTATCAAGCCTACAAATGTATCTCAGCATTTTGCCCTACCATTTATTAAACTCTTGGGAGTCAATTAATATGCATACCATATTTGGATGGTTGTTTGTTTGTTTGTTTTACAGCATATCAACCCTTTTCAGGTCATTTAATGGCAAATCAAGTCATTTTGATAAACAAAGGACTCAAGTTGCTTAAGTGATCACCCAAGAACTGAACAGGCTCATCACTGCTTAACTTTGGTGATCTAGCGGGAACCTGTGTTTTTAGCATGACAATACCGTAATACCATATTTAGTAGCCCTGCATCAAACTGTTTGGCTGTCTATAGAGGACAGGTTTGATTTGGTTTGTTTTACGGCATATCAACTTCAGTGGGTCATTTAATGCCAACTAAGTTTTGAAATGAATTCATTCTTAATGGATACTCAATTTTTCAATAAACTCATATTTTTCTATTTAACCTATTATCATCATCATGTTGTGCAGTTAGCACGGATATCCAGGACAATCTCTCAACAACCTTCTCTATCATTCATTGCCCCTAGAGAGCTCCTGGTTTCGTTTTTAGCGTTCTGACGTTAAATGTTGCTAAGTTTAAAGTTTGTTTACACCTTAGTAGGTGTGTTTTATGTCTAGGTTCTGTGGTTGTCTTTTTAGATATTGTGTTCAGAGCTATGACATTAATAGTGGGTGTATCTTGTTTGTCTGCTCTGGATGTGATGCGGCTTATGCGTTTGATGTTAATGGACCTGGAAGCAATGGTGATGAAGAGGTGCTCCACATTCCCCAGACCTCCAGAAGTGGAACCTCACCATCAGATAGAGTTTAATGTCATACCCAGGACATAGATACTCAGCCACCACCTTCTAGCACCTATATGATAAAAAGGGTTGGGGCTTGCCATATGGGCAATAGGGTCGGTGGAATCATATAGGTGCTAGGGCTTGATGTGACCAGCCAATTGATCAGAGGGAGCCTCTCCAACCGCCTAGCTAGCCTAAGTAAGGTCTAAGTGGAGTGTTGCATGTCATGGACTGTTCATCCACCAGGATTCCATCCTTAAACATAATGAGTTGCCACCCACGGCCAACAGGTGGCCCCATTTGGAGGGGTGTCTCACCCTCTGCAGAGGTGCAGTCGGTGTATTCTAAAGTCCTGGCCGACAGTGCTCTATAGAGGACAGACAAACAAACTATTCCAATTATTTATATAGATTACAAGAGAGCTTTTAAATGTGTGTATGTGCGCATGTGTGTGTGTGTGTGTGTGTGTGTGTGTGTGTGTTTACAAAGAATAGCAATAAGTGAAATTCAAAAATTTTCTCTTATTTGAGAGCAAAAAACAAATTATTTTAAAGTTTGAATTAATCATTATCTAACCAATTGGAAATACTCATCTGTTGTGGATTTGAAATATAAAAAAATAAAATAATCTTCATATATGCTAACATTAATTTAGTTTTTAAATGATGACGGAAACAAAGCTGCTAAAAGCAAAATCATTTTCTAAGAAAATTACAATTTTTAGTTTTTTTTTGTTTTTTTTATTAACTTTGTATTCAAAATTTATATCATTCTTTTTATCGTTTCCCTTCTAATTTTATCATTGCCTTTTTTGTTTTGTTTTGTTGTTTTTTTTCTCTTCTCATTCATTTTCCTCCTTTCTTTCTTTTTCTATCTTTCCGCCTGGAAATAAAATTCAATCATATACGCTTTTATTTGTTGTTCATTGCGTTTCATATTCATTGTTTACTCTGTTCAAATAATAATTTGATTACAATCTTAGAAAATGTTGGAAAAAAACTTCCTTAATTCAAAAGAAAAAGAATCCCGCAAAGAACGATGATAGATTTTTAAACCTGACAATCACCATGTTTCCCTGAAAAAGGGATTATATTAATAGTAAGTTGTCAGGGAGGCCTAAAGTCGGTATCAGCCAACCAACAAGGGAGGCTATCCCCTTTTCATTAGCGCTAAACCAAGGAGATTGTTTTTTAGCATCTGAGGTGGAGCGCCACACCTACCGTCAGCTCCTCACTTTACCGCACAGATCCCTGTGCTACTCATACGCTGAGTTGGTGAGGGCTGGTATCGAACCAGGAACCTTGTGGTTTCTAGCTGAACGTTCTACCGACCGAGCTAAACAAGCCCTTAAATTATGTTAATATTCACTTCGAAATATAATGCTAGGGCTTATTTTCAGGGGATGTTGAGTGTTTGAATCAACATATTGTTGTTGTGAAGAATGCTTATTTCTTTCATCTGTCTGTAATTATTTTAAAGGGGGGGGTCATATATTAATTAAAATCATCCTGAAAAATCACACTAGGTCTTATTTTGCAGGTAGGTCTTATTTTCAGGGAAATGTCGTATCAAGAAGTAAACCCTGATGTTGTGACAGTGAGGTTGTATATGAAATTTGAACACTAGGTTGTGAGAATACCTGTTCTGCACCCTGCACCTTCATTGCACGATGTCTAGACCCCAACGTTGTGATGTTCTGTGCTGGCCGATTCGAAGGCACGAGTCAGATGGGTTCACAGGGATTAAAAGAAAAGAAAACAAAACAACCACAAGTCTGTTAATAGGACACTGATAGAAGAGAGAGTGTGACACTTAGGCAGTTTGTGGTGGCTCTGTCAGCTGGCAAGAAGTTGTTATGAGACTAAGTCGAATTACTGGCTTCACTGGCTAATTTCTACGTCTGCTTCTACTGTCGATATCACCCCAGGCAGGCCGAAAATCTAACTGTCTTTTTAGCTGGGACTGTATGTATATATATATATATATATATATATATAAAATTCCACCCTCACCATCTCCTTTCTGACTAATCCATGCTGGACATTCAATCACTTCTACAGATGTTCTTTTGTTTGAAATATTAAAACAAACCATAATCATACAGGCACAAACAGATAAACAATTGTCCTCATCATCAATTAACACAATGCCGAATTAAACCCAGGCCTCAGACATTTGTCTTGGTTGGATATCAAATACATTCCCATCTGTCTTATTTATTTATTTATTCATTCTTTTTCATTTCTTGGTTATTTTATCACTAGTGTTTACACACATGATTCACTACCTCCTATCTACGTATATATATATATATTATATATATACTACACACACATGACCCCTTAGTGCATTCTTCAGCGATGCATTTTAGTGCAATGTCACAAAGTAAATGACATGATATGACACCTATTCACAATATTTCATCAAATTTCAATAATATTAAACCCCCCCCCATAGTGAAAATTTTAGAAGCCCATAACTTCAGTATTAGAACCTCTGTTATCAAGTTTTTTTGTTTTTTTTTAATTGTAAACCAACAAAAAAATTACGACTCTTTTATAATAAAATTTGTCTAATTTAAACATTCGATCTATGCCAAAATATTACTAGAATTATGGCAGTAAAAATTAGTTAACTAGCTTAAAAGCCACCTAATTTGGCAGCATTTAAGCTAGCATTGAACAAAAGTGATTTTACTATTTCTTTATTGATTGGTTGATTTCTTTTAATCTTTTTTTTTAATGATTCACAAAGTCATTGATTGGTCATTTTACAGAATTGCTTTATTTATTTATTTTGTGATTGATCAAGTCTTTTATTGATTTACTGTTTAATGTTATTATTTCATTCTTTTAGCACAAAAAAGTTCAATCTTTCTGGATATTTATTCATTTTCTATTTTTCTATTGTGTTTGACAAATTTGTTTGTTTTTTTTATTTTGATCATTTTTAATTTCATTTCATTTTCATTTCAATTTTCATTGTTCTCTTAATTATTATGTTTTATATATTTTCAAATAACTTTGCATTATTTCTTAAGCTTCTTTATGTATTTATAGAGTTTTCTCTTTTGTCTGATCTTCATTCTCTTATATTTATCTCTGCTTTCTTATAATTATTATATTTCTATCATTCTTGTATTACTATATTCCTATCATTACATTTCTATTATTCTTACTAGCAAATATATTTGCAAGTATTTAAGTTTTAATGTAATAAAATATTGTATTAAATTAGAAAGGCTAATGAAACTAAATAAGAATACAGATAAAAAGATTTGAAACAGAGGGAGTATAATAAAAGATTTGAAACAGAGGGAGTATAATAAAAAATGGAACAACTGAAACTTACTCTTCCATCACTCTCCTCTTTCATTGTTATTTTTTCTAATTTAAGTATTTAGTTAGAGGAAGTAAAGAATAAAATGACAGTTATTTTATCTTGTTAATGGATTTCATTTAAGATTCATTGAAGAGATTTTTGCTTATATTCATTAAAATAAAACCAAACAGTTAGAAATCAATAATACTAAGCACATATTTATTAAATTCGATTTTTTAATATTAATATGCAAATTAGCCTTCCCATTCACACTGTAAACCGCTATTTTGTTGTATATATAAATATAATTGCATGTTGATAGCATGTAGACATAGTCAACAGTATTAATAATGTAAGACAATTTTATTAATAATTGAGGTTTAGATAAAAATAAAATCATGGAGAATGTGATGTCAATAACTAAGAGAATTGTGACTTGAGTAGGAATATAGTTTCGGTTACAGACAGAAAAACACACAATCTCCATTATAATAAGATATTCATATCATTCTTATTACTTAATTTCTATCATTACATTTCTATTATTCTTATTTCTATATATTTTTTATCATTCTTATATTTCTAGGGGAATGAAAGGCAGACGCTGCAGCTAAATCGGCTGTACGTGTCCATAGGATAATGCTACATGTCAAATTTAAAGATTTGATTTTTGTAATTCTTAAAAAAGCAAATATTCTTTCAACAGACATTTACAAAAATCATTTAAAACAAACAACTCAAAGTGGAAAGATGGTAAGTTCCCTGGGAAATGTCCAAGAAAAAAGATAGCATATAAGTTCATCCTTGCTTCTCCAGCAACGTCCAGCATATCTTGTTTGTCTTACTCAGATGATTGGCTTTTATGGGTTGTCAACCCTTGTTGGGTTATTTTATGCCAAGGACATTTTGTTTTATTCATTCTTCATGGGTACTAACAGGTACTACCACTCCAAGTCAGAGTGAACCTGGGAGCACTGGTAACCAAGCTCCAAAATTTGAACTTCACCATCAGATAGAGTTAAATGTCATACCCAGGACATTAAGTCACGGCTTTCTAGCACACATAAGATAAAAAGGGTTTTGGCTTGACATAAAGACAATAGGTCAGATGGTTTGTGTGATAGGAGGCAAGTGGCCATAGAGTTGCTGGTAATTTTCACCTTTAGTTGGCTAAATTCCTAGCAAATAAGGCAATTAGAGTAACCTTCCTTGACTTTCACTTTGAACTAAGCCGGTAGTTATTTTGAAAGTCTCCATGCGAAATAAATAAATCTTAGAAACTTTTTCGAAAACAATAAAACTGCATGCTTTAACACAAAAAATATCATAAAATGTGTTCTTAATAACAATTAAGTTCATGTCAGATAATTTTATGCTAGGAATTTAGCCAACTGGCTTTCACTTTGAAACAAGACGGTGGCCATTTTGACTGTGTCCGTGCGAAATATACAAATCTTAGAATCGTTTCAAAAACAATACAACTGCATGCTTTAACACAAAAATATCATAAAACGTGTTCTTAATAACAAATAAGTTCATTTCAGATAATGCACACGCACAATTTTATGCTAGGAATTTTAACAACTAAAGATAAAAATTACCCAGTTGCTTTCTTGTTCAAGAAAGCATGCAACATCCTTGTGTCGTTCCCATCTAGCTTTTTCTCATAGAATTTCATAAACATTTAAATGATAACTATTGATTTTGTTTCCCTACATCCTGTGTCACTATCTTTAAAACATTTGGTTTCAAAGGGAACAAAATAAATAAAGTCACTACACATTCTAATAATATTAGAATTAGATCTGGTTAGACAGTGAGAATTTTCTTAAAGTGTCCTATCAGTTTCGATAATCTTAACCAATAAAAAAGCACCTCATCATGTGACAGATCTCCTTTACATTGACGTCTATCTCTGCACACACTGGTAGAATAGTCAAAGATGCAGAAAAGATGTTTCCTGATAACGCTGCCTCTCTTAATTCTATTCCAGAGTCACATCAGACCGTTTCCACAGAATCTCTTTGACTCTGAGTACATGTAATAGCGGTATCACTATTACCTTTTCTTTATTAGAACCACATTCGTTGTATTCTTACGGGACAAACAAGCAAGTCATGATCAATAACCTTGAGAAGACATGCTTTGTAGAGATTGTCAATTGAATATTTAAGATTAACCTGTTTTATTCAATACATCAGATATCCCATAGGTTAATCTACTTCAGGATTATAATATTTTTTAAAAATACAGTAGACTTGCTTAAATATGTGTTATATATTTGTGTCAAAATTGAAAGGCAGCCCTATGAACAAGTGGATTCCCAACCCCCACAACCAAAGTGCGTCAGGATATGTTTGGCCTGTGCGATGGGGAGGAGTTTGGCAAATGGCTACGGATATTTGAACTCGCTACCTCCTCGTAGCTGAAGTGCTGGTAGAGACCAGGATGAAGTATATCAGAATTTGCATAAGCGCAGCCGAACGAGCAGAGATAAAGACGGACTGTAACTGACAGTGCAAGTGAGGAAGAAAGTGTTTGGATGGCAAGTGAAATCTGATGACTGCTATTTGAAGTGAAAGTGGCATGTTTGGTTGGGAAAGGAATTGCATTTCGTTTGCTGGAGAGACTTGCAAAGGATTGATATTATCTCGATTTTTGGACCTTTCAAAAGAATATCTCTAAGAAATAAAGATTTATATGTATATGGTGGGAATAATTTGCATAAGGATACTATCATGTTAATTTCAAATGTATTAAAAGTAATCCTATATATAATCATATAGAAATCAATTAAAATAATTTTTTTTTTTCGAATACCATAGACAAGCAGTGTAGAGATTATCAATTGAATGTTTAAGAGTAACCTGTATTTTTCAATACACCAGATATTGTATATGCTAATCTACTTCAGGATTATAACATTAAAAAAACTTTTTTTAAGTGAAGTTTGTGCGGTATGATATTTTATCAACCTGGCATATGTTTACATAAAAAAACAGTTCTGTCTGCTCTAGTTGTTGAGATCAGTCCTAACAAAATATCTAGAGTTACTTCCCTTGATGAGTAGGGAACAATTGCCTCCTGTGACCGATGCATTGTGGAAGCTATGACAAGAAATGGGACATCAGCCACATGGAATTGTACACAAGATAGCTTGTTGCACACAAGTTGAGCTTTTAAGACACCATTTTAGGGTTGAAGCATTTCTCTACCCAGCATTAAATAAAACTTTGCTCATTTCAAACTCTAAGGTCTTACATTTCCATTCAGTGCTCAGTATTTATTTGTACTTAAAAAAAACATAACATTGGTGTTATTGGTTATTCAAGGAAAATCAAGTCATCAATGGATCAAAAAGTTATTGATTCATTAAGGGGACTAGTACAAAATAAAAAACGCACTCCGGGCGATGTAAAAATAGATTTTTGAAACATATTGCCTGAGGGGTGGGAATAAAAAAATTCAATGTCAGCGAGTTTGTACCCTAAGTAAGTAAAATCATCAAATTCATTAAAGGATTAAAAAATAAAACAATTTGAAATGTAAACTTTGAATATGTATTAAAATAAAACAAACTATATATAGATATATAATACCAGTCATGTATTTATTAAAAATTGTTTTAAAAAACAATGACGACTGTCTAATGTTGCATGTTCAAATTTTGAGTGTATTTATTCTATGTTATGATGATTTTGGGTAATGTGACGTAAGCAGTGACGTAATTTTTGTTACAGACAAAAACCGGAAGCGAATCTCCATTATTAAGAGATATATAAATTTTCATTTTAGTTTTTTTTAGATATAAACAAAAGTCCAGTTGGACACATGGCTCAATGGATATAAGAGTTGAGAATACAGTTCTATGTGACCATCATCTGGAGGTTGCAGGTTCAATCCTGACAACAGGCAAAAAATAACAGAATACTTAACATAGTTTAACACTTGTACCCAGTCATGGTTAACAGAATGAGAACAATCTACCCCAATTGATTGAATAAAGAGTTTGGTTCAAAATTCCATGGAGGCTTCTGATTATGACATGAAGCTTCCCAAGTTTGACAAGAAACACCTAAAGAAGGCTGGAGAGCTCATCGGATGAAAGCTGGGTATATAACAATAAAGATGAGGAAAACTGTCCCAAAAATCTAAATACAAAATTAAAAAAAAAGGTTTAATCAAAATTGCATAATCCATTAGAAAAAAAAAATTCTTACATTCAACTATTTTTAGAGGTGCTCATTGTGTAATGGTTATCATCATAGAAAATTGACACGGTGAGTTCAAATCCTGGACAAATCTGTTTGCATTTCACATAGCACTAATGCACTTGGGAAAGATATGAATCCAACTATTCTCCTGTTAGCTAGGGGTAAATAGTAGAGCAGACTGGGCTCTTTAACCTTGTCATGGCAACTAGGATAGTAGAAGGAAAACACTGAATTCAAACCAATTGTACACCTAGAGAGGGATGGGCTCCACCAGGTTAAGATAACACATTACTAAATAAGTCCCGGGTCTAACTAATAAAACTTTTAGGCAAAATTCGACTTTATTTATCAACATAGTCTCCTTCTAGAGTGATACACTGATTCCAACGCTTCTCTAACAATTCAATGCCTTTTTTGTAGAACAATTTGTCTTTGGCCTCAAAGTATGTCTCAGTTCCTGAAATCACTTCTTCATTGGAGCCAAATCTCTTTCCCTGGAGAAATTCTACTTAAAAATGTCCAGCATTTATAAATCTCAAAAGTAAACAAATCAATACACCAGATTCTCCCCCCGGTCTACCCAGGTGATGCTGGGTAGCCACTTCTAGTAAAGAATAATACCTTGGTGAGACTTATGGTTCAGGAAGAAACCTGATTGGATTTACTAGCTGCTTTATCAATTAAACTAAGAGAGCTATTTTGTTTGGAAAAAATAAGAAATAAACCATTGTTCCTCTAGCGTCATAGAAATTAAAAGCCTGAGTGTGTCACAATAAAAGAAAGGAAATTAAAAATTAAAAATTAAAAAATAAAATAAAATATTTGTTAAAAATCAATAACGATTGTCTATGTGATCTTGAAAAGTTTCTTTTATTTTTATTATGATTAAAACTTTTTAATAAAATATTTTCACAAGGCTTATTAAGTTTTTAATTTCATTTTTATTTTTATTTTTTTGGTTTGGTTTGTTTTACGGCATATCAACCTCAGTGGGTCATTTAATGCCGATAAAGTTTTGAAATAAATTCATTTTTAATGGATAATACATTTTTTTTATAAATACATTTTTCTATTTAACCCATAGATGGGTTTTTATTTTTTTTTTACAAGAGATGTTCTCAATAATGTACGATAAAAAATGCTTGGTTTTTTACATCTTAATAAAACAGGAGGCGTTTGTGGTGTGAGGGTTATTACTGGAGGAAATCGACTCAGTGACCCGAGTGAAATCCTGAATGAGTGTTTGCATTTCACTTTTCACTTATGTCCCTGGGAAATCCATGAATCTATCTCTTTACCTCCCCCCCAGTTATGAGTAAATAGTAGGGTAAACTGGGCCCTCTTACGATTGGTATGTCAACCACTCAAAAAGAAAAAAACTGAATTCTAACCAGATGTAAAAGTAATTAAAGTTGGCGGAGTGGCCTATTGCCAGTTTCAGCCATAGAGCGAGGGAGTCTATCCCTTTTCACTAGTGCTAGACCAGGGAGATTTTTGTTTTTTTTGCTGAGGTAGGGTGCCACACCTACCATCAGTTCCCCACTTTAACGCACAAATCAGATTACCCAATCTGTGCTACTCATGAGCTGAGTGAGTGGGGTTCAGTATTGAACCCATAACCTTGTGATTCCGAGGTGGGTGCTCTACTGACTGAGCTAAACTCTGCTTAAAAAATATCCTTGTGTCACATCGTACTTGTAATGGAGGTGTTGGGTAAATATATCCATCTTAATAAAAGTCGTTGTGGTGGCATAAAGTCAATATCAGCCAGACAGCGAGAGAGTCTATCTACTTTTCACTAGTGCAAGACCAAGGAGATTGTTTTTAGTGTCTCAGGTGGAACACCACACCTACCATCAGTTCCTCATGTTACCGCACAGATAGCAGGCAGTTGCTCTACCAACTGAGCTAAACCGTCCCTTACTCCATCTATTGAAGTCAGTCTACTATTGGTTTGAACAACAGCAACTGGCTAAGCACAACTGAACCAGTGCCCAAGACAGCTGGTATTTATGGAAATCAAGAATAGTCCATTCATGTATTTGGGTGATTCCATTCCTTGAGTCCTGATTGGCTGCTTGGTTTCTATGATGTTATGAGGCTTCATAAATACCCTGGTATTTTGCAGTAGTATTGCAACAAGATTAGATTCATATTCAGTTACGACTACTTGTTGCCTTGTCTTACCAATTCGACGGAAATTGGAACTTAGTATGATTTTTCGACACATCTTAATAGGATATGATAAATACCAAAAAACTAAAAGTGCATTTTTTTTTGCAATGCAAAATCATCTGAAAAGCAAAAACTTAAAAAAAAAAAAAAACTAAATGAAGAATTTAAAGATTCTTTACCTGTTTTATTCTTCCAGTTTATTTGTGTCCACAAGAAAAAGTAAATCCTAAACTTGGAATTATTTTCCTTTAAATTCCAGACATTGTTTCAAAAAATGGATTTAATCATCTTTTATTTCAGCTTGTAGCCCTGGTAATCCATTTTGACCTTCTTAAAAGATCTGAAAGAGAAAAAGAAAAATCAATAAGATGGTTTCCAATGATAAAGATAAATTAAAATCATGTTACACTTAGACAAGTCTCTTTTTACAATTTCAATGTTAAGATTCAGTAAGATCCAAATAATATATTCCACAAGAATATATATATATATATATATATATATATATATACATACAAGGTGTGTCAAAAAAGTATCAAGAATTTTGTACTTTTTGACACACCTTGTATTCTGAAAAAAATAACATTCCATTCATTGTTCATTTCTGTCTTGGTAAATACAGCTTCAATCTCAATACTTTTATCTTCTGTGTAATATATATATATATATATATATATATATATATATATATATATATATCACTCACACACGCAGGCATGCATCAAATAATATGTTCAATAAGAATTGGTGGGGGCCATGATGGAGTACAGCATCTTAACTTTTGTGCCAAAGACATTTTTGTTGGGTATTCACATTTATTTTTTTTTAACACTTTTTAAAAAAATATTCAACCCATAGATATAACCCTAACAGGTACTAAAACTCCTGAGGTCAGAGAAAACCTGGGAGTAATCGCAATGAAGGGGTACTCTACACTCCCCAGAGCTCCAGAATTGAAACCTCACCACTAGATGCAATTTAACGTCATACCCAGAACACTGGATGTGATCAGATGGCAGATCGCTTAGTAAACGCACACAGTTGTTTGTTTACAGTATGTCTGATCAAATGGCAACATGACGATGATTATAGATTTTTCTTTTCTTATGATGAATATGCATTGTATTGTTGTTGTGCAATCATACCACATATTATTTAAGATAAAGAATCTTTGGTTATTTCCTAGTTCAGTAATATGAGTGACCCAGAAAAAAACAGAACCCAAATTATTTATTTATTTTTCCATTAAACTAACCCTAAACCCAACCCTAACCCTAACCCTTGTTGGATTTAAACTTAAAAAAAATTAAAATTAAAATTAACAGTTTTATTACAAAATTTGTGGGTTCTGTTTTTTCTGGGTCACCCTGTAATATCATGTTACTCAAATAGGGGGGTTAGGGTTAGGGTTTAGGGTTAGTTTAATGGGAAAATAAATAATTTGGGTTCTGTTTTTTTCTGGGTCACCCTGTAATATCATGTTACTCAAATAGGGGGGTTAGGGTTAGGGTTTAGGGTAAGTTTAATGGGAAAATAAATAATTTGGGTTCTGTTTTTTCTGGGTCACCTGTAATATCATGTTACTCAAATAGGGGGTTAGGGTTGGGGTTTAGGGTTAGTTTAATGGGAAAATAAATAATTTGGGTTCTGTTTTTTCTGGGTCACCCTGTAATATCATGTTACTCAAATAGGGGGGTTAGGGTTGGGGTTTAGGGTTAGTTTAATGGGAAAATAAATAATTTGGGTTCTGTTTTTTCTGGGTCACCTGTAATATCATGTTACTCAAATAGGGGGTTAGGGTTGGGGTTTAGGTTAGTTTAATGGGAAAATAAATAATTGGGTTCTGTTTTTTCTGGGTCACCCTGTAATATCAGGTTACTCAACTAGGGGGTGTAAGGTTAGGGTAAGTTTAATGGGAAAATAAATAATTTGGGTTCTGTTTTTTCTGGGTCACCCTGTAATATCATGTTACTCAACTAGGAAATAACCAGAACTTTTATCTATTTTATCATAATAATGTGAATTAAGTTGTTTCAGTAGAAAATATTTGTGTCATTAGTAACTAAATCAAGCATTAGACTACCATCACACTGTTACATAGCATATTCTTTTGTTACAATTTATGTGGTAGCATAAATTGTTGACAGACCCTGTAGCAAAAATTCAAAGGGACCTGTGGAAAAATACCAGAACTGCTGTTGGTAACCCTGACACCAGAGGTGTGAATTTCACATGTCACATGATTAGTTAGTTTAGAGATTCAGTTTCAACCTGACATTAAAGCAGAGAGCATGTGCCTCTCTCTGTTGGGGTTGTTATCTCTCCGCGCGGAAGAACATGGGCTAGAAAAATAAAATCTTGATCAAGAAATAAAAGTCTTGCGAGTTAATTAATTGCATGACTAAAAACTAGCCCTTAGAAAAAGAAGAAGCAGTTAGAAGACTAGACAACAAGATGACGGCCAGGGAAGAAGAAGAAGAGAAGCAGTAAAGAAGAAATGAAACAACAGGTAAGTCTCTCTAATCTCTGTCTCTCTCTAATATCTCTCTCTAATCTCTCTCTAATCTCTGTCTCTCTCTTTATCATGGAGAACTTTCTGAAGTTACTCTCATGTATGAGAAGAAAATATTTTAAAAATATAACAAACAAAGGATGTTATGATCAGGGGAAACAATTTTATGTGTCAATACTTATTCACGTGTCTGCATGCGTCATCCTATGATCTTCACCTTATCGGCTTTCGTAAACAAACGCACATATAAAAATTAACGGTTAATAACCTCATATTCACACATTCACTATACACTTAACATCTTTCATTTTGTCCCTCACAAAAACATTACTTAACAGTGTCCTGAAGATGGTATAATACCGAAATACTTAAGTATCAACACATAAAATTGTTTCCCCTGATCATAAAATCCTGTGTTTGTTATATTTTTTAAATATTTTCTTCTCATATTGTCAGATTAATTTCCTCACCATATTTCCATTCTCTCATGTATATAAACAATGAGTGTATATAATACTTTTACTGTTGTTTCTATGTTGTCTCTGCTATTAAGCTGCTACTTAACCGGATTGGTCATCTCTTCTTCTCTGTATGGATCTGGATATCTGGTCTCAGATCTGGGCTGGCTCATCTCTCCTTCTTCTGGTCTTCCTTCTTCGGAATCCTTGGATCTTTTCTTGGGATTTTCATTCTCTGTGTCCATTATTAGACACAAGACTTCATCTTGCTTTTGTTAGACGTCTTTTATTTTAATCACCCAAGTTAAACAAACACGTGTGGAGAAATGGCCTCAAAAGACAGATCACCATTTTGCAGCTGTTCTGTCCCGTCATTCAGCCAAAACTGACTTTCTATGCTAACTTTCTGTTCTCACGTTTGCTCTGGTCAATGAGAAAACAGGTCAATTAAAAAGTTAAGTTACATCAATCACTTATCTGTATTTTTCCATGATTCAGAAATTACTTTAATTTTAATTTCTACACTACAGTACGTAATTCATAGGCAACCTATCAAATATGTAACAATACATCGCCTATTAAATTCAGTAGAAAATATGAGGGTAATCCCAAAAGTAAGGTGTCCAAAGCACTGGGGATGCAGGCTGACAAACTACAGCGATTCCTACGACATTATATATATATATATATATATATATTATATATATATATATATATATATATATATATATATATATAGATAGAGAGAGAGAGAGATATTGTGAAATAGAAGTATAGAATAAACATATCCTAAAATAAGTGAAATTTTATGTATCAAACCCCATAATGATTGTATGCATTCATATATGTGTGAATGATTATAATGTTGAAATTTAGAGGCGCGTGGTCTAATCATTAGAATTGTAGGAAATGGACTCATCGACCCAAGTTCAATTCCTGGACGAAGCTGTTGGCATTTCACATGGCGTTAATACCCTTGGGAAAGGTATGAATCCAATTCTCCCTCCAGCTATGGGTAAATAGCAGGGCAGACTGGGCTCTTTAACCATGGCTAGGTAACCAGTCTAGGAGAAGGAAAACTGAATTCAAACCTGTTAAACTCCACTTAAGAAATTGACCTTGTGTCGCATCCTGCTTGTGTGGAGGGGTTGGTAAACATATATATTGTTGAAATTTGACCAGTTCAGTAAGGCAAAAGAAGCTGGTTTAGCTCAGTACGTATAGTACCCACCTAGGAATTGCAAGGTTCCTGGTTCAATACTGGTCGTGTGTAGGATCGATTGGGTAATTTGATCTGTGTGGCTGGTTGGTTGGATTTTACAGCATGTCATCCCATTGAGTCATTTTATGCTGAAGACGTTTTGTTTTATTCATTCTTGATAGGTACTCAATTTTATTTAAACACATTTTTTAGAAGTCATTTTTCTTCTATTTAATGTATAGATTTGAACCTAACAGGTACTACCACTCACGGATCAGAGTGGATATAGGAGTAATGGTGATGAAGGGATACTCCACTTTCCCAAAATTCCAGAACTGGAATTTCACCAGAGTTAAATATGTTGGGCTTTGTCATAGCCAGGACAATAAGACCCTCACAACTACTGCCTTCTAGTATATATATGATAAAAAGGGTTCGGGCCAATCATATAGGTGCTAGCACTTGATGTGACCAGCCGATTGATCAGAGGGTGCCTCTTAGATCTGTGTGATAAAGTAGGGAGCTGATTGTAGGTGTACTGCTCCATCTCAGAAAAAAAATTCCCTGGTCTAGTCCTAGTGAAAAGGGGATAGACTCCCTTGCTGTCCGGTTGATACTGACAATAGGCCACTCCGCCATCTTTAGCACATTTCATGTCCTAATTATTCTCATTCTGTTCTTTCCATTTTCAAATCAATTTACTCTTTTTTGTTTGTTTGTTTGTTTTCTTCTTCCTAAATTAACACGTCTTTAGTGACCACGAATTTGATTAGAACAATTTTACAATGTCGTATATAAATTTGTCTTTATTAATAGCAAGAATTTCTGTTTTTGTTTTCCTAAAAAATTCTAAAGACAGGAATACTTTTTTTTTTTGTAATTCTATTTCCAAACAAAAATATCTTGAGACAAATTCACCTTCAAGTCATTTTAGACAAGAACAAGGGGATTGGGTTGAGGGGGAGGGGGTTGAGAAATTCTCATTTTCTTCTGGTTATTTTTGATAAGAGCAAAATCTTTCACGTTTGCTTTTTTTTTTAAATTGGCAAAATGATAGTGATAAAAACAATAAGAAAGAGGATAATCATCTCAGAATTTCAGGAGTGGTGAAGTGGCTAATATGCTGGACTTTGACATTGTAGTAAGCGAGTTCAAACTTCAGTCATGCTATTATGTTCACTTTTGGACTAATACTTTTGGGAAAGGTATGAACTCTCTTATCCACCCAACTATAGGATAAATAATACTATAACTGTTCTTTTTTTTTTGTTAATTTAATATGTTTAGAGCAACAGTTAATCCTGGCGATTATAATTCAAAATAGATTTTGTCATATAGTACCTAAATAATGACAATGGAATCATTTGTTTTTCTATTAAATAATGTCTGACAAAACATCAAAAGAGAACAAGATCGCATGGTACTTAATATCAACATAGCAATTGCTAATTACTTTATTCACCTTGTATCTTTGCTTAGTAAACCTTTTTCCCTATCCTTAATACTCATTGTGTTTCTTTCTATTATTTCTCTATTGAACCTGATATTCAAGTTACAACAAAGTTTTAAAAAATAAAAAAGATATTTGTTTAAGTAACTTATTAAACAAATTATAATTATTAGTAGTATTAAACCCTAAAATATAATTAGAATTAAATTCTAACTGTTTTTACTAACTATTATTTATAATTAGAATTAATTTAATAACAAAACAGAAATGAGAACTAATAAATAAATAAACAAATAAAATAAGTCACATG
This sequence comes from Doryteuthis pealeii, assembly GCA_023376005.1. Classification (NCBI taxonomy): domain Eukaryota; kingdom Metazoa; phylum Mollusca; class Cephalopoda; order Myopsida; family Loliginidae; genus Doryteuthis; species Doryteuthis pealeii. The sequence continues at coordinate 132,142,875 of CM042142.1, read as the reverse complement.
CAGTAATTGGAAAAAATATTTAACTAACAGTGTTCAACCATTATTATTTGAAAAGGAGTTTATCTCAATTTAAGAAATTACATTAACTTCGTTAAGTATAGGGTAATGGCCTGATGATTTTATTTGGATTGAAACCATGGTAGACCTTTAACTATTTTCCTCTATTAATTTATATATTATACTAAAGCTGAGGGAATCAATGATTATATGCTAAAGGCTTTTTTCCTATTTAGTTTAATGACACAAATTTCATATGAAGATATTCATTAGTTCTAGGATTGAGTTATGTTTGGAAAAAATCCATTTTAAAAGGTTCTGATTAGTCATAATTTGAAATTAAGTCAAAAACTGACCCATCTCTTCCCTTACATTCTGCCTATCACTTTCACCCTCTCTATGTATTTTTGTTTACCTCTTCATTATATATGTTAGTTTCTCTATCTGTGTAAAGAGAGTGATTTAGAGAGTGTGAAGTAGATTTGTATGTTAAGTTTCAGAAGCAACTAACCCGTGGCTTAAATTAGTTCAAACATTTCCTTTCTTAGAAATCTTACAAAATAATTTTAATGTTTTTTTTAATTCTCCAGTTTCATTTTAATTCGCTTTGCAAATTCACTTTTTCCTAATTCCAATTATCTACCCAGAGCTCAATGGGTGACCCAATAGGTCATATTTTGTCTAGTATATATACAAGATGTGTCAAAAAAGTATCGAGTTTTTTGTACTTTTTGACACACCTTGTACTCTGGGGAAAAAAAATAACATTCCATTCATTAATTTTTTTCAGAATACAAGGTGTGTCAAAAAAATACAAAAAGCTCAATACTTTTTTGACACACCTTGTGTGTGTACACGTGTAATCGGCTGCAATTAATCGGTACCTTGATTAATTCAGTGGATTTAACCCTGAAGAACTTTATGGTGAAACTCGAGTAGGTTTCTATTGTATCCATTTCTTTAATAAATTTGCTCTACTTTGTATTTGTTATATCGCTGACTTAACCCCTGGATTTTGTGCACCTCAAACGATCGTGCCCATATTCACCGGTAAGCCACCTCTTATCTACATAAGTACATAATATATATATATATATATATATATATATATATATATATATATCACAATTTTGTGATTAGGCCTTTTTTTCTCTTTTAGTGGAGACAAATACTTGCTTTCATGGCCTCACAGACTGAATGGTGAGAATTAAGCAACAAGGTCCTAACACACTTAAGACAAATTATCTTTTCTCCTCCCTATCCGATGATTAGCCATCACCAACATAGCAGTCATTGGTGACTATGTTACACCAGATTTATTTTTTTATCTTTGTCAGTTTCTTTACAAAAGAATTTTCACTTCTGTAGAAAGATTATTCTCATACCCCCTCTCTCTCTCTGTCAGTCAGTCATCACTCCTGGCAAGTCCTCCTCACAACATCCAGTATCCACACAGAGCGTATCAATGTAATTATTTGCCGTTCAGCCCACTCTGGTGTGTCCATGTGTACATGTCCACAGGATAATGTCAATTACGAGTTAAGCACAACTGAACCAGTGTCAAGACAACTGGTACTTATGGGGATCCAGAATAGTCCACTCATGCATTTGGGTGATTCCATTCCTTGAGTCCTGATTGGCTGCTTGGTTTCTGTAGAATAATCATACTAGTTCTAATTACCGTCGAATTGGTAAGACAAGGCAGCAAGCAGTCGTAACTTAATACAAACCTGATTTGCTGCTAAGACTACTGCAAAATGGCAGGTTATTCATGAAGCCTCAGAACATCATACAAACCAAGCAGCCAATCAGGACTCAAGGAATGGAATCACCCAAATGCATGAGTGGACTATTCTGAATTCCCATAAGTACCAGTTATCTTGACACTGGTTCAGTTGTGTTTGGCCAGTTGCTGTTGTTCAAACCAATAGTAGACTGACTGACTGACTGACTTCAATAGTTTCTATGATGTTCTGAGGCTTCATAAATAACCTGCCATTTTGCAGTAGTCTTTGCAGCAAAACAGTTTTGTATTAAGTTACGACTGCTTGCTGCCTTGTCTTACCAATTCGACAGTAATTGGAACTAGTATGATTATTCTACAGTCCTTACATCTCCAGTAGTAAATAGTCATCAGTAGTTATATATTTGGTTATACTCACACCTCATCCTGTCTAAGTTTTGTAAGCAAAGATATTTTCCCGTACAAGTAAGTTGGACTCAACTAACGAAAACCCATAAATGATATGTCGAGTAGTTAAGTTCAAGTAGTATCTAGTTGCTGCAGAGAATTAATTACTGTTGTGGAAGCACTGCATGTTGGATTCTGTTTTTATTATCTTTGTACCAAAGATAATAAACCTATGTTACCGTTTCTGAATTATGAGGATAGAAAAATGAATTTTTAATTACTGTTCTAAATGAAGATATTTCCCCTTACAAGAAAGTTGGACTAGACCAACGAAAACCCATAAATGATACGGACTACAGTCGAGTAGTTAAGTTCAAGTAGTAGTTGCTGCAGAGAATTAATTACTGTTGTAGAAACGCTGGGCATTGGACTATTTTTATAATATCTTTATACAAAAGATAATAAACCTATGTAAACCTTTCTTCCGGATTTCAATGTTGTTATTTGATAACTCAGATACAAAACTAAGCTATGATAATTCAGTAATTGTTGGAAATATAATGTTTTGATCTGGTCAAACATATTAGAATTTTTGTTACGCTTAATGCGTACACTACACAGACAAACTTTTATATATCTTATGGCAACTATGCCTTCTCCAACAAAACAATTGTGTGTCTTTGTGTGCAATAATAGGGAAAATAATTTTTAAGTCATTTATGAGAAATTAACCTTTAAGCATATAAGCAATGATCGTTTGCCCGTAAACTAGATCTCTCTGTGATCGTAAAATATATAAACAAACCTATGTATTTAATAGTTAAAAAAAAAAAAAACACCAGTCCCGCTACAGCAGCTGTCAGTGGCCGAGAAGTTAAGATATTAGTTCTGAGTTCAACCCTAGCCAAGGATAGTTGTTGTGTCTAGCCACACTGAAGAGGCGTGAAACGACGAAACATGTGTCTGTGGATGACTTATTAATATATATATATATATATATATATATATATATGTAAAGTCAACAAGGCAAATAAATCATGAGATATTTTGCACAAATCAATCAAGCATTAAATTGAATGGAATTCAGGAGGAAATTTAATGACATTTTAATGATGTCATTCAGTTAGAAAGAAATGAAGTGAAAATTTAAAAAGATATCAACTATGACTCTGGTATCTTGTTTCCAAAAACTACATAAACATTTATATTTTATTAAAGAAAAACTTTAAAGCAGTTTTTTTTTATTGTCTTTTTTTTTTTAACTAATGAGAAAGGATAGATGAGATTAAAAAATTTTTAAAAATCCCCAAAACACACAAAAAAAGAATTAAAAAAATAGGTTAAAGCAAATAAAGAATGAAAAAGAGTAAAAGCATATATATATATATATATATAATATATATATATATATATATATATATATTGCGTGTGTGTGTGTGTGTGTATTTGGGCAGCATTCTTTCATTTATACATGTGGAATTAAATAAAAGGCAGGTCTTCTGTTTAACGATTTTATTGGTGATCTTTTCAAGCTTTCTGGCCAACTTTTTTTATATTTGGATAGAAATCGTGGATTAGTCCACCGAAGTTCATATCCCCAGTACTTTCGACACTTCAAAGTGCCATCATCAGGGGTGATGTGTTCCAATTTGAAAAGATCACCAATAAAATCATTAAACAGGAGACCTGCCTTTTGTTTAATTCCACACACACACATATATATATATATATATATATATACTTTTTTTTTCTTTCTTTGGTGTGGTACCAAGTTTCTTGGTACAAGGTAATTCTAGGTGGGTCCTAATTCTCTGCTAGTAGTTTGTTGTAGAGTTCAGGTTCTGTATGAGAGCTCAATGTTTAATTATTGTAAACAGAGCAAAATTATTTGTGAATAAAAAAAGGCCTTAAATACCATGGGTATCGTCCATAACCACGATACCCATGGTATATAAGGCCTTTTTTTATTCACAAATATATATATATATATATATATTTACCAACGCCTCCGCATGAGTAGGATGCGACACAAGATCAATTTCTTAAGCAGAGTTTAACAGGTTTGAATTCAGAGCTTTCCTTCTCTGAGACCAGTTGGCTAACCATGGTTAAAGAGCCCAGTCTGCCCTACTATTTATCCATAGCTGGAGGGAGAGTAGGATTCATACCTTTCCCAAACATAATAGCGCTAAGTGAAATGCAATTACCACATCAAGGATTTGAACTCGGGGCGACGAGTCCATTTCCTGTGACTTTAACCATTACACCATGCGCTTCCATATATATATATATATATATATATATATATATAGACACCATGTTTCAACATTTCATGTCTCTTCAGTGTGGCTAGACACAGCAACTACCTCTGGCTGGGAGCGAAACCCAACTGAAATTTTAGCCCACCTGATTCATTAACCTCTCAGCTATTTGACAACTGCCATTAAGGGTCGGTGCTTAAACTATTAAATACATACATTCGTTTATATATTTTATGATCACATAGACTTATGAGTTTGTCCTTGCTTCTCCAACAGTGTCCTGCGTGTCTTGTCCGTCTTACTCGGATGGCCTGGGTGATATGTGGCAGGGTACCACCTGGACCCTAATGAAGTGACTAGAGAATAAACTAGATGGGAGCTGCACAAGAATGCTGCGTGTGATCCTGAACAAGACGTGGAAACAACACTCCATCTATAATACATATGTAATAAGTAATTGAGAGTTACCTCCCCTACTTTATGATAAAGTTCTCCGCTTTTGGAGAACTCTCTAGGGAATACTAGACTATATAAACTCTTAATAAATGTACCAATTATTCTAAGTAGAAGTCTTTCCAAAGTCTATCAGTGTTATCATTTTTCATTACAACATCTATTGTTGTTACATTTAGTGTAGGAAGTATATATATATATATATGTGTGTGTGTGTGTGTGTGTGTGTGTGTGTGTGTGTGTGTGTGTGTGTGTAGTAAAGATATGTGGAACAAAGGAACAAAACTCAGACAAGTGTATGTAGGAGATATATTTCGCTAAGCATTAAGCTCAGCTTCATCAGTCGTTTATTTGATCATTATTTTTCCACCTTACTCTGCATATCCTCTCTAACTCTCTCCTCTCTTTTGATTTTCTCTCCCTCCCTTTCCAATGATTTCCTTCTGACCATTCAAATTCCCCTCACAAACGCTATCCCATCCACCTGACTTCTTTCCTTAATCCACCCCCTCTCCCATCCACTTTCTCTTCTATAAAACACTTGTATGATGCTTTAATGATCAAATAAACAACTGACGAAGCTGAGCTTAATGCTTAGCGAAATATATCTCCTAGATACACTTGTCTGAGTTTTGTTCCTTTGTTCCACATATCTTTACTGCATTCTGTCGGACTTACTCCAATCCTCCCTCCTCATATATATATATATATATATATATATATATATATATATATATATATATATATATTTGAGATTATTTTGGTATCTGTATCTGTTTTTTGGAAGTACATATATCAGGTTTGGGCATTAGTGTGAAGCATTAATGTGATATATCATAATAATATAGTTATCATAATATATTCATCTGTGAATAAATATAAAAAAACTCGGCTGTTTTTTTTTTTAGTTTCATTTATTTAGTAGTAGTAAATTTTCGGGATTGTGATTTCTCCCTTCTTCTTGAGGACAGTAATGTTTTTCTGGCTGTTGGTTGTTATTTTTGTGTGGGAATGCTTGATGCTGATTGGTTAGTTGGTGATTAATGAGTTTGTACTGTGTGGCTTTTGTAGTCTGTTAGGGGTCATGGAGTTGGTGGTAAGGGGGTATTTATATATATATATATGCAAATGAAACAACTATTATAAAGTATAGATAGTATGTATTTTTTGTACATATTATTGAACAACAGAATTTCCCCAAAAGAATTGCCAATTTTTTCAGACTCAAAAGTTTTAAAGGTCAATAACATAATGGAGGGAAAATGATTCCTATAATTTGCCTGTTTTATAACTATGCATTTTTTTTTTGTTCCTAATTTGTATTGATTCATCTGGGAAGTAAATTCCAAAAATAAGCAAAAACAATCAATCTTACACAAATTGATGAAAAATCTGCCAATTGGTTTGAATTCAAAGTTTTCCTTCTCTTAGACTCACTGAACATAGCAAGGCTAAAGAATCCAGTCTGCCATTACCAAAGACTGACAAGTCCTCTTGATACATATTACTACTTTTAAATCTAATCAGTTTCCAAGAAAGATAAGATTTCATAAAAGCTAATGATAAAAATAACTATATTGGCAATTCTGCTGCAGAAGAAAATGGGACAATCATAAACCGATATTGAAAATAGGACACATCATAAACCGATATTGAAAATGGGACACATCATAAACCGATATTGAAAATGGGACACATCATAAACTGATATTGAAAATGGGACACATCATAAACCGATATTGAAAATAGGACACATCATAAACCGATATTGAAAATAGGACAATCATAAACCGATATTGAAAATAGGACACATTATAAACTGATATTGAAAATAGGACACATCATAAACCGATATTGAAAATAGGACAATCATAAACTGATATTGAAAATAGGACACATCATAAACTGATATTGAAAATAGGACACATCATAAACTGATATTGAAAATCTTATTCTGTAAATAAAGATTTCATTGTCGTTGCTCGTAAAGATGAAATCATAAATAATCCCCTTCAATTTAGTCTTGTTGAAATCAATGAATTGATTAATATTTAATAAAAGCTTTAATTGAAAAGAACTAGGTATACATGTCTCCTGTTTATGATGATAAACCCTTCTAGTGATGAGGTTCCAATTCTGGAGCTCTGGGGTGTGTGGAGTACCCCTTCATTGCCATTACTTCCAGGTCCACTCTGGCCCAGAGTTAAACTGCATCTAATGGTGAATTTCCAATTCTGGAGCTCTGGGGAGTGTGGAGTACCCCTTCATTGCCATTACTCCCAGGTCCACTCTGACCCAGAGTTAAACTGCATCTAATGGTGAATTTCCAATTTTGGAACTCTGGAGAATGTGGAGTACCCCTCCATTGCCATTACTCCCAGGTCCACTCTGACCCAGAGTTAAACTGCATCTAGTGGTGAAGTTCCAGTTCTGGAGCTCTGGAGAGTGTGGAGTACACATTCATTGTCATTACTCCCAGGTCCACTGACCTGGAGTGGTAGTCCCTGTTAGAGTCCCATCTATGGGTCAAATAGATCCGTTTGCAAGTTAATGTAAATTATTTCTTCCAGTTTATCAATAAACATGAAGTTAATGATAAATCTAACATGAAAATTTATACAAATTTATTAATACTCATGAAAAAGGATTTGGTTTATAAAAAAAGTTGGTTAAAAAAAATTAGTTAAAAATAAAATACATGAAGTTAAAGAAATCATATATAAAACAAGATTTGGCATTAAGTAACCCACAAGGGTTGGTATGCCATTAAACACCAACCAATCAAATCATTCATTTTATTGAGATGTTAAAGAATATATTACAGATTAAAAGAGTAGATGATTGTAATGGTAAGCTGGAAGTAAAAAAGAAAGTCATGTGTTGTGTTTTAAAAGAACAATTCCTCCTCTGATTTACAATAAGATGAACAGTTTGTCAGAAATTCTAAACAGAAACAATTCTTTTTAAAATAAATTTAAGCAAATAACACCAGAATAAGGGAGATTATTAAATGGTCAGAAATAATAATGGCACCATAAAATTATGCAGTCATTTTGTTGAAAAAGAGAAAAAAATAAAAATAATAAAATGAAAATAATAAAAAAAAATTGGGGAAGTGAAAAAGTCTAAGAGGATGAATAAGTTGGGATGACTATAAAAGTAAAAGAAATAGAAGGAAGGAAATAAAAGGAGAAAAAGAAAAGAAGAAAACTAAATGAGAAAAAGAAAAAGAAAAAAGGAAAGAAAAAAAAGGAAAGAAAAAAAGGAAAGAAAAAAAAGGAAAGAAAAAAGGAAAGAAAGAAATAAAATGAGAAAAGGAACAAAAAGGACAAAAGAAACAAAATAAAAAAAACAATAATAAAGAAAAAGGGAAGAAGAAAATGAATTAATCAAAATAAATGGAATTAAAAGTAGAAGAAAAATAAAAATTGTTTTTGAAAAAGTTTTTGAAAAAATAAAATAAAAGCTTCAAAAATTGAATCCGTTGAAAAAGAAAATCTTGGGAAGTTTCGAAGCAGAAAGCAAAATTGTAAGGCATCACCAAAGAGAATTGATTCTTGAACAAAAGACGATTGAGAAGAATAAAAAATGGATAGAAAGAAATCAGACGATAACAATGTCTGCAACTGAAAAAAGGTCTAGACAAACTTTGTTGCAGACATTTACCATTCTTTGAAATAGACACACAAGTAGACAAACCAAAAGACTTTTAAGTTGGAACAACGATCTGTTTGTACAAAAAAAAAAAAAAAAAAAAAAAAAAATCAACAAAGAAAAAAAAAAGATTTCTTGTAGAACAAATAATTATCACACACAACAAACAAACAGCAATTAATAGTTGTATTTGATGACTAACAAAATTTTCAATTTTACAAGGGTAACCCCCCCCCCCAAAAAAAAAGTAAAGTTGACAGAGTGGCCTATTGTCGGTATCAGCCAGACAGTGAGGGAGTCTATCCTCTTTTCGCTAAATCAGGGAGATTGTTTTTGCTGAGGTGGAGTACCACAACTACTGTCAACTCCCCACTTTACTGCACAGATCATAATATTACCAAATCTGCACCACACATATGCTGAGTTTGACAGGGACTGGTATTGAACCAGGAAGCTTTTGATTCCTGGCCAGGTGCTCTACTAACTGAGCTAAACTGGCAGCTAAGTTCTCTAAACTATTTAGAAATCCCAGAAACATTTGTTTATTGTCAATGATGTTTACATCATTTTAATATTTCAACATGTGTCTATTTTTCTACGTAATTGTCATTTCGGCTGATGCTTTTTTGTAGATGCTGTGGCAGTTTTTGCATGCCCATATCATACAAACTTGCCATCATGTCATTGAGGAAGTGTATAACCTCGTCACTGCAAACTCTCTACATCACTTTCAGACGTTTCTGACATCCATGCATGACTCACCATACACTCCCATTAATTGGCAATGAATTTTAATTTGTTTAATGCCTTTTTTTTATTCTAAAACCAAATAACTGGCAGTAGCTTCAATTAGGAGCTCCATCAGAAATGACTGCCAAGCCAAGACAGAGCATGGCAGCAATGCGCGCACATACACATGTACAATTGTAGCGTAATTATTATGGTCTATGGGGAATTTGGGGATTGAAAAGAAAATGGTAATCAGATTTCTGGAGAAAGAGAAGAAAAAGAAATAAGAACAAAGGTTAAAGTTGGGAAGGGTAAACACTCAATGGGGGAAACAGCAATTGACCAATGAATGATGCCGGAAATAGATTAAAAAATAAAAACAGAAGTTCCAAGTTTTGACTGGAAGCAGAAGTGGGTGACCCTCCCACCCCGGGATGAGAAACGGAAGAAGAGAAAAATCGGTCTTTTTCGGCTGGGCCTTCCTGAGAGGCAGACGGGGCATCACGATTTCCCCCGTATGGATTTCACATAGTAGTACCAAACTTGATTTGCGATAGAATAATTTGACCTTACCCTTTCTTAAAATTCTATTGATTAACTCTTTGCCTACTTTAAACCGCTCATTATGTAACACTAGTACAAGAAAGTACTAATCTAACTATACTTCCTTACAAAAATGTTAAGCTATGCCTATTCTTTATGTAACACTAGTACAAGAAAGTACTAATCTAACTATACTTCCTTACAAAAATGTTAAGCTGCGCCTATTCTTTATGTAACACTAACATGTGCCAAAATATTGCAAAACTTTTGACTCACCCTAGTATATAGTCATCATTTGGAAATATATTGTTGCTAGCCATAAATTTGAGATTGTTCTGAGTTTACTAAAAGATAGACAAAGTAGCTTTTATAATTTAAAGATTTTGAAAGTTTTAAAAAAAAAAATCATTTCACTTATTAAAACAACATGAAAGGAGAAAATGAGAATATTTAAAGTTGAATAAAAAAAACAGTTTATGAGAAAAATATGTTTTGTAGTAATCAGAATTACAATATACAAAAAGATGACAGGTGTTCTGCATTAAGATATATATATATATATATATATATATATATATATATATATATATATATATATATATGAGATTTGATAATTTGCTTTAGAAGCATTGTTGAGTAAAGTATATTATTATTTATGTTTTTTTGCTTAAAGGCAATTACAATGCGTATATCATATAAAATTTGATAATTATTGAAAATAATCATGACAAGCAAACTCGGCAAATATTGTGCCCCATGTAGAACATCATACAGCTGTTTCAACTTTATTAAGTCTCATCAGCAATGTATACATCACTGATGAGACTTAAAACTGATGAGACTTAATAAAGTTGAAACAGCTGTACGATGTTCTACGTGGGGCACCATATTTGCCGAGTTTGCTTGTCATGATTATTTTCAATAATTATCGAATTTTATATGATATACACATTGTAATTGCCTTCAAGCAAAAAAATATAAATAATAATAATATAAATATCGAGCGTAAGTTCGTTGGGGTCTCGAACCCAGCCAGAGGCAGCTGCTAAAAATCGTATAACTATACTGATGAGAGGTGAAACCTCGAAACACGTGTCTATAGTTTACCCTATATATATATATATATATATATATATATATATATATAATCTTTGTTCACTAATTATGATTGCCTAAAAGCATTTGCAGTAAATTTTCTGGATTCTCTTTATTCTCAATATTTGAGTCATATGTTTAAATATTTGACAATTAATTAAGATTAGAGATTGGTGTAATCTCTCAATGAGGGATGCATACTTCTTGAAAGTGTTTCATTTATGTGATGCACCAATTATATTTTACTTTCGACCAAGTTCTCGTTCTCGTTCTCATGAGAAATTATTCCGATTCGCCTTTATTGTCAAAACTATCAACCAATTAACCCTAATTGAGAGAGACAGACAGAGAAAGAGTGTGTGTTGAGAGAGAGAGAGAGAGAGAGAGAGAGAGTGTGTGTGTGTGTGTTGTGTGTGAGAGTGTATGTGTTTGTGAAAAAAAAAAACTGTAATTATTTAACACATGGATATGCTACATTGTTGAATTCATTCTCACCCCCATATATATATATATATATATATATATATATATATATGGTGTTGTTTAGGAGTCTCCATATGCTTCTAGTAAGTATATATATTTGAGATTATTTTTGTATCTGTATCCGTTTTTTGGGAGTACAAATATCAGGTTTGGGCATTAGTGTGAAGCATTAAAGTGATATAACATAATAATATAGTTATCATAATATATTCATCTGGGAATAAATATAAGAAAACTCAGTTGTTTTTTGGGAGTTTCATTTATTTAGTAGTAGTAAATTTTCAGGATTGTAATTTCTCCCTTCTTCATGACTCTATGAGACAGTGGTGATTTTCTGGCTGTTGGTTGTAACAACCAAATATATATACTTACTAGAAGCATACGGAGACTCCTAAACAACACCATGCATATATATATATATATATATATATATATATATATATAAGATGAACAAAAAGTGATAAGACAAACAGGAATATTTATTTCATGTTATATATTTTCTAATTGTTCTCAACTAGTTACAACTTATTATTAGGTAGCACTGACATCACGGATATGCATGAATCTCCCTCTCTCCAACCATCCTTATCATTCATCCACCCTGGGGGGGAAGTCTCTGCACAGCATCCAGAATCTGCACAGAACTGATTGATGTAGGTTTTTACTAGTCAGTCTACACTGGTGTGTCCATGTGTAGGTGTCCATAGGAGAATGTCCCTTATAAGTTCATCCTTGTTTGTCCAGCCTGTCTTGTTTTTCTTACTCAGTAATAACCAATAGGGACAGGTGGCAAGAGAGAATCACAGGAACCTGTGTTGTCAGCAGGAGTTAAATGAAGATCTTTATCTGGAAAAATAAAATTACCTGGCAAAAGTTTCCAAAAATGGTAAAGATCATTCTTATCCGGGCAATGGCAGGTAACCCTACAAATAATCATATTATAATAATTCAATTATTATCCAATTACCTCGTATATAATCCCAATGTTTCTGCAATTATGTCTTTCTTCGTAATGAACTCTGGTTGATAGTTCATATGTCAAAATCAATTACATACATATATATATATATATGAAGAGAGAGAGAGAGAGAGAGAGAGAGAGAGAGAGAGAGAGAGAGAGAGAGTTGTATAAAGCATAGACATTACAATTATGATCCATGAAATCATCAATGAATCTACATGAATAAGATCTTTAATATACTTGGCATGTTTCTGTGCACATATAAATTACAACTTTGCTTTCTAGTGTTTAACTCGGAGTAAAGATCAGATTTTCATTGATGAATCTCATTTCAGTTCATTTTCTAATTAATAAAATGAAAACTTCTTCCAAAAATGAAGCAACAAATCAGCCGAGTACAAAATATTTCAATACATTTGTAAGATTCAAAGTCATAATTGAACATACAACTCCAACAAAGGTTGCGAGACAAAACATTTTTATATAACACAGCACATGAATAAACAAGATACATAAACAATAGAAGATAGAATAGAATTGTGTACATAAACATACATACATCAAAGGACTGGAGCGTCCGTACATAGAATCACTTACTAGGAGGGGGGCCACCGAGAAAGGGGTAGACACTAGGCTAACCATGTGCTCGTTCCGGAGATCTAGCTAAAAGAGGAAGAGAAGTTTAAAGCAGGCACTTAAATACCAGAGGTCCCCTAGTGGGAACAAACGGCAACACCACAGGAAGATAACTCTTCTTGGCAAAGGGAAGATAATCCCCACACATTGTTTTCAACAGAACAATGTTCTTTAATTACTCTTACTGCAAATTATTGTTGAGAGATGATCTAATTAACTTTGAGTATTACATTTAGCTCAGTCTGTAGAGCATCCACCTAGGAACCAGAAAGTTCCAGTTCCATACCAACCCTCACCAACTCAGCACATGAGTAGCACAGCTTGAAGCTGGGCAGTAAAATGAATGTTAATGGTAGGTAGTAAACAAACAATATGTTTGAGATGGCGATAGCCGACAATTTTTGGGAGAATATGTGCTTAATTGAAGTCATACCTAATTTGAAAATTAATTAGTTGATAATTAATGAATTAGGCATGCATATAACAGATATGCACGCCTAATTCATTAATTATCAACTAATTAATTTTCAAATTAGGTATGACTTCAATTAAGCACATATTCTCCCAAATATATATATATATATATATATATATATATATATATAAAGTAAGTTTGGTATGTACGTGTCGACGTACAACTCAGAAAAGTGATATCACTCAGATTCGAAATCTTGCATATACCTTAATATTCCTATAACTAAGAAACACACCAACTTTGGTTATTGATTTTTACAGATTAAGTGGTATAATTAATTAATTAAACAAAAATCAACCTATTTGCTGAACTGTTCGCATGGTGCAGCTCCTGATAATTTTTGCCTGCGTGTTGATTATCTAGCATTACTAGCTAAGTTTAGTAGACAAAATCGCACCCTAATCGGTTCAGTTCAGAATTCTTGCGTATTTCCGGTCCAATCTTAAAAATATTTATTTGGTTAGAAAGAAAAGAAAATAATCTTTCTAAATATTAATTTGTATGTGTTTTCATCCATAGAATTATTTTTTACAGCAAATTAAATAATAAATCAAACGTAAACATTTAACGATAAATCATTTTAGAATAATCTTGTTTTAGTCCGGTCATGGGTCGGGTACTTTTGCTAGTATATATATATCCTTGTGTAATTTTGTTTCCATATTTCCCAAGCCATTCATGAACAATAGCAAAATGTGGAGGATCAGCACCACAGATTTAGTTACCTTATATTAAGGAACATAAAGAATTGAGAAAAATGTAACAGCATGTAAAAAAAATATATAGTTCATTTGACACTGTATCCTTGTGTGTTCTCAGATGACTCACCAGACCAAAAAAGTACAAATTATCTTCAACTACCAGTTCAAATTTTAGGCTTAACTAAAAATTAGGTTTTTAATGTTAAACATTTTCTTTTTTATGTTTTAGAAAATAAATAAATAAATAAATGAAATAATACAAAGAAACTTGTTGAATGTCTTCATTTTCTGTAGATTACAAACAAAAAAAAAAGTCTTTTATAAATTTGTAAATATTTTCTTTTTCTTTTTTTCTACTCAAATTCTCATCCAGACTGGTGAAGGTGAATTCTACATTTGAAAATGGCAAAGTTAATTGAAATACAAGAAAAGCAATGATTTTCCCCATTTGTACTGAATCTTAATGCAGATGGAATTTTGAGAAAAGCTCAACAGGTAGAAATTCACCATTTTGTAATTGCACCCCCCCCTTCCATCTCTCCCAGAAAAACTGTGGATGCTGAGAACTGGCTGTAATTGACTGGATGATTGCAGCCAGGATTTTCTGAGAGAAAGAGAAAAAAAAAATGAGCACCTCATATGGTGACCACGTGAATGGCAAAATGATCGATTGAACAATGCACAAAAATAAATTTATCCATTTGTAGGTTATCGAAAGAACATGCTTTTTTCTTTTTTGTTTTTTTTTTCTATTTGGACAATGTCCAGCAGATGCAATCAAGTTTGGGTAATGCCTGAATTTTGTCCACTCTTCTCTTTATAGTATTTCTAAGAGCATCTAAAAACTCAATTATCCCAACTTTCAATACCAGTTAATTACCAACAAAGAGTCTTAGTTCAATAATAGAGCATTGGACTGTGAGTTACAAGGTTTTATCTAATCATCACTATCCAGAGATAACTGTCACTAAGAACTGTCTTAACCTAACTACCTTATCCACTAGGCCATGTGTCCAATTGTCCGAGAAGGTTCCCGAGTTCGACAAGAAATACCTGAAGAAGGCTGGAGGGCATATCGTCCGAAACGTTGTACAAATAACAATAAAGATGGGGATAATAGTCCGAATAACGCAGATAATACTATATTACTGTTGTCCTGTACAAGTCTTTATATTGCATTCATTTTCATTTCTGAACCGGTAAGTGTTAGTAAAATATATTGTGTCATTCCAAGGTTTTATCTAATCATCACAATCTATGAACCACTTTCGAGATAAACACATGCATCACCATTTCTGTCCAAAATATGTTTTATAAAAGAAAGTTCTGACCTCTCAGAACAATGTATGCATATTTACCCAACCCCTCCACACAAGCAGGATGTGACACATGATCAATTTCTTAAGTGGAGTTTAACAGGTTTGAATTCAGAGCTTTGCTTTTTCTAGACTGGTTTCCTAGCCAAATTAAAGAGACCAGTCTGCCCTACTATTTACCTATAGCTGGAGGGAGAATAGTTGGTTTCATACCTTTCTCAAGGGTATTAGTGATATGTGAAATGTAAACTGCATCCAGGATTTGAACTTGTCTCCCCATGTCCATTTCCTATGATGATAACCATTAAACCATATAAACATATTAGTGATGTGTGTGAAATGTAAACAACCTCACCTCAGATACTAAAACAATCTCCTTGGTATAGCACTAGTGAAAAGGGAATGGACTCCCTTATTGCCTGGCTGATACCAACTTTAGACCACCCCGACTTAATGCCAAAAACAAGTCCTTTTAATATCAGGTTCTTATAGTACCTGTTATCGCTTAAATGGTCACCCATCTAAGTATTGAACAGGCTTATCACTGCTTAACTCTAAAATTTGTGTTTTGCAAAATGCAAAATTGGAAGTGGATAAAAGAGAAATGACCCAAGGAAGGACTAAGATGTGAGAGACAAATTATTTTCTAGTCTGAGAAATTAGATATAAGGTTTTGTTTTGTCATTTGAACAGTCATGACTTAGGCATGAATGTAGTTTGACACTGTGACTTGGATGTATGTAACAGAGACACATGCGTGAAAGGAAGGAGAATCAACCCCAAGGAAGGAGAAACGACCCCTAGGAAGAAGAAATGACCCCAAGGAAGGACTAAGACCTGAGACAACTTCTGAATTATTTCATAGTCTGGGAACCACTGGCTTGATACCGTTATATACCCCATTCATCTCTGCTGTATATATAATAGGGAAAGAGAGGAGATGGTCTCTTACTTTTCTACTTGTTCTTACTTCATCACTGTCATCCTCTTCTTCTGAGCGGGTCATCTGTGCTCATTTATTGTTTGTAATAAATAAGCAAGACTTTGTTGTTTGTTTTCTTTAGATGTCTATACTTTATTCAAAACCCACAGCCCAAAAGGGTTTCCAACTGCACCTTATTAGCAAAGGTCCCCTCACATCTGCTCCTTCTGACTAATGGCCAAAATCTGCCAACTAACTTAATTTCTGTTCTCATGCTTTCCCATTGACAGAAGCCGGGGGGGGGGGTCAAGTAAAGGTCATTACCTGTCAATAATATAAACCCCCTCCAATTTTGAATCTTCAACGAACTTCAATTCAAAATTCTAACAACACTTACATACATAATTCATAGGCTACCCACGAATTATGTACCAATATATTTGGAAAGTAGAGTGTGAAACAGAAACAATATGGCAAACAAATTTATTGACTGACCTATTATTCTTTGCATTTTTTTATTCTTTTATTTTTATTTTTTTCATTTTTTATTTTTTTATCTTTTTACTTTTTTATTTCTTTATTTTTTATTTATTCATTTTAATTTTTTTTAATTTTTTGTTATCTTATTTTTATTTTTTGTTATTTTTTTATTTTTTGTTATTTTATTTTTTCATTTTTTTTACAAGTCTTATGAAAAAGCCAGAAAATAGGAATATAGATTCTATAAGCAATTATGTATCTAGGATGTATAATAAGTTTTTATTAGTGAAAGGAAAAAGGGAATAGAGTAAATGAGTAATGGGGTGTGGGGGGGAACACGGGATGAAATGAAGTGAGGATTGAATATAATAATTATTAGAAGAAGAAAAGAGGAAATTAAACGAGTGAGAAAGAGAATAAGATAATATAGATAAGAGGTCAATCAGTATAGATTTGCATGAGAGGGGAATGAGTATAAAGAGTAGATGGGATGGAGGGAGGGAGAGAGAGAGAGAGTAGAGCAGATGGCAAAGAGTAGATGATAGAGTGAGAGAGAGAGAGAGAGAGAGAACAAACAGTAGAAGGAAAGAGAGATGGGGGAGAGAGTACAAAGAATAGATGGATGAGAGAGATAGAGAAAACAAACAACAGATGGAAGAGAGAGAGTGTACAAACAGGAGAGAGAGAGAGTGAGAGAGAGAGTAGTAGAGAGAGAGAGTACAAACAGCAGATGGAAGAGAGAAAGAGAAAAAAAAACAGCACATAGAGGAGAGAGTACAAAGAGCAGATGAGAGAGAGAGAGAGAGAGAGAGAGAGAGAGAGAGGGGATTACAAAAGCACATGGATGACAGAGAGAAAGAGAACAAACAACTTATTCACAATTACTTATAAATTCAACAAATAGTGTGTGACTCAATATTGATCTTAATGGCGACTGAAGGTTGAATTTAAGCAAGTAAAATTAATTCTGGTTTAATTATTGAATAAGGAATGTATAATCTGTGATGACAATATTTTTAAACAGATGAAACAAAAGGAAGAAAACAGATTGTTGATGTGATAAAAGTTTGAGATTCAATTATTTTTTTAAGTGAACTTGTAATAAGAGCAATAATATAAGTTTGAATTTAGAATAAACAAAAATTCAGTGAAGAGGTGGAAGAGAAAGAGAGAGAAATTCTCAATTACTTTTTAATTGAGAGAGAGAGAGAGAGTGAGGAGATAGAGTGAGAGAGTAGAGAGTTAGAGAGAGAGAGGAGAGAAAGAGAGTGAGGAGAGAGAGAGACAGAGAGTGAGGAAGAGAGTGAGATAGAGTAAGAGATTCTCAATTATTTTTAAAGGGAATTGGTAATAGGAATGATATTTTTGAATTTAGAATACAAATTTTCAGTGAAGAGAAAACGAGAGAGAAAAAGAAAGAGAGATTCTCAATTACTTTTTAAGTGAATTGCTATTAATGAACGAGAGAGAGAGAGAGAGAGAGAGAGAGAGAGAGAGAGAGAGAGAGATTCTCAATTATTTTTTTTAAGTGAACTGTTAATAGGAAAATTATTTTTGAATTTAGAATTAAAATTTTCAATAAAGAGGAGAGAGAGAAAGAGATAAAGAGAGAGAGAGAAGAAATTGTAAAGAAAAGACAAAGTACAAAACAAATTAAAAAAACAAACAAATATGTTGTAATAAGAAGAAAAAAAAAAGAAAAGCTGTAAATGTTACAAAAGATAAAAATGAATTTCCTTCAACACAAAGCACTTGATGACCCCTTTTCCAGTCACATCACAAAGCTCTTTATGACCCCTTTTCCCCATCATGTTACAAAGCTCTTCATGATCCCTTTTCCCAGTCATGTTACAAAATTCCTCATGAACCCTTTTCCCAGTCACATTACAAAGCTCTTGATGACCATTTTTACCAGTCACGTTACAAAGCTCTTGATGACCCCTTTTTCCAGTCATGTTACAAAGCTCTTGATGACCCCTTTTTCCAGTCATGTTACAAAGCTCTTGATGACCCCTTTTCCCAGTCAGGTAACAAAGCTCTTGATGACCCCGTTTACGAGTCGCATTACAAAGCTCAACTGTTTTTGTAACTGAATTCCAAAGCTCTGTTACCGATATTTAAAGAACTGAATTTCCTCTTTGCCTTTCGTTGTTGTTGTTGTTGTTTGGAACGACAATAGCAGCAGCAGCAGCAGCAATTTCTGGTAGACAGGTGTTTGTCAGTACTGACCAAAATACTATTTCAACTGCTGTTAGTTGCTGCAGACAACAGCACCACTGCCATTGCCATTGCCATTGCGTCCACTAACATGACGTTGCAGCACATCTCATTTATCATAGATGAAAACATGCAGAGATTTACAGCCAATAACTGTGACTAAGACAACTTCTCATTGGCTAAAGATGCTTTTTTTTCTTTGTGTGTGTGTGTGATGAGGTTAATGTTTCAGCTCTTAGGGGAGGTTACTTGACAGGCAGTCGGCAAATACAACTTGATAGATTTACTTTGTGTTTTACCATCACTAGCGAGAATATGTGCACTCCAGGGCGTAAATATTTAGGTTTTGGCTGGCAGCCTTTCATCTATGATGAGAGAATTTTATGAGTGTCATCACCGCAGCTAAATAATGGACCATTTCTTTTTTATAAAGAAATAAAAGGGGAGAAAAGGACATGCTACACAGAAACCATACAAGAAAGAAAGAGAGAAAGAAAGTAGAAGATAGAGAGAGGGGTGAGCGCGCGGAAGCAATAACACTAATCTGTTTCAATCGAACATGATGAAAAGTTTGGAAAGAGAGAAAAAAGTGAGTGAAAGTTAAATCAAGATTATTGTACTTTTTACATATATTGAACTATTTAGCAATAGCTCTTAAGTAAGCATATGAAACGTAATAATTGAATTATCATACAGTGATATATACACAGGTCCTGCTAGTGCATCTTTATAACCAATAGAACAAGGGAAAAATAGAAAACGTCATTATGAAACTAGTAAGAATATGTGCACTGTGGGCATGAATATTTAGGTTTTGGTTGGCAGCCTTCCGTTTACGAGAGACAATGGAGCAGTTTCAAAGTTTTTTTTTTAACTACATAGCCTTGGTGGGTTTCATAGAGAATAAGCTGTTGCCCATGCAGCAAATCCCCCCTTTCCAACTGCTGCTGTGATCCAAAGGAAAGTTAAGGTACCAATGCGGTTTGACAATGGTAGTGTCGCAGGAGTTGCTGGGTAGCACTGGATTTCAGCATCACACCACCTTAGGGGCTCCGGCTCCTGATATGTTTTCGGGTTTACTCCCCTCATGTAATGAAATACAGGATATCCACAAAGTCTGTCTGCACTTTAAAGTTATGAATTTTTAAAAAGTGAACACAGATTTTATGGACACCCTGTATATCAAATTAGTAAGACTAACAAAATTGAATAAGAACACATATAAAAAGATTATTTATTTCAATCATATAGGATGGATTTTAATATTGAAGAATAAAAACAATATTAGAGATCAATAACAGCAAGTAATTATTTATTAAACCCGATTTTGTTAAAGCCAGCATGCAAATTATCCAAACCATCATCATCCTCATATCACACTAGTAACATGGATATCCATAACAATCTCCCCCAACTGTCCCTAGCACTCATTGCTCCTGGGAGGTCCTCTGCGCAGCATCCAGTATCCGTGCAGAGTTGATCTATGTATGTCTTTGCTTGATAGCGTACTCTGGCATGCCCATGTGTTGGCTTCCACAGAAGAATGTCACACAAGTTCATCCTTGCTTTCCAGCAGTGCCCAGTGTGTCTTGTTCGCCTCACACGGATGGTTTGTATGATATGGGACAGGTGGCCATACAGCTGTTTTCTTGTGGGGTGTTGTTTCTACATTTTGTTTAAGACTGCACGTAGCCTTCTTGCAGCTCACATCTAGCTTATTCTCCAGGCTCTTCGTTAGGGTCCAAATAGTGCAGCCATACAGTAGCACTGATACAACTATGGCTTGTCAGTGAGATCAGATTTCCATATCACTGACAATCTGTTTAAAGCAGCCCATTCCTATGCGTGCATTAATGTCACTTTCTGTTGATGAGATATTACTACCTAGGTACGTAAATTGTTTCACAGAGTTTCAGAGTTTACCATTGAGTGTAGAGATGTCTCCTTGATTTCTAAAACACATGAACTCAGTTTTATCGGAGTTCACATATAGGCCGATGTTTATGCTGCCTTTTCTAGGATGTGTAGAGCAAAGATTCAGCTTGTGCAGGTGTATTTATGAGAAGTTCCAGATCATCTGCATAGTCTGCATCCATAATAGTTTAATTATTCTAATAAGACAATTTGTTATTTTTTTTGCTTTTGAAGTTTGGAAATTAAAATTTTAGACAATTAGTCAAATGTCTGACAGTAACATAAATTATAAAGGATTAGTACTTATTGTTTAACTATTTGAACCTTAAGCTTTATTACAACTACAACTACTAGTACTGCTGCTGCTGCTAAACAGTGAAAGCTTTATTATTACTACTATTACTAAACAGAGAAAGCTTTAGTATTATTTGTATTATTCGGACTATTGTCCTTATCTTCATTGTTATCTGTACAACGTTTCGGCTGATGTGCCCTCCGGCCTTCTTCAGGTATTTCTTGTCGGACTTGGGAACTATCTTGGACTCGGTAACCTTCTTTTCGAACTCGGGAACCTTCCTGTCGCAATCAGGAACCTTCTTGTCGCAGTCGGGAGCACATCGGCTAAAACGTTGTACAGATAACAATGAAGATGAGGACAATAGTCCAACTAATGCAAATAATATTAATCATCAAGCCTCATCTAAAAAATTCAGAGAAAGAGAAAGCTTTATTACCACTACTACTGCTGGACAGAGAAACTTTTTGTAGTTTATGATGTGTGACAAGGTAAACCATCATATTGGAATATTTCACCAACTTGTACATTTGTCAGAGAAAACCAATATATTTCTCATTGTTCCATCAATTTTTATCTTTTTTTTTTTCTATCCTTTTTTTTTTTTTGCTTTTCATGTAAACTTACAATATAAGATTTCTACTACAAAATATTACTGCTTTAGTCATATATCTTTGAGACTATTTATAGAACATCTAAGTCTTCAAACAATACTCACTTGCAATATAATATTGACATATTTTGCCTGAAAATAATTTTAGACCCCCCCCCTTTTTTTTCAGTATCCCAACAGAAAATATTATTTGGTCATTGTTTTCTTCATATTTTTTTGTTTTTTTTTTTTTCATACAATCATTTTTCCAACAGCAAATTTCTCTTGCATAACTTGGTTGGTAATTGGTTTCTTTGTTGAATGGCATATCAACATTCATGGGTCATCTATCTATCTATATATATATATATATATATTATATAAAGGACAGTTATGTGTATGTAAGTATGTGTGTGTATGTCTGGAGGAAACTACGAAAATAAAACAAAATGAAATATATATACACATTAAATATCACTGTTCTTGTTTTTTGTGCAAAAATTATAAAGATTTGATTTATATTCAAAGATATTAAAAATCAAAATATACATAGGAATAGCATTGAAATTCTACTCTAAAATGTCCAGGATTTGTAAATCTCAAAAGTAAACAAATTAATATACCATGGATTTTTTGTCCAACCTCCTCTACCCATTTGATGCTGGTAGCTGCTTGTAGTTTAATGCTAAAGCCATCCTTGTAGAAGAACAGTAGTGGTACTAATTTAACCCAGGGGATGGCAACCTTCAGGAATATATGATATGAATAATACTTATAAATATAGCAAATTATATATATGCATATAAAAGTGCCAAGTTTGAAGCTGTATTTACCAAGATAGAAACGAACAATGAATAGAATGTTAATTTTTTTCAGAATACAAGGTGTGTCATAAAAGTATCGAGTTTAAAGCTGTATTTACCAAGATAGAAATGAACAATGAATGGAACGTTAATTTTTTCAGAATACAAAGTGTGTCAAAAGAACAAAAATTTTGATACTTTTTTGACACACCTTATATATATATATATATATATATTGGGTCAAGTAATGATTTGTGTTTTAGTAAAACATGATTTATTCATGAATAATTTAACAATGAATTAATTTCAATCAATTTGCTTCTATTTTGAATCACTTCTTGTTATTCATCCAGTAGCTTGTTGATTCTTCACTTTGATCTTACTTAGTAAACCTTTTTCCTTATCTTTAATACCCTTTGTGCTTCTTCCTACTATTTTTCTGTTAACACTCTAGTTACAAAATACCATTATTTAGAGATTGTTAACTAGACAAGTTATATTAATTAAACGTCAAATTGTGGGCAGTACTATTTTGTCAATACGTGGTTAAATTTGTTATTTCAGGTTAAATATCGTTCGAATCACATGAGCTTAAGAAGTTTTCCACAAACATTTTCATCTGATCTTCTATGGAAAATGTTTTGCTATTTCATAGAGAATGAAAAAGATTAAAATCACTGTACATAAATCCCGGATAAATAAACAAATAAAAAAAACCAAAAAAACTGTAGACACTCCCACCCAATCGGCAATAGACATTGAAATATTCTGGATGGACTATTGTTTAAATGATTCTTTGAAATGCCTGAGACAATAGCAATGTCTCTTTTCGAACAACTGGTCAATCACCATGGTCACTGTTGTCACTGTGGTCACTGTATTAAGAATCCTACATGTGAAAATGTCACATTGACTGATAACCTGTAATATCACAAATGACAAAAAGTTATAAATCTATCAAGACTCCACAGACAAGTGAAACTCGCAAAATGATACGCCAGCATATGTGGTGGACAGTGGTCAGTGACAATAATAAAAATGATAATGACAATGCTATAAAGTAGACCACTCATTATTGCTTGACGTCTGCGGCCATTGTCGTCTACTGCAAGTGATTAACACAAAACTCATTCACCATCAATAAAGAAAAAGAAAAAAAAAAACTAAAAAAAGCAAACATTTTTTTTATCTTTAACAAAAGATCTTAGTTTAAGTTGCATAATGGCTAAGTGCACTTAACAGCATAAACAAGATTGAATTTTAAACTGCATCTAGTCGTGAGGTTTCAATTTTGGAGCTCTGGGGAGTGTGGAGTACCCCTTCATTGCCATTGCTCCCAGGTCCACTCTGACCCAGAGTGGTAGTACCTGTTAGGTTTGTTTGTTTGGTTTTGTTTTACGGCATATCAACCTCAGTGGGTCATTTAATGCCGATAAAGTTTTGAAATAAATCAATTCTTAATGGATAATACAATTTTTTTTATAAATACATTTTTCTATTTAACCCATAGATGGGACCCTAACAGATACTACCACTCCGGGTCAGAGTGGACCAGGGAGCAATGGTGATGAAGGGGTGCTCCACATTCCCCAAACCTCCAAAACTGGAACCTCACCATCAGATAGAGTTTAACGTCATTCCCAGGACATGTAGACCCGCAGCCACCGCCTTCTAGCACCCTTTTTATAATATGGGTGCTAGAAGGCGGTGGCTGCGGGTCTACATGTCTTGGGAATGATGTTAAACTCTATCTGATGGTGAGGTTCCAGTTTTGGAGGTTTGGGGAATGTGGAGCACCCCTTCATCACCATTGCTCCCTGGTCCACTCTGACCCGGAGTGGTAGTATCTGTTAGGGTCCCATCTATGGGTTAAATAGATCAAAAAATGAGTTTTTAAAAAAAATGTGAATACCAAAAAATTTTGAATAAAAAAAAAATGTCTTTGGCATAAAATAACCCAAGGTTCGACATACTATGTCTGATCCACTTTGATTCAAAGACAATTTCAATTCAAGACAGACAACCCCAGACTACAAGACAAGTTAGACTGAATCAACAATGCTATAGAACTTTCAACTCTTACTAAACCATCACACTACTAATTTTTCAACTCTTACCATGTCATTATGTTGTCGATTTCTCACCTCCTACCACACCAACAGACCTAAAGACCTCTAATCATCCACAAGAAATTTATGTTTCATAGGTTACTCTGTTGAGATTTTTGACATATAAGGTGTGTGCTAGATCCCCACTCCTACTTATAGACTAGGCCAGATCATGTGTTCTATTCCTTGGCCAATCACTGGCAGTACTCTGAGGCTGATACAATACTTAACCCACCCTACTGGTCATAATTACTGCACTGCTCTTAGACGACGGACATAGGATTAAATCACTGGACCTTTACCAATACGCAGTGTTAATTAATTATTATTCTGTGTTACTCTCACCCTTGACCAGGATTGAACCTGCAGCCTGGAAATGACTGTCACAGATTGTTAACTATTGGGCAGTGGAACAGTCAAACACCTCCTCAGCTTAATGGACTGTTCCTGGCAGTAGTGGCAGTAATTATTGAATCTGTTAGAGTTGTTCATTGAGAGAGATCTAGTAACTGCATGGTTAGGCTGCAACATTTTGACTTTTCACGCAGGATAGGACTTATACACTTACCAAAGGATCACCAAAGGATTCCATAACATAGGATTTTTTTAAGCCTTATTTCAACTGGCCAAGGATGGCACTGAAAAACTTTACATACTCTCTCATAAATTTTATTGCCAAAGTTTGGCTACAGCCAGATTTTCAACATTTATTTTATAGAACTTGTACATAGCTTGATAAGATGAAGATAGCTTTATTTACCCTGGTTAAAAATGAATGGCAGTGAATCCAATTTTTTCCCCTTCTTGGTGAAATGGGATTAAATGGTTCATTACATCATGACACCTGAGAACCCCCCACCCCACACTCCCTATTTTTCAGATCTTAATTGTTACTGATTTTGGTTTCCATAGTAACAATTTTTTTTTTTAATATCCAAAGACTGGTGTCAAATATTTTGAATGTAACTCTCTTGATTATTCCTAATTTATTACCCAAAATGTTTCTGTTTCATTCATTATTCTCACATTCATTTCATTAACCCTTTGTAGTAAAAAGAGAACAAGTGTTTTAGACTTTATTTTACTTTACTCTGACTACAATCTAACTGACATAGTCACCTCTTCTGACACCATCAACCGACCCTCCCCCCCTTATTCACGACCTCCTAATTCATTAGATTAAAAATGTTCACCACTGAAGCAAGAACTCTATTCCTAAAGTCCTGAAGAAGGTCTAACAGACCGAAACGTTGCACCGTCAACATCACTATCTACAATAAACATCCATTTTCTACGACATCCCATGTTAGTCTACCTTTCTCCACACACACACATATATAATATATATATATATATATATATATAAAGATATATGTCATTTTGATTTGACTAAAAACAACAATTTTATTTAGAAAATCACTATAATGACTTTATTAACAAATTAATAAATTAAACACCAACAAATCACACATACGTATAATTTCTATTTAAAAAAAAAAAAATAAATAGATAAATAAATAAATAAATAAAATCCCTCATGCTTTGAAAATTTAGAATTCCACAAAAAACTTCTCTCCGCGTCAAAATCTGTTCACATGCGATATGTCGTCATTAACCATCTTTCTCGAATTTTCTTTGTGTGCGGAACATTTCTACATTTTTTCTATTATTATTATTTCATTTCATTTTGGTTATTTAAAAATAATAGATAATTTGAATAATGTACACATGGATAAACTCCTGACCGAAACACATGTAAGTAAAATTGATTAGAATATCCTATTTTATCCATTCTATACTTTCTTTCCTTTATTTATTTTTTCAACATTATATATATATATATATATATATATATATATATAAAGCAGAGACCATTTTCCTTTAATTTGGCAATTAATGTATGAGTAAAAAGAAAAAAGATTATCTGTGTGTATGATGTCTGCAACATCATACCATTCCTGAGTGAAGAAGAATATCGCCACTGCCTATCCTATGTCATTTTTAATTAAGTTTTCTATAATATGAGTTTACACAGGAAATTCTATGACGATATTCTAACAGAAATGACAGCTACAGATAATCGTAAATCAATTATGTTTTTAAAACACACAAAAAACATTAAATTACCAACATGCTTATATATATATAAGTGCCAGTTCCTGGTTCGATACCGGCCCTCGCCAACTCAGCAGATGAGTAGCACAGGGATCTGTGTGGTATAGTAAGGAGCTGAGGTGTGGCGGCCCACCTCAGATGCAAAAACATCTAGCACTAGTGAAAAGAGGATAGACTCCCTCGCTGTCTGGCTGATACTGATTTCAGGCTACCCTGATGACTTTTATATATATAAATACTTTATAAATAAATATTTTATTATATAAATACCATCATAGGAAATAGATATGGCGAGACAAGTTCAAATCCTGGATGAGGCTGTTTGCATTTCACATAGCACTAATACCCTTGAGAAAGGTACAAATTCAACTATTCTCCCTGCAGCAATGGGTAAATAGTAGGGCAGACTGGGTTCTTTAATGTTGGTATGGCAACATATCTAGGAGAAAAAAAAATGAATTAAAACCAAAAGGGCTCTCTTCTCAGTCAAAACTACTTTGAGAGCTCCCCCTCCTTTTTCAGAATAGGTATCTATCCATCTATCTATCTAGGGAGTTCCTGTGGCATAATGGCTAATGTCTTGGACTGCAATATCGATGTAAACAAGTTGGAATTCCAGTCACACTATTATGTTTGGATTAATACCCTTCTCATCCCCAAGATATTGTCAGATAATATCCACTACAGTTCTCCAAAAAAAAAAAAAAAAAAAAAAAAAAATCAGGATTTTATAACTTACAGGCTTCCATAGCAGAAAATACAATGAAAAAACAAAACTATCATTGATCCATATGACCTTTAGGCACCCCTTTTGCGATCTCATTTCATAAGGAAATTTTTTTCATTTACACCGTCAAAATCCGGTTGATTGTTAACAGACGATTTTTAGAGGTTTTTTTTCATTATAAAAATAACCCCTAACCCTAACTCCTAACAAACAACTGGATTGATTCGGTAGTGTAGAATGGTTATAAGTTCAAAATTGTTGACCTCATCCTGATATCGAGATCAAAAAATGTTCAAATGATCCTCCGAGCGTGCCTAAAGGTCATATGGTCCCTATCATTAAACACATTTTATTTGCTCAGAAAAAAAAAAAGAAAGAAAAACAAAGAAAACTAAGCCATATACCAATCATTTCATGACCTTCAATCAATATTTATAACCTTGATCATTATTACATATCATTTTAAGAAGATGTTGAAATAGAGATTTACAACCATTTATTCTTACAAAGCATTTGGCTAAACTTCTCTTTTCTGCAGACTTCATTTCATAAGCCATAAAAGTCGTTCAATAATATTAATCTAAAACTTACTCTACACTGAATGACATAAATAACTTTGCAGAAAAAATAGTTTAGAGATCTATTTATGTCTGTGAAAATCAATGTGCATTTTACTAATTAAAAATCCTTCAGACTCAGTTTTGTGTATCAGTTTTGCGTTGCTTTTAGCATCAGAATTCTTTGGTGAACCAAGGAAGCATTGTGTTGGATGTGGAATGCTTTAATAGCAGAATTATATATGGAATTATATTGGTTATGTCATCTATAGACATTTGTTTTGTTTGGTTTTTTTTTTCTGTGAGAATAGTATAATAGAATAACTGACATTTTTAAATGATTTTAGAGAAATACTTATAAGGAAAAATAAAAAGCAAAAATGAGTTTCAATGAATAAGTGTAAAATAAGTATCTGTTGATAATTACCCTGGCAATCTTGGTTGGAGTCATAATCATTATATATATATATATATATATATATATATATATATATTATATATAAGGGTTTTATAATAAAAAACACACACACCTCCAAACCTCTGAAGATGGGATTTTTATCCCAAAAATATCTAGGAAACAGGTAAATATCATTTTCATCACCTATTCCATTGCATTGTCAATTGCCTTCTAATTTCTATTTTATATATATATATATATATATATATACAGGGTGATTGTAAAGTAACTTCCTTCCCTATTTCAAAAATCTTTTTCTGAATCATTATTTCATTATTTTTACAAAAAATGAATATGAAAAGAACACACATAACCTGGAGTTTTATTTAAAATTCTATATAGGCACCAGCATTTGCCTCCAGCCTCTCAAGCTACTCAGGAATTGCATCAACTGATCTTCTCGGGAACTCTTGTGGAATGGCAGAAATAAATTTTTGTATTTGTCCTTCAGGTTCTTTCAAAGTCTTTGGTGATGCTTAATGATGGATTCTTGGTGGCTGAGTAGTTCATGATATGCGATACTTATTCACTTAGGCTAAAAGTGGCAGAAGCCACCTCTGATCCAACCAGCTGGTCATGTCAAGCCCTAGCACCTATATGATTGTCCCAACCCTTTTACCCTTATGGCAAACCCTTGTTATCATATATATATGCTAGAGGCAATGGCTGAAGGTTTTAGTGTCTTTGGTGTGATGTTAAATTGCATCTAATGGTGAAGTTCTAATTTTGGAGCTCTGGGTAGTGAGGGTAGTGTGGAGTACCCCTTCATTGTCAGGAATGCTGATCCATCATTTTTGACAGGTAATATGCTAGGTTAGTAATAAAGATTAATATAGAAATTTCCTGGAGAAAAAAAAAAAAAAAAAACACAGAAAAGACCAACTCATATGCACCACCTGAAAATAATCATTTGGCAAAAAATATGACCAAAAGAAAAGGTCATTTATGATTAAGTGCGTCTCAGTCTCCTGCCTCATAAATTACTACCCGGTGACTATTAAAATAACGACCCCAGCTACGGTGTTACTTGAAAGAAAACAACCAACTTAGGGCGTTAAATGTATTTTAGGGGGGGAGGCTTCTCTTTTTTGTCGTAATTCTTATTTATTTATCGTAATTCTTATTTATTTATATATGATCTTTCTGTATTTGTCCAAAAAAGATCTTATTAGGCGTTTTGGATTAGGTTGGGGTTTTTTTACTTGAGATTTCGATTTAAAATTTTTTTTATTTTTTTTTTTAACTGGTGGTAATATGCAGGTACTTTTAATGAGTGTATTGGGGTTTAAAGTGATATCTGTTTACTGAGTTTATGTTTAATTGCACAGATTGAAGAGGTGGCAGGTAATAAATCTAGATAAAGTAGTAGAGATATTATATGAATATGATAACATAGTAAATATACTATATTTATAATTAAAGAGTGATCAATATCAGTTTTAGAGTTTTAGTGTTTACAAAATCCACAAGTACCAACTAAATAGGACAGGCAACTACCTAGATATATTTAGTTCAATAAAAAAACAAAAAAACATTAAAGGTTTCACACCAGGTAGAAAAAATAAATTGTCTATCTTTACTATTACTTTTGATTTTTATCTACTATAATATAAGTATAAGTGTTTGTAAAAAAATAAATTTACCTAATGACTTACTCTTTAAGCCTACATAACACTGGGTATTCTTGCCAGTAAATAAGACATTTTCTCTGTATATTTTATATATATATATATATGTGTGTGTGTGTGTTGTGTGCTCATGATGTAATGGTTATTATCATAGGAAATGTTCACTGAGAACCAAGTTCAAATCCTGGATGAGGCTATTTACATTTCACATAGCACTAATATCCTAAGGAAAAGTATGAATCCAAATATTCTACTTCTAACTATGTGTAAATAGTAGGGCAGAAAGGGCTTGGTATGGCAATCTAAAAGAAAAGTCTAAAAGAAAGAATTCTAAATTCAAACCTGTAAAACTCCACTTTAAAATTTCCCTTGTGTCAAATCCTGCTTGTGCAGAGGGGTCGGGTAATTACATATATAATACAAAGACACACACATTTCATATGATTCTTATCAGAATTATTGAAGTCAGTCAGTCAGTATACTGTTGGTATGGACAACACCAACTGGCTAACCACAACTGAACCAGCCAGTCAGTCAGTATACTGTTGGTTTGGACAACAGCAACTGGCTAAGCACAACTGAATTAGTGCCCAAGACAGCTGGTACTTATGGGACTCAAGAATAGTCCATTCATGTATTTGGGTGATTCCATTCCTTGAGTCCTGAATGGCTGCTTGGTTTCTATGATATTATGAGGCTTCATAAATACTCTGGTATTCTGCAGTAGGATTACAACAAGGTTAGATCTATATTGAGTTACAGCTACTTGTTGCCTTGTATGGAAACAATCTCAAATTTGTTACATCATTGCTATACTTGAGAAAAATGAATATGTCAGAGATGTTGATAGGTACACATCCTGTGTCTATGACACTAAAAAATCTAAAAGAACACACAAAAAACACTAGGACTAGTGTTTTTTCTTCCCCTACCATTTCCAGCTAACTGTAAATACATTTCAATATTTTCTTGGAAATGAAATACACTGTATTGGGTACAGGGTAGGGGTTAGACGGCTTTTGTTGTTCATAGATAAAAATTCAGCAATTTATTAAGAAATTTTAGTTGGGACCCATCAAATTTCCCAGGGACTCGTTCAAATCAAACCGATGGATCTCAGGACGCACTAAATTAAAATGCTATCAGCATGTATGGTATGTGTATGATATAACGGTCAACAATGCAAGGAAATTGACTCAAACCAAATTATTAATGGTAATAACAATTTCTCCAAGAAAAAAATTGGCATTAACACCAATTAAAGAAATGAGTGATTCTCTTATGAAAGGCAAAGACAATATTCATTTTCATAAAACAAGTCTGTTGCTGTGTTAAATCAGCCCTCAATTCCTTGTGTTGAAGTGAGTTAATATACTGTTGGTTTGAACAACAATAACTAAGCACAACTGAACTGGTGCCTAAAGCAGCTGGTATTTATGGCACTCTGGAATATTCCATTCATGCATTTGGGTGATTCCATTCCCTGAGTCCTGATTGGCTGCTTGGTTTCAGTGGTGTTATGGTGCCAGATAAATAATCTGGCATTCTGCAGTAGGTTTGCAACAAGGTAAGATCCATAATGAGTTACATTGTCTGCCAATTTGTCTGCCAATTTGACGGTAATTGGAATATTGCTTATTGCTTCTACATTTGAGTCTTGAAATGTACATTTGGCCTTCAATATTTATCATAAGATCAATGGTCTGTTTTCCTAAAGGCTTTTGTTTAAGTTGTAATCTTTTGGCATGATGATGTAGTTGCTGCAAATTAAACATGTATAAACAATGTATCTTTTTATTCACCGTTGTTCAAAAATACTGTAATTCCCACATTACATAAAACACACACCCTTCTTCATTCAATTTCCTTTTTCTCTTCTTAGCTGGAGGAGCACAAGCCATTTTTAAAATTGAAGGAGGAGGGGAAAAACTAATTTTCAAACTTGATGATGTGGAATGTGAATAATAACAAAATGAGTTAAAAGTGGGGAGGGTTGGGTAATTTGCCCAGTGCCTGAGGCACCCCACAAGGGGAATCATGAAAGTGTGGTTTCTTTTTTGTTTTGAGAAGAACCTTTGTAAATTTTAAGCAAAAAATGTTAATCAAACTTTAGGGAGAAAATGTTAGATAAACTTTAATCAAAAAAAGTTAAACAAGAAGAAGCTTAATCTTCGAAGTAACAAAGACCAAAATACATAAAGAAGAAATAACTAACCCAATACAAAAGATTGTTTTATGTTGATTGTAAAAAAAACAAAGATAACAATTCAAAATAAAATCTATATAATAATACTAGTGTTCCTACAAAATACGACAGTTATCATCTTGCAACACCCTCTGATTAAAAAAGAGATCATCCAAATGAGTGTTGTCCCCTAAGATAAATAATGGACAATTCCATATTCATTATAAAGAAAGAAAGGGAAGAAAAAGGACATACTGCACAGAAAAGATATAAGAAAGAAAGAGACTAAGAGAAAGATAGAAAGAGAGGGGGTGAGCACGTGGAAGTGATAATGCCTTTTTTTTTTCTTGTACTCCACACACATTCATGCAGGTGAATATGCATACATAAATACATACACACATGTATACAATTATACACACATGTATACATATACACACATTATAAATGGAAACGTGTGGTGTAATGGTTAAAGTCATGGGAAATGGAATCGTCGCCCCGATTTCAAATCCTGGACGTGGTAATTGCATTTCACTTAGCGTTAATACCCTTGGGAAAGGTATGAATCCTACACTCCCTCCAGCTATGGATAAATAGTAGGGCAGACTGGGCTCTTTAGCCTTGGTTAGGTAACCGATCTAGGAGAAGGAAAACTTTGAATTCAAACCTGTTGAACTTCGCTTAAGAAATTGGCCTTGTGTCACATCCTGCTCGTGCGGAGGGGTTGGTAAATATATATACACACATTGTGATATATATATATATATATATATATATTATATAAAGTGGATGATATCAAGTGTTACTTTATAGGATTTCAACCAAAAATTGAGAACTCAAAGGTACATATAAATATTTGTGTAATATTTGAATGTGAAAAAAAAGTGAAAAAATTAAAAAATGAGAAAATCACACCAGTAACATCAACGGTGAAATAATTAAAAAAAGCAGAACTGATGAGATGGCAAAACTCAAAATAAATTTATTTTCCAAAGATATATATCCTTTACTTCATTATATATATATATATATATATATATAATAATAAAATTCGAAGGCAATACAATGTATTGCCTTCGAATTTTTATATTTTATAACATACTTAACAATGCTTCAAGCAAAATTACCAATTACTAATATATATATATATATATATATTATATATTATGTAAAGATTAAAAAAAGCATGGCTCCTTAGCCAATAAAGATTTTAAAAAAACTAAATTAAATTAAAATAAAAATTAAAATAAAACAAAAACAAAAAAAAAATAGTCATAATACAACTTTCTTAAGAATTTTTAATTTTTTAACACTTATGCTAATTTTTACCCTATCAGATATCCGATACAGCAATAAAAAACGTTTCTGACAACCTCCTTCAGTCAGAATTATCCTGAAGAACCATTTGGGTGAAACCTAGGTAGATAGTGTCTGACTCATATAGGTCCTTATATATATATATATATAACCACACACACACACACACACACCAAAATGACTCTAAACTCTAAACTCTTTGCCTAATTTAAACTGAACGCACCAATTCTCCCACTACTGCAGTCCTGGCAACGTCTCTCTCGTGTGTGTCACTTGTTTACACTAAAACAATCACTACGTGAACAGCCCTGCCATCTTTTGGGTTTTGAGGTGAATAGATAATGAACTTTGAAATATCCTATCATGCAGGTAAAAAATACCAAGAAAATTTAATACAGCCATGGGGTAAATTTGGTAGGCAACGAGTTAAACACCCACATACATTTTACCTACGTATACACCTAGTCATATGATATATATACATAGATATGTCAAAGAAAATTCTTGTGAAGTTCACCGTGAGTGAAGAAGATCAGTAGTTAAAAAATTGTTCAACATTCTAAGAAGAGAATCCTAATAAGAGAAAGAAGAGATTATTTAAGCTTGGTTGAATCATTTTAATTAGTTTGAAATTTAATCACAACACAAGTGAACTTTAAAGAAACAATAGGAAGTGATTTTCACAGAACAATTTAAATTGCAATTCATTAATATCATTTGAATCACTGAATTGTTTATGCTTAATGCTCCTCGCTTAGAAACAATCATCATTTATTTATTTAAAAAAAAAAAAACACCTAAAAAGTTCACCTAATCGACCATA
The DNA here is from genome assembly GCA_023376005.1 of Doryteuthis pealeii. Lineage (NCBI taxonomy): Eukaryota > Metazoa > Mollusca > Cephalopoda > Myopsida > Loliginidae > Doryteuthis > Doryteuthis pealeii. The sequence continues at coordinate 132,108,300 of CM042142.1, read as the reverse complement.
TTGGTGACATGTTTTCCTAGAGTTCTATTGAAGTTAGTCTATTGTTGGTTTGAATAACAGCAACTAGCTAAGTATAACTGAAGCAGTGTCCAAGACAGTTGGTATTTATAGAAATCAAGAATGATCCATTGATGAATTTGGGTGATTCCATTCCTTGAGTTCTGATTGGCTGCTTGATTTGAATAATATTGTGGAGTTTTATAAATACCCTGTCATTCTGCAGTAGTCTTTGCAACTATTCGGGTTTGTATTGGGTTACAACCGTTTGTTGCCATGTCTTCCCAATTTGACGGTAATTGGAACTTTCATTATTCTTCAAGTTCCAACATTAGATTCATCAATTGTCACCCAACGTATACTTTTCATGTCTATATACTTGTAAATTCTTTAATACTTATACTTGTTTAAAAAACAACAACAATCAACCATCCTGACGGCTGGGTCTTATAGAATTCACTATCTGCACCCCCCCCGAATGAAGCCACCTGTTGACTGTAGGTGGTGACCCATGATGCTTAAGGACAGAATCTTGGTGGCTGAGCAGCCAATGACATGCAACACTTCACTTTGCCTTACTTAAGCTAAACAATCAGTTGGAGGGGCCCTCAGCTGGTCACATCAAGCCCTAGCACCTATATGATTGTCCCAATCCTATTGCTCTTATGGAAAACCCCCAACCCTTTATATCATATATGTGCTAGAAGGCAGTGATTGAGGGACTTACTATTCTGGGTATGACGTTAAATTGCATCTAATGGTGAAAGTTCAATTTTGGAGCTCTGGGGAGTGTGGAGTACCCCTCATTGTCATTACTTCCAGTCCACTGTGACCTATCATGTTTTAGGTACCCTCTGTGGTCAAAAAAACGAAAAATTTGGGAGTGTGTAACTGAAGATAATCTGTTTTTTTAATCTATTAATAATGAAGATCGCTTCCGGTTTTTGTCTGTAACAAAAATTACGTCACTGCTTACGTCACATTACACAAAATCATCATAACTTAGAATAAATACACTCAAAATTTGAACATGCAACATTAGACAGTCCTCATTGTTTTTTAAAACAAGTTTTAATAAATACATGACTGGTATTATATATCTATATACAGTTTGTTTTATTTTAATACATATTTAAAGTTTACATTTCAAAATGTTTTTATTTTTTAAATCCTTTAATGAATTTGATGATTTTACTTAGGGTACAAACTCCACTCCTCAGGCAATATGTTTCAAAAATCTATTTTTACATCGCCCGGAGTGCGTTTTTTATTTTTGTACTAGTGTATATAAATTGATTTATTTTTACTTTTGATCTTGAAATGAAAGCGACTGAAATAATAAAAGTATATTCTACCGTTCACTAAAGAGAAACATTGTCAGAGCATGACTTACAGTCAAAGTGAAAGCACCAATTCCTTCTACAATACTCAAATGAAAATGTGATGCATCTATTCAATACTTAGATGGATGACCACATTACTGTCAAAGTGAAAGCACCAATTCCTTCTACAATACTCAAATGAAAATGTGATGCGCCTATTCAATACTTAGATGGATGACCACATTACTGTCAAAGTGAAAGCACCCAATTCCTTCTACAATACTCAAATGAAAATGTGATGCGCCTATTCAATACTTAGATGGATGACCACATTACTGTCAAAGTGAAAGCACCAATTCCTTCTACAATATCAAATGAAAATGTGATTGCGCCTATTCAATACTTAGATGGATGACCCACATTACTGTCAGTGTGAAAGCACCAATTCCTTCTACAATACTCAAATGAAAATGTGATGCGCCTATTCAATACTTAGATGGATGACCACATTACTGTCAAGTGAAAGCACCAATTCCTTTACAATACTCAAATGAAAATGTGATGCGCCTATTCAATACTTAGATGGATGACCACATTACTGTCAAAGTGAAAGCACCAATTTCCTTCTACAATACTCAAATGAAAATGTGATGCGCCTATTCAATACTTAGATGGATGACCACATTACTGTCAGTGAAAGCACCAATTCCTTCTACAATACTCAAATGAAAATGTGATGCGCCTATTCAATACTTAGATGGATGACCACATTACTGTCAAAGTGAAAGCACCAATTCCTTCTACAATACTCAAATGAAAATGTGATGCGCCTATTCAATACTTAGATGGATGACCACATTACTGTCAAAGTGAAAGCACCAATTCCTTCTACAATACTCAAATGAAAATGTGATGCGCCTATTCAATACTTAGATGGATGACCACATTACTGTCAGTGAAAAGCACCAATTCCTTCTACAATACTCAAATGAAAATGTGATGCGCCTATTCAATACTTAGATGGATGACCACATTACTGTCAAAGTGAAAGCACCAATTCCTTCTACAATACTCAAATGAAAATGTGATGCGCCTATTCAATACTTAGATGGATGACCACATTACTGTCAAAGTGAAAGCACCAATTCCTTCTACAATACTCAAATGAAAATGTGATGCGCCTATTCAATACTTAGATGGATGACCACATTACTGTCAAAGTGAAAGCACCAATTCCTTCTACAATACTCAAATGAAAATGTGATGCGCCTATTCAATACTTAGATGGATGACCACATTACTGTCAAAGTGAAAGCACCAATTCCTTCTACAATACTCAAATGAAAATGTGATGCGCCTATTCAATACTTAGATGGATGACCACATTACTGTCAAAGTGAAAGCACCAATTCCTTCTACAATACTCAAATGAAAATGTGTGATGCGCCTATTCAATACTTAGATGGATGACCACTTAAAAAAAAAACAGCAGGTGCTGTAAGCAGCATTTGGCCCGTGTGCCATATCTAAGCCAAAGTTTAGTAAATATCAACATGGTCAGACCTTGTCTGATTCTAAAATTGATTGTCTGTTTGCATTAGGTTAGTAGATCAAACTTAATAGTGCTACTATTATTACAAAAGTATTGGAAGGGGTGAGTGACAAATGACAAAGTTTTAGGGAAAACATTAGTCATGAAAAATGTTCTGACACTTGCCATATAAAAGTAATTTGTGAGCTGCGTGTTTGAAACCCTCAACATAAAGGAAATTACTAACATTTACAATAGGCAGACTATTTTATTCTAAGCAAAATGGTTTGCATACTTGTACTGTTGTTAATTAGTACATGTGTCAATTTGCTATAAATTGTACTTTTGTTAATTAGTACATGTGTCAATTTGCTATAAATTGTACTTTTGTTAATTAGTACATTTGTCAATTCCCTATAAATAGTACTTTTGTTAATTAGTACATTTGTCAATTCCCTATAAATTGTACTTTGTTAATTAGTACATGTGTCAATTCCCTATAAATTTACTGTTGTTAATTAGTACATGTGTCAATTCCCTATAAATTGTACTGTTGTTAATTAGTCATGTGTCAATTCCCTATAAATTGTACTGTTGTTAATTAGTACATGTGTCAATTCCCTATAAATTGTACTGTTTGTTAATTAGTACATGTGTCAATTCCCTATAATTGTACTGTTGTTAATTAGTACATGTGTCAATTCCCTATAAATTGTACTGTTGTTAATTTAGTACATGTGTCAATTCCCTATAAATTGACTGTGTTAATTAGTACATGTGTCAATTCCCTTAAATTGTACTGTTGCTAATTAGTACATGTGTCAATTTGCTATGAAGCAGGGAGGAATCAACATATTTTTCTTTGATTGATTAGCTTTTACTAATTTGTTTATATATATATATATATATTTGTTATACACCCCAAAGGTTGTACTCGATCACCTCATCAGTGATATTATTGACTGGAGGTTATAAGTTTTAGGCCAACCGAAACAACACTTATTCCAGTAGGTGATTCTGAATAAATGTCCGTAAAGCACACAATAACTTTCGGCATACACACATACCCCCCCCACCAAAAAAAAAACTGCTACTGCAATTGTTCTGTTAACCCGAAGGAGACCAATAAGAAATGATATATGTCACGCCCCACCCTACCCCCAGTTACGATGAGACAAAAGGGGAACAACTAGATGATGGTCTTTTCCTCCTGGATTTAACATGTAGGATACACACTCATAAACATATGCTGAAAAGGGGGCTGGTGTCAACTTAAGGAAAAATTGGAATATTGTAAAATGTACCTGGTACCTCTAAGGGTGGGGCATTACTAAAATGAGGTACCCCAGTAAGTACTTGGTACTACAAGTACTTTTGTAATTTAACTAGTTCTCTTAGACAATAATAAAATAAATAAAGTTATTGTAATTAATTATTATTCTGATAATTCAATTGCAATCTATTAGATTTCCATATGCCACAGTTGAATGAACTGTCTATCTTGATTTAAATTCTAAAATGACTTGATTAGTTAAAAGTTAAAGTTAGTAGAAAAAATGAAATGAGGTACATTTTAAAAAATTGAAATAATTTATTATAAATCAAATTTCTCACACTAACAGTTTTGGCATTAAATAACCCACAGAGTTGATATGCCATTAAACAAACCAAACAAATTATTTTAATCTATTATCTAGGTAAATAAATAAATAATCTATATTACATCTACAATTAGATAAGGGGGCCAGGTTAGCTCAGTCGGTAGAGCGTTCAGCTAAAAACCACAAGGTTCCTAGTTCGATACCAGCCCTCGCCAAATCAGTGTATGAGTAGTACAGGGATCTGTGCGGTAAAGTAAGGAGCTGATGGTAGGTGTGGCGCTCCACCTCAGATGCTAAAACAATCTCCTTGGTCTGGCGCTAGTGAAAACGGGATAGACTCCCTCGCTGATTGGCTGATACCGACTTGAGGCCACCCCAACAACTTTAATTAATAGGTGCAAGGTACTTTTTACAGCATCCCAATTTTTCCTTAAGGGACCCCACCCTCCTTTTTGGAATAGATGTGTGGTACCTAAACTTTCACCCACTCCCCCCCTATTTTAATTAGAGAAATATAAATTCACAAAAGCCAACAAGTTATTTATTCACAAACTTTCCCTTCTCCTGATTTCATCACTAAACTCACCTTCTCTTCTATAAATACAAATGTATGTACCATGTTTTGAATAAACAGACTTATGAAGTTCCCGCTTAAAGCGGAATGAAATATATCTCTCTTACATCTACTTGTTTGAGTTATTATTTTTTGTCCACTTTTCCTTTTTCCTTACTTTATACTGTTGGATTTACTCCAACCCTCCTATCTTCACATATATATATATATATATATATATATATATATATATATATATATAATATATATATATATATATATATATATAAAAGGACCGGGTTAGCTCAGTTGGTAGAGCGTTCAGCTAGAAACCACAAGGTTCCTAGTTCGATACCGGTCCCCGCCAACTCAGCGTATGAGTAGCACAGGGATCTGTGCGGTAAAGTAAGGAGCTGATGGTAGGTGTGGCGCTCCACCTCAGACGCCAAAAACAATCTCCTTGGTCTAGCACTATTGAAAAGGGGATAGACTCTCGCTGACTGGCTGACACCGACTTTAGGCCACCCCGACTATATATATATATATATATATACGTAGTAATTTAACTAAAGTGTGGAATCGATAGTAATTTTAGTAATTTTAATAAGTTCATTTACGTATTGTACTTTTTGTATGTATTTATCTAATTTCTTTGGATCTGAACATTTTGGCTTTAAGCCAAATGCAAAAAAAAAAGAAAGTGATTTTAGATTTAAGTGGCAATTCTGTCACGCATCAAATATTCAATAACTCATTTTCTTTATTGATATTGGTTTTTACACACAATTGATTCGTCTGGGCAGACATTTTCATTCTGCGGTAGATTTTACTACTTTTCTACCATATACTAGTTGTTACATCTACAATTTATAATTTCCGCCCTGTCGGCTGGGGCGTTAGAATGCACAAACTGCACCTCTGCAGAGGGGTAAGACTCCCCCAATGGGGCCACCTTTTGGCCGTGGGTGGCGACCCGTGATGCTTAAGGATAGAGCCCAGGTGGATGAGCAGTTCATGACATGCAATACACCACATTGGCCCAATCTTGGGCTAGACGGGCGGTCGGAGAGGCCCCCTCCGATCAATCGGTTGGTTATGTCAAGCCCTAGCACCTATATGATTTTCCCAACCCTATTGCCCTTATGGCAAGCCCCAACTGCTTTTTATCATATGGGTGCTAGAAGGCAGTGGCTGCGGGTCTACATGTCCTGGGAATGACGTTAAACTCTATCTGATGGTGAGGTTCCAGTTTTGGAGGTTTGGGGAATGTGGAGCACCCCTTCATCACCATTGCTCCCTGGTCCACTGTGACCCGGAGTGGTAGTACCTGTTAGGGTCCCATCTAAGGGTTAAATAGAAAAATGTATTTATAAACAAAATTGTATTATCCATTAAGAATTGCTTTATTTCAAAACTTTATCAGCATTAAATGACCCAACTGAGGTTGATATGCCGTAAAACAAAACAAACCAAAAAAATTTGTAATTTATATGCAAATGTAACAACTATTATGGGGGGGTCCTGGGATGAGACTAGCTACATCTGGTGGTGAGGTTATCTATATAATTGCTTGAAAAAAAAAAACACTCACAGCATTAAATAATCCAACAAGGGTTGACATGCCTTAAAACCAACCAATACATACGTGTCAAATATATTTGTTTGAAAATTATTAATGTTAGATAGAAATAGTTTTTTGTTTTTTTTTACTGGATGCTGCGCAGAGAACCTCCCTGGGACAATGAATGATAGAGAAGGTTGGTGAGAGATTGTTATGGATATCCATGCTCATTGCACAACATGATGATGATGATGATGATGATGATATAGGAATACTTAAAACCATGTGACAATGCAAATTATTTGTATTTAATAATTACTTGAACTATTTTTTTTTTTTTTACAAGAAATCTTTCTCAAAGAATTCATTATTATTACTAGTACAAAATAAAAAACACCCTCCTGGCGATGTAAAAATAGATTTTTGAAACATATTGCCTTAGGGGTGGGAGTAAAAAATTCAATGTCAGTGAGTTTGTACCCTAAGTAAGTAAAATCATCAAATTCATTAAAGGATTAAAAAATAAAACAATTTGAATGTAAACTTTAAATATGTATTAAATATAAAACAAACTATTATATAGATATATAATACAGTCATGTATTTATTAAAACTTGTTTTAAAAAACAATAAGGACTGTCTAACGTTGCATGTTCAAATTTTGAGTGTATTTATTCTATGTTATGACGATGTTGGGTAATGTGACGTAAGCAGTGACGTAAGTTTTGTAACAGACAAAAAATGGAAAGCGAATCTCCATTATTAATAGAAGTGTCTTGATTAACTATGATTTTAATGGCATCGGGTTATTTTATGCTGAGAGGTTAGGGAATCACATTCATTGTACATTCATATTTGTTAGAGTCAAGTCATGATGAAAACATCGGTTCTCCCTAGATCACCAAAGTTAAGCAGCGATGAGCTTGTTCGATACTTAATTGGGTGACCACTTAAGCAATAGTAGGTACTGTAATTCATCCAAAATGACTTAATTCAGCATTAAATGATCCAAAAAGGGTTGATATGCCATAAAACAAAACCAACCAACCATTCATATTTACATTTTTTGTTTAGTTGGTTCTTAAGAGGTCTTTTTGCACATCTTATCAAATATAAATCATTTTTAGATAGATTTATTTGACCCATAGATGTGGGTGGGCCCACATAAAAATGTCCTTGTGTCATGCCCTCATAAGTGGGATGAGAAACAAATATCAATACCAAACCGTCCTTCGGGGCAGGGGTCCGGTGTGCTTCGGCCACTGGATCGGTAAAGTAATTAATAGCGTTGATCCCTAGAATAGACCTGGGAGTAATGGCAATGAAGGGGTACTCCGGACTCCGGAACTAAAGCCTCACAATCCTATGTTTAGAGAGAAGAGAAGAGTCTCCTTTAAGATGAGGTCAAAATAATAGACAGGGAACATCATGTTGCAAAGAGTGATTGACAAATTGATCTTTATTGATCTGTGTGGATTGATTGAAATGATCCCACGGATTGATAAATACCTGGTAGGCAGAAATTGAACTTTATTGGTTGAAAACTGACACAAGAAAGAAAGATAAACATTGTGTTATTTTCCCCCACATTTCAATATTATTGAACTCTTCTATTTATCTTTAACTACTTTAACTATTATTCTACTTGCCAATCTGTTAGAAAAAAGAAAATACTGAGTGTTTCTGTGGAAATCATGAGAAATTTACAAAATAGTGAACATAATTTCCTAAGTATTATCTGCGTTATTCGGACTATTGTCCCCATCTTCATTGTTATTTGTACAACGTTTCGGCCGATATACCCTCCGGCCTTCTTCAGGTATTTCTTGTCGGACTCAGGAACCTTCTCGGACTCGGGAACCTTTATAAGTTCCCAAAATTCACACTCAATTGGACACATGGCCTAGTGGATAAGGTAGTTAGGTTAAGACAGTTCTAAGTGACAGTTATCTCTGGATCCCGAGTTCAATCCTGAGTAGAGGCAGTTAGAAAAATAATTAACACAACTCCTACCCCAGCTATGGTTAGGGGAATGAGAACAGGATACCCCCGTGGAATAAATAAAGGGTTAAGTTCAAAGTTCCGTGATGGCTCCCGATTACAACAAGAAAGTTCCAAAAGAAGGTTCTCGAGTCTGAGAAGAAATACCTGAAGAAGGCTGGAGGGCATATCGTCCGAAATGTTGTACAAATAACAATGAAGATGGGGACAATAGTCCGAATAACGCAGATAATACTAATTTTCAAGCCTTATCTCAAACATAATTTTCTAATATTCAACGTAAAAGTGTTCAATAATATTGAAATGTGGGGGAAAATAACACAATGTTTATCTTTATTTCTTGTGTCAGTTTTCAACCAATAAAGTTCAATTTCTGCCTACCAGGTATTTATCAATCCGTGGGATCATTTCAATCAATCCACACAGATCAATAAAGATCAATTTGTCAATCACTCTTTGCAACATGATGTTCCCTGTCTATTATTTTGACCTCATCTTAATTCTTAACATCCGATACTGCCTCATTCCACCCGGTCCGAAGTCATATTCAATTTCCTAATCTACCCCAAATGATAGCCTTTGTTTAAATGGAATATTAAACCTATTTAGAAGTCTTTGATTTAAGGGAAATAACAGGTAACTTTTAATGAAAAGGCCGTTTTTAGCCATTTTTTGATAAATGGTTATAGGAATGGTTATATCTGGACTTCTCAAAATTCTCAACAGGATGTTAAGTGTTAAAGGAGACTCTTCTTTTCTCTCTAAACATATTTTGCCACTTGAGAATTATCAGTGGTGCAATATAGATAAAGTAAAGTCGTCGGAGCGGCCTAATGTCGGTATCAGCCTTACAGCGAGGGTGTCTATCCCTTTTTCTCTAGCGCTAGACCAAGGAGATTTATTTTAGCATCTGAGGTGGAGCGCCACACCTACCACACGGATCCCTGTGCTACTCATATGCTGAGTTGGCGAGGGCCGGTAAGATTAGAAGATTAAAGAAGATAATGCTTAAAACATGGTAAATTGAACAAAAGATAAGCATAGATCGAATAATACCATTGAGTGGTTTGGTTTATTGAGTAACCAAACTACCAAGATGCTTAGTACTGTCCTGTCAGTGTGGATTAGAATATACTGACTATATTCCCTGCAGAAGGGTAAGACCCCTCAAAAAAAAAAAAAAAAAAAAAAAAAAAAAAAAATGGGTGTCCAAATAGTGAGTCAACTGAACTCAGGGATTCAGTCCGCTCGTCCTCTGTAGAATCTTCCTCTTTTATTCTTCACCACGGATGCGTTCAGATCTTACACCGCTTTAACTTTCCGAAACTGTAACTCGTTCCTCTTCACCCCCTCCAATCCTCTCGTAATAACGTCGTCCTAAGACTACCCTATACTAGCTCAAATCGCTGCTTTTATCATCCCGGGATTCACACATTTTCTCCCATCTTCTCACAGACAACGAGAAGCAAACGATTTAAAGCAGCGCTTCTCTTAACTCCCAGGTTTCAATCATCAACAGAGTGTGAGTGCACGCTTTTCTTTATATCACACTAAAGTATGATACTAAACTGCATCTGATTGTGAGGCTTCAGTTCTGGATATCTGAGGAGTATGGAGTACACATTCATTGCCATTACTCCCAGGTCCACTTTGACCTATAGTGATAGCAATTGTTAGAATCCTATCTATGGGTCAAATAGATCTGTTTAAAAATTGTTCATATTTGATAGGAACAGGGCTTAAAATGTAACGACTATCCCCTGCAAAAACGTAGCCCCCCCCACCACCACCACCAAGGGGTGTCTACTAAACTTTGACACTTAACTTAATCTGATCATTAGGCTCCAATGTGGAGTACCCCTTCATTGGCATTACTACCAAATCCACTATGATTTAGAGTGGTAGTACCTGTTGGGGTCCTAAGTATGGGTCATATAGATCCATTTTAAAATTATTCATATTCAATAGTAACATAGAACATAAAACTCTTAAGAAACAATTACACAAAAAATGTAAGTATGAATGTACAATGAATGCAATTCCTTAACCTCTAGGTATAAAATAACCCTAGATAGGTTGACATGCCATTAAAATCAATCATTAAAACAACCATGTGAATAAAATCATCAATCAGAAAAAGAAACTTCTTTTCTAGGTGTGTCATTCTAAATAAGACGATGACCCAAACAAGATAAATAGCAAATTTCAGGTGTAATTAATTGATTCAAGTCTTCAAATAAAACAGAAGAAATGTGTCCAAATTTATGGTAAGTCCAATTGTTGATTCATTATAAAATATTGTATTGCACTAAATTTCACTGAGTAAATTGATGTATTGTGGAAAGTAAAAGAACTTATTTGCAACACTTGGCTAATTATTTTATCATGTATTTTCTGAATACAAACAGAAAATTTAAAAAAAAGAGCAAAGTCATAAATTTGCTAAACAAAGCCAAAACCATTTCACTACATTAACACTGAAAAACATTAAACATTACCAACTGTCTGTCCGCCCTGTCAGCTGGGGCGTTAGAATGCACTAACTGCACCTCTGCAGAAGGGTAAAACTCCTCCAATGGGGCTACCTGTTGGCCATGGGTGGCGACCCGTATAATGCTTAAGAATAGAACTCAGGTGGTTGAGCAGTCCATGACTTGCAATATTCCTCTTTAGGCTTTTCTTGGGCTAGACGGGCGGTCGGAGAGGCCCCCTCCGATCAATCGGCTGGCCACGTCAAGCCCTAGCACCTATATGATTGCCCCAACACTATTGCCCTTATGGTAACCCCCAATCCTTCTTATCATATGGGTGCTAGAAGGTGGTGGCTAAGGGTCTACATGTCCTGGGAATGACCTTAAACTCTATCTGATGGTGAGGTTCCAGTTCTGGAGGTTTGGGGAATGTGGAGCACCCCTTTATCACCATTGCTCCCCGGTCCACTCTGACCTGGAGTGGTAGTACCTGTTAGGGTCCCATCTATGGGTTGAATAGAAAACATGAGTTTATAAACAAAATTGTATTATGCATTAAGAATTAATTTATTTCACAACTTTGTTGGCATTAAATGACCCACCAAGGTTGATATGCCGTAAAACAAACCAAACCAAACCAACTGTCTGTATAGAAAATTACAGTCAAGTATAATATAAATAAATATAATACTCGATCCGTTCACCACAGGTAGCATGTGACATAAGATCGCAAATATGGGGCATCCAGCGAGGAGCAAACTCGCTATTAAGCGGTAGTGGATCTGAGATACTAGCTTGTTGACCATTACACCAGAATGGGACACCCTTTTTTACCCAACCCATTCGCTGTGGGTAGGATGTCACATAAGATCGTAAGTATGGGTTATCCAGTGAGAATTGAACCCTATTATTAATGTAATCTGAGTTCTTCTGCTCAGCTATAATGAACTAACCATCGGTTTTTTGTACTTTGCTTGGGTGTGGTGGGAGAGCAGCAATGAGTGGCTTAAAGTAGACAAAGAGCTAAGAAAAGAAAAAAAATGTGTAACAGGGGTCTGTTGTTGTTTAGTTGTTTTGTTTTACAGCATATCAACCCTTTTTCGGGTTATTTAATGCTGAATAAGTTCATTTTGATAAACAAAGGATTCAGGTTGCTTACAATACCTGTTGTAGTCACCCAATCAAGTACTGAAGATATTCATTGTTGCTTAACTTCAATGATCTAGTGTGAACTGGTGCTTTCAGGGTGACTTGACCATATAATGCTGAATCAAGTCATTTTTGATAAACAAAAAACTGAGGTTACTTACAATATATATGTGTATATATGCTGTATTAAAATGAAACTGTTGAATAATCTTGTGGTAAACCTTAAAAGAAAAACAAAAAATCTTGATATACCTACTTTTTATTCCCCAAATAATAGGTTCTAGCATGGAGATACATAAAATTTAAGTGCAAAATCAGAAAGAACATACAATTTTACATAAGAATGCAAAATTGTTTAAAAAATAAAGAAATTTCTAAATTTCTAAATTTTTTGTTTTAAATTGGTCTGTGATTTGACATATCTTTTAAACAAAATCATGTCCGCTTTTGTACCCCCGAATGCTGAGGGAGTCTATCAACATTCATCATATATATATATATATATATATATATATATATATATATATATATATATATATATACTCCACTCCACTATTATCATCCACTCCCACCGAACAGGAAAAGAGAAGTTAAATACTTATGTATATATATATACACGCATGTAAGAATTCATTTTCATATTATTGATCAAAGCCTGAAGAAGATACCAGAAGATCTGAAACACGTGTCGCATATATAAGATAAAAATAATAAAAAAATTTTTCTAAAAACATAATCCATTTTGCAGACCTCCTGTTGGAACCAGAATAACACTTATATATATATATATATATATATATATATATATATATATATATATATATATATATATATATATATACATACATGCACACAAATATAATGAGGATTTCAGCAATGTGTGTGTGTGTGTGTGTGTGTGTGTGTGTGTACATATACAAGGTGTGTCAAAAAAGTATTGAGATTTTTTTGTACTTTTTGACACCTTGTATTCTGAAAAAAATGAATGTCCCATTCATTCTTAATTTATATCTTGGTAAATACAGCTTCAATCTCGATAATTTTATGACACACCTTGTACATAATTATTAGAATTAAGAAAGAAGAAATATTTGGTACTTGTTTATTTATAAGGGGCCAGGTTAGCTCAGTTGGTAGAGCGTTTGGCTAGAAACCACAAGGTTCCTAGTTCGATACCGGTCCTCACCAACTCAGTGTATGAGTAGCACAGGGATCTGTGCGGTAAAGTAAGGAGCTGATGGTAGCTGTGGCGCTCCACCTCAGACGCCAAAACAATCTCCTTGGTCTAGCGCTATTGAAAAGGGGATAGACTCCCTCACTGACTGGCTGATACCGACTTTAGGCTGCCCCAACGACTTTACTTTACTTTACTTTTATTTATAAGAAAATCTGAAAATAATCCAAATTATGCCATAATGGTTTTTTTTTCAATAAAGATTCAATTGTAAAGAGTAATGATAAGTAATGATAAGTAATGAATATTCATTAATAAAAGAGAGAATCACACAAGCAAAGAAATGAATAATCAGGGAGAATAAAAGATTTTCACACCAATCTAATTACATCTTTCTTTTTTAAAGATTTTTATATAGTAAGTTTTTTAAAGTGAAAAGTATCTTGGCTTGTTTATGCCATTTCAAGCACAAGGAGGAGTAAATGAAAAGTTAATAACCACAAGATTCAATCAAATAGAAAGACTGACAAAGAAAAAAAAGAAAAGAAAGACAAAGAAAAAAGAAAGAAAGAAGAAACAAGGAAAAAAAAAAAAAAGAAAGAAAAAAACAAAGAAGAAACAAGAAAAAGAAAGAAAGAAAGAAAAAAGAAAAGAAAGAAAGAACAAAGAAGAAAAACAAGAAAAAGAAAAAAAAAAGGAAAAAAGAAAAGAAAAGAAAAAAGAAAAGAAAAAAAAGAAAAAAAAAGAACAAAGAAGAAACAAGAAACAAGAAAAAGAAAAACGAAAGAAAAAAAAAAAAAGAAAAAAGAAAAAAGAAAAGAAGACGCAAGAAACAAGAAAAAAGAAAGAAAGAAAGAAAGAAAAAGAATTTATACATATCAGTAAATTCTATAAATAAACTTTTCTAAAGGGAAAATAGAAAAAAACCCTCTTTTTAGAAATCTTTATTAATTTATTAATAGTCCCTGTGATGTAATGGTTAACATGGTGGACTGCAACATCTTCTAATGGAGACTGTGTGTGTGAGTGTGTGGGGCTGTAACCGAAACTACGTCACCACCAATGTCACAATTCCCTTAGTTATTTATATATTCTCAATGGTTATTAATTAATCCTTATTTAATCTTAATTAGCATCTTATTTATTAACAATGTCTCTATTAAGATAGATTTACCACAAAGCAACCTATGTTATTAAGGTACTTACCTTGCAACCCATGTATCTGGGTATGACACAAGATCTTTTAATGTGGGACAACCCATGGCAGGTGCAAAAAATGCTTCAATTTCTTCGGCATTACCAGGGGGAGAGCCCCCTGGGATTATGCCGTTAATTTACATTAATAGGGTATTTGCCTCTCATCCCACTTATGAAGGTGTGACACAAGGACATTTTTATGTGGCCCCACCCACAAGCCAAAGCTCATAGGTAGTAGGCACGAAAAATGCGTTAATCCCGTCGGCACTCCTCCTCATGGGGGGCGCCTCAGGTGCTGGCCAATAAACCCAGCCCTGCCCCTTTAAATCAAGGGGGCAGGTATTGCCTGGGGGGATAGACCCCTGGGATCGACGCTATTAATTTAACACACCGGTCCAATGGCTGAAGCACACCAGACCCCCATCCCGAAGGACGGGTTGATAATGTGTTTAAAATTCTGCAATGTTTGTTATATATGTAATTATGAGATGCTGGTCTCCGCCTTAGAAGCGATAAATGTGAATTCAAAAAGTCATTGATTTCATACCTGGCTCATAGGATTAATTCTGAAGAAATTCACCCAACGCAAGATAAGGTCAATGCAATTCGCAAAGCACCCACCCCAAAGAATGTGTCGTAACTGCATAGTTTTTAGCTTTTGTGAATTACTGTCGCTGATGTTTAGACAATATCAGCTCTGTTTTAGCCCCATTGTACAAATTATTACAAAAATAAATTCCATGGAAATGGAGACCCTAACAGGTACTACCACTTTGGTTCAGAGTGGACCTGGGAGTAATGGCAATGAAGGGGTACTCCACACTCCCCACATCTCCAAAACTGGACCCTCACCACTAGATGCAGTTTAATGTCATATCCAGGATACTAAGACCCTCAGCCACCACCTTCTAGCACATATGATAAAAAGGTTGGGGTTTGCCATCGAAGCAATAGGGTCAGGAAAATCATATAGTTGCTAGGGCTCGTCATGACCATCTAATTAATGGGCCTCTCTGACCGCCAGTCTAGCCTAAGTAATGGGCAAAGTGGAGTGTTGCATATTATGAACAGCTTAACTGCCAGGATTCCACGCTTAAGCATCATGGGTTGCAGTCAGTATATTCTACAGCCCCAGCCAACAAGGTGACAGGATTATGAGTTGTTGTATCAGTTATGTAGGAAATATGTTTTAAAATTGTTTTTGTATTTGTTGCAAATTTGGTTAAAATTCTATTAATTTTGAAGCTGAATATGAAGTTTTTGCAATTTATTAACAACCTGGTTGCACTAACAAATGATGTAAAATTTCATTTCATTGTGTTACTATAATAACAATTTCTCATTATTCTGTAGTGACACCAAGTTGTGTAGCCTATATAGGTGGCCACTATGAATAGTGCCCCAAGAGGATTGATGGTGGTTAATACCAATGAGTCTAATTAATTAAACATTATTCTCAGATTTTTTGATAGATAATATGAACTGAAATGAGATCTCCAAAAGGGCAATTGACTGGACTTGATTAAAAGGGCATTGCAGACAAAGATTTTTTTGTTAAAAATGAAAAAAAAAAAAAAAAAACAAAAAAAAACAATAACTCATTGTTTTGAGAGGTGCTATGAAAAAGACCCCCCCCCAAAAAAAAAACCCAGAAACTTTCAGAACGAACATTTTGTTGGCTTTTCATCTGCTGTTTATTGCCAGATGGTTACAATTGTAAAATAATCTAGACACCTTTGATAGCTCTGTCGGTTGGGGCTGTAGAATACACCGACTGCACCTCTGCAGAGGAGTAAGTAAAAAAAAAAATAAAGTCGTCAGGGTGGCATAATGTTAGTATCAGTCAGAGAGCAAGGGAATCTATCCCCTTTTCACGAGCGCTACACCAAGAAGATTGTTTTTGCATCTGAGGTGGAGCACCACACCTACCACCAGCTCCTCACTTTACTGCACAGATACCTGTGCTATTCATACGCTGAGTTGGCAAGGGCTGGTATCGAACTAGGAACCTTGTAATTCCTAGGCAAGAGCCCTCCAATGGGACCACCTGTAGGCCATGGGGGGCAACCTGTAATGCTTAAGCACAGAATCCTGGTGGCTGAGCAGACCAGGTTATGCAATACTTTGGCCTTTACTTAGGCAAGATAGGCAGTCAGAGAGGCCCTCTGATCACATCAAGCCCTACCACCTATATGATTGTCCCAGCAGTTTTGCCCTTATAGCAAACCTCCAACCCTTTTTATCATATATTTGCTAGAAGGCAGTGGCTGAGGGTCTTAGTATCCAGTATATGACGCTAAACTGCATCTAGTGGTGAGGTTTCAGTTCAGGAGTTCTGGGGAGTATGGAGTACTCCTTCATTGCCATTACTCCCAGGTCCACTATGATCCGGAGTAATAGTACTTGTTAGTATCCCATCTATGGGTTAAGCAGATAAAAAAAAATGTTTTTAAAAAAATTACATTTCGCAAAAAAAAAAAAAATGAATACCCAACAGAAATGAATAAAATGTCTTTGGCATAAAATAACCCAACAAGGGTTGACATGCCGTAAAATCCAACTATCCATCCTAGACTTCTTTGTAAATGCAAAGGTTCTTCTGGTAAGTAAATGTCACTCTCTAGTGGAGAAATGGACAGTTTATAGAGAGTTTATATTTATATATACTTATATATACAAGGTGTGTCAAAAAAGTATTTGAAATTTTTGTACTTTTTGACACACCTTGTATTCTGAAAAAATTAACGTTCCATTCATTGTTCATTTCTATCTTCGTAAATACAGCTTCAAACTCGGCACTTTTATGACACACATTGTATTCTGAAAAAATGAACGTTCCATTCATTGTTCATTTCTATCTTGGTAAATACAGCTTCAAACTCGGCACTTTTATGACACACCTTGTACATACACACAAAATCTTAAAATCCTGTAAAATTGCTCACAAAACAGATTTAATTTTTTTTTTCATAATCTGTACCCAATCATCAGACATGTACAGCTCATGAAAACTGATTTTAGCACAAGATATTTGTAAATTAAATCTGTTTTTGGACCATATAACCTTTAGGCACCACTTTTTGATCTCAATTAAGAAAGGACATGTTTTTCATTTACACTGTCAATATCCGGTTGTTTTAACAGACGATTTTTAGATTTTTTTAAAAATTATAAAACTAACCCCTAACCCTAACCTCTAACCCTAACCCCTAACAAACAACCGGATATTGACAGTGTAAATGAAAAACATGTCCTTTCTTAATCGAGGTCAAAAAAGGGTGCCTAAAGGTAATATGGTCCCTGTTTTTATCAATGATGTTAATTTGTGATTTGCCAGGAATTGAACCTGAGACCTTCTTATAACAAATTGTAGGTTGGTTTAATTTAAATAAGACTGTTTCAGCCAATCAGAAGCAGGCTTGGGATTGTAGCAGGCTCTACTTAAGACACACACACACAAATTTAGTCAGTGTTAAAAAGTTATTTGCCTGGAGAAGTGTTGATAATTTACTCAACAGCTGAGACTGTGTCAGAGTGAAGTTAACAATTTTGGTAAGAATATCAGCCACTAGGTGTTTTGGGGGAAATCCATATGATTTTCTCTATTTCATTCTTAGCCATTGTTTCTTTGAGGAGGGCCATCTCAACTCTCAACCTTTTATCAAGAATAAGATTGGTCAAATAAGTGGCACTATGTACTCCAGGGTTGTCTGTTTTGCAGACTATGGGGATGAGGTAAAAATATAAGGAATGAAAGAACAAAACTACTCCCATTTGATACTTCCTCAACTCAAATCTCTCTCCAAGAAAGGCTACTCCCCCTCCCCTTTCAGGTATTTCTCACCATTCATTTCTTTCTACCTACCTCCCTCAACTCTTCCCATCTGATTTCCTTCTCATCCTCCCCAAAGATTTCCCCTATGACCAATCAAATCTTTCCCTCGTCACAAAACCTACCCACCTACCTACTTCCCCCTTCTATAAAACACTTGTATGATCCTGATAATTCAATAAAAGCTGAAGAAGCCAAGTTCAATACTCCAGCGAAATATACTACAGACTATGGGGATCTTTGACAAATCATCTATGTGCAGAATTTCACATGGGATAGAGATTTTTTTTTGTGTTATCTATTTTTAAAAAATCTTCTTTCTCCACCCATAAAGCCCCGAAAAAAAAAAAAAAAAAATCCCCCTTCCGATTCTCCATTTCCCAGAAACATCATGACCCATTCCCCATATTTAACCAGTCTGACTGAATTAGAATCCCAAGAAAAGCCATTAATATCTTTGAATGTTGCCTATTCTTCTGAAAGAAGAAGAAAAACAATCTCTTTCATTTCCTTCTTTTTTTCTTCTTTTAGATATTTTTTTTTTTTAATTGCTTTCTTTTTTTTTTTTTCTTTTTTTTTTTTTTTTTTACAAGCCTCGGTAAGATACACTAAAGCTAGTCTCTGCCGCTTGTGTGTTTTTGACAGATGATATTACAAGATTTTAAGTCTATTTCTTATGCCAATAACCGTTACACTAAAGTGCCTCCAATTGTCTAAAATTATAGTTTTGCTGTAATAGGAAGGGTTAAACTCCCAACCAAAATAAATTATTATTTATTGTGATTATATTGATAACCCAGTTATTTTATGATGTGGCCAATGATCTTTGAATTGACAAATGAGTTGCAATCAACTTTTTGTCTTCAGATCTAAAATTAACACAACATAAATGGAGAGGTAATTGATGGATTACTACATCAACCAGAATCTGACCAGGCAATATCACAATTGGTGGAAGGACAACAATAATCCACCAACAGGTCACTATCAGAAATGGTCTCATGATCCAGAAATTGACCCATGGTAACCTTTATCTCTCATATATATATATATATATATATATATATATATATATATATATATATATAATGACAAGACTGAAAGGCAGCCCCATGAACAAGTGGATTCCCAGCCCCCACAAACAAAGCGCGTCAGGATATGTTTGGGCTGTGGTGAGCAGCTACGGATACTCAAACTCGCTACCTCCTCGTAGCTGAGGTATTGTTAGTAGAGACTCAAATAAAGTATATCCGAATTTGCATAAGCACATCCGAATGAGCAGAAATAAAGACGGACTGTCGCTGACAGGGCGAGTGAGGAAGAAAGTGTTTGGACGGCAAGTGAAATCTGATGACTGCTATTTGATGTGAGAGTGACATGTTCAGTTGGGAAAGGAATTGCATTTCGTTTGCTGGAGAGACTTTCAAAGGATTGATATTACCTTGAATTTTTGGACCCTTTCAAAAGAATATATATATATATATATATATATATATATATATATAATCAATAGTAATGGTATTATGGATGATTTAAACTCATAACTATAAGTTTCATGCTTATGCAATCTTCAGATGAGTCAAATGGTTGAGATTTTAAAAACCAGTAGTTTTTTAGCATTTATATATATATATATATATATATATATATCCTTAGGTGGGTTACCAGGTGAATTGGTATTAGTATGATTCTAAGCTGGTCGTTTCTTCCAATAGTAAAATGTTAGAGAGTTCAGGTCCAATTTGAGATTTCAATGTTTGATATTTTAAAAACAGAGCAATATGCGTCCTGTGTCACTGATGCATAAAATTCTAAAAGGACGCAGAAAAACTGTATCCATGTGTCCCAGTGTTTTTCTTTTCTTCCCCCACCATTACTAGCTAATTGTAAATACATTTCAATATTTTCTTGGAAACAAATTAGACTGTATGGTTTAATGCAGTTAGTTTTTCAAAGATAAAATCTCCGCAATTTCTTAAGAAACTTTAGTTGGGACCCATCAAATTTCCAGGGGAATCATTTATATCAAATCCGTGCATCCCACGATGCACAAAATTAAAAAGCTATCAGCATCACTGTATATATATATATATATATATATATATATATATATATATATATATATATATATATATATATATATATAGAGAGAGAGAGAGAGAGAGATAGAGAGAGAAATAAATAAATAAATGTTTGTAGTTTATATCTATTTACATTGGAACAATTTTGCTACCATTGGTTTCTTGCTATGTAGCAGTCATCAGGCAACGAAAGTGTTTTGAAAATGATACAAATGATATAAATATGGTCAAATATATATATAAAGTGGGCGTCTACTTTTCTATAGTACAAGTAATGTTTTATTAGGTTATAGTGATACTTTAATTTCATTTTTGCAATATATATATATATATATATATATATATATATATATATATATATCAATAATCATGTTCCTTATTTTTACAACCATTTTAATCTTGTTGATATTGCATCCCATTCCCTTTTAATCTATATAATAATACTGGTGTTCATAAAAAAATATGACTTATCATTTTGCAACACCCTCTGATTAAAAATGAGACCTTCTAAATCCTCCAAGATGAAATGCAAAAATGTAAATCCTGATTATCTGGTGTTGCTTATGTGCCAAATGGATTTCTTATGAGTGTCATCACCCCAGCTAAATAATGAACCATTCCATTTTTATTATAAAGAAAGGGAAGCAAAAGGACATGATACACAGAAAAATATATAATAAGAAAGAGAGTAGAGGAAAGAGAGAGAGGGGATAAGTGCACGGAAGTGATAATGTTAATCTGTTTCAATTGAAGATAATGAAAAATCATATCCCTCATTCCCAGTGTTTTTCTTTTTTCTTCCTCCCACCATTACAAACTAACTCATTTTTTTCTATCTAACCCACACATGGGACCCTAACAGGAACTACCACTCCGGATCAGACTGGACCTGGAAGTATATATAGGTGATAAAGGGGTACTCCACATTCCCCAGAGTTCTAGAATTGGAACATCACCACTAGATGCTTAACATCCTGTTGTGAATTTTCCAAGTCCAGAGCTCCGTTCCTATAAGGATTTATCAATAAATGGCTAAAAATGGCCTTTTCATTTAAAGTTACTTGTTATTTCCCTTAAATCAAAGACTTCTAAATATGTTTAATATTACATTTAAACAAAGACTATTGTTTGGGATGGATTAGGAAAACAAATGTGACTTCTGGCCGGGTGGAATGAGGCGGTCATAGGATGTTAAGAGTTAAGCATCATGGGTTGCCACCCACAGCCAGCAGAAAGCCCTGTTGGGGGGAGGGGGATTTTGCAGTTGGTGTATTCTACAGCCCCAGCCAACAGGGCAGAAATATATTTAGTGAATTATAGTTAAATTCTAGACACAAAGCAAATTTAAAATTCTGCACCAAATGAAAAGACGTTGATGAATCAGCCAATAAAAATTATAATTGAATCTTTTTTTTTTTTTTTTGAAAATGATGCACAACTCAATTTTTGAGATAAATTGGAATTAATGTTTTCTTAAAAATTGTCAGACTAACAAAGGTTTTCAAAAATGAAAAATATTACAGCATTCACAAAGTTTTTTTTAGATTCATTATTCACTTAAGATTATTAGATTCAGTGAATAATATTTTATTAGTCATCGTTCAACAATACTGAAATGCATTATGTTACTATTACCACATGAATGTTTGATTTTGTTATAAATGAATAAATTGAATTTAAATGATATTCATATGAGTTGTATAGAGAGATGTTCATCTCTACTAAAATGTTTAATGATGTATAAAACTGAAATAATTAACTTCTACCAAAAGGAGAAGAAAAAAAGAAAAGGTCACTGTTAATATTAATATTAAAAGAAAGAAAAAATGTTTTGCATAATTGAACTTTAGTTGAAAAGAGACTTAAATTTATTCCATCTGAACAAACTTTTTGACATTCTTTTTATAAATCCATTAAGAAAAAAAAAATGACTGAGATTAAAGTAGAATTTTTTCTAAAAGGGAACAAATTGAACAAGAAAATGTCAATCAAGACCCAACAAGTTTCGGTTTGGTTTGTGTGTCTTCTCGTAGCAGTAACTTCACTCTCACACCTCGTTCTTCGTGACTAGTTTGCTGCCGCCCTGGCAAATAAATGAGCTCCTTTTATATCGTCGGTGTAATTTGCATAGGCCATGCTCACGCCACGAACGAGACATAACGAGACCACACCTTACAAATTCGCTCGTCAACGGCGACCATGCTTCTTCAGCTAAAATCAGGCAGAACCTGACAAGCTAAGCAGATGCGTTTCGCCGGAGGTAAGTAAGCTTGTTCATTACAGTTTGTTTTATGGCATATCAACCTCGGTGGGTTATTTAATGCCGACAAAGTTGTGAAATAAATTCATTCTTAATGCTTAATACAATTTTGTTTATCAACTCATGTTTTTCTATTTAACCCATAGATGGGACCCTAACAGGTACTACCACTCCAGGTCAGAGTGGACCAGGGAGCAATGGTGATGAAGGGGTGCTCCACATTCCCCAAACCTCCAGAACTGGAACCTCACCATCAGATAGAGTTTAACGTCATTCCCAGGACATGTAGACCCTCAGTCACTGCTTTCTAGCACCCATATGATAAAAAGGGGTTGGGGCTTGCCATAAGGGCAAAAGAGACCCAACAAATAAAACTCTCAACTGATGACAATTTTAATAAGATATTTTTTGTAACACCACATAAATAATAGAAGACCAAGTTAACTATATCATTAATTATTTAATGCATTTAATCAAAAAATGAAATTAGTTACATTAAGGTAGAGATCCCCCAAACTTTTTTCACAGGTGGGCCAGATAATTAAAAAAATGACAAGCACTGGCCACATCGCTTCAAATTAAACATTCTGATTAATTGTAATTTCATTAAAATCTTATATATATATTGAAAATATAGGGTTTGACCTTTCCAAAAATGTTTGTCTCATAACTTTTGACCATTCACTGCTTCACAGTAACTTTTTGAAAATTATCTGTTTTTTAAGCAGTCGTAACAAGTGAAAATTTGGGATCACGTAAGTAACAAGTGAAATGCTCACAAGCACAAAATTTTGTAACCTACAGTAGTAAACTTAAAATGATATTTAAATTTAAATGGTATCAGAATGTCTCACGTTCCATACGTTTTAACAAACAAATTCAAGTTCCATCAACAGACCTGATAAAATGCGTTCGCGGGTCGTAGTTTGGTGACCCCTGCATTAAGAGAACAAAAATAAAGATAAATGAAAGATTATTACTTATCCGTAATACATACGTTTCAAAGAAAAATACAGAGACACTTGAAACGCACAATGTGCACCAGGCTATTATATGACTGAAAATCTTGGTCCCAGCAGCATGGTACCTTTATTTATATCAAAAATGGAGGTCAGCCATTTTCCTTCTCTGGCAATCAGTGGTTAAACTCATGTGTCAGCAGCAACACTTTATTCATATATGACAGTCTTAATGTGTATACATGTTTTCATGTATATGTGTGTGTGGGTATATATATATATAATTTCTGTTTTTGTCAAGGGCGGATGATCTCTAGGGAAGCCAACAACCATCCACACTGACAGTAGTAAGTAATGGGGTAATCATTACTTGCACAAATCCCCAAATGGATTAGATGGGACTCCTTAGCCTTGGTTGGCAACCCATCTAAGACAAGGAAAAGTGGCTGTTATAAAACAACTACTGCCTAGCGATTTTACCTCTTCCCAAGGAAAGGCTAGGAGAGTAAACAAATCCAGAGCTAGAGTCCCTAAGGTGGTGGGATGCTGAACTTCAGTGCTACCCAGCAACCCTCATGACACTATCATTGGTTCTTACCTTTCCTTTGGACCACAACAACTGTGCGGAGAGGGAGAATCTTCTGCTTGGGCAACAGCTCATGCTCCATATTAATCTGCCCAGGCTACGTAGTTCCATGCTTTTTTTCTTTTTTTTTTTAAACAGACTTAAAACACATGACTGTTTTTTGCTTAGTTTTTTTCTGTTTTTATAATTGAACACTGAGTATGCAACATTTGCATTGCCAAAACAGAAATTCTATTAAAAGAAAGTAACAATGGTTAGCTATATTCTAATGAGTAACACAAGGTACAACAATGCATGACTAGTCTCATCTTTATAACAATGATGATGATTGCTTTATTGTTTGAAATAACAATATAAAATGAACAACACACACACAGCACCATAAACTATAAAATGGTCTTTATGATTATTTATTGGTTATTTTTGATGAACAATCAAACCAGCCATTAATATTCCCATTGTTTCATTTCATCTAAGCAGATTTTCAGCTTTGCTAACTTTCATTTTAAAACTTTTTTTCTTTCATTTTATTCTTAAAAAGGATTATTAAAAAAAATGTTATTAATTGTAAAATAAGAATCAACAGACAATAAAATGACATTGATTAAATTACAGTCGGCTAAATTGACCATTTAGAGAACATTTGGATTGAACATTGAAAATCTTTCAAAGAATATGAGAAACCATACAATGAACAGATTTTATGGGATAGAATTTCACTAGCAATCCATTTATGACCTCTAAACAGCTCTATGTTGGAAAGAATTGGACTAAGTTACCTTTAAGCACCCCAGGGGTGACCTGGATTCAGAAGAACATGTTTCACTTTGCACCATCAACATCCGGTTGTTTGTTAGGGTTTGGGGTTAGGGTTAGCAGTTTTATAATTTTAAAAAAACTGCATCAAAAATCATCTGGTAACAAACGACCAGATGTTGATGGTGCAAAGGGAAACATGTCCCTCTGAATCCAGGTTGCCCCTGGGGTGCTTAAAGGTAACTTGGTCCAAAGAATTTAATACTTATTAGACATTTGACATAAAAGTACAAAAAAAAAATTTACATCTAAAACCAGACTGTCTACATTTTGTTGTCCAGACACCTGCCATAATTTATATATATATATATATTATATATATATATATATAATATATATATATATATATGTATTTGTAGCACCTAAATTTACAAGAATTGTAAACAAAGCACAAGTTAGAAAAATTCCCCCAAAATTGGTTGATATTATATTTATATACAGGTTTATATTTATTTATGTTGTCATATTGGCGGGGGGGGGGGGGGGCATTGTGTTTTGTAGAAATTCAATTGAAATTTGTACAAATTAAATTGAAAAAAAAACAAACATTTATTATAAATGTATGTGTGTACAAAATATGTATATTGATTTACCAATAAAAGGGGGGGGGGATTGTAAAATATCTACATGTATTTGCCAATATAAGGCGAGAAACACAGCATGGTAAATATATGAAGAATATCTAAGTTTAGCTTGATTTATGCCAAACACCGTCAATATTCCATGACTCTTTACAACCAGTCCCTATTGGTTAATACTCCTTGCAAGTCGTCTTCATGATATCCAAAAGATACAGAAATATTCTTTGCAAATTAAAAGAGCATTTGTCAGGCCATTAAGTCAACAAAAAAGAAGAGAAACTGTTATTTAAGAAGATGTAAAATATTAATTGAAGAAAAAAAAATGTGTTATTGAAATAAATTTTTGATTAAATTGCCGTCACAAATTTTTAAATAGCAGTGCAAAAAAAAAATGAACAAAAAAAACAAAAATAATGAACAAAAAAACAAAACAAACACGCCAAAAAAAATGAACAAAAAATGAACAAAAAACAACAAAAAAGATTCCCTCCTCCCCCCCAAAAAAATGAACAATAAAAAAGAACAAAAAACAAAAAAAAGCAAAAAAGAATGTTAATGAGTCACACACTGCATCAACTGCTCATCATTTCATGAATGGAGTCTGACTCCATTTTGTTTTTTGTTTTTGTATCTCCTATTTTTGTGATGTCAACAACTCTACTTGTATTCTCAAGTTAATATTGAATTGAACGTTTGAAATTTTTCATAACTTTTTCTGTCCTAATGGCAACAACTTTCCATGATTGACTGAAAAGTTATTGCACCATTTTGTTCAGTAGAGGGACATTAAAACTTAATGGTTGACATTATGCTCCAGAGTTAAGTCACGATATAACAAATACAAAGTGCTTAATACAAAGTAGAGCAAATTTATTAAAGAAATGGATACAATAGAAACCTACTCGAGTTTCACCATAAGGATCTTATTCAATGAACACACGTGTAATCGGCTGCAATTAATCAGTAGCTCGATTAATTCAGTGGATTTAACCTGAAGATCCTTATGGTGAAACTCGAGTAGGTTTCTATTGTATCCATTTCTTTAATATATATATATATATTATATTATATATAATATATATTCAATAGTAATGGTATTATGGTTGATTTAAAGTCATAACTATAAGTTTCATGCTTATGCAATTTTCAGATGAGTCAAATGGTTGAGATTTTAAAAACCAGTAGTTTTTTAGCATATATAATATATATATATATGAATAAGATATAATGAAAAAACAAACGATGTTTACAACAGAAATAGGTCATCAGAAGAGAAAGTGTGCAAACCGTTTCGGGGCCCAATTCTCTTGACGGTTTAAAAAGCAACACTCGGCCCATCCTCAACTAATATGAGGACCCTATTGCATTATAATGTATCAACCGCACGTGGTGCGGTCATCACAAAAATATAAGACGGGAAAGACCTTAGTAAAAACAGAACGCTGCTAGTCAAACGTTGGAATTAATAAAAAAAAAATGTTGTAAACATCGTTTGTTTTTTCATATAATTTATTCATACTGTCGGATTAATTTCCATTTTATTTTCACATATATATATATATATATATATATATATATATATATATATATATCCTTAGGTGGGTTACCAGGTGAATTGGTATTAGTATGATTCTAAGCTGGTCGTTTCTTCCAATAGTAAAATGTTAGAGAGTTCAGGTTCCAATTTGAGATCTCAATGTTGATATTTTAAAACAGAGCAATATGCGCCTGCGTCACTGATGCATAACATTCTAAAAAGGACACAGAAAAACTGTATCCATGTGTCCCAGTGTTTCTCTTTTCTTCCCACCCACCATTACTAGCTAATAGTAAATACATTTCAATATTTTCTTGGAAAACAAATTAGACTGTATTTAGTTTTTCAAAGTAAAATCTCCGCAATTTCTAAGAAACTTAGTTGGGACCCATCAAATTTCCAGGGGAATCATTTATATCAAATCCGATGCATCCCACGATGCACTAAATTAAAAAGCTATCAGGCATCACTTATGATATATATATATATATATGAGAGAGAGAAGAGAGAGAGAGAAATAAATAAATAAATAAATGTTTGTAGTTTATATTTACTAGCAAATATATGCACCCTCCGGGTGCAAGTATTTAACTTTTAATGTAAATGAAATATCGTATTAAATTAGAAACACTAATGAAACTAAATAAGAATGCAGATAAAAAGATTTAAAACAGAGGAGGGTATAATCGAAAATAGAACAACTGAAATTTACTCTTCCATCACTCTCGTCTTTTCATTGTTATTTTTTCTAATTTAAGTATTTAGTTTTAAAATAGGAAGTAAAGATAAAATGACACTTATCTTTTCTTGTTAATGGAGTTCATTTAAGATTAATTGAAAATTTTTGCTTATATTCATTGAAATAAAACCAAACAGTTAGAAAGATCAATAAATTACTAAGCATATATTTATTAAATCACCATTTTTAATATCAATATGCAAATTAGCCTCCTGTTCACACTGTAAACCGCCTATTTTGTTGTATATATATAAATTACATGCATGTTATTAGTATGTAGATATCGTTAACAGTATAAATAAGTAAGACAATTTTATTAATAATAGGTTAAAATAAGGAAAATTCATGTGAATGTGAACTCAATTACTAAGGAAATTGTACTTGAGTAGTGATTTAGTTTCGGTTACAGACAGAAAAACACACAATCTCCATTATTATAAGATTTACATTGGAACAATTTTGCTACCATTGTTTCTTGCTATTAGCAATCATCAGGCAAAGAAAGTGTTTTTAAAAATGATCAAATGATATAAATATGGTCAAATATATATATAAAGTGGGCGTCTACTTTTCTATAGTACAAGTAATGTTTTATTAGTTATAGTGATACTTTAATTTCATTTTTGCAATATATATATATATATATATATATATATATATCAATAATCATGTTCCTTATTTTACAACCATTTAATCTTGTTGATATTGCTCCATTCCCTTTTAATCCATATAATAATACTGGTGTTCATAAAAAAATATGACTTATCATTTGCAACACCCTCTGATTAAAAATGAGACCTCTCAAATCCTCCAAGATTGAAATGCAAAAATGTAAATCCTGACCATGACCTGAAGTATATATAGGGTGAGTAAAGGGGTACTCCACATTCCCCAGAGTTCTAGAAGTTGACATCACATAATGCAGTTTAACTATACCAGACATATAGGACCCTCAGTCACTGCTGTCTAGACATATGAATAAAAAATTGTGTTTTGCAGACTCAGGTGAGACAATTATATAGGCTAAGGATAATGATATGAGTAGAGTCTCAACGTGTCATAACCAATATTAGATTTAGATTGGAATCAACCATCAGATCATTTTAACACTCCTGTTGAGAATTTTCCAAGTCCAGAGCCCCGTTTCTATAGAAGATTATCAATAAATGGCCTAAAAATGGCCTTTTCATTTAAAGTTACTTGTTATTTCCTTAAATTAAAGACTTCTAAATATGTTTAATATTACATTTAAACAAAAAACTATTGTTTGATGGATTAGGAAAACAAATGTGACTTCTGGCCGGTGGAATGAGGCGGTCATAGATGTTAAGAGTTAAGCATCATGGGTTGCCACCCACAGCCAGCAGAAAGCCCTGTTGGGGGGAGGGGGATTTTGCAGTTGGTGTATTCTACAGCCCAGCCAACAGGGCAGAAATATATTTAGTGAATTATAGTTAAATTCTAGACACAAAGAAATTTAAAATTCTGCACCAAATGAAAGAGTTGATGAATCAGCCAATAAAAATTATAATTGAATCTTTTTTTTTTTTTTTTGAAAATGATGCACAACTCAATTTTTGAGATAAATTGGAATTAATGTTTTCTTAAAAATTGGAGACTAACAAAGGTTTTCAAAAATGAAAAATATTACAGCATTCACAAAGTTTTTTTTAGATTCATTATTCACTTAAGATTATTAGATTCAGTGGAATAATATTTTATTAGTCATCGTTCAACAATACTGAAATGCATTATGTTACTATTACCACATGAATGTTTGATTTTGTTATAAATGAATAAATTGAATTTAAATGATATTCATATGAGTTGTATAGAGAGATGTTCATCTCTACTAAAATGTTTAATGATGTATAAAACTGAAATAATTAACTCTACCAAAAGGAAAGAAAAGAAAGAAAAAAAGGTCACTGTTAATATTAATATTAAAGAAAGAAAAAATGTTTTGCATAATTTAACTTTAGTTGAAAAAAGACTTAAATTTATTCCATCTGAACAAACTTTTTGACATTCTTTTTATAAATCCATTAAGAAAAAAAAATGACTGAGATTAAAGTAGAATTTTTCTAAAAGGGAACAAATTGAACAAGAAAATGTCAATCAAGACCCAACAAGTTTGGTTTGGTTTGTGTGTCTCTTCGTAGCAGTAACTTCACCTCTCCACCTCGTTCTTCGTGACTAGTTGCTGCTGCCCTGGCAAATAAATGAGCTCCTTTTATATCGTCGGTGTAATTTGCATAGGCCATGCTCACACCACGAACAGAACATAACGAGACCACACCTTACAAATTCGCTCGTCAACGCGACCATGCTTCTTCAGCTAAAATCAGGCAGAACCTGACAAGCTAAGCAGATGCGTTTCGCGGAGGTAAGTAAGCTTGTTCATTACAGTTTGTTTAGGCATATCAACCTCGGTGGGTTATTTAATGCCGACAAAGTTGTGAAATAAATTCATTCTTAATGCTAATACAATCTTGTTTATAACTCATGTTTTCTATTTAACCCATAGATGGACCTAACAGGTACTACCACTCCAGGTCAGAGTGGACAGGGAGCAATGGTGATGAAGGGGTGCTCCACATTCCCCAAACCTCCAGAACTGGAACCTCACCATCAGATAGAGTTTAACGTCATTCCCAGGACATGTAGACCCTTAGTCACTGCCTTCTAGCACCCATATGATAAAAAGGGGTTGGGGCTTGCCATAAGGGAAAAGAGACCCAACAAATAAAACTTCAAACTGATGACAATTTTAATAAGATATTTTGTAAACACACATAAATAATAGAAGACCAAGTAACTATATCATTAATTATTTAATGCATTTAATCAAAAAATAAATTAGTTACATTAAGGTAGAGATCCCCCAAACTTTTTTCACAGGGGGCCAGATAATTAAAAAAAATGACAAGCACTGGCCACATCGCTTCAAATTAAACATTCTGATAATTGTAATTTCATTAAAATCTTATATATATATTGAAAATATAGGTTTGACCTTTCCAAAAATGTTTGTCTCATAACTTTTGACCATTCCTGCTTCACAGTAACTTTTGAAAATTATCTGTTTTTTAAGCAGTTGTAACAAGTGAAAATTTGGATCCGTAAGTAACAAGTGAAATGCTCACAAGCACAAAATTTTGTAACCTCTACAGTAGTAAACTTAAAATGATATTAAATTTAAATGGTATCAGAATGTCTCACGTTCATAAGTTTTAACAAACAAATTCAAGTTCCTCACAGGCCTGATAAAATGCGTTCGCGGGTCTGTAGTTTGGTGACCCCTGCATTAAGGAACAAAAATAAAGATAAATGAAAGATTATTACTTATCCGTAATACATACGTTTCAAAGAAAAATACAGAGACACTTGAAACGCACAATGTGCACCAGGCTATTATATGACTGAAAATCTTGGTCCCAGCAGCATGACCTCTTTATATAAAAAATGGAGGTCAGCCATTTTCCTTCTCTGGCAATCAGTTGGTAAACTCATGTCAGCAGCAACACTTTATTCATATATGACAGTCTTAATGTGTATACATGTTTTCATGTATATGTGTGTGTGGTATATATATATAGTATATAATTTCTGTTTTTGCAAGCTGTACCCAATCATCAGACATGTACAGCTCATGAAAACTGATTTTAGCACAAGATATTTGTAAATTAAATCTGTTTTTGGACCATATAACCTTTAGGCACCACTTTTTGATCTCAATTAAGAAAGGACATGTTTTTCATTTACACTGTCAATATCCGGTTGTTTTAACAGACGATTTTTAGATTTTTTTTAAAATTATAAAACTAACCCCTAACCCTAACCTCTAACCCTAACCCCTAACAAACAACCGGATATTGACAGTGTAAATGAAAAACATGTCCTTTCTTAATCGAGATCAAAAAGGGGTGCCTAAAGGTAATATGGTCCCTGTTTTTATCAATGATGTTAATTTGTGATTTGCCAGGAATTGAACCTGAGACCTTCTTATAACAAATTTTAGGTGGGTTTAATTTAAATAAGACTGTTTCAGCCAATCAGAAGCAGGCTTGGGATTGTAGCAGGCTCTACTTAAGACACACACACACAAATTTAGTCAGTGTTAAAAAAGTTATTTGCCTGGAGAAGTGTTGATAGTCTCAGCTGTTGAGTAAACTGTGTCAGAGTGAAGTTAACAATCTTGGTAAGAATATCAGCCACTTGGTGTTCTTGGAGAAATCCATATGATTTCCTCTTATTTCATTCTTAGCCATTGTTTCTTTGAGGATGGCTGTCTCAACTCTCAACCTTTTATCAAGAATAAGATTGGTCAAATAAGTACTCCATGTACTCCAGAGTTGTCTGTTTTCCAGACTATGGGGATGAGGTAAAAATATAAGGAATGAAAGAACAAAACTACTCCCATTTGATACTTCCTCAACTCAAATCTCTCTCCAAGAAAGGCTACTCCCCCTCCCCTATCAGGTATTTCTCACCATTCATTTCTTTCTACCTACCTCCCTCAACTCTCTTCCCATCTGATTTCCTTTACATCTTCCCCAAAGATTTCCCCTATAACCAATCAAATCTTTCCCTCACCACAAAACTTACCCACCTACCTACTTCCCCCTTCTATAAAACACTTGTATGATCCGAATAATTCAATAAAAGCTGAAGAAGCCGAGTTCAATACTCCAGCGAAATATACTACAGACTATGGGGATCTTTCATTAATCATCTATGTGCAGAATTTCACAAAGCAATGTTTTATAACATATACAAGCCTCGGTAAGATCCACTAAAATTAGAGTATCTGCCGCTTGTGTGCTTTTGACAGATGATATTACAAGACCGCCCTGTCAGCTGGGGCGTTAGAATGCACCGACTGCACCTCTGCAGAGGGGTAAGACTCCCCCAATGGGGCCCCCTGTTGGCCGTGGGTGGCAACCCATGATGCTTAAGGATAGAACCCACGTGGATGAGCAGTTCATGACCTGCAATACTCCACTTTGGCCCTATCTTGGGCTAGATGGGCAGTCGGAGAGGCCCCCTCCGATCAATCGGCTGGTTACGTCAAGCCCTAGCACCTATATGATTTTCCCAACCCTATTGCCTTTATAGCAAGCCCCAACCCCTTTTTACTATATGGGTGCTAGAAGGCGGTGACTGAGGGTCTACATGTCCTGGGAATGACGTTAAACTCTATCTGATGGTCAGGTTCCAGTTTTGAAGGTTTGGGGAATGTGGAGCACCCCTTTATCACTATTGCTCCCTGGTCCACTCTGAGTCGGCGTGGTAGTACCTGTTAGGGTCCCATCTATGGGTTAAATAGAAAAAAACATGAGTTTATAAACAAAATTGTATTATGCATTAAGAATGGATTTATTTCACAACTTTGTCGGCATTAAATAACCCACCGAGGTTGATATGCCGTAAAACAAAACAAACCAAAAATATTACAAGATTTTAAATCTATTTCTTATGCCAATAACCGTTACACTAAAGTGCCTCCAATTGTCTAAAATTATAGTTTTGCTGTGATAGGAAGGGTTAAACTCCCAACCAAAATAAATTATTATTTATTGTGATTATATTGATAACCCGGTTATTTTATGATGTGGCCAATGATCTTTGAATTGATATGAAGTTGCAACACAACATAAATGGAGAGGTAATTGATGGATTACTACATCAACCAGAAGCTGACCAGGCAATATCACAATTGGTGGAAGGACAACAATAATCCACCAACAGGTCACTATCAGAAATGGTCTCATGATCCAGAAATTGACCCATGGTAACCTTTATCTCTCACACATGCACAAACACACACACACATTAGATATATATATATATATATATATATATATATATATACTCCTTTCCATTCTTAAAATAAATTTATGCTCTACATTGTATTGAGCACTTTGTATTTGTTTTTTCTCAACCTTAACCTCTGGATATTGTGCGCTTCCAACGATCGTTCTTATACCCACCGGTAAGTTAATACTTATACATATACAAATATATATATATATATATATATATATATATATATATATATATATATAGATAACAGGTGGCTTACCGGTGAATATGGGCACAATCATTGGAGGTGCACAAAATCCAGGGGTTAAGTCAGCGATATAACAAATACAAAGTGCTTAATACAAAGTAGAGCAAATTTATTAAAGAAATGGATACAATAGAAACCTACTCGAGTTTCACCATAAGGATCTTATTCAATGAACACACGTGTAATCGGCTGCAATTAATCAGTAGCTCGATTAATTCAGTGGATTTAACCCTGAAGATCCTTATGGTGAAACTCGAGTAGGTTTCTATTGTATCCATTTCTTTAATATATATATATATATATATATATATATATATATATATATCAATAGTAATGGTATTATGGTTGATTTAAAGTCATAACTATAAGTTTCATGCTTATGCAATTTTCAGATGAGTCAAATGGTTGAGATTTTAAAAACCAGTAGTTTTTTAGCATTTATATATATATATATATATGAATAAGATATAATGAAAAAACAAACGATGTTTACAACAGAAATAGGCTCATCAGAAGAGAAAGTGTGCAAACCGTTTCGGGGCCCAATTCTCTTGACGGTTTAAAAAGCAACACTCGGCCCATCCTCAACTAATATGAGGACCCTATTGCATTATAATGTATCAACCGCACGTGGGTCGGTCATCAACAAAAATATAAGACGGGAAAAAGACCGTTAGTAAAAACAGAACGCTGCTAGTCAAACGTTGGAATTAATAAAAAAAAAATGTTGTAAACATCGTTTGTTTTTTCATTATATCTTATTCATACTGTCGGATTAATTTCCATTTTATTTTCACATATATATATATATATATATATATATATATATATATATATATATCCTTAGGTGGGTTACCAGGTGAATTGGTATTAGTATGATTCTAAGCTGGTCGTTTCTTCCAATAGTAAAATGTTAGAGAGTTCAGGTCCAATTTGAGATCTCAATGTTTGATATTTTAAAAACAGAGCAATATGCGTCCTGCGTCACTGATGCATAACATTCTAAAAGGACACAGAAAAACTGTATCCATGTGTCCCAGTGTTTCTCTTTTCTTCCCCCCACCATTACTAGCTAATAGTAAATACATTTCAATATTTTCTTGGAAACAAATTAGACTGTATTTAGTTTTTCAAAGATAAAATCTCCGCAATTTCTTAAGAAACTTTAGTTGGGACCCATCAAATTTCCAGGGGAATCATTTATATCAAATCCGTGCATCCCACGATGCACTAAATTAAAAAGCTATCAGCATCACTGTATATATATATATATATATATGAGAGAGAGAGAGAGAGAGAGAAATAAATAAATAAATAAATGTTTGTAGTTTATATTTACTAGCAAATATATGCACCCTCCGGGTGCAAGTATTTAACTTTTAATGTAATGAAATATCGTATTAAATTAGAAACACTAATGAAACTAAATAAGAATGCAGATAAAAAGATTTAAAACAGAGGAGGGTATAATCGAAAAATAGAACAACTGAAATTTACTCTTCCATCACTCTCGTCTTTCATTGTTATTTTTTCTAATTTAAGTATTTAGTTAAAATAGGAAGTAAAGATTAAAATGACACTTATCTTTTCTTGTTAATGGAGTTCATTTAAGATTAATTGAAGAGATTTTTGCTTATATTCATTGAAATAAAACCAAACAGTTAGAAATCAATAATACTAAGCATATATTTATTAAAATCACATTTTTAATATCAATATGCAAATTAGCCTTCCTGTTCACACTGTAAACCGCTATTTTGTTGTATATATAAATACAATTGCATGTTATTAGTATGTAGATATGGTTAACAGTATAAATAATGTAAGACAATTTTATTAATAATTGAGGTTAAAATAAGGATAAATTCATGGTGAATGTGACGTCAATTACTAAGGGAATTGTGACTTGAGTAGTGATTTAGTTTCGGTTACAGACAGAAAAACACACAATCTCCATTATAATAAGATTTACATTGGAACAATTTTGCTACCATTGGTTTCTTGCTATGTAGCAATCATCAGGCAATGAAAGTGTTTTTAAAAATGATGCAAATGATATAAATATGGTCAAATATATATATATAAAGTGGGTGTCTACTTTTCTATAGTACAAGTAATGTTTTATTAGGTTATAGTGATACTTTAATTTCATTTTTGCAATATATATATATATATATATATATATATATCAATAATCATGTTCCTTATTTGTACAACCATTATAATCTTGTTGATATTGCGTCTCATTCCCTTTTAATCCATATAATAATACTGGTGTTCATAAAAAATATGACTGTTATCATCTTGCAACACCCTCTGATTAAAAATGAGACCCTCCAAATCCTCCAAGTTGAAATGCAAAAATGTAAATCCTGACCTGGACCTGGAAGTATATATAGGTGATAAAGGGGTACTCCACATTCCCCAGAGTTCTAGAATTGGAACATCACCACTAGATGCAGTTTAACGTCATACCCAGGACATTAGGACCCTCAGTCACTGCCTTCTAGCACATATAGAATAAAAAGGGTTGGGTGTTTTGCAATCAGGTTGAGACAATTATATAGGTGCTAAGGCATGACATGACCAGCTGATTGATTGGAGGGAGTCTCTCCAACCGCTTGTCTAAGTAAAGGCCAAAGTAGAGTGTTGCATGTCATGGATTAGTCAACCATCAAGATTCCATTTTTAACTCTTAACCTCCTGTTGAGAATTTTCCAAGTCCAGAGCCCCGTTTCTATAAAGATTTATCAATAAATGGCTAAAAATGGCCTTTTCATTTAAAGTTACTTGTTATTTCACTTAAATTAAAGACTTCTAAATATGTTTAATATTACATTTAAACAAAAACTATTGTTTAGAATGGATTAGGAAAACAAATGTGACTTCTGGCCGGGTGGAATGAGGCGGTCATAGGATGTTAAGAGTTAAGCATCATGGGTTGCCACCCACAGCCAGCAGAAAGCCCTGTTGGGGGGGGGAGGGGGATTTTGCAGTTGGTGTATTCTACAGCCCCAGCCAACAGGGCAGAAATATATTTAGTGAATTATATTTAAATTCTAGACACAAAGTAAAATTTAAAATTCTGCACCAAATGAAAAGATGTTGATGAATCAGCCAATAAAAATTATAATTGAATCTTTTTTTTTTTTTTTTTTTTTTTGAAAATGATGCACAACTCAATTTTTGAGATAAATTGGAATTAATGTTTTCTTAAAAATTGTGAGACTAACAAAGGTTTTCAAAAATGAAAAATATTACAGCATTCACAAAGTTTTTTTTAGATTCATTATTCACTTAAGATTATTAGATTCAGTGAATAATATTTTATTAGTCATCGTTCAACAATACTGAAATGCATTATGTTACTATTACCACATGAATGTTTGATTCTGTTATAAATGAATAAATTGAATTTAAATGATATTCTTATGAGTTGTATAGAGAGATGTT
This sequence comes from Doryteuthis pealeii, assembly GCA_023376005.1. NCBI lineage: Eukaryota > Metazoa > Mollusca > Cephalopoda > Myopsida > Loliginidae > Doryteuthis > Doryteuthis pealeii. Next base: position 132,070,826 of record CM042142.1, on the reverse strand, counting down.
CATCTCTACTAAAATGTTTAATGATGTATAAAACTGAAATAATTAACTCGTACCAAAAGGAGAAGAAAAAAAGAAAAGAAAAAAAAAGGTCACTGTTAATATTAATATTAAAAGAAAGAAAAAATGTTTTGCATAATTGAACTTTAGTTGAAAAGAGACTTAAATTTATTCCATCTGAACAAACTTTTTGACATTCTTTTTATAAATCCATTAAGAAAAAAAAAATGACTGAGATTAAAGTAGAATTTTTCTAAAAGGGAACAAATTGAACAAGAAAATGTCAATCAAGACCCAACAAGATTTGGTTTGGTTTGTGTGTCTTCTCGTAGCAGTAACTTCACTCTCGCACCTCGTTCTTCGTGACTAGATTGCTGCTGCCCTGGCAAATAAATGAGCTCCTTTTATATCGTCGGTGTAATTTGCATAGGCCACGCTCACACCACGAACAAGACATAACGAGACCACACCTTACAAATTCGCTCGTCAACGGCGACCATGCTTCTTCAGCTAAAATCAGGCAGAACCTGACAAGCTAAGCAGATGCGTTTCGCCGGAGGTAAGTAAGCTTGTTCATTACAGTTTGTTTTACGGCATATCAACCTCGGTGGGTTATTTAATGCCGACAAAGTTGTGAAATAAATTCATTCTTAATGCATAATACAATCTTGTTTATAAACTCATGTTTTTCTATTTAACCCATAGATGGGATCCTAACAGGTACTACCACTCCGGGTCAGAGTGGATCAGGGAGCAATGGTGATGAAGGGGTGCTCCACATTCCCCAAACCTCCAGAACTGGAACCTCACCATCAGATAGAGTTTAACGTCATTCCCAGGACATGTAGACCCTTAGTCACTGCCTTCTAGCACCCATATGATAAAAAGGGGTTGGGGCTTGCCATAAGGGTAAAAGAGACCCAACAAATAAAACTCTCAACTGATGACAATTTTAATAAGATAGTTTTTGTAACACTACATAAATAATAGAAGACCAAGTTAACTATATCATTAATTATTTAATGCATTTAATCAAAAAATGAAATTAGTTACATTAAGGTAGAGATCCCCCAAACTTTTTTCACAGGTGGGCCAGATAATTAAAAAAATGACAAGCACTGGCCACATCGCTTCAAATTAAACATTCTGATCAATTGTAATTTCATTAAAATCTTATATATATTAAAAATATAGTGTTTGCCCTTTCCAAAAATGTTTGTCTCATAACTTTTGACCATTCGCTGCTTCACAGTAACTTTTTGAAAATTATCTGTTTTTTAAGCAGTTGTAACAAGTGAAAATTTGGGATCGCGTAAGTAACAAGTGAAATGCTCACAAGCACAAAATTTTGTAACCTACATACAGTAGTAAACTTAACATGATATTTAAATTTAAATGGTATCAGAATGTCTCATGTTCTATAAGTTTTAACAAACAAATTCAAGTTCCGTCAGCAGGCCTGATAAAATGCGTTCGCGGGTCGTAGTTTGGTGACCCCTGCATTAAGGGAACAAAAATAAAGATAAATGAAAGATTATTACTTATCCATAATACATACGTTTCAAAGAAAAATACAGAGACACTTGAAACGCACAATGTGCACCAGGCTATTATATGACTGAAAATCTTGGTCCCAGCAGCATGGCACCTCTGTTTATATAAAAAATGGAGGTCAGCCATTTTCCTTCTCTGGCAATCAGTGGTTAAACTCCTATGTCAGCAGCAACACTTTATTCATATATGACAGTCTTAATGTGTATACATGTTTTCATGTATATGTGTGTGTGGGTATATATATATATGTATATAATTTCTGTTTTTGTCAAGGGCGGATGAACTCTAAGGGAGCCAACAGCCATCCACACTGACAGTAGTAAGTAATGGGGTAATCATTACTCGCACAAATCTCCAAATGGATTAGATGGGATTCCTTAGCCTTGGTTGGCAACCCATCTAAGACAAGGAAAAGTGGCTGTTATAAAACAACTACTGCCTAGCGATTTTACCTCTTCTCAAGGAAAGGCTAGGAGAGTAAACCTCGCAAACAGGTGGTGTGATGCTGAACTTCAGTGCTACTCACACAACACTGTCATTGCCAAACTGCATTGGTTCTTACCTTTCCTTTGGACCACAACAACTGTGCGGAGAGGGAGGATCTGCTGCTTTGGCGACAGCTCATGCTCCATATTAATCTGCCCAGGCCATGTAGTTCCATGCTTTTTTTCTTCTTTTTTTTTAAACAGACTTAAAACACATGACTGTTTTTTGCTTTGTTCTGGGTTTTTTTTCTTTAATAAAGTTATAGTTGAACACTGAGTATGCAACATTTGCATTGCTAAAACAGAAATTCTATTAAAAGAAAGTAACAATGGTTAGCTATATTCTAATGAGTAACACAAGGTACAACAATGCATGACTAGTCTCATCTTTATAACAATGATGATGATTGCTTTATTGTTTGAAATAACAATATAAAATGAACAACACACACAGAGAACCATAAACTATAAAATGGTCTTTATGATTATTTATTGGTTATTTTTGATGAACAATCAAACCAGCCATTAATATTCCCATTGTTTCATTTCATCTAAGCAGATTTTCAGCTTTGCTAACTTTCATTTTTAAACTTTTTTTCTTTCATTTTATTCTTAAAAAGGATTATTAAAAAAATGTTATTAATTGTAAAATAAGAATCAACAGACAATAAAATGACATTGATTAAATTACAGTCGGCTAAATTGACCATTTAGAGAACATTTGGATTGAACATTGAAAATCTTTCAAAGAATATGAGAAACCATACAATGAACAGATTTTATGGGATAGAATTTCACTAGCAATCCATTTATGACCTCTAAACAGCTCTATGTTGGAAAGAATTGGACTAAGTTACCTTTAAGCACCCCAGGGATGACCTGGATTCAGAAGAACATGTTTCACTTTGCACCATCAACATCCGGTTGTTTGTTAGGGTTAGGGGTTAGGGTTAGCAGTTTTATAATTTAAAAAAAACTGCGTAAAAAATCATCTGGTAACAAACGACCAGATGTTGATGGTGCAAAGGGAAACATGTCCCTCTGAATCCAGGTTGCCCCTGGGGTGCTTAAAGGTAACTTGGTCCAAAGAATTTAATACTTATTAGACATTTGACATAAAAGTACAAAAAAAAAAATTTACATCTAAAACCAGACTGTCTAGATTTTGTTCTCCCAGACTCCTACCATAATTATATATATATATATATATATATATATATATATATATATATATGTATTTGTAGCACCTAAATTTACAAGAATTGTAAACAAAGCACAAGTTAGAAAAATTCCCCCCAAAATTGGTTGATATTATATTTATATACAGTTTTATATTTATTTATGTTGTCATATTGGGGGGGGGGCATTGTGTTTTGTAGAAATTCAATTGAAATTTGTACAAATTAAATTGAAAAAAACAAACATTTATTATAAATGTATGTGTGTACAAAATATGTATATTGATTTACCAATAAAAGGGGGGGCATTGTAAAATATCTACATGTATTTGCCAATATAAGGCGAGAAACACAGCATGGTAAATATACGATGAATATCTAAGTTTAGCTTGATTTATGCCAAACACCGTCAATATTCCCATGACTCTTTTACCACCAGTCCCTATTGGTTAATACTCCTTGCAAGTCGTCTTCATGATATCCAAAAGATACAGAAATATTCTTTTCAAATTAAAAGAGCATTTGTCAGGCCATTAAGTCAACAAAAAAAGAAGAGAAACTGTTATTTAAGAAGATGTAAAATATTAATTGAAGAAAAAAAAATGTGTTATTGAAATAAATTTTTGATTAAATTGCCGTCACAAATTTTTAAATAGCAGTGCAAAAAAAAAAAAAATGAACAAAAAAAACAAAAATAAGGAACAAAAACAAAACAAACATGCCCCCCCCCCAAAAAAAAAAAATGAACAAAAATAATGAACCAAAAAACAAACAAAAAAGATTCCCCCCTCCCCCCCAAAAAAAAAATGAACAATAAAAAGATCAAAAAACAAAAAAAAAGCAAAAAAGAATGTTAATGAGTCACACACTGCATCAACTGCTCATGATTTCATGAATGGAGGCTGACTCCATTTTGTTTTTTGTTTTTTGTATCTCCTATTTTTGTGATGTCAACAACTCTACTTGTATTCTCAAGTTAATATTGAATTGAACGTTTGAAATTTTGCATAACTTTTTCTGTCCGAATGGCAACAACTTTCCATGATTGACTGAAAAGTTATTGCACCATTTTGTTCAGTAGAGGGACATTAAAACTTAATGGTTGACATTATGCACGGTCAGTGATCTGAAACGAGGCAAGGAAATAGTGGGTTAGGGTTGGAGAGGGGGCGGTCAGAGAAAAGAAAAGAAGGAAATAACGAAAGAAAGAAAGAAGAAGAAGAATATTCCAACTCAAGTCATTTAAAAACATCCATCAACGTTTGAACAACAAAAAAATATTTTTCTCTTCTTTTTAATATGTTGGCCTGAAGAAGGTTTTACATAAACCAAAACTTTTAAGCATCGACATAAACATCATAATAAATCCATCTTTTATAGAACACTTTGTTTTTCCTATTTCTATATATTGTCGGATTTATTTCCATATTTCACCCCAATATATCTATCAATCTATCTAATGTGTATCTCTCATATCTATCCATCCATTCATCTATCCATCCATCTATCTATCTATCTATCCATCCATCTATCTAATGTAAACTACATGACAGTTCTTGTTCCTCAAATATACAACCATGAACGATGCTTTTTATACTTGGTGCTGCATTAACCCCAAAGTTTTTTTTTTTTTCTTCACTAAAAATTTTGATTACATTTATAATTAATTCATTCTACTTGTCCTCACCAAAGTAAAGTTTAGTTAAATCGGTAGAGTGTCCACCTCGGAACCACATGTTTTAGGTTCAATACCAGCCCTCACCCACTCGGCATATGAGTAACACAGCTTCTGTGTGGTAAAGTGGGAAGCTGACAGATGCATGAAATAATCTTCCTGATCTAGCACCAGCAAAAAAGGGTATTGACTCATTCACTGTCCGGTTGATACTGACAATAGGCCACTCCGCCTACTTTACTTTGTCCTTGCCAACTTAGCGCATGAGTAGCACAGCTTGGGTAATCTTGGAAAAACTTGAAAAAAAGGATAATTTGTAGTGAGTATAAATATGTATGCATACTAAAAAAATTCCTTTTATTTTCAAGCTTTTTGTTACCTTTAAATGTTGGTTAGTTGGTTGGATTTTATGACATGTCAACTCTTGTTGGATTATTTTATGCCGAAGACATTTTGATTCATTCATTTTTAATGGGTATTCAAAATCTTTTTCCTAAACTCAACTTTTTTTAAAAAACACTTTTTACACTCTCTCTCTTTTATTTTTTAACCTATAGATGGGATCTTAACAGATACGACCCCCTATTGCCCTTATGGCAAGAACCAACCCTTTTTATCATATGGGTGCTAGAAGGCATTGGCTGAGGGTCTACATGTCTTGGGAATGACGTTAAACTTTATCTGATGGTGAAGTTCCAGTTTTGAAGGTTTGGGGAATGTGGAGCACCTCTTCATCACCATTGTGTTTCCATTAGGAATTAATTTATTTCAAAACTTTATCGGCATTAAATGACCCATTGAGGTTTATATGCCGTAAAGCAAAACAAACCAACCAACAGATACTACCACTTTAGGTCAGTGGACCTTGATGTTATGACAATGAAGATTGGTTGTTTTGTTTTATGGCATATCAACTCTTTTCAGGTTATTTGATGCCGAATCGAGTCATTTTGATATTAAATGGTCATTTATCTAAGTAGCAATAGAGAGGTACTCCACATTCCCTAGATCTCCAGAACTGGAGCCTCACCATCAGATGCAGTTTCATGTCATACTTAGGACACACATATTTGATGAGGAGACAATTTTTCTAATGATAAATTCATAAACAGATTCACTTTTGCGTGGTTAATTTCTTCGTTATATTTCTCAAAGGTAAAAATCAGGTGTTTTTCTTTAGAAATTAGATTTTTTTTTTTTTTAATCTGTCAAAAAAAAAAGCATGGAAAGCGAAAGTGAAAGTACAGATAAGATGAGGAGAAGGAGGAAGAGGAGGTGGCAGAGAGGGAAAGAGAGAGAGAGAGAGAGAGAGAGACTCTTCAATGTGTCAAGAATATCAGTTCATTAGTCTGTTTCATCAGCTTTCAGCAGCAGCATCTGTGTATTGGATCAATGGAAAAATGGCGTCTTCCTAAGAGAAAATTTTTATTGACCACAACCAAGATTACCACTCTCGTAGCAGAGAGAACATCTGATATGACAATGGTGAAGAGTAGTAAACAAAGATGGCGTCCACTTGAGCAAGGCTATGCCAAAGACATCCAGTCTTCAAGTGCATGGCCAATGTTGACACATTATTCCTTATGCTATTATTAATGGTGGAGAGTCAGCAGACTGACTTTCTCTCTTCCAGATTTCTATTATCTACTTCCCCACTCACTCCTCCCCCCCCCCACACACACGCACACATTCTTCATCACTCACTCTTCATCCATTACCCTGAAAGGATAGGAACAGAAATATATATATATATATATATATATATATATAAGATTTTTGGATGTTTGTTTGTTTATAGAAGCATTGTTGAATAAATTATTATTTATATTTTGCTTGAAGGCAATTATAATGCATGTATCGTATAAAATTCGATAATTATAGAAAATAATCTTGACAAGTGAATCCCGGCAAAGGATGGCTCGCTATGCAGAACACCGTACAGACTGTTTCGACTTTATTAAGTCTCTTCAGCGATGTATACTAACGACTCCCCTCCGACAGGAATCGAAACCGGGACTTCACAGGCATAGTCAGAGACCATATCCGTTCGGCTGCCGGTACATAGCTCTTCGGCGAAGTGAATAAGATTTTTGGATGTTTGTTTGTTTATAGAAGCATTGTTGAATAAATTATTATCCATCCTTTGCGGGATTCACTTGTCAAGATTATTTTCTATAATTATCGAATTTTATACGATACATGCATTATAATTGCCTTCAAGCAAAATATAAATAATAATAAATATATATATATTTATATATATATATATATATATATATATATATAGCTTATATGTCAGTTCATTAGAGGCATCAAAAATTATCTTCTTCGTTTATCATTGCAAAAAGAAATATCAATAACTTATAACATGGTTGATTTATTGATTTTAACGGCATATCAACCTGTCTGGGGTTATATCATGCCTAACAGTTAGGAAGTGATACATATCGTGTATTTATATTTATACTTTTTAGTAATTGGTTTTAACAATATGTTAGCATTATTGGGGATCATGTTGTATGGTATTGATTAGTTTCATGTCTATATTCTATGGTATAATTTTATTTCCCTAAAAAAAGAGAGAATATCCTCCATGTTGACATTTTCAAACAGATCTTTCATATTGTTTGCTTTAAAATAATGGTTTCTGATTTGAGCAAAAAAACATGCATTCCATGAATAAGTGTTTAACTGTCAAAGGTGTTTGACATGTTTCACATTGTGGTTGTTGTTCTTGTTTGAGTATATAGGAGTGCGTTAGACTTGTATGACCAATGCGTAATCGGGACACAATGACTTGTTCCTTTCTAGACTTCTTTAACTAGACTCTTTATTGTTCATAATTAATTAAGGAAGAAATAATATTTAAAATTATTCATTCTATCTGTTGAAGGCCATTTACATTTACCCAAAACTGATAAGGGAAGAGTTGCCGTGAGCGGTTTAAAGTAGGCAAGTAGTTAGTAAGACTACCATGCGCATTCGTCAAAGTATCATTTTTTTAATAAAGAAGAGGCGCCCTAAGCGATCCCACCACTGCCAGCATCTTGCAATGATGGAAGAGTCACTGTGAACGGATTAAAGTAGGCAAGTAGTTAGTTAGACAACTATCATTGCAGTATTCATCTATACATATATAAAGGGCAGTTTGTGTGTATGTATGTCTGGAGGAAACTATGAAAATAAAACAATTAACGGCAAAGTGAATATATATGCACATTCACTATCACCAGATCTTACTTTTTGAGCAAAAATAATTAAGAATTGATTTATATTCGTGAAGATAATTACAAAAATAAAATTTAAATGATAACAGAATGGAATTTTCGTCGCATTTAATATTTTAAATAGGAGACATTAATTTTTCTTTTCAGATTGGACAATGAAAAGGGATTATTTTTCTAACTATAATAATAGGGGAAAAAATCGAAGCGACTAGACTTAAATTTACTGAAAGTTAATCTCAAAGTAAAATTTATATTAAATCCAATATCAAATGTGGAGGTGTGTGGTGCAATGGTTATTGTCGAAGGAAATGAAATTGGCGACACGAGTTCAAATCCTGGATGAGGCTGTTTGCATTTCATATAGCGCTAATACCATTTGAAAAGGTATGCATCCAACTATTTTCCCTTGAGGTATGTGGTAAATAGTAGGGCAGACTAGATTCATTAAATTTTGTATGGAAACCCCATATCAAATAAGGTGTGTGGTGTAATGGACTTAGCAACAAGAGTTCAAATCCTGGTTGAGGCTGTTTGAATTTCATATAGCACTAATACCATTGTGAAAAGTGTGCATCTAACTATTCTCTGGGTAAATAGTAGGGCAGACTGGGCCCTTTAACCTTGGTAGGGCAACTTGTCTGGGTGAAAGAAAAACTATGAATTATAACCTGTTGTTAAACTCTGCTAGCCTAACTTGATAACTATTTATACTGTGTGAGGTACCCCCTTTAAAATAAGAACTACCCCTGTCTCATGTTTCTTGCGCTAGATGGGTGGTCGGAGAGGCCCCCTCCAATCAATCGGCTGGCCACATCAAACCCTAGCACCTATATGATTGCACCAACCCTATTGCCCTTATGGCAAGCCCCAATTCTTCTTATCATATGGGTGCTAGAGGGCAGTGGCTGAGGGTCTACATGTCTTGGGAATGACGTTAAACTCTATCTGATGGTGAGGTTCCTGTTCTGGAGGTTTGGGGAATGTGGAGCACCCCTTCATCACCATTGCTCCCTGGTCCACTCTGACCCGGAGTGGTAATACCTGTTAGGGTCCCATCTATGGGTTGAATAGAAAAAAAATGAGTTTATAAACAAAATTGTATTATGCATTAAGAATGAATTTATTTCACAACTTTGTCGGCATTAAATGACCCACCAAGGTTGATATACCATTTACTTGAGGGATATCATGTAATGGTTATTATTGTAGAAAATGGACATGTCAATACAAGTTCAAATCCTGGATGAAGCTGTTGTCATTTCACTTAGTGCTAATACTATTCAGAAATATATGCATTCAACTATTTTCCCTCCAACTATGGGTAAATAGTAGGGCAGAGTAGGCTGTTTAATCTTGGTTAGGTAACCAGCCTAGGAGAAGGAAAACTTGGTGTAAGGTTCAAGGTTATAACAGTGTTACAACTGGTTGAAACATAACAAACTCCGACATGTTTGTGGGACAATACATTTAATAGATAACAGCACATGAATACAAAGGATATATAATAGTAGCGTACATGGATACATAAGATACAAATACAAGAGTAAATAAACCTACATATATAAAAGGACTGGAGCGTCCATAGATAGAAATGACTTACAAGGAGGGGGCCAGAGCCCCACCGAGAAAGGGGTAGACCGTGTCTAACCCATGTGGTCTCGTAGCGAGGAAAGAGGTAGAAAAGAGGAAGAGAAGTTTGAAATAGCCGCTTAAATACCAGAGGTGCCCTAGTGGGAACAAACGACAACCGGCAATAACCCTTACATTGGCATAAAATAACCCTAGACAGGTTGATAAGCCATTCAAATCTATCAATCAACCTATATACCATTGGAATTTATTTTTAAATGTCTCTTTAGTATATATCATCAAAAACACATTTCAAAATGCTATAGACAGAAAGACAAATGTGGTTTGAATTTTCTCAGAGTTAACAGAAAAGAATCTTCATTATATTTTAAATATAAAATTTAAGTGTGGATTCTAAAGACATGAACAATAATTATTTTTAAGATTAACACAAAAAATCCAGCCATGAAATTGTTAAAATAGAATCAATTAACTATGTTTTCATGTTTTATAAATATTTTATAGTTAAGATATTAATTTATTTCAAGTCATGCTGAAAAAACTGGTTGCCGTTAAATCACTGAAGTTAAGCAGCGATGAGCATTTTCAACACTTAAATGGGTGACCATTTAAGCAATATCAGGTCGCTTACACGACCTGATATAAAAATGACTTGAATTGGCATTAGATGACCCGAAAAGGGTTGATATGCTGTAAAACAAAAGCAAGCAAGCAACCACAAATCGCTTAATTTTTAATCATTGAATTATATCATTTAAGCAATAAAAATCAAAGGCTGTGTCTTGTACTTTTCCTTTTTTATAAACACATCAAAGTATATGCACGATTTTAATGTTCAATGACATCTCTTTTCTGAGTTATAAGTCGCCACGCATACCGAAATAGACGCGACTCCTTTATACACACACACACACACACACACACACACATATACACACACATATATATATATATATATATATGGTTGTTTTATCATTTAGAGATGTTAGTGTCTGAAAGATGCTTAATTTGTCTTTTGGAATCAAATATTATATTTAATAACGAAAAGTGGATAGATTGAAATATGGTTGCTTACACAGAAAGAAAGTGACGGATTCTTCCTCTTTATGTTTCAATATAAGAGAGCGTCTCTCTAAGTATGTACTCAATTTTGAAAAGCATTTATAGATTTTATGTCAAGTGACAACTGAGGATGCATATTTACACACAACACACACACATATATATATATATATAATGGGTATTTATATAGATGCATAATGACTGTGTACATATGAACAAAGAAACCACTAAAAGTGTGCAAGTGGATACAGTGTTGTTTATACAAGTGATGAAAGAAAGTTAAAGAAATAAAATGCATGATATATGAAAGAATTACGTTCGAGTGCCGAAGAATCTATAATTCAGAAAGAAATATTACCCAATGCTTTTTTTTTTTTTTTTTTTTTTTTTAATCATCATCATTTTATGCTAAAGTAACTTTTAAGCAATTTTGTTTCGCTTGAGCAGACAGAAGCAATACACAAACAGAGAAATGGAAAAAGAGAAAGCCTTTTTGGTTTTAATGTTATCTTAATAATGCCGAGTTAAAACCTTCGTCTCTTACACTGGATCGATATGTAAGATATTTGATGATTTAATCTTTTAGGTTCTATTTTTAGGCTTCAGAAAATCAGCTTTCGAGAAGAAGAAGAAGACCTTCTTAAATGTGAATGTTTTTATATAGTTTCATAAGAATCTCATGTGTATGAGGATCAAAAGTAAATTAGTCAAAACTGATCCTTCAATCTATAATATACTAGTGTTACTGTTAGTCAAAAGTTTTGCATTATTTTGCTATGTAGGTAGTTTTTGGTGAGTATATCACATGACTGAAGTAGTTCAAGCCAAGGAAACTACTCAGTCGCTGATGCACTGACATGTTGTGCATTGTTTTCCTTTGTTGATTGGTTGGATTTTATGGCATGCCAACCCTTGTTGGGTTATTTTATGCCAAAGACATTTTTGTTTTATTTATTCTTGGTTGGTTGGTTGGATTTTATGGCTTGTCAACCCTTGTTGGGTTATTTTATGCCAAAGACATTTTGTTTTATTTATTCTTGGTTGGTTGGTTGGATTTTATGGCTTGTCAACCCTTGTTGGGTTATTTTATGCCAAAGACATTTTGTTTTATTTATTCCTGATGGGTGTTCAAATTTATATCTCAAACTCAATTAAAAAAAGAAAAAATGTTTAAGCTATTTAACCCATAGATGAGACCCTAAAAGGTACTATATTTCCGAGTCAGAGTGGACATGGGAGTAATAGTGCTTCAATCTGTGTGGGATTTGAAAGCCACACAGATGAACATGCAACATAGTCCAATTCAGGAACTTATAAAGCATTTATATAGTTTCATAAGAATTTCTTATTTACAAGTACAGGGTGTTCAGGATAAATTTGACTATTTCATAAGGAAAAAGAAAAAGTGCTTGGTAACTACAAAATTTAATGGATTGTAAAGAAATTCAACAGGCATGGATATTACACTACTGTCAACAAGTTTCACTAAAAATAAACACCATTAGCATTGATTACAGCCTCAATCCTGCTCTGGAACCTGTTACAGTTTCCCTAGGAAGGGTCTCAAAAACTACCTTAATTCTGTCGATTAACTGGGCTTTTGTAGTACTGGCATAGCAATTGCCTCTTTCTCAACAGTGCCACATACATAATAATCCATGGGGTTAATATCTGGGGAGTTCGGAGGCCAAACATTGGGACTGGTGTAGTCATAAAAATTCACCAACAACCATTTTTGACTTTTCTCAGAGGTGTGGTAGGGGCCGAATCCTGCTGCCATACATATGGCCTACCATTGGCTACCCTTGCTATCCAGGGTTTGACTACAGTGTTTAGCAACTCCACATATGCATCTGAGAGTCCTCCAACACTTTTTTCTACAGATTTTCGAGGAATTCTGCTGTACAAATGGAATCAGATCAGCTGTTATGTTTTCAAGGAAGCATTAAACCTCATTGTCATTGCAAACTCCCTACATCGCTTGTGGATGTTTTTGACATCCATGCATGACCTGCCATACATTTCTGGTGATTGGCAATGAATTTCAATAGGTTTAATGCCTTTTGCCTGTCTAAAACTGAAATAACTGTGAAAACTTCACACTTGGTGGTAGTGTCAATCAAAAATGACTGCCAATCCAAGACTGAGTGTGGCAGTAAGGCGCATTCAGGGGCTGGTGCATGCACAACAAACACCACAGTATTGCCAATAACCATACAAACAGTTTCCTGGTGATTTGGAGACCTTATGTTTGTGGTCTATCTATCTATCTATCTATCTATCTAAGTCGGTTCCGATCTATATCTATCTATCTATCTATCTATCTAAGTCGGTTCCGATCTATCTATCTATCTATTAAGTCGGTTCCGATCTATCTATCAATCTATCTATCTAGTCGGTTCCGATCTATCTATCTATCTATCTATCTATCTATCTAAGTCGTTCCGATCTATCTATCTATCTATCTATCTATCTAATTCGTTCCGATCTATCTATCTATCTATCTATCTATCTATCTAAGTCGGTTCCGATCTATCTATCATCTATCTATATCTATCTAAGTCGGTTCCGATCTATTATCTATCTATCTATCTATCTATCTAAGTGGTTCCGATCTATCTATCTATCTATCTATCTATCTAATCGTCCGATATCTATCTATCTATCTATCTATCTATCTAATCTATCTAGTCGGTTCCGATCTATCTATCTATCTATCTATCTATATAATATATATATATATATATATATATATATATATATATATCTATCTACTATCTATCTATGTCTGTTCAGATCTATCTATCTAAGTCTGTTCCGATCTATCTATCTATCTACTATCTATGTCTGTTCAGATCTATCTATCTATCTATCTAAGTCTGTTCCGATCTATTTGTCTATCTATCAATCTATCTATCTAAGTCTGTTCTGATCTATCTATCTATCTATCTATCTCTGTTCCGATCTATCTATCTATCTATATATTCTATATATATATATATATGTGTGTGTCTGTTCAGATCTATCTATCTATCTATCTATCTAAGTCTGTTCCGATCTATCTGTCTATCTATCAATCTATCTATCTAAGTCTGTTCGATCTATCTGTCTATCTATCAATCTATCTATCTAAGTCTGTTCCGATCTATCTGTCTATCTATCAATCTATCTATCTAAGTCTGTTCTGATCTATCTATCTATCTATCTATCTCTGTTCCGATCTATCTATCTATCTATCTATCTCTGTTCCGATCTATCTATCTATCTATCTATCTCTGTTCCGATCTATCTATCTATATATATATATATATATATATATATATATGTGTGTGTGTGTGTGTCTGTTCAGATCTATCTATCTAAGTCTGTTCAGATCCAACATAAGGTATTTGTGGTGTAATGGTTATTGACGTAGGAAATGGACTCGTTGTCCAGAGTTCAAATCCTGGATGAGGCTGTTTTGCATATCACATAGCATTCATACACTTGGAAAGGTATGAATCCAATTATTCTCCCTCCAGCTATGGGTAAATAGTAGTGCAGATTGGGTTCTTTAACCATAGTATGGCAACCAATTTAGAAGAAGATTGGTTGGTCAGGTTTTATGGCATGCCAAACCCATTGGGTTATTTTATGCCAAAGACGTTTTTGATTTATTCATTCTTGATGGTTACTCAGTTTGTTTTAAGCACATTTTTTTCTATTTAACCTATAGGTGGGACCCTAACAGGTACTACCACTCCAGGTCAGAGTAGACTTGGGAGCAATGGTGATGAAGGAGTGCTTCATATTCCCCAAACCTCCAGATCTGGAAACTCACCATCAGATAGAGTTTAACATCATACCCAGGACACTAAGACCCTTAACCACTTCCTTCTAGCACATATATGATAAAAAGTGTTGGGGCTTGCCATACGGAGAATAGGGTTGGGACAATCATATAGGTTCTAGGGTTTGACTTGACCAGCCGATTAATCGGGGCAAGGCCTCTCTGGCTGCCTGTCTAGCCTAAGGACCAAAGTGGAGTGTTGCACATCATGGATGCTCAGCCACTAGGATTTCTATCCTTAAGCATCATGGGTCACCACCCATGGCCAACAGGTGGGTCTTGCAGTCAGTGTATTCTAAAGTCCCAGGTGTCAGGGCTATCTAGGAGAAGGAAAACTTAAATTCAAATCAGTTGAACCATGAATCGCATCCTGCTAGGATGGAAGTGTGGGTAAGTTATGGATTATCAGAAGAAAAAAGAAGACTATATTTTCTGTAAAATAATAAAAATGAAAATTGATCAACAATGAAAACAGATTGTCTTCTTCTATAGAGAAATGTTTCTGAGTATTTGGAAAATTCATAGTAATTATCCACTATTATACTAAGATAAAATATAATCTCTCCAATAACTCTTTAATTAATTTCTTTTTTTTTTCACATTCCAAAAGATGTTTAGACTATCAAACTCATTGTGTAACCATTGTTATCAAGATGTTATTAATAACAGAATATGAATATTCAATTAATATTATATAATAATATATATATATATATATATATATATATATATATATATATATGTGTGTGTGTGTGTGTGTGTGTGTAGATAAAAATATCCTATATCTGATAATATCATAATGTTATTACCATTGTTAATGAGATCCATTGTTAAACAACTTTTAAAATAACTCTTCTTAAAATTATAGACAGTGATTTTTTTCTATTTCATGAAAATAATTTAACAATCAAAGCAATATTTTTCTTCTTTTCTGTTTACTTGCAGTTATCTGATATTCTGTATGTTGGATCTGTTATCTGGATCTGGGTTTGGTATCAGGCTCATTAGCTGGTTATAAACTGGATCTATCTCCCTAGGTGTCTGTTCTCTGGCTTGGGATTTTTCTTGACTTGATCTCGGGATGTCCTGTGTTGATGCTTAGTTTTTAATTTACGAACACAAGTCTTTGCTGTTTTACTTAGAGCTCATATTTTATTTTATAAAACCCAGATCAACTCAAACACGCGTGAGAAATTGCTTTGAATGGACAGACAGCCATTGTTATCCATCTTGTCTCATCACCAAGCCAAATCTAATTTTCCTAAACTAAGTTTCTCACGGCTCTGGCAAATCAGAGCAGAGGTCAAAATACAAGTCAAAATCTGTCAATCAAATTACCTATATTTTTCTTTCTTCTTGTTGCAAATAATTAAAGGCTCTATTGGTAGTATTAAGTATTGTAGAAGCAATATTGTAATTACCGTTCAATTGGCAGACAAGGCAAACAAGCAAGCCATAAGTCTATGATCTTACATTGTTGCAAACCTACTGCAGAATGGTAGATTATTCATCTGTCACCATAACACCACTGAAACCAAGCAGCCAATCAGAACTCAAGGAATGGAATCACTCAAATGCATGAATGGAGCATTCCTGAGTGCCATAAATACCAGCTGCTTTGGGCACCAGTTCAGTTGTGCTTAGTTAGATGTTGTTCGAATCAACAGTATACTAACTTCACATATCACTAATATTCTTGAGAAAGGTATGAATCCAAATATTCTCCCTCCAGCTATGGATGAATAGTAAGGCAGATTGGACTCTTTGATCTTGGTTAGACAACCAGTCTAGGAAAAGGAAAACTCTGAATTCAAACCTGATGATTATATATAAATGCTCCCAACTGGTAGAACTCTCTGAAGAAGAATTTAGCTGATGGTCTCCACCTACACTTAAAGCAAGGCTTGCCTATTAAAATGGATATGAGCTTTCTGGTGACCTTGATGTATGTACGTATTTATCTCATTCGTCTGTAAGTGCTGATGACTGCCCAGTGGTTAAGAAGTCTAACTGATGATAAATCAGTCGGGTTTTGATCCTGGCTGGAGGTAACCCATGAAGTCTAGCCACATTGATTGATGCGATGTAACATGTCGAAACACGTGTTTGTAGATGACTAATTATATATATATATATATATATATATATATATATATATATATATATAATGTGGCTAAACTTTGTGGGCTACCTCCTGCTGGGATTGAAACCCAACTGATTTCAGCATCTCTGTATGTATGTATGTATATATATATATACATACACACACAGAGATGCTGATAGGTATGCATTTTGCATCCCTGATGCATAAAAATCTAAAAGGATGCAATAAATTCATATCCATGTGTCCCGGTGTTGTTCTTTTTTCTTCCCTCATCATTTCAAGCTAACTGTAAATATATTTCAATAGTTTAAAAAAAAAAATGAATTGCACAGGATAGGTTATAAGGTAGGAGTTAGACAGCTCTGGTTGTTTCCCCCAGATCATAAATAAAAACCCTATAATTTATTAAGAAACTTTAGTTGGGACCCATCAAATTTCTTGGGGACTCATCTGAAGCAAATATGTGTGTCCCAGGATGCACTAAATCAAAAGGTTATCATCATTACTGTGTGTATACACACACACACACACACACACACACACACACACACATATATATATATATATATATATATATATATATATATATATATCACATATACACACATTCTTTATTGATGTAAAAAATTTTTTTTAATGAAAATCTTACTCAACTACACAAAAATATGTAATATGAATATACAACTATAATGAACATAATTCTGTCCTACTATTACATAGCTGGAGGGAATTAGTGAATGCATATGTTTCCCAGGGTATTACACTATATAAATCAAACAGCCTTGTCCAGGATTTGAACTCTGGTCGATGAGTCATTTCCTATGAGGAACCATTACACCACAAGCCTCCATACATTCTAACCTATATTAGCAAACAAAACATTGATTTAGAATGCTATGCCTAATAAAAAATAAAAATAAAATAAACAAAATTAAAAAATTTATGGATAGTTTTTACAACAAAAGCAAATATAAACTATATCAATATAAAACACCTCAATAATAATTAAAAATGTCACCATATTTGATGGAATATAAGACGCACCTCCATTTCAGCAGGTCAGATCAGGAAAATGTTTTTAGTGTATTTAAGCATATATTGTTGAAAAAGTCTAGCTGTGCATTACATAAGCAGAAACATAGCTGTATAAAAGCCAATTGGCAGTAGAGGCAAGCAATAAGAATATCAATAATAAAAAATCAAGAGAATATTAGCCAAGACCTACAGAGGTCTCAAACTTCACCTATGATGTATAAGACGTAAGGCAATTTTTTGAGCCAAAATTTTCGAAAAAAGTGCATCCTATATGCCGTCAAATACGGTATTTGATATTAAACAAAATAATTAGGAATAGGTTATTTCTTTGTTGAGAACATGATATTTACAGGGTGACCCAGAAAAAACAGAACCCAAAAATATTTATTTATTTTCCCATAAACTAACCCTAACCCTACCCCCCCCTAGTTAAAAATTAACAATTTTATTACAAAATTTATGGCGTTCTGTTTTTTTCTGGGTCACCCTGTAATATCATGTTAACTCAACTATCGGGGGGGTAGGTTGGGGTTAGGGTTAGTTTAATGGAAAATAAATAATTTGGGTTCTATTTCTTATGGGTCACCCTGTAATATCATTTACTAACTAGGAAATAACGAAGGAATTTTTAAAAAAAATACTTCTAAAAACATCAGTGAAACTTCCAGAAATCTAAACAAAAGAATAGATGAACATTAGAGATCTGAAAATAAAACAACATTTTTGCGTTAATGGAACATAACTGAAAAAACTTTTCCTTCATAATTTTCATCTTAGAATGCTATTCTAAAAAAACAAAACAAAAAAAAAACACATTATTTACAATTACAATGTAGCAAAAGTCTCTTAGTCGTCTGTAATCAATTTATTCTGGGGTTTTACATATATCTCCATTTCTCACTGAACTAAAACTCACAGAATGTGGAATAGAAAAGACATAAACAACAAAAATAGATATAATTTACTAAAATCTATCTTTCTATAATGATGCTGTTAGATTTTCAAATTAAGTGTTCAGACATTTTGTATTTTATGTATAATGTAGATTCATATTTTTGTAATAAGAATATTTGCATTCTCGAAAATGAAAGACCTTGGCAAAACACATTCAATTCTTTTTTTCAGAAATCTGATAAATTACTATAAATAAAGATAAAAGTTGGTAGTTGAAATACTGCAACACTGTAGAGATTATATTTTTGCAATTTGGTGCCAGATTGAGTCATGTGACTTATTATGACTCCATTTATAGTCATGTGACTCAGAAAAAGAGTATAAAAGTGTATAGTAGTTCTTTGATATGACAAAAATGTGGATTGGTTGGTTTGTACAATTTTATGCTTATCAAACCCTCGTTATTGTTATATGTATAAACATTTTCACTGTTTATATATCATTTTGTTACTTCTACATCTCGATATAACAAACACCAAACTGCATCTGATGGTGAGCTCCAGTTCTAAATCTACACTTTCCAAAATTATCATTTTCTCAGTTTTATTTATGCCAAAGATATTTTCAGTTCTATTCATGCCTAGTCAAAACTTTTTAGACTCATTTTTTTTCAATTTAATCCATAGATGGGACCCTAACAGGTACTACCAACCGGGTCAGAGTTGACCTGGGACTAAAGGCAATGAAAGGTACTTCACACTGGAACTCCCCATGAGATGCAGTTAACATTCATACCCAGAACACTAAGACCCCCAGTCACCGCCTTCTAGAACATATGGATAAAAAAAAAGGTTTGTGGGTTGCCATAGAGGCAATAAGATCGCTACAATTATATAGGTGCTTGCTATAGTTTGATTGTGACCAGCCAATTGATTGGAGTGGGCCTCTCTGAGATGCCCATCTTGCCTAAAGTAAGGGCCAAAGTGGAAGTGTTGCATCTCATGGACTGCTCAGCCCTCCTTAAGCATCACGTCACCATGTACAGTCAACAGGTAGCCCCATTGGGGGTATTTTACTCCTCTGCAGAGGTGCCGTCAATGATTTCTTCTGCCCCAGTCAACAGGTGACAAACATGTGGATTATTCTA
>CM042142.1:132005743-132050949 GCA_023376005.1 Doryteuthis pealeii | reverse complement strand
CAAAAGGTTATTCAGCATTTACTTTTTTGTATACACACACACAACACACCACACACACACACACACACAACACATATACTATATATATATATATATATATATATATATATTATATATAATATATATACATATACACACATTCTTTATTGATGTAAAAAAGTTTTTTTTAATGAAAATCTTACTCAACTACACAAAAATATGTAATATGAATATACAACTATAATGAACATAATTCTGTCCTACTATTTACATAGCTGGAGGGAGATTAGTTGAATGCATATGTTTCCCAGGGGTATTAGCACTATATGAAATGCAAACAGCCTTGTCCAGGATTTGAACTCTGGTCGATGAGTACATTTCCTATGATGGTAACCATTACACCACAAGCCTCCATACATTCTAACCTATATTAGCAAACAAAACATTGATTTAGAATGCTATGCCTAATAAAAAATAAAAATAAAATAAACAAAAATAAAATTTATGGATAGGTTTTTACAACAAAAGCAAATATAAACTATATCAAATAAAACACCTCAATAATAATTAAAAATGTACCATATTTGATGGAATATAAGACGCACCTCCATTTCAGCAGGTCAGATTCAGGAAAAATGTTTTTAGTGTATTTAAGCTTATATTGTTGAAAACAGTCTAGCTGTGCATTACATAAGCAGAAACATAGCTGTATAAAAGCAATTTGGCAGTAGAGGCAAGCAATAAGAATATCAATAATAAAATAATCATAGAGAATATTAGCCAAGACCTACAGGAGGTCTCAAACTTCACCTATGATGTATAAGACGTAAGGCAATTTTTTGAGCCAAAATTTTCGAAAAAAGTGCATCCTATATGCCGTCAAATACGGTATTTGATATTAAACAAAATAAATAGGAATGGTTATTTCTTTGTTGAGTAAACATGATATTACAGGCTGACCCAGAAAAAACAGAACCCAAAATATTTATTTATTTTCCCATTAAACTAACCCTAACCCTAAACCCCCACTAGTTAAAATTAACAATTTTATTACAAAATTTATGGGTTCTGTTTTTTTCTGGGTCACCCTGTAATATCATGTTACTCAACTATCGGGGGGGGGTAGGGTTGGGGTTTAGGGTTAGTTTAATGGGAAAATAAATAATTTGGGTTCTATTTCTTATGGGTCACCCTGTAATATCATGTTACTCAACTAGGAAATAACCGAAGGAATTTTTAAAAAAAATACTTCTAAAAACATCAGTGAAACTTCCAGAAATCTAAACAAAAGAATAGATGAACATTAGAGATCTGAAAATAAACAACATGTTTTGCGTAATGGAACATAACTGAAAAAACTTTCCTTCATAATTTTCATCTAGAATGCTATTCTAAAAAAACAACAAAAAAACAAAACAATTTATTACAATTACAATGTAGCAAAAGGTCTCTTAGTCGTCTGTAATCAATTTATGTCTGGGTTTTACGATATATCTCCATTTCTCACTGAACTAAAACTCACAGAATGTGGAATAGGAAAAGACATAAACAACAAAAATAGATATAATTTACTAAAATCTATCTTTCTATAATGATGCTGTTAGATTTTCAAATTAAGTGTTCAGACATTTTGTATTTATTGTATAATGTAGATTCATATTTTTGGTAATAAGAATATTTGCATTCTCGAAAATGAAAGACCTCTGGCAAAACACATCAATTTCTTTTTTTCAGAATCTGATAAATTACTAAAATAAAAGATAAAAGTTGGTAGTGAAATACTGCTAACACTGTAGATATTTATTTTGCAATTTGGTGCCAGATTGAGTCATGTGACTTATTATGACATCCATTTTATAGTCATGTGACTCAGAAAAAGAGTATAAAAGTGTATAGTAGTTCTTTGTATATGACAAAAATGTGGATTGGTTTGGTTTGTACAATTTTATGGCTTATCAACCCTTGTTGTTATTGTTATATGTTAAACATATTTCACTGTTTTATTATCATTTTGTTACTTCTACATCTCGGGATATAACAAACACCAAACTGCATCTGATGGTGAGGCTCCAGTTCTAAATCTACACTTTCCAAAATTATCATTTTTCTCAGGTTTTATTTTATGCCAAAGATATTTTGTTCTATTCATGCCTAGTCAAAACTTTTTTAGACTCATTTTTTTTTCTATTTAATCCATAGATGGGACCCTAACAGGTACTACCAACCTGGGTCAGAGTTGACCTGGGACTAAAGGCAATGAAAGGGTACTTCACACTGGAACTTCCCATGAGATGCAGTTTAACATCATACCCAGAACACTAAGACCCCCAGTCACCGCCTTCTAGCACATATATGATAAAAAAAAAAAGGTTTGTGGGGTTGCCATAGAGGCAATAAGATTCGTACAATTATATAGGTGCTTGCTATAGTTTGATGTGACCAGCCAATTGATTGGAGTGGGCCTCTCTGACTGCCCATCTTGCCTAAGTAAGGGCCAAAGTGGAGTGTTGCATCTCATGGACTGCTCAGCCCTCCTTAAGCATCACGGGTCACCATGTACAGTCAACAGGTAGCCCCATTGGGGGTATTTTACTCCTCTGCAGAGGTGCCGTCAATGATTTCTTCTGCCCCAGTCAACAGGTGACAAACATGTGGATTACCAGCTCACTTGATAATTATAGCAGTGAAACTCTGAGTCGTGAGTTTTTACCATGCCTTACTTTTACATTTTTTATAATATTTCTCTGAATTTTTGAGATGAGGCTTGATAATTAGTATTATTTGTATTATTCAGACTATTGTTCTCATCTTCATTGTTATCTGTACAATGTTTTGGCCGATGTGCCCTCCGGCCTTCTTCAGGTAGTTCTTGTCAGACTCGGGAACCATCTTGAACTCAGGAACCTCGGGAGCCATTCAAAGTTCTGTGATGGCTTCCGATTACTACAAGAAGGTATGAGATGGTCGTGGTATGAGAATATAGGAAATGATAAAATAGGCTAAGGGGAGTAAGTTGGATAAACTTGTAAATCTAATGATTTTCCATATCGAGCATTCTGTTCAAACACTTGCATCAAACGATAACACAGTTAATATTGCATCTTACTTCCTTTCAAAAAGTATCAATGTTTTTATTATTTTTGATTTTATGGAAATTTTAAAACATTCCATAAAATAAGAACAGATTTGCTAGATGTTATTTTTATGTTTTTTTTTTTAAGAAAAATTGAGGATATCCCATAGCTCAAAAAATTGATGTGATATAGAAAAACTGAGGTCATTTTTGGATTCAGAGGTCAGAAAATAGTCAAAAACAATTGTCAGATCCAATTCAACAAAAACTGTGTTGCCTAGGGTTATTATTGCATTATTGGTAAATGAGGGTTAACATGCACAAATGTCCATTGTAACATTTTCACAATAAACACATCGAAAGATAGGTAATGCTATCCAATGGTGAACAATATGAGATTTACAAAGTGTATACTTAAATTTAGCTATATAACCAGAACAAGACCGAGAACATACAGCTAGTTAATTTTTATATATATATATATATATATATATTATATATAAAACATTTGTAACATTTTCCAATAAGTACATTGAACAATATGAGATTCAGAAAGTGTATACTTAAATTTAGCCAGATACTATATAACCAGAGCAAGGCTGGGAACATAGAGCTAGTTCGGGTTTCGATCCCGGCTAGAGGTAGCTACTAAAAAGTCAAGCCTCACTGATGAGAAGTAAACTTCGAAACATGTGTCTGTAGATGACTGATATATATGCTTCCCACTCCCATGGTTAAGCACTGTGGGGGGACATTAATTGTAACTTCACTGTTTGGCATTAGCAGTGACCTGTCTGTTTACAGGTTTGAGTTCTCTGGTGATTGTAAAAACATACCGCCGTAAAGTATGTAGCAATTAATTGTTCACCTTAGACTGACAGCCGCTGATAGCCGCAAGAGTAAGGAACTTGGCAGACAAAAATTCTGTTGGGTTTCGATCCCGGCTAGAGGTAGCTGTTAAAAAGTCGAGCCGCACTGATGAGAAGTAAACTTTGAAACATGTCTGTGGATGACTGATTATATATATATAACTGAGGTCGGTCGTTGATTGGGTTTGTGGCAACCCTTGATGCACCAATTCTTTCCTATTGACTGTGCCAAAAAGTGTGGATGGTCCAACACAAGCCTTCACCACTATAAACAAATCCCTGTGTGGGAGTTCATTGTGTGTATGAACCCTCATACATTGAAAATCGACGGGAGAGTTCATTTTTTTTATTTATATATATATATATATATATATATATATATATATATATAACGTTTGTATCATTTTCACAACAAGCACATCAAGCGATATGTAATGGTGAGCAATATGAGATTCAGAAAGTGTATTCTTAAATTTAGCCAGATACTATATAACCAGAGCAATGTCGGGAATATACAGTTAGTTGGTTATACACACACACACATATATATATATATATATGTGTGGTAAGCTTATGGCAAATCAACTAAATATGCCTATAGCTTCACTAATCATGAACACTCAGGTGACCTTTACTTTTACATATTACGATGACCAGATATGATATTTTACCTGCTTTTTGTGACTATTCTGACATTTACTAGATCCCTTTTACTATCGTGTTACCTTTAAAGTACATTTTGAGCCACTTGGACCAATTTCATAGATGGAAAGCTCCATGAGAATCACTAATAGATCTGTGTGTGCAATGGTGTTAAGGAAGAAGAAGAAAAAGAAAAAGAAGAAAAAGTCTTGTGGCATTCCTTGACTGAATGATTAACTAGATATCGGGTTAGTTGGCCTTCAAGTTGAAACCACTTCACATAGAATTGGATCTGTGTTTTATGGTAACATCGAAAAGGTCAGACTTTAAAAATATTTCATCACCCTCCAAAGTCGACCAAAAATGTTTATTGGTAGCGGGCCAAGTCAAGGAGCAGACATACATACAGGCCTTGGTAAATATTTTACAAGTTTATAACTTTAACTCTTTGCCTACTTTGACCCGCTCACAGTGGCTCTCTCACCTCTGCGATCCTACTGTTACCCGCTGGCAGTAACTCTTGTATGTGTCACTGCAGAAGAACTCAGGTTACAATGATAATAGGACTTTATTTGAATAGAATGAGTTGTGAGGTGAATAGATACTGATAGAAAATTTAGTACAGGGCACTCCCCAGATTTCTAGAACTAGAGTCTTACCAGATGTATTTTATTGTCATACCCAGGCACCATTTTTTTTTGGGGGGGGGTCTTAACCTTCTGCAGGGAATACAGTCGGTGTATTCTAAGTCCTGACAACAGGGTAAAAACAATTATGGGATGAAAAAAAAAAACAAAGTACGATCATTTGAATGGTCAAAAATATTTATCATAATATAATTGCTTTAAAGAAATCTGGGTCAAGTAAGGGTAATCCTTAACTGTTTCCTCGTAAATTCCTACCATTAGATAAACTGAACCTTCATTTTATGTCCGTGTTTTTGCAATAAATGTTTTATTTTTCTTGCACCCGTTATTTTACAATACTAAATATATTTTCTTTATTTATTTTAATATTCACTTCAATGTGTATATTCTAAAAGTTTTTATTTTGTGAGAATGGTTAGTTTTAAAGTGGGGGCTCATTTTGTTGTTGTTATTTCTTTTCTTTTTTTTTTTGGCTTTGCTACTCTAAAATAAAAACGTCAGATTTTAATCATCGTCGACGAAAAAACAAAATTACGGTCATAAAAGGAGGATCTAATTTAGGCCTAAATTGTAAAACGAGCCCCCACTTTAAAACTAACTATTCTCACAAAATAAAAACTTTTAGAATATACACATTGAAGTGAATATTTAAAATAAATAAAATATATTTAGTATTGTAAAATAACGGGTGCAAGAAAAATAAAACATTTATTGCAAAAACACAGACATAAAATGAGGGTTCAGTTTATTTTATGGTAGGAATTTACGAGGAAATAGTTAAGGATTACCCAAGGAAGAACAAAAAAAAAAGTTAATAATCAAATCTGAGAAAAATTATAATTTTGGAAGTGTAGATTTAGAACTGGAGCCTCACCATCAGATGCAGTTTGGTGTTATATCCATTTTTCGAGAAAAAGTTCTTACCCCTCTCAGCAGAGGATACAGTCAGCGTATTCTAAACCCTGTTGACATATTTGTAGTATGAACAATGACCACCAGGGGGCCATGAATGTTAATCTCTTGATAACATTTATTAATCTATAAACTCTGATAAAAAAACGCCTTGTCGACTGGGGCGTTAGAATGCACCAACTGCACCTCTGCAGAGGGGTAAATCTCCCCCAATTGGGCCACTTATTGGCCGTGGGTGGCGACCCATGATGCTTAAGGATAGAACCCAGGTGGTTGAGCAGTCCATGACTTGCAATACTCCACTTTGACCCTTTCTTGGGCTAGACAGGTGGTCGGAGAGGACCCCTCCAGTCAATCAGCTGTTCACGTCATGCCCTATCAACTATATGATTACCCCAACCCTATTGCCCTTATAGCAATCCCCAAGAAGGCAGTGGTTGAGGGTCTACATGTCCTGGGAATGACGTTAAACTCTATCTGATGGCGAGGTTCCATTTTTGGAGGTCTGGGGAATGTGGAGCACCCCTTCATCACCATTGCTCCCTGGTCCACTTTGACCCGGAGTAGTAGTACCTGTTAGGATCCCATCTATAGGTCAAATAGAAAAATGTGTTTTATAAAAAACATTGAGTATCCATTAAGAATGACTTTATTTCAAAACGTTACAGGCATTAAATAACCCACTGAGGTTGATATGCTGTAAAACAAAATATAACCAAACTAAACCACAAGGTTTTGTGTTTGATATTGGCTCCTCACCAACTCAACACATGAGTAGCATAGCTTGGATGTCTGCAGTAAAGTGGGGAGCTAATGGTAGGTGTGGAACTCCATCTCAGGTGCAAAAGGAATCTCTCTGGTCTAGCGCTAGTGAAAAGGGGATAGGCTCTCTTGCTCTCCAGCTGATACCAACAATTGGCCACTCTGCCAACTTTACTTTACCAACTCAGCACAAGAGTAGCACTGCTTGGATCTGTGTGGTAAAGTAGGACCTGATGGTAGGTGGCACTCCATCTCACATGCAAAATCAATTTCCCTGGTCTAACGCTAGTGAAAATTTCCCTGCTGTCCAGCTGATACCGACAATAGGCCACTCTGCCAACTTAACTACTGTTAATGGTGTAAATCTGTTTACAAACATAGGTGTAGATATTAGTAAGAGTAGAGTGTCTTTAAAAAGAAACTGAATTCAGTGGGAAGTGGGGGAGGGGGATAAGAAAAGAAAAAGAGAGAGAAAGAGAGAAAGAAGAGAGAGAAAGAGAAAGAGGGCGAGAGAGAGAGAGAGAGAGAGAAAGAAAGAAAGAAATGAAAGAGAGAGATGGGAAGAGAGAGAAATGAAAGTTTCCATTTAATCAGTAGAGTAATGAGCATTACTTCAGCTTTTTTTTGTTTATCTTTTGCTTTTTTTATGTTTATTTTTTTTTATTTACCTTTTTCTTTTTTGTTTCTTTTCTTTTTTCTGGCTCTTTGCCTGTATAAGTCACAGATAATGTGATTTGCTTCCTTAATGATTAATAATCCTCATGACAAGATAATGATATAACATTTTAGGAAAGAGAAAAAAAAAAAAAAAAAAAAAAAAAAAAAAACAAATAAATTTAATTTGTTTATGTGGTTCTGCAGTGCATAAAAAAGCCTGTTACTTTTATTGCAAAAAAAAAAAAAAAAAGAAGAAAAAAAAAAAGTCCCCCCCCCCCCAAAAAAAACCCAAACAAACACTTAAGTAAAGAAAACTTATCCAATTCTATTCATCGTGAAATGTATAATCCCATTCCTTCTTCTCCCAATTCATTTTCACGCAGACAATAAAGAGTCTGCTGAAGGCGTACAAAGATTAGTTTCAAAAATTGTTAGGAATGAAAAGCCGGTGTAAAAAATTACCAACTTTAATTAAACATTAATCAGTCATTGAGGGAAATCATCTGAGTTACAGCCAATCAGGTGGCTTTTAATGAATTTAAATTCCCTACATTTAAACAACATTATTTCATTATATTCTATATAATGATATCTGGGACATTTAGGTTCATATTGACTCCAAAGGTGAATACTCACAATTGTAACTCGTATCGTTGTTTGTGTAGAAAAATTAATGAGAAAATGACGGAAATCACCCAATTCCATGATGAGAAATTAAATCACCTTTTTCTTTATCTTTTTTTAAGAAGAATGATTTTTCTACAGAAGAAAATTCAGAAAAGGCGGGGAATTTTTTTTTCAATATAAACAAGAAACTACAACTCTTCTTTTACTAAAAAAAGATCTAATTTTGCAATGTGTCTGGATAGCATAGAATTTATTCTAACCCTTTCACTACCAACTTCTTTTTTCTGGGGCAGAAAAGTAGGGGGGTGAATTATTATTTAGATTTTCTCCTGCTCTTCCAGTTATAGGGCACTTTTTTTTTTTTAAATAATGTTTTTTTAAGGACTAAAATGAAAATGAAATCCAACTGGGACGCTGGTGTTCCATCTAATTGGTTAAATAGAAAAAAATTGAGTTTGAAAAACAAATTTGAATACCATCAAGAATGAATAAAACAAAATGTCTTCAGCATAAAATAACCCAACTAGGGTTGACATGCCATAAAATCCAACCAACTAACCAACAACCAGTGTTCCAATGGGAGTGTTTGGTTTGTTTGTTTTACAGCATATCAACCTTAGTGGGTCATTTAATGCCGACAAAGTTTTGAAATAAATTCATTCTTAATGGATACTCAATTTTTTTTATAAACACATTTTTCTATTTAACCCATAGATGGTAACTAGCACTCCGGGTCAGAGTGGACCAGGGTGCAAGGGTGATGAAGGGGTGCTCCACATTCCCTAGACCTCCAGAACTGGAACCTCACCATCAGATACAGTTTAACATCATTCCCAGGACACTAAGACTCCCAGCTACCACCTTCTCACACATATATGATAAAAAGGGTTGGAGATTTCCACAAGAGCAAGGGGTTGGGACAATCATATAGGTGCTAGAGATTGATGTAAACAGCCAAATGATTGGAGGGGGCCTCTCTGACTGCCCACTTAGCTAGTGGGCAAAGTGGAGTGTTGCATGTCTTGGACTGCTCATCCACCAGGATTCCATCCTTAAGCATCACACAGGTCACCACCAATGACCAACAGGTGACCCCATTGGGAGAGTCTTACCCATCTGCAGAAGTACAGTCGGTGTATTATAAAGCTCCAGTTGACTGGGCTCTGAGTACATATTAAATTTTATTGTACAAAAAAATTTGTTGCAAAAAAATCACATAAAATAAGCCAAAAACAATTGCAGTAAAAAAAAAAAATTGGGAATCCAAAATTTCAGGATTGTGGGTCTGGATTCAGCCCAGAAAATGTTTATTTGCTCACAGAATCAGCCCGATTCCAAAATGGTATGATATGTTGGGCTACAGCTTCTTGGATTAAAGTTGAAAAAAGTTTGACACATTGACATTTGTATTTAGAGAAGCAAAGTTTTAACTTTTTAATCAGTGAAAAATATCTAAGTTTACATTGCACCTTTCATTTGATATATTCACGTCAAAAATAAATCATAAACTGTGACGCAAGACCAATGATACCTGTTAATCTAATTAAATAGAAAAACATGAGTTGATAAACAAAATTGTATTATGCATTAAGAATGAATTTATTTCACAAATTAAATGTTGATATGCTGCATATAAAGAAAATATGTATGAATCTCACAAAATTGAAATACACAGGAATGTTAACAGATCGGATTTTGAATTAAATCTTGTATTTAAAAATGTAAGATAATTCTTTATAAAATGTTGAGAATTCACATAAAACATTAAAGTAGAGAACTAGTTTTCTTTTAAATGTTATAGCAGTATATCATAGTTTTCTAATTTGAAATAAATAGACAAATTATGATATATTTTGAGTAATTATATTAAATGGCAAAAATAATTACTAAATGCACATGTGAAAAGGGCTAAAGAACATTAACCGTTTAAAAATGTGCTGTTAATATCAAAGAGATGAGGGTAAGAGAGTTTAGCATGGTGTTAGGCATAATGTGGAATAAGAAGAACAAAAATAATATCAAATTTTAAATCTTCAATGGTTTGTGTTTCCACAAAAATAAAATAAATAAATAACAGATAAAAGATTTTTAAAAATGTCTATTTTGTTTATACAGGTGCTTTATTTTTGAAGTTCAAAAATGGTAACATAAAAAGGTTTGATATTTCTCTTATGTGCATCTTTTTACTTTATTTGTTTTCATGGCTTAATATTCTAAGGATATAGTTTAGGTACCACCAATTTTCCGTGTAAAATTGACACACACCCCTTATATTTAACACAATGAAACTTGCATGAAGGTTAATATTATCTTGAACATTTTTTGTCCATTTGAAAGACAAAACATTTAAACAAACTCATGATGATTTTTTTTTAATTTTTCAGCTTATGGAAATAATGAAAATTATGATTGAAAAACAATGTTTTCATTTTTGCACCATTAAATCAACTGAAATTTAACGTAGACAAAAACAAATTATGACTAGAAGCTTTTTTAAAAATTCTATAAAAATCAATTAATGGTCAGATTTTCACAAAAATTTCCAGAATTACTTATCTTTTTATGAAATTATATCAGAAGATCTTTATAACTTTCGATGTGAGAGTTTTTATAGTGGAAAAATCGGACCATATACCTTAAAGGCACCCGTTTTTGATCTCGATTAAGAAAGGACATGATTTTCATTAACACCTTCAATATCCGGTTGTTTTAACAGATGATTTTTAGATTTTTATTTTTTTATTTTAAAACTAACCCCTAATCCTAACCCCTAACAAACAACCGGATATTGACGGTGTAAATGAAAAAAATGACCTAATGAAATTAATCGAAAAGGGGTGCCTTAAGGTAATATGGTCTGAAAAATCTACTGATTTCAAGTTTAAATCAGTAGATTTTTCCACTAACCTACAAACCAAGACTAAAAAAAAAAAAACTAGTCGTTAAAATTCTAAGTGAGCTTTAAATGAAATTAGTAGGAAAGTGTAAGTTGTTTTTGTTTGACACATTAATGATTTTTTTCTTCTTTATATTGAAAACTGAATAGTGTTGAGTTGAGAATTGTTTTAAAAATCACTTTTATCGACCAAAAAGAGGGAAAGAGACAGGCGAACAAAAATAGGCAATTCAATAGTTTCAATCCAGTGAAATGAATTTTACAATTTTCAAATCATATTTTGATTTTATTGATAATTTTTAGGTACCACCAAAATAGGTCACGTGATCAGTTTAGACCATATTGAAGGAAGAAACGTAAATATTTTTGAACTTTTTTCTTTTTTAAATCTCGCAAAAAAGAAATAATGAACATGATATTTACCACATACCCTACGAGTACGGGTTATGCACAAGGTCCTATTAGTGTGAGACCACACACGAACCGAAGCTCATGGGTGGCGGGTACATTGGCATTCCCCCTCAAATGGGGCGCCTCAGGCACTGGGCAATAAACCCAGCCGGCTCCTTTAAATCGAGGGGGCAGGTGTTGCCTGGGGGGATAGCCCACTAGGATCAACAATAATAGCTTGTAAGGTCCAGGGCCAAAACCACTGGACTCCCCCACCCCGAGGGGCGGGTTTAACAAACATGAAGAGTTGTTACAAAGAAAAACAGTTAATTCAAACATAAAATTATCCGACTGGGGAAAAATTACTCGCTATTATTTTGAAAAATAAGTAAAACAGTTCGTTTATTTACAAAACCGTCAGTTTCTTTAATGATATTTTTTTAGCTGAATTTTGTTTTCATCGTTCTTTTACTAAAAAAAACTCTGGCATTGAAACTTATAAAAAACTCCTGATATAATTATTCAGACTCTTATCTTTATAGAAAAACGTAAAAATCGTTTTTTGTCGGTTCATTTTTTCATAAAATAAAATGGGATAGACCTCGTAAAAATATTTTCCTTTATATATTTTAGGAAAAAACTATTTCAGACATATTTTCATCCAAAGGTAAGTAATCCTGGAAATTTTCGTGAAAATCGGACCATTAATTGATTTTTATAGAATTTAAAAAAAAAAAAAAAACGGTAGTCATAACTTGTTTTTGGCTGTTAAATTTCAATTGATTTAATGATGCAAAAATGTAAACATTGTTTTTCGTTCATAATTTTCATTATTTCCGTAAGCTGAAAAAATTTTTTTTAAATCATTAAGTGTTTATTTAATGTTTCTTCTTTTGAATGGACAAAAAATGTTCAAGATAATATTAACCTTTATGCAAGTTTCATTGTGTCAAATATAGGGGGTTAAATTTAACAGGGAAAATTGGTGGTAGCTATGGATTGTGAACAAATCTTGTGGTGTAACGTTTATCGTCTAGGAAATGGACTCAGTGACCTGGGTTTAAATCCTGGACGAAGCTGTTTGCATTTCACATAGCGCTATGGGAAAGGTATGAATCCAACTATTCTCCCTTCATCTATGAGTAGGGCAGACTGGGCCATTTAAGTTTGGTATAGCAACCGATCTAGAAGAAAAACTCTGAATTGGAATTCGAACCTGTTAAACCCGCTTAAAAATGTATCTCGTATCGCATCCTACTCGTGCGGAAAGGTTTGGGTATTATTATAGGAGGTTTCAAAAACTGTTGACATTTCTATGGGAGTTCATTTATGATATAATTTTAAAAAGTCTCCACCTGTTCACCATCCCTGTCAACACGTTATTGAAATCTTCCCCAGGTGGTCTCGTTCTGATTTCCTAATATAGATACTCCCATAGAAACGTTCATTTTTTTAAAATCACCTGTGGGAGATTCTAAGAATGTGTTGACAGGGATGGTGAAAATGTGGAAACTATTTGAAATTATATCATAAAAAGGTACTCTTCCATAAGGGTGTTAACATTTTTTTTTCGTATCAACCTGCATATTGAAAACGCCGGTTGGAAAATGTTTACTTGTAAAACTTTTGGGATAATAATTCACATTGTCACTTATCGGTCCAAAAGATTTTAAGACAATCTAGTATGGTGGCATTTAGTAAGGAAATCATTTACTCGAAGAAATAAAATAAAACGGGTACTAATGCACAATAGCGCACAAGAGATATCTTTAGATTACGTATAAAAGGCATTATATTTCACGGAAATACCAGAAACCTTTGAGACGTTGCGGCTAGTGTTAGGGTTTGGCTACTTCGGGAGTTTCCGACATCTAATGCTATTTATACGTAAAATGCAATTCTAATAATATTATCTCTTGCGCGCTATTGTGCATTTGTACCATAAAACATTACTGAAATCAAATGCTCTCAGATTTTAACGGGTTTTTTTCTTTGTATTTTTGTTTTGCTTTTGTTTTTTTCTATTTGTTTAAAATTGAAACCTCACAATAAAATATAAACAATTACATTAAAAAAAACTGTTAAAATTGAGATATTGTTGTATTAATTACTTGGAGAAACATTTTCAAAACTGGTCATCAGAAGTTTTAAAAAACTTAGTTGCCTTATACTGAAAATAAATCACAAAAAAAAAAAAAATCAACAGTTCATAGTATTTTAAAAAATCGTAAATTAAAACATTGTTTTTGAGAGTTAAATGTTCTGTTGATAATATCAAAGAAAAATGAAATGAAAAAAATGAAAATTAGTTTGGAAATGGTCATATAAAGTATTAATGGGAAACATGTTGGAACAATTGTCACAAGTGACGTCATAATTTTCACTAACATTAAAAAGGGATTTCCTTTATTCTCTTTTATGGAAGATCCATGACATTAATTAATTATTGTTGGATTATAATTTTTCTTTGATTTAATCAATTATATTAATTACGATCTATTTAATAACAAGAGAAATTATTTTTCTTTAAGTTTAACACTTTGGATGTCGGTGTCATTAACATTAACTATCAACTTTTCTACTGCATTTTTTTTTATTTCAATTTTATTCATTTTTTAAAACTTATTTGCTTAGTTTTTTGTTTTGGCTTTTGTTATCAATATTTGTTTTTTTTTAATTTAAAAAACTTCAGTTTTATTTTATTTTTTTACAATTTGCTTAGTTTTATTTATCTTTTTTTTTTTTTTTTTTACTATTTGCTTATTTTTTGTTTTGTTTTTTCTTTTTACTTTTTTTTTTTTTTTTACTATTTGTTTTAAAAAAATTTAAAAAATAGTAAAAAATAAAACTTAACAAAACTTAATTTTTTTTACTATTTGTTGAGTTTTATTTTTCTGGGTTTTACTTTTCTTAGTTGTGTTTCATATTTTTTAACTTTCTTATTTCTTTTTTTTTTTTATTTATTTATTTTCTTTTTAATTTTTTCAGCAATCTATGACTGATTTTTATTCGGTTCTAAATTTACTTTAACAATAACAAATTGATGCTAGTGATTTTGTTAAGGTCATATCTACTAATCTGATCATCTAGTATCAAACACAATGTAAGGGTCACAGTAATAATATCTCAAAAAATCATTATTAATAAGAAGAAGATGCGGTCATGATGTGTACTTTTATTAATCATGTGTTTCACAGGACTTTCTTCTAAATGATGCACACGGGACAAAATAAATATGTCAATGATTATGAAGTGTGATGAAACAAAAACCAATGTTGTGTATGTTGATAATGTCTTAATGTAAAAAAAGCCTTCAAGTAAACTTAGATTTTACTTTTTCTAAAATGACACTAAACTCAGAAAAATGAAGGAAAGGTGTAAAAATAAGTAAATAAATAAATAAAAGGTACTCAGCATGATACTAAAACTTAATTTAAAGAAAATAATAAAACATTTTCAACTAATTATTAGTTAAACCTGGTGCATTTCGTTTACAACTCTTCTAATCTTTCCTCTTCTTCGCGTTGTCCTCAGAGAATAATTCTACTTTTACTTTCAGTTTGGACTGTCAATCCTCATGATTGAATTTGTGGATACGATTTCTAAACAAAGGGAAAAAGGATTCAAGTCTTTTAAATTTTACCGACAGTAATTCTATTGCTACATATCTTAAAGTTGTTCAAACATTTCTTCTTTTTCTTTTTTTAAATCCGTTTTTAATACTACTACTATTATTGTTGTTGCCATATGACACAAGAACGAATGCGGAAAACAAAATAGAAACCGTGTTTAATACCTATGTTTGTTCGTTTATCGAATAGATTGAAAAACGAATGATAAACGAATGATTAGAGCAAGAAACATTGTCTTTATTTTATCAAATATATGATGTGCGCTACTGTGTAAGATATAAAATGCAGTTCATATTGTGACTTGTAAGAGCTTAAAATAAATAATGAATGATGTCGGTAGGCGGGGTATCATTTACCCACCGTACCTCAACAGGGAATAAATGCAGCTTATTCAAAACTTTTAACTCTATTTTATGTTGTAAGCTAACAAGGGAAAAATAGGATTTTATTAGGAGAAAAAACCCCGTAAAAATCGTAATTTTGACGAAAAACTCAGAAACAGTTCATTTCGATATAACTGTTGTTATGGGGGTGGGGGAATGGAAAAGGGGGATGTTTCAAAATGCGATCATCACGAATCACGTTAAGGAAGAAAAAAAGAATAAGAGAAATAGGATAAAAAAAAGTTTATATTTTAAAATTGATTTATTTCTATTTAAAAAAAAATGTTTGGCATATTTAAAATTAAAATAAAAAAGTAATCGAAAAGTTACCTATTTTAATTTTTTATTTTTTATGTATAACAACTTTTTTTCATTGAATTAAAAAAGATCTGAACACTAATAGAGAAAAAGAAAAGAAAAACATTCTTGCAAAATTAAAGAAGAAAAAATATGAAAATAAATAGTTTATTAATTTATTAATCTATCAATAACAAAAATAAAAACATTCAAAATAAAACAGACAAAAACACTTAAAACTGTAAACAAACACAGATATATTTTTTTAATTGGTCCGATTTTAAATTTGTCAGGTCTAAATCAATTTTAAACTCCAGTCATGACGAATTAACACCTACAAATGAATAAATTAATTCACAATAAATAATAAATTAAAAAATAACCAACTCGAATAATTTGCAAACAATTATTTTACGCTATCATTCCGCATGACAAGGCATCGACTTAGCCGCAGTTTTTAGAGAATAAAAATACAAACGAATCTTTATAAAAACCAAAAGAAATCAATTTACCATCTGTACTAAACTCCACTTACAAAAAATAAAATCAGCATTAAACGTGGGCCAGGTTAAGTGTTTGATCATGTGACCAAACTCCCGTAAAACGTACCAAATACAAGCACAAACAGGGAAACATTATCGAGCTCATCCAACTAATTTTATTTATTTTCCAATCGGTTCTTAAAATCCATCTGTTCTGTTAGGATCGTAAAGTTCTACCAAACACAGAAAAAAAAATGTCAAATTAGTTTCACTTTTTTTAAATAGTATTAATACTTCGGTGAGGTAATTTTTTAAACCAATTTTCAAAATTATGATATTAATGACTTTTTTTCCACGGAAAAAAAATTAGGAAGACAAAAAACAAAAAGAAGTTCCATTGTGTAGAAAAGAATTACTGTAATTAAACTGTTTCGTCAGTTTAAATTTTAAATAAATAAATAAATAAATAAAAGAGAATTAAAAAAGAAGAGAGATTACATTTAAAATTTAAAA
Source organism: Doryteuthis pealeii (assembly GCA_023376005.1). NCBI lineage: Eukaryota > Metazoa > Mollusca > Cephalopoda > Myopsida > Loliginidae > Doryteuthis > Doryteuthis pealeii. Next base: position 132,034,188 of record CM042142.1, on the reverse strand, counting down.
TTATAGATTAAAAAATAATGATCTTCTTACCTTTTTTTTTTTCGTAAGTCTCTTGTAGATTTTGCAGTTGCGGGTGTAAGTGTTATTTCCTTTTATGCCTAAATGCAAGTAGTATATAACTTGTCAGTAGAAATTCGTTTTTAAAAATAAAGAATTCTCAATGAAATTAAACAAAGATTTAAAGAAAGGATGGAGGAAAAGAATTATGATAAAATAAATATTTCGTTAAGCATGTAAAACAAACTCTATAAATTCTATACTTTCTTCTTTTTTTTTTTAGACAAGAATAAGTTGTCTTCTTTTTAGCTTTTTAAAATTTACTACTGTTATGTTTACGATTTTATTTCACTTTTTGATATATGAAAAATTATTGGCTATTTTTCTATCTTATAGAAACGTTTATCATCAATTAAAAAAAAAGAAAGATATGAAGATAAACAAAAAATAAAAGACAAAAAAGAAAGAAAGATTAAGTCATTTTAAAGAAAAAAGGTAAAAACAAATTAAAGGTAAAAGTAGTCCTTCTTAGCTAAGTATTCTATATATAAATAAAATATAAATAAAATATATGACTGGAGAAGGATTAAAATAACAATGGAATAATACTCTAACCAATAATGTATATAATCGAACAAGCACGGTGTATGTCAACTCAGTAAGGCCAGGAAAAACTTGATAGAACAAGAGATATACAAGGGTCCCCTAAAATAATTGTCAATTTTATGTTGTGGTAGCAGTTGTAAAACCTTACTTGCCACTCTTGTTAAATGTTAGATTTTAAGGAAGAAAGAAAGATGCTAGGCTTGTCAAAATGACAGGCCTCCTCCTCTCTCCGAACTCAGGTTTAAAATGATGAGCGTTTTGGTACTACTGCCAGAGTCTGAGATCGTACACTGGATGGTATGGTAGTATTAGTAGGAGTTGTAATATTGATGGTACTAGTAGTAGTAGTAACAGTAGTTGTTGGGATCTTGGTGGTTTATACACTAGGTTGTTACGATGATAATTTTGTGACGGTAGTAGTAGTCGTGATAGAAGATGTAATTGTAGGTTTAATAGTTATATGATGATGATGATGATGATGATGATGTCCCTAGGAAGAAGTAGTAATGGTAAAACTGTTAGTGCTTAGAGAGTTAATAATGGTGATGGTTGCAGTGGTTTATTGGGATAAGTGAACATACTGTAAAGAACAAAGAAAAGCATATCATTATCTATCTATCTATCTATCTATACACACACACACATATATATATATATATATGTGTGTGTGTGTGTGTGTGTGTGTGTCCGTGTCCCTATCTATCTATCTATCTATCTATCTATCTATCCCAGTATGTTCCTTTTAATCTATCTATCTATTTATCTATATATCTCAGTCTGTTCATCTCTATCTCGATCTGTTCATTTTAATCTCTCTCTCTCTCTCTCTCTCTCTCAGTATATATATACATGCACACACACACACACATAAACACACACACACACACACACACACACACACACACACATATATATATATATATAGAGAGAGAGAGATAGATAGATAGATAGATAGATAGATAGATAGATAGATAGATATGTCATTTTAAAGACAATTTCCCAGGATAGCTTGAATTTAGCTGGAAATATATTTGGATTAAAGCCCTATGATGAGTACTGAATCTGAAAAAAAATTATTGTATGATATTGTTAAGACTGTTAATACATGTTAAATGAATGATGATGATGATGGTGGTGGTGATTAGTAGTAGTAGTTGTAGTAGTTGTAGTATCATCATCATCATCATCATTATTATGTAGCCATAATAATTTCCATACAACACATGTCTGTCCTGGATTTTTCCAGTACAGGATTGACTGCTTGTACAATGATATTAACCATCTTTCCCAACCGGTTTAGAATAAATCGTAACAAACCTTTTTTTTTAAATCCCACCCCTTAAAGCTTTCAGTATAAAACTTTACCATTGAGACATAACAGTAAGCATTATTAAGATCAATTACCCACAAGAAATAATAATAATACCTCATCTGTCCCATAATAGCTGTTACATTTTCAAATGAATTTCATTCACTGAATGTGACAATTATTATGGGACATAGTATCATTATGATTAGTATTATTATAATAAATTGTCGTGATTAATATTGGAGTATCATACATTTTATATATACAAGACAGAATCAAATAGATTGATTTGGTTTGTTGAATTATACGGCATGTCAACCCTTGTTGGGTTATTTTATGCCGAAGATGTTTTGTTTTATTCATGCTTGATGGGTATTCAAATTTTTTTTAAACTCATTTTTTTCTATTTAATCCATAGATGGACCATAAAAGGTACTATCACTCCGGGTCAGAGTAGACCTGGAAGTAATAGCAATGAAGGGGTACTCCACACTCCCCAGAGCTCCAGAATCTGAACTTCACTATTAGATGCAGTTTAACTCTGGGTCTGAGTGGACCTGGGAGTAATGGCAATGAAGGGGTACTCCACACTCCCCAGAGCTCCAGAATTGAAACCTCACCACTAGATGCAGTTTAACTCTGGGTCAGAGTGGACCTGGGAGTAATAGCAATGAAGGGGTACTCCACACTCCCCAGAGCTCCAAAATATGAACTTCACTATTAGATGCAGTTTAACATAATACCCAGGACACTAAGACTCTCAGCCACCGCCTTCTCACACTTATATGATAAAAAAAGGTTGGGAGTTGAGCGTACCCAGGAGACGGAACAAATTGATTTTTCTTGTAAAGAAATTGTTTTTTTATAAATAGAAATATGGTTTGTGTAGAGTTTTCATTAAATGTTATCATCATCATCATTATTATCAGGTCACACTGGCAGCATGAATATACATGACTCTCTCTCTCTCTCTCTCTCTCTCTCTCTCTCTCCAACCATCCCTATCAGTCATTGCCCCTGGGAGGTCCTTCACTCAGCATCCAGAATCCGCACAGAGCTGGTTGATGTAGGTTTTTGCTGGTCGACCAACAATGGCATGTCCATGTGTAGGTATCCAAAGGTAAACGACACTTATGAGTTTGTTCTTGCTTCTCCAGCAGTATCCAGTGTGTCTTGTTCATCTTACTTGGATGGTTTGTGAGATAGGAGGAAAGTGGCCAGACAGCTGCTTTCTTGTTGTGTGGTTTTTCCAGGATTTCTTCAAGGCAGCACCCAACATCCTTATGTAGTTCTCGCTTCATTACAGTCCAAGTAGTGCAGCCATACAGTAGCACTGACACTGCTACAGCTTGGAAGAATTCTTGCTTTATCTTATTAGAGAGATCAGATTTCAATATGATTAATAATCTGTCTATAGTAGAATGGCTGCTTCTTTGTGGGTTGCAGTTTCCAGGATTTCTTCAAAGCATCACGCAACATCTTTGTGTAGTTCCTGCTTTGTTAGAGTCCAAGTGGTGCCACCATACACTAGCACTGACACCACAACAGATTGGAAGAATTCTCGTTAATCAGATTTCCATATGATCGATCTGTCTATAGCAGTCCATGCCTTTCCTACGCGTATATTGACATCACTTTCTGTAGATGAGATATTACTACCTAGGTATGTGAACGTCTATTAATTTCAGAGGCTTGCCATGCAGTGTGGAGATGTCTCCATCTTGTTTAAAACAAGAACTCAGTTTTATCTCCCTTTCCTATGCTTTCTATAGATGAGATATTGCTACCTAGGTATGTGAACTGGTCTATTAATTTCAGAGGCTTGCCATCCAGTGTGGAGATGTCTCCATCTTGTTTAAAACAAGAACTCAGTTTTATCTCCCTTTCCTATGCTTTCTGTAGATGAGATATTACTACGTAGGTATGTGAACTGGTCTACTAATTTCAGAGGTTTACCATCCAGTGTGGAGATGTCTCCATCTTGTTTAAAACAAGAACTCTGTTTTATCTCCCTTTCCTATGCTTTCTGTAGATGAGATAATACTACGTAGGTATGTTAATGGGTCTACTAATTTCAGAGGCTTGCCATCCAGTGTGGAGATGTCTTCATCTTGTCTAAAAGTTCTTTACATGAACTCTGTTTTATCTGAGTTCACATAGAAGCCAAAGACTTTTGCCGCTTTCTCTAGGCTAATGCAGTGGTGATTTGTCTCGTGCCAAATATAAGCTATCAAAAACTTATCCAAGATGTAAATGGATAGTTTAAGTATACAAATGAATTGCTTGCAATAAGAATGAGAACATGAAAGACCTAATTAATATCTTACTTACTAACCTTTTTTTTCACATAGGTCTCAGCTTGCTTATAGCACCTGCGTAGGCTAAAAAAAAAAATCCGTGTCCACCAACCATTCTAAGACTTATGATGCCCCAAGGGTTTCCACCAGTGCTACCTTTTAATTATCTTCAATATCCACTGGAGTGACTTTGTCACCAATATCTCTTTGAACAAGTGAAGATCACCAGCATCAAGGCCATGCTACTAAAATCCCAGGTACATTGGGCAGGATGTCTCCAGGATGAGAATCATCACCTGCCCAAGATCACTTCTATAGCAAACAGGGTCATTATGACATAGGAGCACTTATTATTATTATTATTATTATTATTATTATTATTAGCATTTCAGTCTTGAAAGACTATAATAAAGTTTTTGTGCCCCTGAAGTTACAGAAATAATCCAACAGCCTCCTGTGACTGTGAAGTCCAATGTTTGAAAAACATTCTCGACCACAGATGTCACATGCGAAGGCTATCCCTGAAGATATTGATGTGCCGCTGCTTTGTTGTCGCTACTTTGTTGCCGCTGCTTTCTTCTGGACCTTTTAGCTTCATGGTGTTGCATCAGGGTGACTTCAGACATGAACAGTCCTCTACAGAGAGCCTGCCGCATAGGGGCACCAAAGAAATGATAAAAAGGATGGTTTTAAAAAATCCCTTGGGGCCTGTCACATCAACCATTGCCATTAGTCTACCCAACTGTAGATGCTGCATGGAGGACTTCCCAGAGACGATGACCAATAGTGATGGGTGGAAGAGACAGAGAGAGAGAGAGTGAGATAGTCATGGATAACCATGCTGCTAACATGACTGATGATGATGATGATGATGATGATGATATTTAATGAAAACTGATGATGATGATGATGATGATGATATTTAATGAAAACTTAACATAAACCATATTTCTAATTATAAGAAGCAATTTCTTTACAAGAAAAATCAACCAGCTCTGTGCATAATCTGGATGCTATGCAGAAGATCTGTCAGGAACAATGACTGAGCAAATTTAAACTGAATGGAATACAAACAATGACAATGAGATACGAGAAAGAGACCATAAAGAGTTGTATGGGAGAAATGTCCTAATGTGAAAGGAAGAGTCTTTAGTAAATTGTAGAGTCCTTGATATGTGAAGTTGATGAAGAGAGAGAGAGAGAGAATCATGTAAATCTGTGCTGTGAACACAACCTGATGATGATAATGAAGATGATGATGATTTCTATCATTAGATTTTGTCCTAAATAGTCAGTTAGTGTTTAGCTTATACTAATGTGTAATGTCAACATTGCATAAGTTTTTATACTATGAGCACTTAATGATCTATTGATGCTTTCTCTGAACAATGCTGTCAGCTGGGGTGGTAGACTATACCAATTGCACTTCAGCAAGGGTAAGAAATGGGACCATATATATATATATATATATATATATATATATACCAACCCTTCCATATGGGTAGGATGTGAGACAAGTTCAATTTCTTAAGCAGAGTTTAACAGCTTTAAATTCAGAATTTTCCTTCTCCTACACTGGTTTACTAACCAAGTTAAAGAGCCCAGTCTGCCCTACTATTTACCCAAAGCTGGATGGAGAATAATTGGATCCATACCTTTCCAAAAGTAATAAGCGTTATGTGAGGAAGCGTGTGGTGTAATGGATAAAGTCATGGGAAATGGACTCGTCGTCCCGAATTCAAATCCTGGACGTGCTAATTGCATTTCACTTAGCGTTAATACCATTGGGAAAGGTATGAATCCTACTTCTCCTCCAGCTATGGATAAATAGTAGAGCAGACTGGGCTCTTTAACCTTGGTTAGGCAACCTGTCTAGAAGGAAAACTCTGAATTCAAACCTGTTGAACTCCGCTTAAGAAATTGGCCTTGTGTCCATCCTGCTCAGCGGAGGGGTTGGTAAATATATATAAGTGTTATGTGAAATGCAAATAACCTTATCTAGGATTTCAATAACTCATCTAACCATGTCCATTTCCTAGGATGATAACCATTACACCACTTGCTACACATTCAGGACAGAATATCTAAAAGTATATTATATCATTTATCATTTTGATCCACTATAATATTTACATATGACTACATAAGTCAGTCGGGGTTCGCTTCTGGTCAGAGTTAGTTGTTGTGTCTAGCCACACTGATGAGACATGAAACGTCGAAACACAGTGTCTGTGGATGACTTATTATATATATATATATATATATATATATAGTTTTATTTTTGATAAACTTTTTGATTATAGTCTTTCAACATGACCACCATCTTTGTAGGTACATTTTAAATCTACTGCACAACTTTATGGACTCTCTCTCTCTCTCTCTCTCTATATATATATATATATATATATATATATATAATGTACCTACAAAGATGGTGGTCATGTTGAAAGACTATAATCAAAAAATAAATAAAAAATAAAACTTCAAGAACTGAACTTTCATATATATACATATATAAAAAGTAAAGTAAAGTCGTCAGGGTGGCCTAAAGTCGGTATCAGCCAATCAGCGAGGGAGTCTATCCCCTTTTCAATAGCGCTAGACCAAGGAGATTGTTTTTAGCATCTGAGGTGGAGCGCCACACCTACCATCAGCTCCTTACTTTACCGCACAGATCCCTGTGCTACTCATACGCTGAGTTGGCGGGGACCAGTATCGAACTAGTAACCTTGTGGTTTCTAGCTGAACACTCTACTGACTGAGCTAACCTGGCTTATATATATATATATATATATATTATATATTATATATATAGAGAGAGAGAGAGAGAGAGAGAGAGAGAGAGAGAGTGTCCATGAAGTCCTGCAGTAGATTTAAAATATATATGTATATATATTCCCAGTAGTTAGGATCTTTTCCTGTGTGGTTTAACTAAACTGATGTAGGTTGACCGTAAAGAGAGCTCAATGTGCCTAGTGCCAGTGAATGGAAGTACAGAGCAAGATATTCAATAATGAAGGAAATGAATTATTGTAATGAAGCAAGTTTAAAGGTTTTTCCTTCATTTATGTATACTAGCAAATATATGCACCCTCTGGGTGTAAGTATTTAAGTTTTAATATAATAAAATATCATATTAAATTAGAAAGGCTAATGAAACTGAATAAGAATTCAGATAAAAAGATTTGGAACAGAAGGGGTATGATTGAAAAATAGATCAACTTTGAAACTAACTCTTCCATCATTTTCCGTTACTCCCGTCTTTCATTGGTAAATTTTCCTAATTAAACTGTTTAGTTAAAATAGGAAGTAAAGAATAATATTACAGTTATTTCTTATTGTTAAGGGATTTCTTTTAAGATTTATTGAAGAGATTTTTGCTCATATTCAATAAGATAAAACCAAACAATAAGAAATCAATAATACTAAGCATATATTTATTAAAATCAATTTTTAAAGATCAATATGCAAATTAGCCTTCCCATTCATACTGTAAACCTCTATTTTGTTGTATATATAAATACAATTGCATGTTATTAGCATGTAGATATGGTCAACAGTGGCTTCAGCCTCTGGACCATTGCTATAATTAACAGCGTCGATCCCAGGGGGCCATCCCCCCAGGCAACACCTGCCCCCTCGATTTAAAGGGGCAGGGCTGGGTTTATTGCCCAGTGCCTGAGGCGCCCCCCTTGAGGGGGAATGCCGACGGGATCGACGCAATTTTTTCACCCGCCACCCCATGAGCCTCGGCTTGTGGGTGGTCCCACATAAATAGGGCCTTCGTGCCTGACCCGTACAAGTGGGGTACGTGGAAAATATCATTAGATATGGACAACAGTGTGAGTAATGTAAAACAATTTTATTAATAATTGAGGTTTAAATAAAAATAAAATTATGGAGAATATGATGTAAATAACTAAAGGAATTGTGACATATAGTAATGTAGTTTCGGTTACAGACAGACAAACACACAATCTCCATTATAATAAGATATATATATATATAGATAGATAGATAGATAGATAGATAGATGTAAATAGTATAGTAGATCAGATAATAAGTAATATAAATTCTCTCAAGAGTTTCATTTGTAGCCAATGAAAGCCTCAAATAACAAGGTTTCAGCTAAGATGTGTGACCAGAAAGAAAGAAATGAATATGTTTATTGCCATTAGATTGATCCATATTTTCAAAAAGCCAATAGTGTTAAGAGAACCATTCAGCTAAGATTAAGAAAGGATTATCGATCTAACAGGTTGCTGAAGTGAAAATGTAGGGAGACATAATTCAAGGAAGAAAGATTCTTAAGTGCTATTGGCCACAATAATGACAAGGAGGATCAACTGCTTATGCTAAGCCCGAATTAGTTGATCTTGAAAACAAACAAAACATGGACAAATCAGACAATTGCATTTCCCTTGGATCAGATGATGACAGTAAGAGTAGATAATAACAAGAGTATGCATTCAATAACTATACAAATGCTTGGCTGTATGGGAAATATTTATCAACCCCCCATATGAGATGTAAAGAAAGGAATAGAACAAGGCAAGATGATAAGTTCAAACAATATATATATATATATATGTATATATATATATATATATATATATTTGTAAATGTATAAGTAGTAACTTACCGGTGGGTATGAGTACGATCGTTGGAAGCGCACAGTATCCAGAGGCTAAGATTGAGAAAAAACAAATACAAAGTGCTCAATACAATGTAGAGCAAAAATGTATTTTAACAATGGAAAGGAGTACCTACTCGAGTTTCATCGATTGATTTTTCAGGGTTACTTTAGTTAAATTAATCGAGTTTTCGATTAATCTTAGATGGTATAATACATGCCCGTTGTTCCAACCCTGAAGAATCAATCGATGAAACTCGAGTAGGTTACTCCTTTCCATTGTTAAAATATATATATATATATATATATATATATATATATAAAGTGTTGTTCTGGTTCCAACGGGAGAAAATTAAATATTTCATAAAAAGAAAGAAGGTCCGCAAAATGGATTATGTTTTTTAAAAAAATTTTTATTATTTTTATCTTACATTTGCGACACGTGTTTCAGATCTTCTGATATCTTCTTCAGGCATTGATTAATCATATGAAAATTAATTTTTACATGCATGTATATATATATACATAAGTATTTAACTCCTCCCTTCTTGTGTTGGTGTGGAGTATAGTGTGGATAATAAACTTATAAATTTAGATTTTATGACGCTTTTATTAGGGTTGCTCTGATATAGTTCATCAGATGTCCATTTCATATGTCAGAAGTGTGTGCTTGTAATTTGTTTGTTCTCTCTCTCTCTCCCTCTCCTCTCTCTCTCTCTCTCTCTCTCTATATATATATATATATATATATATATATATATATATATACATAAGTATTTAACTCCTCCCTTCTTGTTGGTGGTGGAGTATAGTGTAATTTATTTTTAACATTTTGTTTTTAACAGGTGTTTTTGTTTTTTGGGTGGGTGGGTGGGTAATAAACTTATAAATTTAGATTTTATGACTCTTTTATTAGGGTTGCTCTGATATAGTTCATCATATGTCCATTTCATATGTCAGGTGTGTGTGTTTGAAATTTGTTTTTTGTTCTAAAGAATTTTTGTGCTTTTCTACTTAGATTTCTACTTTTTGAGTGTGTGTGAGCATGTATATGTGTCTATGTTTACTTTTGAAAAATTTCTTCTTTCATATATATATATATATATATATATATATATATATATGCAAACTATGTAATGTAAAAGATATGCACCAATTTTTTATGTATATATACACACATACACCAGACACAACCATGAACATAGACATATATACATGGACGTACACACGAACACACATGCACACACACACAAGCACAAACACACACAAAAAGTGAACATAGACACATATACATAAATGCACACACAAACACACACACAACACACACACATGCACACACACACACAAATACAGTCAAAAAGTAAAGCACAAAAACTCTTTAGAATAAAAAGTAAATTACAAACACACACACACACACATGACATATCAAATATACACCTTATAAACAACATCAGAAGAACACTAATATAAACAAATAACTATAAAATTTCAAAGACCTATATATATATATATATATATATATATATATATAATGTATAACCACACTGATGAGAAGTGATACTTCGAAACACGTGTCTGTGGATTACTTATTTATTATATATATGCTCCCACCTGGTCGAGCACTTTAAATAGGGATTTAATTGCGGATTCACCTTATCTGGCGTGTAGCTAAACCTCGCTTTGTTTACAAATGTTTGAGGCCTCTAGTGAATTCATTTCTGCTTAGAAATAAATATTCTCCTATATTTGACAGCTGCCTCTGGCTGTACGGGTAAGAGGATTGGCGAATGAAAGTTCATTCGGGTCTCAAACCCGGCCAGGGGTAGCTGTTAATGTATAACCATACTGATGAGAAGTGATACCCCGAAACACATGTCTGTAGATTACTTATTTATTATATATATATAATCCAAAGATCAAGTGAAGAAATCTTCCTTATGAGATAGTAGTTTTTCAATTATCGTAATTTGCAGAGCTCAATGTGTACTTTTATTGTCAGAGCCACTGAGCAAAATTATATCAGGAAAAAATAACAAAGAAGATTTAGATTTTTAGCATTATAGACTATTTCAGGGACCCTAGAGGAATTATCTAGTCTTTCCTATCATCGGATGCAAAATGAGAATTCTTTTATTATTCTTAAGTCAGTTGAAAACAGATTTGTTTTATGTCCATAAACAATGTATAACCACTCCGTAAGGTAGTTTAACTGTGGTCATATAGGGATTAACACCTATATTTTTACATGCATGTGGAATTGAATAAATTAAAATAATTAAGTTTTCTTAAACAATTAGTTTTAGAATTGTATGTTATAAGTTAAGTTTTGAATAATATAAACAAGAGAATAGAAAGAAAATTAGTTTGGAAATATTTTAGCGACAATAAAGACAATTGTTTAAATTCTGATGACAATATCTACATCAATAGATGCATTGTCATCGGAATGCCACAGGTAACAAAATCATCCGATATCTACGTCAATAGAAAACAGCTGATATTTGATGAATAATTAATTTTTACATAATGATCACGCAGACAATTACAAAATTATAAAAAGGCCCATTAGCTGAAAAGCTTCAGTTGGAGAGAATAATCTCCTCACTTGACACAGTTGGAGCGGACACTCTCCCCAACTCGATAAAGTGGGGAGAGGACGCTGTCCGGAGACACAAAATACGACTCAGCAGGTCCGTCTATTTTTCGTTTCATATTTTCTCTCTCCCTCTCAATACGACACAAGTTCAATCACAGACTTTGTTTTAACAAAACTGCGAGAATGTTGACACATCTAAATGGTCACTCGCAGTAACAAAATATAAACAATACATACGCACTCTGCACACAAAACTACATACAGACACATATGGTCCGCAACACCACTAAAAGAACAATGGACTATACTAATTGTAATTTATGTATATAAAATTGTTTCTTGTATCAATTTTGTCTTCTTCTTTTGTTTTATACGGAAACTATATTTCTGTAGTCTCATACATTTAAATTGTGGCATACGACACTCATATTTTCTTCATCCACTCAAACACTGAGTAAACAAGGTCCCCACAAACATAAATTGATATTTTATCCAGCAGATCATCCGTTGTTGGTCATTGTTTAAGGGTAGGGTTCAATGTTAAATTAATCTAATCGAAATTCCAGCCAGAAATATGATATCTATTCATAAAATTTCAGTAAATTACAATAATATCAAGACACCCTAATATATTAAGAATTCTGGGGTATGGGTTATCGTCCCTTGTCTGCGAGCCTCTGTTTCAAACCAACCAATCATGAGTCAGCATACTTTAGCGCCAAACTCAAAAGTGCAGACTCATTCCATCACTTCTGCAACAGCAACGAAAGGAATCGGACCGTACAAAGGTCGCTCCTACTATATTACAACAGATCGGAGTCGGACGCATTCAGAAGTCCAAATATATCCGAATTATAAACAGAAGGCCGTAGCAAGGGGCTCCGTTAATACCCCATATCCCAGGATAAACAGCTAAGTGACATTTATATAAATATTATATACATATTGCATACACATTATATACATATTATTATTTGTCTGCAAACGAGACTAAAGTTTGCAAGCTTTATATTTAATACAGTCTTTTATTCTTATCTTGTCGTTGTTTTACTTCTTTAACTCTTAACTCGTCTGCCACATTTGCGGTTAACTCCAGTCAAACCTAGGAGTACTGCCGCTGTGTTACTTTTCTTACAAATAAAGGGTTAACTCCCCCCTCCCTATAGTGAAATTTTGGAAGCTCATAATTTGAATATTGGAACCCCTATTATCAAAAACAAAAATGAACTCTCTTTTGTAGTAAAATTTGACTAATTTAGACATCTATTCATATATAAAGGCAGTTGTGTGTATATGTATGTCTGGAGGAAACTTCGAAAATAAAACAATTAATGACAAAGTAAATATATATACACATTAAATATCACCAGGGCTTGGTTTTTGGGCAAAAATAATAGGGATTTGATTTATATTCGTGAAGATAATTAAAAAATAAAATTTAAATGATAAAAGCATGGTTTTTTTTTTCATTTAATATTTTAAATAGTAGACATTAACATTTCTTTTCAGAGTAGCTGGATCAATGCAAGGTCTATTTTTTTACATAGGGATTTAAATGGGGCATCCCACGAGGATTCAACTCATGATTCAGTAATAATAGATCAGTGGGACTAACTTTTAAAAATCCCCCTCTGTAATTTTCACCTTTAGTTGGCTAAATTCCTAGCAAATAAGGAAATTAGAGTAACCTCCCTTGACTTTCACTTTTAACTAAGCCGGTAGCTATTTTGAATCTTAGAAACTTTTTTGAAAAGAATACAACTGCATGCTTTAACACAAAAATATCATAAAATGTGTTCTTAATAACAATTAAGTTCATTTCAGATAATGCACACGCACAATTTTATGCTAGGAATTTAGCCAACTAAAGGTGAAAATTACTTCCCCCTCTACCCAGGCGACGCCGGGTAGCCCCTGCTAGTTTTATCTATGGCAAAACATTGCTAGAATTATGGCAAAAAAATCAGCTCAGTCAGTAGAGTGTCCGAGTAGGAACCACAAGATTTCTGGTTCGATACTGGCGCTTGCCAACTCAGCGTATGAGTAGCACAGGGATCTGTGCAGTAAAGTAAGGAGCTGATGGTAGGTGTGGCTCTCCACCACAGTCACAAAAACAATCTCCTTGGTCTAGTGTTAATGAAAAGGGGATAGACTCCTTTGCTGTCTGGCTGATACTGACTTTAGGCCACCCCCGATAACTTATAAAATTAAAAGCCGCCCTATCTGGCCGTAATTAAGCTAGTTAGAAATTAAATTAAACTGATTTTCACTTGAAGACTTTAAGAAAAAAATTTTTTTTTTTAATTATAGTCCAATTAATTTTTCTTGCCTGTTTCTTTCTAATTGTTATAATCTCTAAGATTTAATCCATCCAAAATCTTTCTTGTCTTTGTCATCTGCAAATAGTAAAGATCATTTGAGATAATCCCATTATAGAACTGTCAAAAACACCTAGGGAACATTTTAATCGACTATTTTCTTTATTCTTCACTTTTATGTCATATGATTTCTTTACAATCCTGATTGACAATTCCATGGCAGAATTTTTATATTTCACATCAAAACATTCACTCAAATATTTTAATTAAACTTACTAGCAAGAATATATACCCTCCGAGCATAAGTATTAAAGTTTTAATGTAATGAAATATATTAAGTTAGAAAGACTAATGAAATTAAATAAGAACGTATATAAAAAGGCTACACTTATTTTAATTATATCTTAATTGGTTTCTATATAAAATCTTTCATAGGATTCATTTTAATATGTTTGAGAATAAAACAATAATATTAGAAATCAATAACACCAAGTTATTATTTATTAAACACAGTTTTGTTAAAACCAATATGAAAATTAATCACACCATTTATTATGTAAATCTTTATTTCTTAGTGATATATAAAAGACATTGCAGGATTTTAAACGCACTAATAACATGGGTTGTTTTGAGGAAATCTAACTTAGATTTTCATAGACATCATTAATGAATAAGATTTATTCTATGTATTAACAATTTTGGCTATAAATTAAATACTCATTGATAAACTTATGCAATTCCTGAGGGTATTGTGACACAGCCAGTGACATAGTTTCAGTTACAGACAGATACCGAATTTCTATTATAATAAGATACTTTTGAATTTAATTAAACTTTAACTTTTCTTGGACAATCTTAAGAAAGGGTTTTATTTGTTCTCTTAGTTTAATGCCATATCAACCTTCAAGAGTTATTTAATGCTATAGCCATCTGGGGAGGATTTTCAGAAAGAAATATGGCATAGTTTCAGTCATAAATGATAGGCTTATAGGAATTAGCAATTTTTCTTGTCTATAGGTTCAAGTAAACAAAAGAAACAAAACAAAAAAAAGCATAGTAAGAAGAAAACAGAGAGAGAAATTTAAAAGGTCGAGAAAGTACACAAAGAGAATAATGTGTACTACATTTAATAGCAACCCCTGCACAACAATTGTCTCATGCTCCAGTCCTATGAATGAACATCACCACATTTTACAATGAGCTACTTTTCCTAGTCCAACATATTCCCAAACACAACATCCTTATCATTGGGGGAGATATGACTAATCTTGATTTAACTCTCTCTCTATTTTTTTCTTTCTTTCTTTCCTTCTTTTTATCTTTTCATTATGTTTGATTGAAACAGATTAGTCATCACTTCCAGGCACTCACCTACTCTCCCTATCTCTCCCCAACTCTCTTTCTTTCTAATTATATTTTTTCTGAGTAGCATGTACTTTTTCTTCTCTTTCATTCTTTATAATAAAAATGGAATGGTTCATTATTTAGCTTTGGTGATGACACTTATAAGAAATAAGAATTCGGTGGATAAGCAATACCATGATTTGAACAGTCTCATTTTTAACCAGAGGGAGTTGCAAGATGATAATGGTTGTACAATTAAGGAACACGAGTATTAATATATACAGATTCTTGGAATAAGTCCCGATTCATTTCAATATTATGCAAATTTATTAAATTTGTTTATTTTTGTTTATTTCAATCTCATTACTTATTTCATGTTACAATAATCACATTATTTGTATTTTCTCGCTGTTCTCATTAAAAATCTTTCAATAATTTTCAAGTCATTTCAATTATCTATAAACTATATTTTTTTCAGTACTTGAGGCCAATTATAATGTTTGTGCTTATTGGCAAATAGAGGCTAATTATGGAATGAAGACAATGTTCATTTCAATTGGATAAATGCACTTGGATTAATTGGATCTATGTCATAGATGTTGAACAGGAAATTTAAACCAATCTCTTAACTCTTTGCCTACTTTAAGCTGCTCACAGTAGCTCTCCCAACACTGCGAAAGCAAAGTACAAAAACTGATGGTTAGTTCATTAAAAGGTAATTTATGAGGAAGTGCGTCCCGGTCTCCTGCCTCAAAAATTGCTGCCCGGTGACTATTAAAATAACAACCCAGCTCAGTCTACACAAAACTATCCATCTTCATATCTATCTATCTATCGCAATTTGTTCATATTTATCTATATTACTTTAAATACTAAGATTTTCTTTTATTCATGTTTATTTAATGTCTTGTTTTTAGTTTAAATAAACAAGAATTACGACAAAAAAAGATGCGACCCCCCCCACAAATACATTTACTTCTCGAAAATATCTATATCTATCTCCATTTGTTTGTATCTATCTATATTATTTTGTTTGTTTATCTATCTATCTATCTCAGTCTATTCAAAACTATATATCCATCTTCATATCTAAACAAGAATTACGACAAATTACGATAAATAAACAAGAATTACGACGAGCTGGGGTTGTTATTTTGATAGTCACCGGGTAGCGGTTTTTGAGGCGGGAGACCGGGACGCACTTCCTCATAAATTACCCATTAAAATTAAGCATAAAGATAGATTACATTGAAATAATTACAGAGAAATTTTCTCTCTTGATTATTTTTTGTCTTTTGTTTATTTCTTTTTTATTATTATTTATATTTCTGGCTGATACCGACATTTGGCCGCCTTGATGACTTATGAAAAGCATGAAACCATCTTTTTTCTCTGCCCTGTTTGAATGGATTAGAATCCACTGATAGTAACCACCCCCCCTCCAAAAATTAGTGTCCTGAGTCTAACACAGGGGTTCCCAACCTTTTTTTTACCATGCCCTACCTAAGTAAAAAAAGTCATTGGGGCGACCCTAATGTCAGTATCAGCCAGACAGCGAGGGAGTCTATCCCCTTTTCACTAGTGCTAGACCAAGGAGATTATTTTAGCATCTGAGGTGAAGCGCCACAACTACTATCAGCTCCTAACTTTACCAAACAGGTCCCTGTGCTACTCATATGCTGAGTTGGCGAGGGCCGGTATCAAACCAGGAACCTTGTGATTCCTAGGTGAACGCTCTACTGACTGAGCTAAACCGGCCCTATGTCCCCCAATGTGTTAATATATAATTCTTATAATTTAAAAAGTGAACTCCATTTCAACAGAAGAAGCTTAAAACACCAAATACCTTGACTTTAAACAAGCTTAAAAAAAACAAGTCATCAAAGAAAAGTAAAAATAAAATTGAGTTGGTGAGGGCCGGTATTGAACCAGGAGCCTTGGGATTCCTAGCCAAACACTCTACCAACTGAGCTAAGCCAACGTTTTTCATAAAGTTATGTAGAGTTGAAGATATTCACAACTAGATTAAAGTAGCAATTAACTCTTAACATCCTGTTGGGAATTTTCTAAGTCCAGAGCTCAATTCCTATAACCATTTATCAAAAATGGGTAAAAATGGCCATTTCATTAAAAGTTACCTGTTATTTCCCATAAATTAAAGACTTCTAAATATGTTTAATATTATATTTAAACAAATGCTATTATTTGGGGTAGATTAGGAAAATGAATGTGACTTCCGGCCGGGTGGAATGAGGTGGTATAGGATGTTAAGAGTTTTAAGCTCCTGTAGTGAACACTTGATTCAGTCTTATTTCTTATTAATTTTTTATTCTAACTTTCAACCTCATTCTTATTTCTCTCGTCTCTTCTTTTTGTTTTCCTTTTTCTCTTTCTTTTTTCTCTCATTTTCTATTTCTCACTCGTTCTTTCTTTCAAGTTTACTTTTTAAAAGTTTAATAATAATTATTTAATTGCCACATAATTTAAAGACAATTTGTAGGTCTTTACTTTCTCTACAAACAATTATTTCTATTTCATGGATGATTTTCACTGGATTTCGCAAATATTTTTCAATTATTTCCAAATTTATTTCCAAGTTATTTTCAGATTGTTATCAGACAAAAAAATTGTCACAAAAAATCTCATTAAAAAAATCACAATTGCAGTAATTAAAACTTGGGAATCCAAAATTTCAGGATTGTGGGTCTAGATTTGACCGGGAATATTTTTAATTTGCTATCACAGTATAAGAATAAGATGGGTGGTTCTTGTAATACATTAGAAGGCTCAGGATAACCTTCCAAATGCCACATATTAATATATCTTGGTTACCTGAAATACAAGAGAATTAAAAACATTTTCATTTTTATTAATAAAAGAAAACCAACATTAAGGATTTTTTTTTTGTTACCTGCAAATGTATTTAGGCAGTATATAAAATGGCTTGAACGAACAAAATCCACTAACACTTGCACCTGTTGCAGGATAAAGCAAAATTTGATTAAATAAGAATTTCTATTTCGATCAGAAAAGAGCTGAAATAGAGGACAGAAATAAAACTTGTAGATTTTAAATTCAATAAGAATCAGGGATATTCTAAATAAATCAGAGGAAACATTAAAAACAGAGATTAGAGCTAATGGGTCCACATAGAAAAGATTAAAAATTAGAGGGAGACTAAAAACTAAAAAAATATAAACAAAATTTAAAAAGCTGATTGTTAAAGAAAATTAAAAAAAGAGCATAAAATCCAAACTAATTTTATTTATATGTACATAAAATAATCCGGACAAAGAAGTAAAACAATACAGACTTTATTGTCTGAGCTAATGGACGAATGACATACATGAAAATACAATAAAGAGATACACAAAATAGCTACAAAAACAGATAGGATCAATGTCCTTTTGAAGTAAGAAAGAGTTCATGAAGAAATCATTTACTGATAGTTGGAGGACAAAGCCCCCCACTTAAGGGACAGAGACACCATGAGTCTAGCCCATGTTTATTGGTTGCTAGACCAAGAGAAAGAGAGTGAGAATTTCCGGGCTGCTGTTTAAATACGCAGCCACCTATTGATAAAAGTCTTGTGGTAAGGGAAGATAACCTTTTTGGATCCAAGTCCATCCCAGCAGGGGCAGACAATCGCTACAACTGCATCAACCTGATTCCAAAATGGTATGATATGTTGGGCTACAGCTTCTGGGTGTAAAGTTGAAAAAATCTGACATACTGACATTCGCATTTATTATTAGAGATTTTAATTTGCTCACTGAGTCGGCCTGATTCCAAAATGGTATGATATGTTGGGCTATGGCCTCTAGGAGTAAAGTTGAAAAAATCTGACACACTGACTTATTTATTATTAGAGTTTTTGATTTGCTCACAGAGTCGGTCTGATTCCCAAATGGTATGATATGTTGGGCTATGGCCTCTCGGAGTAAAGTTGAAAAAATGTCACACGCTGATATTCATATTTATCATTAGAGTTTTTGATTTGCTCACAGAGCCAGCCTGATTCCAAAATGGTATTATATGTTGGGCTATGGCCTCTAGGAGTAAAGTTGAAAAAATCTGACACACTGACATACTGATATTTGTATATATTGTCAGAAAAGTAAAAAAAGAGGTTATTGCCCTCTTTCCAATTAGATTCAAATAATAAAGAATTTCACTCGAGAGATTGAAAGGTAAATGAATCTGTCTTCTCGTATTTGACAAAAGACGACATATAATCCAGTTCATTAAAGAGTTCAATACAATGTAGGTAACTATGCTTAGTAAAGAAAATAATCCGATAAGTAAAAAAAAAGAATCTTGCAACTGAGAAGATGAGCGTATATGTTGATCTATCCAATATATTTAGATGGATTTTTTTTTCAGTCTAATTCAGAAAAAAATATTAAAGCTACAACAAAAATATGATACCTAGATGTATAACTATTGATGGGAGGTGTGTCCAAGATGAAAGTGAACTTTTCAAAAAATGTACCAATCAGATGTTTTTGCAAAATCATGATTGAATGTCATTGTGACCTTAACATTTTAGAGACAAAAAAAAATCATGATTCTACTTTGGTTAGTATCAGAGCTGCATATGTGCTAAAGTGAATGTAGATATGTATACAGATATCACAGACAAACTGACCTATGTAAGTCTTTGCTGGTCATCCCACTGTTATGTGTCCATGTGTCCATGTGTCCACAGAAAAATGTCACTTATGAATTTGTTCTTACTTCTCCAGTAGTGTCCAGCATGTCTTGTTTTTCTTACTTGGATGGTATGGGAGATAGGAGATAAGTGACTGTACAGCTGATTTAGCCAGGGGGATATTCCCTTGCTACAGGCGACTATGACCTGGTCAATAAAGCCTAAGTCACAAAACTACCTTCTGCCTTTGTCACTTTCTTTTTCGTTCCTTAAATTCCTTCCGTTTCAGCGCAACCGCCAAATGAGATAGGGTACCAAGCATAAAACCCTAAGAACATGCACCAAGAATATCCAGATACATTTAAACCTGTAAAACACCCAAAACCACTTAAGCCCCATTGTCCGCACAGAGCTGATGAATGTAAGTTTATGGTGCTCAGTCAACACTGGTGTCCACGTGAAGGTGTCCACAGGGGAATGCCACTTGTGAGTTCTTCCTTATTTCTCCAGCAGTGTCCAGCATGTCTTGTTCAACTTACTTGGATGGTTTGTGTGATAAGAGGTATGTGGTAGTACAGTGGCTTTTTTTTTGTGGGGTGTTTCATTAGATTATGTATGGGGGTGGTGAGAGCAGATTCCAGTTGGTGAAGACAAATTCCAACTGTTGAGAAACGGATGCCGATCCCACTAACAATATTGGGATAACAATGAATGAAAAAATACAGATTAGACAAAAATGGAGGAATAACAAACACAGGGTATATAGTTAATAACATCAAAGAAATTTATTCCATGGTCGTTGGTCGGTAGAAAACTGGATAAAACAGGAAATGTGTCAGTTACTCACAACCTGAAAACGAATATCTTGTTTGTTGGTCAAAATGGCAGGATGAGTTGTTGTGTTGCTAGATGTTATCAGCATCGTGGCGTCTGTCTGTTGTGGCCAGCCCTAGTTGTTTGTTGGACCTCTGATCTTATCAGCAATGGGTTGGGCTGCCATGAAGCCATTGTTTATCAAAGGTATCATGCTACATGACAAGGTGAAGGGTCATCGCGTACGGCGTGGACAAAGTTGCCCAAATTGATGGTGGGCAACGTCTCTGGCTGCTGGTCAAGTCTCTGGTGTTTATATACTGAGTGGGTAACTGACTTGTTAATTTCTATTCCCATTCATATATATATTTACCAACCCCTCCGCACGAGCAGGATGTGGCACAAGGTCAATTTCTTAAGCAGTGTGCAACAGGTTTGAATTCAGAGTTTTCCTTCTCCTCGACCGGTTGCCTAACCAAGGTTAAAGAGCCCAGTCTGCCCTACTATTTATCCATAGTTAGAGGGAGAGTAGGATTCATACCTTTCCCAAGGGTATTAGCGCTAAGTGGAATGCAATTACCATATCCAGGATTTGAACTCGGGGCGACAAGTCCATTTCCCATGACTTTAACCATTACACCACGCGCTTCCTTAAATTCCCATTCATATAAGTGTCAGGCGGCTTGATTTGGTATTTTTCTTTTTGGCGTTAATAATTTACAAACCTTCTGGAAACTCTAAAGCGCGGGCATATGTGTAAGCACCACTCATGACTTGTTTTATCCAATCAAATTCTAGAGTTTGCTTAATTATTTTTTGAATCTTATTTGTGAAAAATTGTAGAAGTTTTTGAATTTGGATAGGAATTATAGTGTTGCATACTCATACCAATGTTGGGTACATACACTAGTGTTCTTTTACTGGAGAGAGGGGGAGAGATAGACACAGTTAGATAGAGAGATTCATAACTTACTTCCTTGGCCATTGGTGATCTCTAGTCGTTTCTATTCTTTCTTTATGACCTCTATTTCTCTGTTCTTGCTGGTTGGGCGTCCTTGATTCATTTCTTCTTCTAGGTCAGTCTTGTTGCCAAGACATTCATCAACCACAAAACCATATTATTTATTTAAACTTTTATTTACTTAACTAAACACGTTCCTCTAATTAAACACAGTGCGCGTGTGCAGGTGAGCCCCAGCTAAAGCAGATAGGCCTTATATGCCTGACGTCCAAGCTGAAACTGAAGACCCAACCAGGTCCCACGTGACTTCACTTACTTCGCGGGCTTTCTGTAATATTCCATGGAAAGTCCTGCCCGTGACACAAAAAGGGCCATCTCTTCAGAAATACAGGGGATTGACAATACTCTTATGCAACCGCATAGATTATGCAACAATGGTTGGCGCGTCTTTTATGTTCTTTCATTGTTTAGTAAATTCTAGGAGTTTATCTTATAAGTCCAAGTGTAGTGTAATTATTTTGGTCTAAGGAGAATTTGGGGATTGAAAGGAAAACGGTGTTTGAGAAAGAAGAAAAAGAAATAAGAACAAAGGTTAAAGTTTAAAAGGGTAAACACTCAACAGGGTGCCGGCAACTGAACGACGAATGACCCAGAACTAGATTTGAAAATAAAAACGGAAGTGCCAGGACTTTGACCGGAAGTAGAAGTGGGTGACCCTCCTACCCCAGGACCAAAAATAGAAGAAGAGAAAAATCATTCTTTTTTCGGCTAGGCCTTTGTGAGGGGCAGACAGGTCTTACAGAGTTCCCCTGTACTGTGTTGCACATAGTAGTACCGAACATGATTTGCGATAGAATAATTTGACCTTGCTCTCTCTCTCTCTCTCTCTCTCTCTCTCTCTCTCTCTCTCTCTGAAAAAGAACCCATGAGCCTAGAAATAAATAAATAGCCCCCTTGTGACTATACGACTTGCGTATGTTGTTCCTACTACGACTCGAATTTGGCCCTATGCAACACTAAGTGGTACAGCCATACTGTCTTGCATATCGATATACATATTCACCAGTACATATAAAACACACACATATACTTATACTCAATATTACACAAGCAATACAAACACACACACACACACACACATATATATACACACATATATACTTACATGCCCAAATACATGTTTCCACACACATGTACACAAATAAATACATACGGTTTTGTACATCCATAAACATATGTGTATATAAAACACACATATACACTTGTGTTCTATATTATTCATGCAATAAAAACACATACACACACATATACAACTACATACTTACACACACAAATACATGCTTGCACACACATATACACAAATAAACACATACTGTTTTGCATATACATATACATATTCACCAGTGTATATAAAACACACATATACACTTAGACTTTATCATTCACATGCAAGACAACACACACACACACACACGCAGATACATACACACATATCTACTTGCACACACATGTACACAAATATATAGTCTTGCACATCCATATACATATTCACCTATGCATATAAAACACACATATACACTTATACTCTATATTATTCATGCAATAAAACACACAGACACACTTACACATACATATACATATACATATACACAAATAAATCCGCCCTGTCGGTGGGGTGTTAGAATGCACCAACTGCACCTCTGCAGAGGGGTAAGACCCCCAATGGGCCACCTGTTGGCCGTGGATGGCGACCCGTGATGCTTAAGGATAAAAGCCAGGTGGATGAGCAGTTCATGACTTGCAATACTCCACTTTGGCCCTATCTTGGGCTAGACGGGTGGTTGGAGAGGTCCCCTCCGATCAATCGGCTGGCCACGTCAAGCCCTAGCACCTATATGATTTTCCCAACCCTATTGCCCTTATGGCAAGCCCCAACCCCATTTTATCATATGGGTGCTAGAAGGTGGTGGCTGAGGGTCTACATGTCCTGGGAATGACGTTAAACTCTATCTGATTGTGAGGTTCCAGTTCTGGAGGTTTGGGGAATATGGAGCACCCCTTCATCACCATTGCTCCCAGGTCCATTCTGACCCGGAATGGTAGTACCTGTTAGGGTCCCATCTATGGGTTAAATATGAGTTATGAGTTTTGAGTTCATAAACAAAATTGTATTATCCATTGAAAATGAAATTATTTCAAAACTTTGTCGGCATTAAACATTTTTGAACACCAAATTACCAATAGAAATATTCGGCATAAAATAACCCAAGGGGTTGACATGCCGTAAAACCCAACCAACCAACCAACACAAATAAATACTATCTGGCACATTCATATACATATTCACCAGTGCATATAAAACACATATATATTGCACTTATACTCAGTATTACATGTGCAATACAATGCGCGCGCACACACAGACACATACACACACACACACACAGGCACACAGGCACACACACACACACACACACACACACACCTTTGAATGAAAATGTATGCTTTATTATTTAAGTATAAAGCATTGTTGTGAATAATAGAAAAACAGAGAAGAAAGACTTTTAAAAAAAGGAAGACACCCCCCGCCCGCCCTATACAGGAAGTCCATCTGTTGAAAAAAAAAAGAAGCACTCACAAAAAACAAAGAACAAAAGAAAATGAAGCTGATGACTCAATCATCAAATCTTTCTCTTCATCAATTCTGGGGTTTTTTTTGTTGTTTTTTTTTTTCATTTCCTAAGATTCCTCTGAAATTTTTTTGATTTTATTTTATGATTTCATAAATCATTAAAAAAGTCACAAGAAAATATTGAATAGAATTGGAAAGACGGAAAGAATTTTAGTTAAGGATTTCCTCATTGGTGAGAAAACCTCGACCATTAGTGAATTTTAATTGGATTTATCAATTGAGCTTCACTGATCAATATTCATTGTGTCAAATTTTAACAATGAATAAAAACAAAAATAAAAGCATGGTCATTTTTTACTATCACTCATATATTGAATTTGTTTTTTTTAATAAAAGTTCTTATGGAAATAAGATTTTTTTTTTTCAGTTTATGAAAATATATTCATGAATTTTAACAAAGAATAAACACAACAAAAATAAAAGCAAGGTCATTTCTTAATTTGACTCATATATTATATTTGTCTTTTAATAGAAACTAACAAAAATATGCACCCTATAGACATAAGTATTTACGTAAGTCTTACCGTAATTAAATATATCAAATTAGAAAGACTAACAAAATTAAATAAGAATGCATATAAAAAGATTAGTTATTTCAATTATATTTCAATCGATTTCTATATGAAATCCTTCATAGGATTCATTTTAATAAATTGGAGAATAAAACAATAATATTAGAGATCAATAAGTAAAGTAAGTAAAGTTGTCGGAGCGGCCTAAAGTCGGTATCAGCCAAACAGCAAGGGAGTCTATCCCCTTTTTCACTAGCACTAGACCAAGGAGATTATTTTAGCATCTGAGGTGGAGCACCACACCTACGATCAGCTCCTTGCTTTACCGCACAGATCCCTGTGTTACTCATACACTGAGTTGGCGAGGGCCAGTATCGAACCAGGAACCTTGTGATTCCTAGCCGAACGCTCTACCAACTGAACTAAACCTGCCTATTAGAGATCAATCATCATCATCATGTCACGCAAGCAGCACGGGTATCCATGACAACCTTTTGCCAACCTTCCCTATTACTCATTGTCCCTGGGAGGTCCTCCATGCAGCATCCCGAATCCTCGCATAGTTGGTCAATGTGGGTGTCCTACGTTAGCATGTCCATGTGTTGGCCTCCACAGGAGAAAATCGCTTATGAGCTCATCTTCAATTAAATTAAATTAAAAAATTATCTGCACTCTTATTTTATGGAAGCTGAGCTTATCCTAGATGATATAATCAGCAAAGTCATGACTAATCTGTAGTGAACAAGCTACCTCATCGATGATAACTAGTTGGTTTGCCATTATCATCTCTTGAGCTTGCTGAATCTTCTCATCAGTGGTGGAGGTTGATGAGCATCCTGCTCCCTCTTTATGCATCATGCTTGTCTGGCCACTTTTAAACTTCTCTATCCACTCATACACACTTCTATGTGGTAGTGCACTGTCCCCGTATTGTGCTAAAGATCTCCAATGAATTTCAGCCCTTGACAATCCTTCCGACCCGAGAAATCGGGTCACTTCCTTGTTGCCTCTGATGAATATAACCTCCAAATACATGTTCCGACCTGAGAAATTTGGTCACTTCCTTGTTGCATACTGCTGTTAGAGTGTCTATGTTTACACAGTAAAGACTGCAAACAAAATGGCACACTCAGGCTCACACTTTGACCAATCTGGTCACTACCTTGGTGTATACTGCTGTTAGAATGTCTATGTTTACACAGTAAAGACTGCAAAAAAATGGCACACTCAGGATCACACTTCGATCAATCTGGTCACTGCATTGGTGTATACTGCTGTTAGAATGTCTTTGTTTGCACAGTAAAGACTGCAAACAAAATGGCACATTCAGGCTCACATTTCGATCAATCTGGTTACTACCTTGGTGTATACTGCTGTTAGAATGTCTATGTTTACACAGTAAAGACTGCAAAAAAAATGGCACACTCAAGCTCACACTTCGATCAATCTGGTCACTACCTTGGTGTATACTGCTGGTGTAGAATGTCTATGTTTACACAGTAAAAACTGCAAACAAAATTGCACACTCAGGCTCACACTTTGACTAATCTGGTCACTACCTTGGTGTATACTGCTGTTAGAATGTCTATGTTTACACGGTAAAGACTGCAAACAAAATGGCACACTCAGGCTCAACTTTGACCAATCTGGTCACTACCTTTGTGTATACTGCTCTAGAATGTCTATGTTTGCACAGTAAAGACTGCAAACAAAATGGCACACTCAGGCTCACACTTTGATCAATCTGGTCACTGTCTTGGTGTATATTGCTGGTAAAATGTCTGTGTTTACACAGTACAGACTGCAAAAAAAATGGCACACTCAGGCTCACACTTCGACCAATCTGGTCACTACTTGGGTGTATACTGCTGTTAGAATGTCTATGTTTACACAGTAAAGACTGCAAACAAATGGCACACTCAGGCTCACACTTTGACAATCTGGTCCCTACCTTGGTGTATACTGCTGGTAGAATGTCTATGTTTACACAGTAAAGACTGCAAACAAAATGGCACACTCAGGCTCAACTTTGACCAATCTGGTCACTACCTTTGTGTATACTGCTTAGAATGTCTATGTTTACACAGTAAAGACTGCAAACAAAATGGCACATCAGGCTCACACTTCGACCAATCTGGTCACTACTGTGTATACTGCTGTTAGAATGTCTATGTTTACACAGTAAAGACTGCAAACAAAATGGCACACTCAGGCTCACACTTTGATCAATCTGGTCACTACCTTGTGTTACTGCTGTTAGAATGTCTATGTTTACACAGTAAAGACTGCAAACAAAATGGCACACTCAGGCTCACACTTTGATCAATCTGGTCACTCTTGGTGTATACTGCTGGTAAAATGTCTATGTTTACACAGTAAGACTGCAAACAAAATGGCACACTCAGGCTCACACTTCGACCAATCTGGTCACTACCTTGGTGTATACTGCTGTTAGAATGTCTATGTTTACACAGTAAAGACTGCAAACAAAATGGCACACTCAGGCTCACACTTTGATCAATCTGGTCACTATTGGTGTATACTGCTGTTAGAATGTCTTTTTTACACAGTAAAGACTGCAAACAAAATGGCACACTCAGGCTCACACTTTGACCAATCTGGTCACTACCTTGGTGTATACTGCTGTTAGAATGTCTATGTTTACACAGTAAAGACTGCAAACAAAATGGCACACTCAGGCTCACACTTTGACCAATCTGGTCACTATTGGTGTATACTGCTGTTAGAATGTCTATTTTTACACAGTAAAGACTGCAAACAAAATGGCACACTCAGGCTCACACTTTGACCAATCTGGTCACTACATTGGTGTATACTGCTGTTAGAATGTCTATGTTTACACAGTAAAGACTGCAAACAAAATGGCACACTCAGGCTCACACTTTGACCAATCTGGTCACTATTGGTGTATACTGCTGTTAGAATGTCTATGTTTACACAGTAAAGACTGCAAACAAAATGGCACACTCAGGCTCACACTTTGACCAATCTGGTCACTACATTGGTGTATACTGCTGTTAGAATGTCTATGTTTACACAGTAAAGACTGCAAACAAAATGGCACACTCAGGCTCACACTTTGACCAATCTGGTCACTACCTTGGTGTATACTGCTGGTAGAATGTCTATGTTTACACAGTAAAGACTGCAAACAAAATGGCACACTCAGGCTCACACTTTGACCAATCTGGTCACTACCTTGGTGTATACTGCTGTTAGAATGTCTATGTTTACACAGTAAAGACTGCAAACAAAATGGCACACTCAGGCTCACACTTTGATCAATCTGGTCACTGCATTGGTGTATACTGCTGTTAGAATGTCTATGTTTACACAGTAAAGACTGCAAACAAAATGGCACACTCAGGCTCACACATTGACCAATCTGGTCACTACTTGGTGTATACTGCTGGTAGAATGTCTATGTTTACACAGTAAAGACTGAAACAAAATGGCACACTCAGGCTCACACTTTGACCAATCTGGTCACTACCTTGGTGTATACTGCTGTTAGAATGTCTATGTTTACACAGTAAAGACGGCAAACAAAATGGCACACTCTGGCTCACACTTCGACCAATTTGGTCACTACATTGGTGTATACTGCTCTTAGAATGTCTATGTTTACACAGTAAAGACTGCAAAAAAATGGCACACTCAGGCTCACACTTTGACCAATCTATCTCTCTTTGGGT